>CM050427.1:9594127-10194127 GCA_027564155.1 Gymnocypris eckloni scoliostomus | reverse complement strand
ATCGGCCGGTCTATGGCAGCCCTGGTTGCCACTGAGAGACATTTATGGTTAAATTTGAGCAATATTAAGGGTAAAGATAAAAACTTCCTCATGGATGCTCCCCTTTCTTCCTCTGGCCTCTTCGGCGATGCAGTGAATTCGGTTGACAAGAGATTTCAGGAATCAGCTAAGCAAGCAGCTGCATTCCAGAAACTCCTCCCCCGCCATATTCATATCTCCGGGGCTGCTGAGTGGGAGCAGCCCATAACATCTAAAGCCAGCTCCTCATACCGTGCCGCACAAAAACAGAGCACGGCTTATCGTGCTCCCCCACCTAAAGACTGGGTACATGGTAAACGCACTCAACTGCAGTCTTCAAAAGGTAAAGCGGATCTGAGGACCGCTATTATTTCTAAGAAGGCTGTGGGAAAGAGGTCCAATGAGGTATGAAAAGAATAAGGCTAGGCCAGTCACTCATTGTCAAACAGTTTCAGAGATTGTAAGGTCTTATGGCAGCAGCATCCAACGTGATACCTTTTGGACTGTTGTACATGAAACCCTGCAGTGGTGGTTCAGGACCAAAGGGTTTTCCCAGAGGGGCAACCCCTTTTGCATGATCAAGGTCACGCGGCAATGCCTTGGTAATATGGAAGAAACTTTGGTTCCTGTCCCATGGTCCCGTGTTGGGAGTATCATGTTGTCGCAAGATGCTAACAACAGATGCCTCTCTCACGGGCTGGGGAGCGATCTTAGAGGGATGCTCAAATCAGGGTCTGTGGAAGGACCAGCATCTCTCATGGCACATCAACCATCTGGAGATGTTGGCTGTATTTCTTGCTCTCAAGAATTTCCTAGCAGATCTCAGGGGCCACCATGTGATTGTCCACTCAGACAACACATCTGTGGTCTCCTACATAAATCAACAGGGGGGGTTTGTGGTCACGTCCACTTTGCAAACTGGCATGCCAAATCCTCCTGTGGTCCCAATGGAAGTTGTTGTCTCTTCAAGCAGCTAACATCCCAGGGGCCCACAATATAGGAGCAGACATCCTGTCGAGACAGGGGCTGAGGCCCGGGGAATGAAGGCTCCACCCCGAGGTGTTGGAGCTGATATAGAGGGAGTTCGGCCAGGCACAAGTGTATCTGTTTGCGTCTCGAGAGACATCTCACTGTCCACACTGGTTATTTCTCATATATCCAGCTCCTCTCGGACTGGACGCGATGGTGCAGACGTGGCCGAGGCTTCGCCTGTATGCTTTTCCCCCGATCCTTCCGGGAGTCCTAGAGAGAGTTCGCCGGGACCGGGTTCTACTAATTCTTATTGCCCCGCGGTGGTCAGGGCAGAGTATGGTTCCCAGATATAATATCTCTTCTTGACGGGCCTAATCTGGAGCTCCCCGTCAGGAGGTACCTTCTGTCCCAAGCAGGGGGCTCGATATTTCACCACCAACCAGAACTTTGGCAACTGTGGGCTTGGCATCCGAGGGGGCCCAGCTCATAGACTCAGGTCTCTCGACCGAGGTTGTTGAGATCATTCTCCACTCCAGAGCTCCCTCCATGAGGAAACTTAATGCCTTGAAGTGGAAAGTTTTCACTTCATGGTGTAGTGACCATCAGCTGGACCCAGTTAACTGCCCAGTCAGTACAGTGCTGGAGTTCCTGCAATATTGGTTCACTGCAGGGCTAGCCCCATTCACTTTGTGCTTACCACATTTCTTTGAGGTGGAATATCATCGGGGAAAAGACCCTCTGGTATCTCGTTTCCTCCGTGGTACTTTGAGGCAGAAGGCTTGCAGCACCTCAGCCTCAAAGTACCAAAAGATACCAGATCTTTCGATATTCCACCAAAGAAATGCACTGTAACAAATGTGGCCTCCTCCTTTCAGAATGCGGACCAGGAAAGGCACAATTTGCTTTGCCCAGTGCGGGCATTAGATGCTTATGTCAAGTCAAGTCAAGTCACCTTTATTTATATAGTGCTTTTAACAATACAAATTGTAACAAAGCACTGCACAATATCAAAATAGGCAAATTGTGTCAATAATGTAAAATGACTAGATTTAACACTCAATTATCAGCTAAATGCATTTCATTATTGAATTTAGTATTGGCATTGTCCAGCTCAGTTCAGTTTAAATAATATCTGTGCAATCAAGTCGATGATTGTGCTGGAAATGAAGTGTCCCCAACTAAGCAAGCCAGAGGCGACAGCGGCAAGGAACGAAAACTCCATCGGTGACAGAATGGAGAAAAAACCTTGGGAGAAACCAGGCTCAGTCGGGGGGCCAGCTCCCCTCCGGCCAGACGAATCAGTAGTTTGTTCCAACTGCAGCAAAGTCAGTGTAAGTGGTCCACTGGTTCCAGGGGTCTTTCCCCGATGGATGTCTAGGTGATGAGGTCCTCACTGGAGATCTGTCTCTGGGGCTCATCTATGTGTCCTAGACTCCGCTGACGGTCAGGGCTGTAGAGGTTGTCTCCAGGTGCTGATCCTCCATTTATGGCAGACTTTGGTTAAGTCAGTATAATCGCTGATGGTTGGCTTCCTCTGAGGTCCTCCGAGGGGTTATCATCGTCTCTTCTCAGGTGTTCGGTCATCTCAGATCATTTAAGGGTTGGATCCAGACTGAAGCTTGTAAAATTCCTAGCTACCACGGGATGTTAATCCCGTGGCAGAAACATAGAAACAGTAAGACAATTAGCGTAGCAGTTGTTCCATCCAGGGATAACCCTGGATGAAATTATCAGTATAACCCAAGCTAAAGCATAATAATGTGCATTTGTTCAGATAGACTGGCAGTACAAGATTGTGAGATGCATTATATGAATGCTTGGCTGAAGAGATGTGTCTTTAATCTAGATTTAAACAGAGAGAGTGTGTCTGAACCCTGAACGTTATCAGGAAGGCTATTCCAGAGTTTAGGAGCCAGATATGAAAAAGTTCTACCTCCTTTAGTGGACTTTGCTATCCTAGGTACTACCAAGAGTCCAGAGTTTTGCGACCTTAGGGAGCGGGTTGGATTGTAGCGTGATAGAAGATTAGTTAGGTATGCAGGAGCTAAATCATTTAGGGCCTTATAGGCAAGTAATAATATTTTGTAACTGATACGAAACTTAATAGGTAGCCAGTGCAGAGACTGTAAAATTGGAGTAATATGATCATATTTTCTTGACCTGGTAAGGACTCTAGCTGCAGCATTTTGTACTACCTGTAGCTTGTTTATTGAAGATGCAGGACAACCACCTAGCAGTGCATTACAATAGTCCAGTCTAGAGGTCATGAATGCATGAACTAACTTTTCTGCATCAGAAACACTTAACATGTTCCGTAGCTTGGAAATGTTTCTAAGATGGAAGAATGCTGTTTTTGTAACATTGGAAATATGATTTTCAAAAGATAGGTTGCTGTCTAATATAACACCCAGATTTTTAACTGTAGAGGAAGTAACATTACATCCGTCTAGTTGCAAATTGTAATCCAAGAGATTCTGTGTACTGTTTTTAGGTCCAATAATTAATATCTCTGTCTTATCTGAATTTAATAGGAGAAAATTACTGGTCATCCAATCTTTTATATTTTTAACACACTCTGTTAGCTTAGATAGTTTAGAGGTTTCATCTGGTCTTGTTGAGATATATAGTTGAGTGTCATCAGCATAACAATGGAAACTAATCCCGTATTTTCTAATAATATTACCAAGGGGCAACATATATAATGAAAATAATAGAGGACCTAGGACAGATCCTTGTGGTACTCCATACTTTACTGGTGATAATTGAGATGCCTCCCGTTTAAATAAACAAAGTGGTAGCGATCGGACAGGTAGGATCTAAACCATCTTAAAGCCTGCCTTGAATACCTGTATAGTTTTGTAATCGATCTATCAGTATGTCATGATCTATAGTGTCGAACGCAGCACTAAGATCAAGTAAAACTAGCAACGAGATGCAGCCTTTGTCTGACGCAAGAAGCAAGTCATTTGTAATTTTAACAAGTGCAGTTTCTGTGCTATGGCGGGGCCTGAAACCTGACTGAAATTCTTCATAGATATCATTTTTTAGCAAAAAGGAGCACAGTTGAGCAGACACTACTTTTTCTAATATTTTCGACATAAACGGAAGATTTGAGATGGGCCTGTAATTTGCCAGTTCACAAGGATCTAATTTTGGTTTCTTAATAAGAGGCTTAATAACTGCCAGCTTAAATGGTTTTGGGACATGACCTAAAGATAACGAGGAGTTAATGATATTGAGAAGCGGTTCTTCTGCTACAGGTAACAACTCTTTCAATAGTTTAGTGGGTACAGGATCTAATAAACATGTTGTTGGTTTAGATGCAGTGATAAGTTTATTTAGCTCATCCTGTCCTATAGTTGTAAAGCAATGAAGTTTTTCTTTGGGTGCGATGAATGAAGCTGAAGTACTAGACGCTGTAGAATCTACATTTGTTATTGTATTTCTGATATTATCTATTTTATCAGTAAAGAAATTCATAAAGTCATTACTATTAAACTGTGAGGGAATATTTAGTTCGGGTGACATCTGTTTATTTGTTAAACTAGCCACTGTGCTAAATAAAAACCTTGGATTGTTTTGGTGATTATCTATGAGTTTGCGGATATACTCGGATCTTGCAGTTTTTAGAGCCTGTCTATAGTTGGACATACTGTTTTTCCACGCAATTCTAAAGACTTCCAAGTTAGTTTTTCTCCATTTGCGCTCAAGAATACGAGTTTCTTTCTTGAGAGAATGGGTATAACTGCTGTACCATGGCGCAGCACTTTTTTCTCTAACCTTTTTTAATTTGATGGGGGCACAGAGCTGCTCTGTGGCGCTAAAATGAACAGTTGTTCGTAGGTTTTGGACCTCCTAGCAAGGGTTCCCCTGCATCTAAGCAAAGGATGAGCAAGTGGGAGGTCGAGGTCATCTCACTTGCTTATGAGTCGGCCGGTCAACCTTCTCCTATGGCTGTCTGGTCCCAGTCGACCAGGAATATGGCGGCCTCCAAGGCCCTGATAACAGGAGTTTCTTTCCAAGAGGTTTGTGATGCCGCAGGCAGGTCCTCAACGCACACATTCATCAGATTTTATTATTTGGACCTGGACTCTACCCGGGTTCCCTAGTGCTCTCGTCCTAGTGCTGCTCGTCAGATTTCACACAGGACAGGCACTCGTCGCTATGGTGGTGTTGTATTAACGTTCCCCTAAAGCATCAAATCGACGCAACGGAGTTATCTTGAAAGGGAACCTTCAGTTACGACTGTAACCTTGGTTCCCTGAAGAGGGAACGGACGTTGCGTCCCCGGCTATATCTCCTTTGTGCCTGTAGGTGACTTGCTCAGACTTTTAAGCTAGTGACAGCTTTGTTTGGGCAGGCTTTATAGCTTCCTGATTCGTGACGTCATCCGCTCTGACATCCCAATTACACCTTGGATTGATTTCACATGTGCTTAAAGACTTATCACGCAGCGTTCCCCAATAAAGCGTCAAATCGATGCAACGTATGTTCCCTCTTCAGGGAACCGAGGTTACAGTCGTAACTGAACGTTTTTCTGTCCCTAGCCTTTACAGAAATATTACCCTTGAAAAAATTTTTAGGGTTATGATTCTAAAATCTAACAATCTGTTGAAGAAAAGAAAAAGTGCTTTATTTTGAGGTCCAAAACCTGGTTTCCCTTTCAATATTTCACTCATACTGTGTCGAAGATGCTTGTATGGAAATTTTTTTACTCTTCAACTGAAGCCTTTTTATAATCACGCAGTGAAACTGCACGTGTCCACTGGTTCATGCAGGACTAAAAAAATAATCTATGGCTATGCAGCCCGACATAGCCCGCAAAAATGGAAGGGGCGCCTGGCTATATAAATGGCGCTTTGCCACCGCATCTCAGATTTCTTCTCAAAGACCTTTTTTCGCTGATGCTGGGATCCGCCATTGAAATGCCTCAAGCAGCCGGATTAGGACCTCTCGCAGCGACGAGCTTGCAGACTCGGTCATCCCCTGTAGCCATCCGGCGTTGATCCAAAGAGCCTCACTAAAAGAGCAAATTTCATGGCGTTGTTGCAAATGTGCGCCGTCATTGTGAGACGTGCAGGTCTCCCTTGCATGCTGATGACACTCACGCTGAGTGTGTGTCATGCTTGGGAAAATCCCATGCTGATGCTGCGCTCAGTGGGACTGATTGCTCTCATTGCTAGAGTTTCAGCCTTGCCTCTCTGCGCTCATAGATAGCTTTCTTTTCAGAGAGCGACTCTGCCCCTCGGGACCTGTGAGGAAAAAACAGTGGGGTAGAGGATTTGAGCAGCCGGTGACAAGCGAGCTCACGCCGGCTCAATACCCGCGTGCCTCGCCATCACCACATAGAGAGCATTTGCCTGTCTTCTTCACCCAACACGGTCAGCATCCCTCTGCGGCTGCGAGCGACATGATCTCGTTCGGTGTGAGTGACAACAAATTAGATGACAGCCTTTCTCTGGCGGCTTCAGATGCGGAAGAGTTATCGGGCTCTATGACTGACCCCGCCCTCTTACCATCATCTGCTTCATGCAATGCCAGACTCAGAGCGGATGAAGAACTCATCTGCATTATGACGAAGGCTGTCAATGAGCTCGAGCTCGAACTGCCTCCGCCTGAGGAGCCATCTCGCAGCAGGCTGGACAAGTGGTTTCTTCCGGGGCACCATCAGGCCCTCCGCCAATGCTCATCCCCCTTCTTCCCCAAAGTACATGACGAGCTCATGAAATCGTGGCGTGCCCCCTGTCAGATGAGATTCGCATTTGAAGGGGTGGCATATCAATACAAGGTCCTGCCATTTGGGCTGTCCCTGGCTCCCCGCACTTTTACACGATGCATGGATGCGGCTCTCTCCCCTCTGCGACAGATGGGAATCCGCATGCTCAACTACCTCGGCGACTGGCTCATTCTGGCCCAGTCTCAGGCGGTTTTAACATAGCACAAGACCCTCCTCCTCAGCCACTTAGGTTGCCTGGGGCTCGGGATCAACTTTGCCAAGAGCATACTGTCATCCAGCCAGCGCGTTTCGTTCCTGGGCACAGTTATCGACAGCATCAGATGACAGCATCTGTCTCAGTGGAGCGAGCCATGACAATTCAGCGTCACGCGGCTTCCTTCGAGGAAGGGACCGCCCGTCCGCTCAAAGTTTTCCAGAGAATGCTGGGCCTTATGGCAGCGGCTTCGCCGGTACTTTGATTGGGTCTGCTTCACATACGACCTATCCAGGTCTAGCTGAAGCAGAGGGTTCCATCCGCAGCTTGGCGTCACGGACACCACCGCTAAACGGTGACTCGGGCCTGTGTATCAGCCCTGGCCCATTGGAGAGACCTCTTCTGGCTAAAGCAAGGCGTGACCTTATACACGGCGCACAGAAGGAAGGTTGTCACGACAGACACTTCCAACAAGGTTGGGGAGCTCTGTGCGATGGCAAACCGATCTTCAGTCTTTGGTCTGAGAAGAAGTCAGGCCTGGAAATGCTAGCAGTGTGCCAGGCCTGTCAATTATTCCTACCGGACATACGGGGACACCATAGTACTAGTACTAGTATGCTCAGACAGCTGGTCCGTGGTGCAATACATAAATCACCAGGGCGGCCTCGTTTCGAAGCGACTCTGCACGCTGGCGAACGACCTTCTTGTGGGGGCTCAGAACAATCTGCGCTCACCGAAGGCGACGCATGTGCCGGGCAAGTTGAACCATGCAGCAGACATGTTGTCAAGGAACAACGTCTCCTCAGGGGAATGGACGCTCCACCCGCTCGCGGTTCAGTTAATTTGGGATGTCTATGGCAGAGCTCGAGTAGACCTCTTCGCCTCCAAAGACAACTCTCACTGCCCAATCTTTTTCACAAAGAGCATGGATGCCCTGGCCCACTAGTGGCCTGGTCTTCCGCTCTATGCTTTCCCTCCAATCGCTCTGCTACTGCAGGTACTCAGGCGAGTCAGGGAGCAACGGCACAAATTCATTCTAATAGCCCCCCTCTGGAGGAACCAGCCGTGGGTGTAGGAGTTATTCCAACTGCTCGAAGCAGCCCCATGGCCGATCCCCTTGAGACGGGACCTCCTCTCTCAAGTGAACGGCACGATATGGCATCCATGGCCCGAGTTATGGTCCCTGCATGTGTGGCCACTCAACGGGAGCCTTTCGGCCTCCCAGAGTGTGTCCTAAACACGATGGCAGAAGCTAGAGCCCTGTCTACTCGACAGCTCTACGCTCTGAAATGGTCTATTTTCTCGACTTGGTGTCAAGGCCGCGACTTAGATCCGGTCACCTCCAATGTGTCATTGGTTCACTCATTTCTGCAGGAGATGCCAGATAAACAGCGCTCCTCATCCACCGTCAAAGTTTACATGGCAGCCATAGCAGCTTTCCACGCCTCTATTGCTGGCTGATCGGGGGCAGAGATAGTGCAGTGGTTCAGTTCTTATGAGGTGCCAGGAGAATGAATCCTCCGCGTCCTCGTCCAGTTCCACTTTTGGGACTTACCTACCGTGCTAAGGGCCCTGAAAGGCCCCCATTTGAACCATTGCAATCCACGAGCCTCAGAGCACTCTCGTTAAAAACCGCCCTGCAGCTAGCACTGACCGTCCTGAAACCAAGGTTGGGTTATGTACCTAAAGTGCTCTCCACTCCGTTCAGAACCAAGGTCATATCGCTTTCCGCGCTTCCCTTTGACGGGTAGCCAGGAACTGTCCTTGCTCTGCCCATCAGGGCCCTGAGGGTATACATTGAGCGTTCTGTCTCATACAGGAAATCAGAACAGCTTTTTGTCAGCTTCTGTAACTGCACCAAGGGAGGCCCTGTTACGAAGCAAGGAATTTCTAGGTGGTTAGTGGATGCTATTATCCTAGCATACTCCTCCTTGGGTTTAGCAGCAGCCGTAGCAGCAGCAGTGTATCTATTCCTCCAAGACCAAATTCATTAACATTGTCATTGTCAATCCCTCCGAGAGTTGTCATGATAGAAATGGTTTTATTGTCAAAAGGAGACAATGGTAGCAGAAACTGCAAGCAGCGATTGCAAGTGACATTGTATGTTGTGCTTTATTTTTTCTTGTCTTCGCCACCTGGCTACTGTTGTAAAATGTTGAGAGTTTCAAACAAAAAATAATCAATAAATAGAACAAAATAAAAATTAAAAAGACTGCAAGTGACATCACTCACGGAAGCGCAAGTGTCTGAGCGTGCAAGTGCAAGTCTGCAGCCAGACCCTATTACATGTTTTACCATATTCTAGTGCAGGTCTGAGAATGGTAAATTAATTTACTGAAAGGCTATCAGGAAAGTGTAACCAAGTTTATTAAATTCATTCAGAATATGCACACATTCATTCTTAATTTTATACCAAATATGCTGAAAATTGCTCCTGTTGAGTTGTTTTCATCCCTGGATAGTACTGTCAGTGAACCACTGACGTCACATGGACTATTTTAACAATGTCCTTACTATCTTTCTGGGCCTTGAATGTGTCAGTAGTGTTGCTGTCTATATGGAGGGTCAGAAAGCTCTCAGATTTCATCACAAATATCTTAATTTGTGTTCCAAAGATTACTAAAGGTCTTACGGGTTTGGAACGACATGAGAGTGAGTAATTAATGACATAATTTTCATATTTGGGTGAACTATCCATTTAAGAATATATTCTATCAATTTTGACCCTTAAAAGTTTTGTTAGTGTAACCTGATGTAATGAAGATTCTTAAATGAAGAAATTTTGCAGATCAATATTAAAGAGATGAGGACAGTTCTTCACACAGCAGTGAATGTTCTAGCAGCTCCGAGAGAGCGTCCAGGCCATAGGGTGTGGAGGAGTGATGTGACAGATGATTCAGGGAGAGGTGGGATGAACAGATGAGGTGGATGAGCGGAGGGGTAGATGGAGAGGAGGATGGGGTCTGTGTTGTGGTGGTGGAACAATCGGTCTCTTCAGAACAACACCAGCAGCCTACACTAAGACTGAGCTACAGCATTCATTCCCCTGCCTCCTGTCTAGTGATCTCTGTCTCACATTTATCCTCTAAACTTAAAACCAACTATCTTTTATGTCATTTGTATTATTGATGACATTTTAAATTTGTGATTTGAGTGATAATGGCTTTGCAGTTATTGAAGTGCATTGTTATAATCTATAAAGTGTCTATTTTCTTATAAAAATGAAATATTCATGAATTGGATTTATGAGTGGACTTTGGAGTGCTCTCACTAATTTACCTAAGTTTTTATATACTACTTATATAACAGTTATTTTGGGAAACATAGAAAGGAGATTAAATACAACTTGCATGCTACTAACATTCTGTATAGTGCTTCGGGTAACTCAGTCAGCGAAGCATTCTTATACTCAAGAATATACTCTTGTGGAAAACGAAGTACACTTTAGCATACTTTAAAAAAGAGTATTTGTTACAGAAAAAGTACTTTAAAATATGCACTCCAGGGTGAACTGAATGCAATGTTTGCAACACTTGAATGTTGGATGTGAGACACTGCAGGAAAAAACAGTTTTTTCATGCACCTGTCAGTTTTGAGATTTTGGGCTTTTTTGTTTTCCATTAAAAAAAATTCAGACTATAGTAGAAAGAAAACATTCAAAACGCAGTTTTAAGTGTTTCTTTCATGGCACTTTATGCATTTACATCTGTAGAATTCTGTTAAAAGACATATCTTTAAAGGCGTTTTTCTCAAAATAGAATTTCTCTCCTGCATTGAGCCAAAAATCTCTACTTCAGTGAAACTTACTTACACCAGATTTTACATTTTTATTACCATCTACACTCTGAAGGTTTTTACAGAGGGGTTTGTTCATATATTATGTGCTTGGTTTTATACAATATTTTATTCTTAAAAAATATATTATTATTATATATATATATATTTTTTTTTTACCTGGCTGTTTTCAGTATTTTCTGATAAAAAATCGGAAAAATATAAAATAATTTTGAGCCCTGCATCCAATGTTAAGATTTTTGTTCTAGAAATTTATGAAAATGAGTGCATATTTAATTCGATAACACCTCCTTTGCAAATGTAAATATTTCAGAAAATATGTAATACAAAAAAAGTTTTTATTTGTAAATGTTTTTACCCATGATGTGTCTCGCCTTAAATGCTATTTTAATGAAAATGTTTTATAGTTTAAACTAATATTAATTGTAATTTCATAATTGTATTGTCTTTGAAATATGATTAAAATTAGATGAGTGTATTGCCGAATGACAAGCATTCTGGTAAATTAAAACATACTATATTTATTTACATTTACATTTATGCATTTAGCAGACGCTTTTATCCAAAGCGACTTACAGTGATTTCAGGTTATACATATTTTTGTCAGTACATATTTATTTATCATTTATATTAAAACTTGTTGTAAAATGTGTATGCATTCAAATATTTTGTAATAATAGATTTATTACGTTTCAAATATATTGATTTTGAATGTAATATTGAATAATAGACTATTCCATTTAGGAGCACTTTAAAGCATAAAAAAATTATGCACTATAGGTGCACTTTCAATAAAGTTAAGCGCACTTGTTTTTTTACAAGGGTAGGCAAGAATGAATGAACAAAATAATTTTTTTTTTTTTTTTTTTAAGTAAAGTTTAAGGCAGGGGTCATCAAGCTTGATCCTGGAGGGCTGGTGTCCTGCAGAGTTTAGATTCAACTTGCCTCAACACACCTGCCTGGAAGTTTCAAGTATACCTAGTAAGACCTTGATTGGCAAGTTCAGGTGTGTTTGATTAGGGTTGGAGCTAAATTCTGCAGGGACACCGGCCCTCCAGGACCGAACTTGGTGACCCCTGGTTTAAGGAATAGGATTAAACCACAACATGCACTAACCACTGTAAAGCTACAGTTCCACTTACTTAATGTATTTTGGTAGATGTAGTCCATTTAACCCAAAGTGACTGAAACGGTATTGGCACCAATTTGGTATATGTTTGTTCCCTATAAAAATGAAATATGCCCTTGCTTTGAAATATGACCATGCTTTACCAATTGAGCTACAGGAATCCTGTTTCTGTAATCTGTAACTTTTAACACTGGGTTTTTATTCAGTCATTCATTAATTCACCAACTTTGTAGAAACAAGTCTTTTGATCCTGTAATCATCCAGGACAGATATTCGTGAAGCTGAGGGTGATGTAATGTTCAGCAATCATACAGCGTTTAGAACATCAACAGCACGTAGAACATAATTCCAATGTCTCTCTGGCACAAAACATTAATCTCACAGTCTCGTGGGGAGTTTAAACACACCTGCACATGCTGGCCGAGCCTGATGGGAAAAAAATATCAAGTCCAAGTGAAGGGGTCAAAACCTCAGAGGCTGAAAATCCTGCCCCCTGCTTGCTTACACAGAGGAGACATTTCACACATGCCTGTAATGTTCCCACTGGCTGGAGGTAGAGTTCACCGCTCACCTGAAAACGTGTTTGTGCTTCTAAAAACAGGGTTGTGTGGGTGAGGGGCTTATAATGCCGCTCTTTCTGTAGTTACTGTAGGGATTGCGCAAACTTTAATTCCCCCTCATTCCGGTCTTGACTGGGGGTCTGACACGTGGCTTAGGTGAAGGTTTAGTCTCAAGTAGGACTCAACCAGGAACTGAGGAGTTTCTCTGATTATATTTCTTCTATGGCACAGAAAGAAGTAGTTCACTAAAAAATATATATTTTTATAAATTATACTTGACATTTTTTTTCCATCATTCTAATGTCATTTCTTCTGGGAAACACACAAAAGTTTTTCAGAATGTTGATGCTGCTCTTTTCTGTACAGTGATATTTGTAATGAAACATGTTAAATAATTAAATCGAATGTATTAAAATAACGTTAAATCTCATTATTAACAGACAGTTGAAATTATAATCGTTTATATGTCCTTTAGTTTGTTAGTGGACACATACAATTAAATGTAAAGCATGACATTAAAACATAATTAATTAAAATGTGCTTTAAAGTAAAATGTTTCAATTAACAAGAGTGAGCTCTCTTTAAGAGGCTTTTCATTTCATTAATACTATGAAAAAAAATATCTGCAAGTAGTTTTTCTTTTTACATATACTTTACACTGAAGTGCAGTTCAAGTCTACACTACAAGTGCACACTTCTTTTCCACACGGGATATAAGGCTTACAGCAATATTTTCAATGAATAACAGCTTAACTTTTCAGACAACCACTTGGAACAAAGTAAATAATTTGTAAGGATTAGTTTTCTGGTGCTTTTTGTCCATTTTGGAGCATGATGACTTGAGTATTGAATATTTTTAATTTAATTTTATTCTAAATGACTCTTTTTGTGTCCCACAGAGGAAGGAAAGTTATATTGGTTGTAATGAAATGAGAGTGAGTAGTGATGAAAGATGATCTAGGATTAAAATGTTTGCAGAAACTATCCCTTAGTGTTTGTAATGAATACACTCCACGTGGCTATAGATAAAGTGCATCTGTAATCACTTAATAACTCATTTCGTGAGAGCGATGCCAGGATACTTGACAGCATGTGCTTATAAATCTGTGCATCACTGTAATATGAAACTGCATTTATGCTGATGGTCTGGCATAAAACCCAAATTAACTGGATAGAGTTGGGACAAACTGTTCTAGCAGGAGCGTCTGTCTCTCACACAGCTAATCTGTCATGAAGGACTTGTGTGAGTGCAATGATATCACCTCCATGAAAGCATGAAAGACCTATGGAAAATATAAGCAAGCACATTTATGTATGTATGTATGTATTATTTATTTATGTATTTGTTAGTTAGTTTGTTTGAAGAAAATGTAAGTGAACATGACTGCATTGAAAATTGTCATGCATTTGCACTGATGATGAAATTGAAAACTAAACCTTCTTTCACTTCCTTTTAAAAATAGCATTCAATGCATTTGGCAATAAAGATGAGTGCCAATGCTTTGTCTCCAGAAAAGATATTTTGGATTATTATTTCGATTTTTTTATACCAGGACCCTGAAACTAACACACAGATTATCAATTAAATAGTAAAAAATAAGTCATTTATAAATACCTAGGGTTCATTCCAAACATAATGAAAGCATTTAGTTAACATACAGTCCACAGCTGGAAGCAGCTTCCAGAAGACGTCAGATGTGCGTAGGAACATTCAAGTCCTGATCGAAAACACATCTGTTTTCCTGTGCATTCGTCCCTCTATAAAGTACAGCTGCACTTTACTGAATACACAGCACTTTTATACTTCTTTCCCTTCGGTTGATTTAATAGATTTTTTCTCTTATTTCTATGTTATTAAATAATTTAAATTAACTTTTAAATGTTCTTTGTTCTCTTTCTGTTTATAATGCAAATATAAAGAACTTTGAAATGCCATTTATTAAATGTTTTGTATAAATAAACTTGGTGTATTCTTAAAGTTGTTTTAGTGGTGAAAGGTTGATGTGTAGTGTTCTGCTATAGTGCTATAGTGTTCTGATGGGCTTGTTTTTCAAACAGCTGATAAAAACATCACAATAATCCACACAACTTCAGTTCATCAATTAATTGTGAACGGAAAAGCTGTGTTTGTAAGAAACAAATCCATCACTGGGGCATTTTAAACCATCTCTTCTGGCCAAAATAAGAGCCTATAATCCATAATAACACTTCCTCCATCTGCTGTTGTTTTCTAGCCTCACAGTCCACCAACATGCTTGATTGGCACTGTTTTGGACTGTGCATATTTCAATTCTCAGTCAGATGAAACATGTTATTCACTGGAGAAAGTAATATGGATAGAGGACTCGCATTTTAGGCAGAAGCTGTTTGAAGTAAAACATATTTTAATGATAACTTTGTTTTTTACAAACACGCAGCTTTTCACTTCACAAGATGTTAACTGATGGACTGGAGTGGTGTGGATTATTGTGATACTTTTATCAGCTGTTTGGACTCTCATTCTGATGGCACCCATTCACTGCAGAGGATCCTTTGGTGAGCAAGTGATGTAATGCGACATTTCTCCAGATCTGTTTTGGTGAAGAAACAAAGTGAAATTATCAACATAATTTCGGGAGGAGTACGCACATCTAGTCTTCCAATTAATATCAGAGTATAAAAACAGCCTCTTCCCACTTCCGTTGTTAGTTCTTTTGCCATCTCTCCACCTCCCCATCTCCTTCAATTTGGTTAGGGTTAGGACCTAATCCTTCAATTTGCTGAATAAGAGCCTGTGGTGATATAACACATGTAAGCTCAGAGATTGAGCTCAGAGGAGAAGTCACTCATTTAAGCTTCTGAATGAAGAGATTTACTGTGGCCTCTTTTCGGGCTTGATGGCTTTGTGTGGAGTTTGGGCACTGGAGTGAAAAATCATGAGCACTCTTTTGCTAATACCAATGCTATACAAACATACAACTGCTGTGTCATTAATAGTGCTTGGTCAGCCTAAAATCACCATACATTTACTTACTCACAGAAGACTACACAAACCTTAACAGTATAAGTAATGCATTTGTAATTCGGTTATGAATTTCCACGTGGGCCATATAAGCAACCACACTGCATCACTTGTAGGAAAGAAATAAAAAAGGACTCCAAAAACCAATTTTTTTAACTTCTCAATAAAAAGAAAAAGAGAAAGAAGAGGATTATAATTTATTTTCATGCACTGTCATTCGGTAGGATTTTTACTTGTTTTTTTTGTTAGGTTATGCTGACCCAGACTGCATTTATGTCAGCAAAAATACAATAAATATTTTTAAATAGTATAACAAAATGTACAATAGCTGTTTTCTATTTGAATAATATGTTTTTGAATAAGAATTTTGAATGAAACAATTTGAATAAGAATTTTAAGCATCATTACTCCCGTCTTCAGTGTTACATGATCCTTCAGAAATCCTTCTAATATGATGATTTGATGATCAAGAAACATTTCTTATGCTTATCAATGTTGATAACAGTTGTGCTGTTTCATGTTTTTGCAGAAACCTTGATTTTTTTTCAGAATTCTGGACAGAATGTTTGAAATATAATTTTGACAGTCTTTACTGTCAGTTTTTTTCTAATGTTTTCCTTAGACACAACCCCGTCCACACAGTGTTTGCTAATGCTACAGGTAATAGAAAGAAAACACATATCCATCTAATGTCATTGTTGTTATTGAATCATCACTTTTCACTGTAATAAAATAAAGCCGAGTGGTGCAGCATGAAAATTGTCTGCATTGGCATCATTTATAATATTCAGCCCCAGCTGATCTCCCTCATAAACTCAGCTGTGCCTTTTTACCATTGTGTTGTCTCTATTCCTCCATTTATAGGCCCTTTATCTCTCTGTTGGTCACTGTCTCAGTGGGATTCTGGGTAATTCAGCTGTGATTGTCCACAATTCAAGGTAATGTGCTTCTTAGGCATGACAATGAGATCAGATGGCTCATATCCACCTCACCCCATGAGAACGGTCCCGTGTGGCAGGGCTGCTGGAGCACTGTGATGCCTTCTCTATAAGCGAAACCATCGCCCCAGTCTGGAGGCCTATAAATAATAGTTCCATTCATTGTGTGTGTGTGTGTGTGTGTGTGTGTGTGTGTGTTGGACTGCACATTTGCACACACTTCTCCATTGATTGCTACAGTATGTAAACATCATGTCGAGTGGGAAGTCTGACGGAGTGACTAACAGCAATCAATTCACATCTACAAATTTGTCATGAAGAAAATAATCACAAGTTCACGTCAGCAACCCTATTCATAACAGCTGAACTGTAAGTGTATCATACCCATTAACAGAGAGACATGAGGTTAAAGGCACCCTGTGGGTGAAGAGGAATTTTTATTCTGGCTCATTTATATAAATAATAAAAAATATTTCATTGCTAAAAAATCTAAATGGACAGTCGCATCCGCTCTTGCTTTCTTCCTGAAGGCATATCATGCTGTATATAGTTCAAGCAGAAAATAGTGACATGTACATTATTAGATAACATCCACCAAACGATGAAGTGACCTCATGAGTCCTACATTAAACTTGGTGTGTTATGCAAAGAGTCGTCTTACATCACAAGCTCTTTAAGCTATAATCACACTTGAAAACTCAAAGTGATTCAATAAGTTAATGTACAAAACTAGGTCAAATTCCCTCTGGAATTCCTTCTGCCTATAAAAAGAACAAATTCAGCTCATATTTAAATGGAAACAAGATTTGACTAGCAAAAGCAAGTATTTGCATAATTGCAAACAAAAAGATACACACCAGTTGGGAAATATGACTGCGGAAAGTGGGAAATTCCTCACAATCAACTAATCTCTTATCTAATATAACCAATTCAGATTATCATGGATACTATTTCTTACAAAATCCTATGATTTGATGAATATATATATAATCTCTAATTTGATTAATATATATAGAATCTCGTCAAGCAAAACTCAGCACTACAATGGCAGTAACAAATGAATATCATTTTTTTTTAAATGTATCTAAATATATATAAAATAATGTGTGTTTTTTACATTCAAATGGCTTTTACTGTATACTGTGCAATGCATCAGGGTATATTGATAATTGATTTCACAATCAGCTCAATTGGATCTTATGTTCTAATAATGTCTCCATCATAGAGACAAAAAAAAGAATAAGCTTAGGGCAAACTGACAGCAATGTCTCTCACATCCTGCTTACGCAACCACTGAGTTTAACTCAACTTAACCTGAGGCATCAGAGTAAGAGCGGATACAGCCAGAGACAGAAGGACAATGAAGAGGGCGGGAATGAAAAAGAAGATGCAGAGAACAACAGCGTCACTGAACTGTGCTGCTGAGACCTCAAGGCAACGTAGCTGATTCTGAAGTAAATGCACTGCAAAAAGCAGTAGTTAAAATGACTTACGGTCCCAGGCCACACATTTATATAAGAGTGAAAACTGACGTCAGTGGTATGGGGAGATAAGAGGTTTTTACAGAAAATGACAAGTTAACTATAATCAAGATACTTAGTTGACAAATTAAAACAGATTTGAAACTGGATAAAACAATAAACAGCCACAGAAAACTGTGTAGCAATAATTGGGGACATTGAGTGCCTCTTGAGAGTCTCATAGTAACCTCAGAGACCCAATTACTGTAGCGGCAGTTTCCGATAAAACTTTGCCTTGACTAGGTCACCCAAAGATATCTCATTCACATTAAAGTTGTCTATTCAACGGCTCATAATCCCAGCACTCACACCACATGAATTCATGCAGAGTGCAAAAACTGCGGTGGCCGAGAGAGCTCAACGCGCTGCAACTTCAGAAAACACATGCAAATAGAAAAAGCACCAGAAAATCAAGAAATTATTTTTATCAGTTTGACAGCAGATGGTGAAAATGCTCACAACACAAATAAAAAAACACACTGCAAATACTCACAATACAACCAAATAAATTGTATTTGCAGCGCGTTTCTTTTTTGGTTGTGTTGAGAGCATTTGTAGCGTGTGTGTTGTTAAATTGACGAAAGTTGTTTTCTTAATTTAGAGGTGTTTTTTTCTATTTGTTGCGCGTTTATTTTTTGGTTGTGTTGTGAGCATTTGCAGCGTGTGTGTTGTCAAATTGAGGAAGTCGTTTTCTTAGTTTGCAGGTGTTTTTTTCTATTTGCAGCACGTTGAGCTCTCTCGGCCAACCGTAAAAAACAGATTTTTGCTGATTGCCAAATGCTATATAGTCTGCATGGCTGCAATTCCTCACATGTGATGACATTATACCATAACAGAATGAAATACAGTTGGGAACATACTTTTCTCCCAGCTTGAGCAGTAGGCCCAAGAATGAAAACTCAGTCTTACTGGAAGGGATAATAGGGCCTAAGAATTTACATAAGCTTTCATTTAGAGCTGAGCTGCTGTCAGTGAGTGAATAATGTGATGGGTCCGAGAGCGAAACACTGTAATACAGCTGGACAGATGTGGGGAGTAACTAGATACATGTTACAGAATTACAAAATAAATGTGTTACACTTTATTAAGATGTCCTTGTTACAGTATAATTGTATATTTATGTACTGAGTAATATTAATTAACTACTTACTACAATATTAATGTACTTACTTTATTATTAGGATTAGGTTTCGTCTTTTGACTTGCATGTAATTATGCATAATTAATTGTTTTTATAATAGTAAGGACATGTAACATGTGTAACAAGGACACCTTAAAATAAAGTGTTACCAATAAATGTAATTGTAATCAGTTACAGTAACTGAGGAAAAAAATGTTTAGTTAAATTACAGTTACTTGTGAAAATGTTAATGATTACAAAGGGGATTACATCTGAATGTTTTCACAAACATACACCCACATCCAGATTTAATTGATTTATTTCCCAAATTGCATTGACTGCTCTAAATTATAAGACACCAATGTTTCAGGAGTTTAGGACACAGAATAGGACACATGCTTTTTCGATAACTGTTTTATTATCAACTATCAGTAGTGATTACTCAGAACACTTTAGCAACCACATTGTTATGCCATATCAACTTAGCATTTTATAACATCATAGCAACTGCAATGCCCTTGCAACCATCTCAAACACCTTAGCAACTTCATATCAGTTCCCTAGCAACCATCTATCAATATTCTAATGGTCACTCAGAACACGTTAGAAATGGCATATATACTGCACAACATCCAAGGATTACAAATGACTTGCTTCTTGCGTCAGACAAAGGCTGCATCTCGTTGCTAGTTTTACTTGATTTTAGTGCTGCGTTCGACACTATAGATCATGACATACTGATATATCGATTACAAAACTATACAGGTATTCAAGGGCAGGCTCTAAGATGGTTTAGATCCTACCTATCGCTATTACTTTGTTTATTTAAACGGAGAGGCATCTCAATTATCACCAGTAAAGTATGGAGTACCACAAGGATCTGTCCTAGGTCCTCTGTTATTTTCATTATACATGTTGCCCCTTGGTAATATTATTAGAAAATACAGGATTAGTTTCCATTGTTATGCTGATGATACTCAACTATATATATCAACAAGACCAGATTAAACTTCTAAACTATCTAAGCTAACGGAGTGTGTTAAAAATATAAAAGATTGGATGACCAATAATTTTCTCCTATTAAATTCAGATAAGACAGAGATATTACTTATTGGACATAAAAACAGAACACAGAATCTCTTGGATTACAATTTGCAACTAGATGGATGTACTGTTACTTCCTCAACAGTCAAAAATCTGGGTGTTATATTAGACAGCAACCTATCTTTTGAAAATCATATTTCCAATGTTACAAAAACAGCATTCTTCCATCTTAGAAACATTGCCAAGCTACGGAACATGTTAAGTGTTTCTGATGCAGAAAAGCTAGTTCATGCATTCATGACCTCTAGACTGGACTATTGTAATGCACTGCTAGGTGGTTGTCCTGCATCTTCAATAAACAAGCTACAGATAGTACAAAATGCTGCGGCTAGAGCCCTTACCAGGTCAAGAAAATATGATCATATTACTCCAATTTTACAGTCTCTGCACTGGCTACCTATTAAGTTTCGTATCAGTTACAAAATATTATTACTTGCCTATAAGGCCCTAAATGATTTAGCTCCTGCATACCTAACTAATCTTCTATCACGCTACAATCCAACCCGCTCCCTAAGGTCGCAAAACTCTGGACTCTTGGTAGTACCTAGGATAGCAAAGTCCACTAAAGGTCCACTTCATATTTGGCTCCCAAACTCTGGAATAGCCTTCCTGATAACGTTCGGGGTTCAGACACACTCTCTCTGTTTAAATCTAGATTAAAGACACATCTCTTCAGCCAAGCATTCATATAATGCATCTCACAATCTTGTATTACCAGTCTATCTGAACAAATGCACATTATTATGCTTTAGCTTGGGTTATACTGATAATTTCATCCAGGGTTAATCCTGGATGGAACAACTGCTACGCTAATTGTCTTTATTGTTTCTATGTTTCTGCCACGGGATTAACATCCCATGGTAGCTAGCAATTACACAAGCTTCAGTCTGGATCTAACCCTTAAACGATCTGAGATGACCGAACACCTGAGAAGAGACGATGACAACCCCTCGGAGGACCTCAGAGGAAGTCAACCATCAGCGATTATACTGACTTAACCAAATTTTGCCATAAATGGTGGATCAGCACCTAGAGACAACCTCTACAGCCCTGAACGTCAGTGGAGTCTAGGACACATAGATGAGCCCCAGAGACAGATCTCCAGTGAGGAACTTGTCACCTAGACAGCCATCGGGAAAAGATCCCTGGAACCAGTGGACCACTTACACTCTGACTTTGCTGCAGTTGGAACAAACTACTGGTTCGTCTGGCCGGAGGGGAACTGGCACCCGACTGAGCCTGGTTTCTCCCAAGGTTTTTTCTCCATTCTGTCACCGATGGAGTTTTGGTTCCTTGCCGCTGTTGCCTCTGGCATGCTTAGTTGGGGAATCTTCATTTCCAGCAAAATCATCGACTTGATTGCACAGATATTATTTAAACTGAACTGAGCTGGACAATGCCATTACTAAATTCAATAATGCATTCAGCTGAAAATTGAGTGTTAAATCCTGTCATTTTACATTATTGACACAATTTGCCTATTTTGATACTGTGCAGTGCTTTGTTACAATTTGTATTGTTAAAAGCGCTATATAAATAAAGGTGACTTGACTTGACTTGAAAGCCTAACATCCATCTAAAACTTCTTAACAACTGCATAGCAGTGCCCTGGCAACCCCCATAAACATCTTAGCAACTGTCTGCTAAGGCCCTAGCAACTATCAACCCTAATGGTCACTCGGAGCACCTTAGAAACTGCATAGAAATGGTAAAGCAACCAAGAAGGCCCTGGCAACCATTTTAAACACCTTAGCAACTATAAAGCAGTGCTTTCACAACAACAACAAAACACTGCCTAGCAACCACCCAAAGCACCTTAGCCACAATCTATCAATGTCCAATAAATTACTTAGAACACCCTAGCAACCACATATTAATTTCATATCAACAACCCAAAACATCGTAGCAACTGAAACTATCTAGGAACCAAAAAAACACCTTCACAAGTGCCTAGCAACCACCCAGAGCACCTTAGCCACTGTCCATCAGTATCCTAGTGATTACTTGGAACACCCTAGCAACCACATATCAATGCCAAATCAACAACCTAAAACACCTTAGCAACTGCAACTCCCTAGCAACAAAAAACACCTTAGCAACTGCCTAGCAACAACACAGAGTACCTTAGAAACTGCAGCTCCCTAGCAACTATCTCACGTACCTTACCTTAGCAACCTTACAGCAATGTCCTGGGCAATAACAAAGAACACATTAGCAACTGCCTAGCAACCATCCTCTGCCCATTAATGCTCTAGGGATTACTCATACTTTAGAAACCACATATCAACACCATGACAACTACCTAGCATCCTTAGCAAAGGCCTAGCAACTGACTAGCAACCATATGTGATGTACATGTAAGGAATAATTGACGACAGGCCGTTGAATAATTAGAAAAATAA
Source organism: Gymnocypris eckloni scoliostomus (assembly GCA_027564155.1). Lineage (NCBI taxonomy): Eukaryota > Metazoa > Chordata > Actinopteri > Cypriniformes > Cyprinidae > Gymnocypris > Gymnocypris eckloni. The sequence continues at coordinate 10,171,638 of CM050427.1, read as the reverse complement.
TGCACACCAGCGGTGGGGATACGGCCACAACGCGAAGCGGAGTGCAGCTAATAACTAAGTTATGAGAGAGAGAGAGAGAGAGAGAGAGAGAGAGAGAGAGACGGAGAGAAAGGGATAGATTGAGCAAGCGTGAATTAGCCTACCTCTCTGAGTCTGTCTCTCATCAGTGTTCAGTAGCATCCTAGTGAAACTTTAAGTTAATTTTCCACATGAACAGTGCCGTTGTTATCTCGCTTCGCTTGTGTCAAATGTCATGTACTTTTAAGTTGCTAAACTATCTACTGACAAAGTCATCAGAGCAGTGCTATCAACATTAGCGCGTATGTTTTCATGGGTGTAAACCGTGTGTGTGTGTGTGTGTGTGTGAGGGAGAGAGAGCGGGAGAAATAGAGTATGTGCTTTACGTACATAATAAAAAGTAATTCTGTGGCAAAAAATGCAAATGATCTGTCATTTTTAGTCTTTATCTCTAGTAAAATACTTTATGGATTTCAAATGTTGGATATGCTCATACGCTAGTGTGCTTATGGCCATGCACACACTGTAAAGTATCAGGAGTGACAACCGAATTTAAATACAGTAGTGAATCCCTAAATTACAGTCTCATGTGTGTTTGGAACAGAACTTGCTCTCGAAACTGCGATGACTGACACCCTGGTAACCATCATTTTGCCCTTTGGTATCCACTGTTTTTGACCAAAGCAATGTTACAGTGACCAAAGACTCATTAAGTTCAGTGATTTTAACTAAACCAGCATTGACAGAGCAGTTGTGTTTTGTTTATGTTATAAGGCTACTTAGAAGCGCTCTTGGAGGTTTACCATGTCCACCTCTTATAATAAGCATATGTGGGCTTCTTGTTTGGGCTCAGTTTATAAAATGATCCAGTTTATGGCGTTAACAATGTATAAGGTGGTATGTAGCTTATTTCTAAGATAACTCATTTGGATTTAAGTTTCTTTTAGCGAGATCTGGCAACAAGATAGGATTAAGGTGGATTGATAACCAAATCAAATTTAGCTGCTGTGTGTATGTGGCCATAGAATGTTGTATAAATCAGATTGTCACTGTCCCTTTATTAAAGCCTAATCCTGTTCTATAAGCACACAGTTCAAGAATTTACAGGAATGACAACTGCATTCTACAATCGAATTAACTCCTGAGAAATTCAGGAAGTGATAACCACATTTACAGATATTGTGCGCAGTGTGTACGGAACTGAGCTCAGCAAATAGTTATTAATGAAATATTTAAACAGGTATCAGAGCTGTCTCTTCTTCATGTGCAGTGTAAGTAAACACAGGGTATGTTTTGACTCATTAGTGTTTCCAAATTTTAAAAAAGGAACCCATAAGAAACTCAAAAACATTATCTCAGAAATAATCTAAATACCAAAATGTAGCCACCCGTACCTGTCTACTTTATGAACACCATAATTTGGATCACTTTATGAATTACACTTAATCAGCGGATACCAAACATGCCAGACGTCAGAACGTTGCTGTTGGTTAGCAGGGTGTTAATAATTGCAGTTTTGAGAATGAGTTATTTTCCATACTGTAAGAGAAATTGATGAAGACGTCGAAGATCTTGATGAAAAATAATATTTTAATTACAGCGTAGCATTGACAAAGTACAAACAGCACTTCGGATTCAGCGGAGTCTAAATAAATCCAGGAAATCCTACAGCTCAAACGTTTTACACTGTATTACGTTCATCTTCCCGCTCAACATGTAAATTAAGTTTTGTTTTAAATGTAAATTGTAAATGTGTTATCTGCATTTAACCCATCCAAGTGCACACACACACTTGGAGCAGTGGGCAGCAGACACAGCAGCGCCCGGAAAGCAGTTGGGGGTTTGGTGCATTACTCAAGGGTCTCATCTCAGTTGTGGACAATTCCTACCGGAGCCGAGATTCAAACCCACAATCTCGAGTTACAAGTCCGACGCTCTATCCTTTAGAGCCATGGAAAAAAGTAAAAAACTGAAGTCATTGCATTTGGAAACAAAGATGAAGTTCTTAAGGTGAATTCATACCTTGACTCTAGGGGTCAAACAACTAAAAATCAAGTCAAAAATCTTGGAGTGATTCTGGAGACAGACCTTTGTTTTAGTTGTCGTGTTAAAGCAGTAACTAAATCAGCATAAAATCATCTCAAAATCATTGCAAGAATTAGAAGTTTTGTTTCCAGTCAAGATTTGGAGAAACTTGTTCATGCCTTTATCACCAGCAGGGTGGATTATTGTAATGGTCTCCTCACCGGCCTCCCAAAGAAGACCATTAGACAGCTGCAGCTCATCCAGAACGCTGCTCCCAGGATACTGACTATAGCCAGAAAATCTGAGCATATCACACCAGTCCTCAGTCCTTACACTGGCTTCCAGTTACATTTAGGATTGATTTTAAAGTACTTCTTCTCATTTATGAATCACTCAATGACCTAGGAACTAAATACATTGCAGATATGTTTACTGAATATAAACCTAACAGACAACTCAGATAATTAGGATCGAATTCAGAAATACCAAGGGTTCACACAAAACAAGGAGAGTCCACGTTTAGCTATTTTGCCGCCCGCAGTTGGAATCAGCTTCCAGAAGAGATCAGATGTGCTAAAACATTAGCCACATTTAAATCCATACTCAAATCTGTTCGGTCATGCTACGGGAGTAGATAAGGATATCATCATTGTAGACGAGTACGAACCGATGAAGATACTCCCAGAGAACCTCATGAATAAAATCCTGGAATACGGTAGGGGGGTTTTACTAATCCATATGGCATGACGAGATACTCATAGAAGCCAGTAGGGGTAATGAAGGCGGTCATCCCCTCAACCCCCTCACATATCTGGATGAGGTTGTACGCGCTGCGGAGATCTAACTTGGAGAAGACAGTGGCTCCGTGGAGATGTTCCAATGCCGCTGGGACGAGGGGAAGTGTATAACAGAATTTGACTGTTATCCTGTTCAGCGCCCGGTAGTCGATACAAGGCTTCAAACCTTCTTGGCCACAAAGAAAAAGCTTGAAGCAGCAGGGGACGTAGAAAGGCAGATATAGCCTTGATGTAAAGCTTCCTCGATATACTCCTCCATGGCTTTCTGTTCTGGGAGTTACAGTGGATAAATATTAACACAGGGCACTGGCTCACCTGGAAGCAGATCTAATGCACAGTCCCATGGCCATGGTAACTGGGAGGCTTTCTTCGGGCAGAATACATCACTGAAGGGGGCATAACAGGTGGAAATATTAATTGACTGTTTCTCGACGGGACTCTCGATGGAAGTGGAGTTGACAGTGTTTGTTTCAGGCTGAAGAGATGATGGCTGAGGAGTGTGAGGGAAACATATACTGCCCCACTTCAGGACCTCACAAGTTCTCCAGGGTATGAAGGGATCGTGTTGTACAAACCATGGGTGCCCTATGATCACATCAGAGGTTGAATCCTCCAGGATCAGGAGATGCAGAGTTTCCTCGTGTAACTGTCCCACTTGTAAGTGAAGAGGTCCCACGCTGTTACGCTCATGTTTACGGCTGAGTGGTCTACCGGTTACCGATTGAACCTGGTAGGTGGTTTTGGTGGTAGTAGTCGGGAGCTTGAGCTGGCGGCAGAGATTACCGGAGATGAAGTTCCCGGCTGACCTGGAGTCAAGAAGGGCGTGTACTGAAAGGAAAATTCCGGAGGCAGTAAGCTTCACAATAGAGGTGAGGGGCTGCATATTGATTATTGATGGCTTAATGACACTCACCATGGGTCTTTTTGGACGAATTGGGCATGCTGCGATCACATTCTCACCAGCTCCACAGTACAAACATAAGCCCTGGGTCAGTAGTCTCTGCCGTTCCGCAGAAGAGAGTCGAGTACTATCTCCTTGCATAGGCTCATGACCTGGTTCTGGAGGGCTGATGGTGTCTGGCCGGCAAAGGAGTGGAGCATATAATGACAGTTGATGTTCTTCAATGCAAGATTGCATATGGGTGGAACATTGGATGGACTGCTGTATAAAATATCCCAGACCATAGGAGTCTTCATAGGCAGCGAGCTGAAGCCGCACTCTCGGTTCTAATCCCTGCCGGTAGGTTGTGAGGAGCAAGTGCTCATTCCAGCCTTTGGCCGCTGCGAGGGTTCTGAACTTAAGAGCATAACCATTAATAGGAAGAGAGCCCTGGCGGAGATGGTAGAGTTGTTCGCTGACAGAGGTATCGCCTGCTGGTCTGCCAAAGACTTCTCGGAAACAGGCAACGCAATTATCAAAAGAGAGGGTTATAATACCAGCTTATGACCAGATGGTCTAGGCCCATTGGAGCGCTCGACCCGGCAGCAGGGAGATCAGGAAGGCAATATTATAGTATCAAGGGCTATGGAACAGTTCTTGGATTGATGGGGATTGTAACCTTGTTTCTTTCCCGCAGGAGATCGTGGGATGGAGACTGGAGATAACACACACCTCTGATGAAGAGCAGAGACAAGATCCACAATGATAAGGCACCTGGTACTGATGTTGGAGCGAGGAGCAGAGACACACACTGAAGGAGACACAAAGGGTAAGTATACAAGGGAAGTATTTCTGGATAGCGCTTGAATGGCATTAGAGTGAGTTCACTTCGTAGAAACGAGACTGGACACAGAGTGAAGTGAGATGTGTGCTTATGAAGGAGTCCTGATGAGAGTGTTAATTCCAAACAGGTGCATGCAGTTAATACTCAGGTGACTGTGTGCACTGTGATTGGATGCTGAATGAGCCTGGCCGATCTGTGACACCTGAGACTATAGTGTGTACGTGACCCGAGTACCTGTACTTGGAGTACCCGAGTATGTCTGTATACAACATTGCACTTTATTATTTATTTATCATGTAATTTTCTATCACATGGTATACACTATGCAAAACTTTGGAAAGGTCAGTGTAAGTGTAAAAACAAGTTTCTTAAAGTCCTAAATGTGCCAAAGGGTGTCTTTCCACTCATTGACGTCTCCATTTATCATCCGGGCATAGCATAATAATAAGAAACTGTAAGCACATGAGAGTTAAAAACCACTGTGTGACGAAATGTATCCATACTGTCTGGCTCGGCTAGTTCATCCACAGCACCTCGAGCACTGTGATGTCAAGGTCTGGCGTTTAAATGAAATATGTTTTCATGAAAGCATGAAAGGCCCATTTCAGATGGCGTGCATGTGACAACCCCTCTGTACATTTGTGTTTACTTTCAAACCCCCAGGGTTGTCGCCACATGATGTTTATATGTGTGTATGGGACGTTAGTTTGTGACGTGTACATTCTTACTCCACTGGGACACTCCAACTGCATATTTCACATGAATGTGAAACGCGACCTCACTAAGATAACAATTATTTGTGAGAAGACAAGAGGAGGCCGAGGGAGAAACAGAAACAATGATACCCCAGGAGATATCACTCTACCGGCTCAGGTATCGCAATACAGTGTTCCCTTTGTGAAAAATGAAGAGGTGCTCTCCACTTTTCTTTATCAGAAAGTTCCAGAACAGCCCCTCTCTTTTTGTCTCCCTTTCATTTTCTGAACAAAGTTCAGTATTTGTACAGTGTTTTATTCAGGAGCTTAAAACATACTGAAAATCTGCTGTGGGACTCAAAAGAAGATATTTTTGCTTCAAATGTTTTTGTACATTATGAAAATGAAGACAGGTTAATTAGGGGAGCTATTTGAAAAAAAGAAGCACACTTAAGTAATACTGGAAATTAAATATTAAAAATATATACTCATGTGCAAACCAAATGTTTTTTTTTCCCCAAAAAATTAACTGCATGTTAATTGCATTTAAATAAAAATGTATAATAGTATATGTGAATATTAATCGCAATTAGCTGACATTTAGAGTGTTGTTTGACTGACTCAAGTATAAGCTCATCTTTATATGTAGTTTAATTAATTATATTGTCTTTATCTTCTATTGAAGATATTCTGAAGAATGTTAGTAACGAAACAGTTGAAGACATTGACGTCCATAGTACTGAAAAAATACTATGGAAGTTAATGGCTAACATAAATTGTTTGGTTAGCAAGATTCTTCAAAATATATTTGACTTAAATATATTTGAAACTACATATTTGTAAGGATTAAGTTACAATTTAGTGCATTTAAAATATGTTAACTTCATAACACACTACATTTAAAATTATAATCAAGTATTTCACATGTGCTGGTATGCCAATCAACACATCAAAATAAGTTTAAAGAAAATATATAAAAGCAATATATTATAGCAAAATTATTTAAAATGTACTCTAAAAGTGTATTTAAGTGTGGTAACAATCAGTCATGAATGTAACTTGTTAAGTACACTTAAAGAGATAGTTCACCCAAAAAGGAAATCTGTATTGTTAATTACACACCCTCACCTTAAGACCTTCATTCATCTCCAGAACACAAATTAAGATATTTTTGATGAAATCTGAGAGGTTTCTGACCCTCCATTGACAGAAATGGAACTACTATGTTCAAAGCCCAGAAAGGTACCAACAGTGACAAAATACTCCATGTGACAACAGTGGTTCAACCGTAATTTTATGAAACTACAATAATACTTTTTCCACACAAAGAAAACAAAATCAATGCCTTTATTCTACGATTTCCTCTGTTCTGTGTCAGTCTTCGACTTGTTTTCATGAGAGTACCTCGATGCATGCATGTGATGCTGCTGACGCAGGAGCCGCCGTTCTGACGCAGAACGTCCATCTCTCTTATTTCTTTGTCTCTATATTCTGGTTCAAATAAGTAAGGCTGGGCAAAGAATTGCAAGATCATCCTCTCAGTCGACTGTTTTTATGAACAACATGCATCTTCCTCTGCTTGTAAACAAGGAGGAACACATCAGAGTTCTATTAAAGAATGCCAGTTCCTGCGTTAGCAGCAGCACAATTATGCTCGTTGATTCACAACATTACGGTTGAACCGCTGATGTCACATGAACTATTTTAACAATATCTTTACTACCTTTCTGGGGCTTGAACATGTCACTTATATGTTGCTGTCAGAGATGATCCTCCCTATACGAAGAATACGCAAGCTGCGTGGGGCCCCCGAAACACCAGGTTGCCCCATTGCTCCCAAAGATGTTTTAATTTTAGTTTCGTTTTTGAGTTTGACCAGAGAATGATCATTTATTTTAATGTGATGCGCTGTCACCCTCTATGAAAAAATCAGTCAAATCATGTAATGTGAATGTCGTACAGTCTTTTGCTCAAAAAAAAAAAGAAAGTTGAAAGCATACGGAGCCGCGGAAGAAATGAACGCTTTCCGCGAGCGCGATTCGCGACAGAGTGATAATACATAATATAATAATATTAATATATATATGTATGTATTTCAATATTTTCTAAATATATACTGAATGTGTTTGTATTTATATATCCAAAATAATAGTAAACAAGTAACAAAAATATTTTAGTAAACAAAAACTTTTATTTTGGATGCGATTTGGACCCCACGCAACACTGAACTCTGACACTACCCCCCCTGTATGCACCAAGGGTCTGAGAGTAACGCAATTTCAATTCTCTGTATGTATGTACTGTACATGTGGAAGAATTGACAATAAAACTTGACTTGACTTGACTTGATTAATCGTTTGACAGCACTAATATATATATATATATATATATACATATATATATATATATATATATATTAGTGGTGGGCCGTTATCGGCGTTAACGTGCTGCGTTAACGTGAGACTCTTATCGGCGATAAAAAAAATATCGCCGTTAATCTATTCTCAAAGTTGGGTTGGGAGCTGGGTCTATACTACGCAAGCTATTGGCGCTTTTCCACTGCATGGTACGGTACGGTTCGGAACGGCTCGGTACGGTACGGTACGGCTCAGTTCGGGTCGGTTGCATTTCCACCGCAGTTTAGTACCGCTATAGAGTGGGCGGGATTATTCACGCGTCGTTATAATTGCGCCGCCTCTACTGCCGTGACATCATCGTAAACGCGCCACAAACAAACTCACAACAAAGAAAGGAGACGGAATAGTGTTCTTCATTCTCGGCATGTGGATGTTTTTAACAACAATGGAGAGGTCTATGAATGCTTGTGATTTACCCCCAGCAGCAGAGACTGTGGTGGCAGTGACACGGGCTGTAACGTTAGATGAGGAGAGCAGGGATGTTCGTGCAGGTGTGCTGCGTTACTTGATTAGTTAACTATTCATGCAGCGTGTTCTGTAAAGTGAATTATCAATAAACTTTTGAATATTTCAAAATGTACAATGTATCCCTTGTTTTTTTTTAATTTATGTGATGGTTTTTATAATCGCGGCATTAATCATTTGTCTTTTTCAAGAGGTTCATTACGTGCTCATACAATGATACATATTTAATATAGTCTGGAGGTACACTTATTCGATCAGATTGTTTTTAATTGAAGCAAAACACAGATACAGAGGTAAAAATATAAACAGAAAACATACTCTGAAAATATAGCAAGTTCAAAAGTAACGTTATACATAAGGCTTTTTCCTTCGGCGTCGCGCCATCAAGCTCTCGCTGGATCCACTCCTCGGCTATCAACGAGAGGAACATCTGTACTTCCTCAACAGACAACGACACTGCTATTTTGTGGTTGATGCAAAAATGTGCGTTTGTTTAAACAGAAGTTGCGTCCGATCCTTCGCTGGCTGTGCTGATTTAAATCTAGCGGGTAGAACTTTAGAGGAGGGTCTCGTGTCGCAAGTTCAGTGACGCAGTAATGACGATTTTCTCCGGCCATTCAGTGATCAGCAGAGTTTACCGTCACGTTTTGGTAACGTGCGGCTCGATGGAACCTCGACCGAAGTGGTACTAAAAAAGTATCAGGTACTAGGTACAGTACCCAGTGGAAAACCCCCCAAAAGTGAACCGTACCGTACCGTACCGTGCCGTACCATGCAGTGGAAAAGCGCCATATGATGACTTTCACCCTGGTATTTTAGCGCGGATGTATACCTAGCCGAATTGCACTGTAGGGGGCGAGAACGAGTCTTCGAACTAGAGGCTCGCAGTCCGTGATGGACAGATTGTTAACGGCTGGTCTATGTGGTAATACAATCGAGCAGGACATCCAAACCAGAGGCGATTCTAGGGTGAGTGGATATCCGGGCTAAGCCCAAAGATCCAAGATCTGCTATTACTTCATATCGATGATTGGCCAGTTTATATGAAGTTTATTATCAAGTGTATATGTCAGTCAGAAGTGCCGAGCTTCGTGGGCGGTTCCTGACGGGAGTAAACTGCGGTTCATCATTTTAATGCGCATGAAAACTCAGTGATGATGATGCGTACAGGGCATGGTTATAAAAACATTCGGGGCTTTTTCTGAAAACATTTCAGAATGTTTCAGCCCCTTAGCCCACTAAGCGCCGCCCCTGATCAACGCTCATTCATCAACCTCAAATATGGCTTTTCATCTGAAAGATGTATGTAGTAACAACTTTACATGGCCGCTCAATATGATGTTAACCTAGAGAAATGTGCGCTATTGAAGTGTTTGTGTGAGCGTTTGCTGCAAGACAGGCTCCGGTGCGCTCACGTGCTCTTAAAATCTCCGTCATTTTGGTCATACAGATAAAAGTAGCCTAATACATCTTTCGAATCTGTAAAGACTCTACGTTTATTTGTGTGCACTCAGAATAACAACGAAACGCGTGCTTTTAAGCAAACAGGATGCGCTTTAGGTCTCATGTGAACTTGAGCAAGAAACTTAGAAACTCCGTCTTTGAAAAATATATCTATAGAGTGAAATTTCAAAAAAAAAAAAAAAATAGAAGACGTGTGTGTTAGCATGGATGATTTACATGAAATTTAATCTGTGCAACACTGTGCATAATAAGATGGCTTTCAGGTCAATATAATAACAAAAACGACATTTGGGGTTTTATTCAACTAATAAGGTGGGCACGCTGTGATCTGTACTATATTTTACTGTAATTGACAGTTATCGGCAAAAAAAAAAAAAAAAAACAACAACACGGGAGTGGGAGGGAATGGGAGTCATTCTTCCGGGAGTGGAGCAGGATTTTCCCCAGTTTTTCGTGGGATTGGGACGGGAAGAGATTAAAGTTTGTGATGCATTTTGGAAACAGGAGATGAGCCCCTGGTCTAATGCGCCACCTGGCTTGAGAAACCGTTCTCAAAGACTTACTTTTAGTCATTATTTGGGTAGCACATATTCTGAATGCCTTCGGCAGAATTCAAATGAGCCATTTTAATCTAGATTAATCTAGATTAAAAAAATAATCTATGCCCACCTCTAATATATATATATATATATATATATATATATATATATATATATATATATAGTATAGTGTTTATATTCAGTCTTGGGACTGTGGTAACAGCATGCTTTGTTTGCACATGACTAGTTCCGGTGGGCTGGAACCAGACACCAGCCTGTCAAAACTAGATCCCCTCAACTACCAGAGCGAGTACAACGGATTATGTTGTTAATTTTCTCTTTGCCTCTGTCAGATTCCACATGTTCACAGTTGTTTTGAGGGATGGAGTGTATGAAGGGTATCCAAAATAGAGCCTTCCCTGTCCACACAGCACCTGCAGGGGTCACAACCTTTTTCTTTTTTTCGTTCATCATTGTTGGGAACTTATGCAAGAGTGGAGTGTAAAGTCAAAACAGACTGGGGATAAGTGCTGTGTGTTCTCAATGTAATGCAGCGATCTGCCGCTTACCAAGTAAAAGAGATGGCTCATTTCCCCAGAGTGTATTGAGGCAGACTGTAGAGCCACAGATTGTAATTGGAATCATGAAATGTCTCTTCCCTCACCGATACGGTTGATTTAGTAAGTCATCCTGCTTCTGCTCAATGGAGCATTTGTATTGATGCCAAAGAAAACAAGCTGCTCAAGGTGACAACAATGTGAAAAATGGTCAACAGACAGGCAGGTTTAATCAATATTTACCACAACACATCACATCAAAATACTGCATAATGTTGCAAAGCCAATCATAGCCATTCTAATTTTAAGGATATCATCTTTTAAAATAAATACATGTAATAATATCTCATGTTTAATGATTTCAGTTTATTTTTAATGTAATTTTGGTAACACTTTATATTAGTAAATACTATCCACTATTAACTAGTTGCTTATTAACATGCATATTCCTAGCATATTGACTGTTTATTAGTACTTATTAATGCATGACTATATTCTAGATCCCTTAACCCAACACCATACCTAAACATAACTACAACATCAACTGCCTTACTATCTCATCAATAAGCAGCAAATTATGTGTTTTTTGAGGGAAAACAAACAAACACTTGCTTTGATATACGTTTTTACATATTTAATAAAATATTTGTATTGTTATTTTAACTATTTAAATGTTTAGTCACTATACAAAATAAAGAGTTGTGCATTTAAATTGACACATTTTTTTATTTGATTAGATTTTGATTAATTTCATCCTGTAGTGTAGTGTCTCTCCTTCAAAAGCCATAGTATAATCTACACACAAAAGCCATGCACGTGCGCGCATAAGGGGTTGCACCGACTAGTCGACTAGTCGACTTCAGTGCCAGTACGGTTTAAGCTTGACGTCGACTAGTCGCTGCTCCTATAGAGGGCACAACACTATAATAAATCCACATTTACGCTCCGTTTCCAAACAGTTAAAATTACGAATTCCTTCATACTCTGAAAGCGCTCCACAAGTCATGTGTGATTATATTACTGGGTGCTCGAAATTGAATGGCAGAATGCACGTTTTAAATAACTTATTGTACAGGTAAGTTATTCACGTTCTAATCTAATGCGCTGCTGCACTGTAATGAACACACATAGGCTACAGACAGTAGCACATACAACACATCACGCGCAGATCGCGAGCACAGAATCATTCAGCGAGGAAATGTATTGTCAACACTGTTCTGTGATTTCTCAATAAAATAGCTTAGAAACTGAAAAGTTAATTTATTAATAACTAAATCCCACAGCTTCACTACTAGTAGAGAGACTAGTGCTGGGCGGTATACCGGTTCATACCGAATACCGGTGTTTATTTTTCTTACGATATGAATTTTTAAAATACCGCAATACCGGTGTCATTTAAATAACGTTCGGAACGCGACATTGTAACAGAGGGGTCTATTTTCACTATTGCATTTTGACGAGGATACAGCTGTATGTGTTACTAAGCGTGAAAGTTCCGAAACTGAAGCACTAGTAGAATGTGATGAAAGATAAGAACAAATATCCACCGTCCGCTGCATCAGCTCCCGCGGCTCTCACACACAACAGTTCTCCGTCGATACGACGGATTCCCGTCAATTGCAGGGTTCCCGCCTTCTTAAATTCACTTTTCATAACTTTAAGACCGTAAATACGCTTACATTTCTCAAATAGTGTTATAGAGGTCTTAATTTTAGCTTGAATAGGTCTTAAATTAAGGAAAGACGAGGTGCATTCAGTCTGCTGAGGGAGTTATGATCAAAGCCTGGAGTGGATTAAAGCACGTTTCTCTCTCCGCTCTAAGCGTTCTGTAATCACTCCGCTCTGGATCCAATCCGGGTTTTACATTCCCGCTCAAGGAGAAACTGCTCCGCGTTCACTCCATTTAAACGTTATCAGGGATTACTGAGGGGAAATAAACTTGTAGCGCACTGTTGTTGTTCTGCCGGCACACCAAAAATCATCCCCGCCTCGGCTGCAGTTTCTCACTGACAACATAGTAACGCCACTCGCATCATTCACAGTCGGGTTCTTAGCAGAGAACACCGAGCAGAACTTGAATTTCGGCGCGGGATTGCGGCTAATAATAATAATTATACTCATTCCCGCAGGTTCCGACAGAATGCATCACATTTGCACGTGCTTTTGATTCTTGAGCTCACTCACGCGCTCTCAATGTCTGCGCGCCCACAGATCGCGATCAGGAGAGTGACAGCTTTTAATAATTATAAGGGGAGTTAGCAAATGTGATATATTGATTTAATACAACAGATCAATAAACAAGTACTGCATGATTTTACTCTATATCATCAACAAAAATAATTCCAAATAAAGTTACAGCTGAGCCGTTGTGCATCTCTAAAAGCTCTAGTCTATGAATTTAATTGCACACATGCCACCCCTGAGACTCATTAAACGTCTGAAAATGTACGTTCAAGCCACGTTTGTGTTCTTCTGTGCCACCTCTGTAGTACAAATACATTTTTTTATTAATACTAATTTCATGATTAGTAACTTATTCGTCGTATTGTACTTATTATATTGTTTTAAATATACATTTTAAAAAGCTTATAAACATAAATTTTTTATTTGACAGATGAAAATTATGCCATTGCAAAGGTAAAAAGAAAATACCCCTGTAAGTCACTTTAAGGAGTCAAATGTCACCGTGTTCGGAAGACTCATTTTCTATCAGAATTTTTTTATTATTGATCAGAAGGCGCTCCTAAATATTCTAAATTAGGAGGACAAGCACTCCTGATTACAAGAAGAAAAACAGCTCTTAAACTGTGTGTGTGACTGTAGCCGTATGGCTGTGGAATGGGGTTTGGCCGAGGAAATATTTACAGTCAAAATATTTTTTTTTGCTTTAACCCCTGTATTTAGTGTGGACTTTTTCTACAATATTCACTCATCATGACACTAAAATATGGCATTCTAAGTCAATCTACTGCAGTTTTTCTTCAGTCAGTAGAAAATGTGGTTAACACCCGGTCATGCATGGGAAAAAAAAATACCGTCATATACCGTGAAACCGGTATAATTTAGAAAAATACCGTGATATACATTTTTGGTCATACCGCCCAGCTCTAAGAGAGACACTACCAGGTAGAATTAATTCATATACACAATCGCTCTCACTAATGCATTCATTCATATGAATGTAATCTTTACTGTACTACTTATCTGTTTCTGATTTAGAACGAGCAGGAATCTGTGAGAAATATAACAACCCAAAGACTAAAGAACTGATAAAAATAAGCTGTTATGGGAGCAATAGTCTTGTGGGCAGCGCTGTGTCATATTTCATAGCTGTGCACAAGGTGTTTGTCACAGCTCCAGACTTATTTGTTCATTAATGACGTCATCAGCAACTCGACTTTGACTTGACTTTTATCACATAAAAGTCGACTTTAAAAAATCAGAAGTCGTTCAATCCCTAGCGCTCGCGCACAAGCACACACACACACACACACACACACACACACACACACACACACACACACACACACACACACACACACACCGATCTCTCTCTCTCTCTCTCTCTCTCTCTCTGTTGGAATATCAAAAAGTATACATTGTTAATATGTTGGCATACTCACTGTGTCTCACTGTAACAAAAGACAGGCTGTCTTCACATTATGCAACCATCTTCCCTAGTTAGGCTTAGGAAAGTCGTGGCCTAATGGTAGAGAGTTGGACTCATAATCGAAAGGTTGCGAGTTCGAGTCTCGGTCTGGCAGGACTCGGTGGGGGGAGTGAATGTACAGTGGTCTCTCCACCTTCAATACCAAAACGAGGTGCCCTTGAGCAAGGCACCAAATCCCCAACTGCTCCTTGGGCACCGCAGCATAAATGGCTGCCCACTGCTCCAGGTGTGTGTTCACTAGGATGGTTAAATGTAACAGTAAGATGTGCAAACCAGTGATGTTATTGTTAACTAAAACAACAAATACATATATTAAAACAGTCATTTATATGAAACAAAATTAAGTACATTATAAATATAAACATTTGAAATGTTGTTTTGGCAACTAACTGAAATAAAATGATCTGAGGTTTTAAAATTAGTTGTTTTGAAGTACTAAATTGACTAAAACTAAAATAAAAATAGAGATATTTGGTCGAGCATTGGTCGAAAAACAAAATAAAAAAACAAAAGCAAAATAATAATAATAATAATAATTATACTACAATTAGTATCAAATAAATATTGGTAACACTTTGTCGTGGGGGTCCCCATTAAACATTCTACTAACTAACTTTGCAATTACATGTCAACTTGCAGTCATTAGCATATTCGACTGTTTGCTTAATATCTGCTAATACTTTATGTTAATGATCACCCATTATGTATTTATTTATATTTATTTAGTAATTTAGCAGACGCTTTTATTACAGCTATTGGTAGCCAGTGCAAATTGATGAACAGAGGTGTGACGTGCTTTCTTTTCGGCTCATTAAAGATTAATCTTGCAGCAGCGTTTTGGATTAATTGTAGAGGTTTGAAGGAATTGGCTGGAAGACCTGCCAAGAGAGCATTGCAATAGTCAAGTCTGGACAGAATAAGAGCCTGAACAAGGTGTTGTGTTGCATGTTCCGAGAGAAAGGGCCTGATCTTCTTAATGTTATATAATGCAAATCTAGAGGACCGGGCAGTTTTAGTAATGTGGTCTGAGAAATTCAGCTTATCATCAATCACAACTCCAAGGTTTCTGGTTGTTTTTGAAGGAGTTATGGTTGATGAATCTAACTGAAAGGTGAAATTGTGATGAAACGATGGGTTTCCTGAAACCACAAGCAGTTCTGTCTTAGCTAGGTTGAGTTGAAGGTGATGGTCCTTCATCCAGCAAAAAATGTCTGTTAGACGTGCTGAGATGCGAGCAGCTATCGTCAGATCATCAGGATGGAATGAGAGGTAGAGGCAAGTGTCATCAGCATAGCAGTGATATGAAAAGTCATGTTTCTGAATGATAGAACCTAGTGAAGCCATGTAGACAGAAAAGAGAAGTGGTCCAAGAACTGAGCCCTGTGGCACCCCTGTAGCTAGATGTTGCGACTTGGATACCTCATCTCTCCAAGATACTTTGAAGGACCTATCTGAGAGGTAAGAGTCAAACCACTGGAGTGCGGTTCCTGAGATGCCCTTTCTCAATAGGGTTGACAGGAGGATCTGGTGGTTGACCGTATCAAAAGCAGCAGACAGATCCAGCAATATAAGTAATGAAGACTTGGAAGCCATTCTTGCAAGTCTTAGGTCTTCAACAACTGAGAGCAAGGCAGTTTCGGTGGAATGTCCATTTCTGAAGCCAGACGGGTTACTGTCCAGGAGGTTGTTCTGTGTGAGAAAGGCAGTGACTTGGTTGAACATTCCATTAGACATTCTGCTGACTCTAAGTACCTTTGCAAGTACAAGTCAACTTACAAACCCAACATAACAGTCTACTAATGCTCTAATGAGAGTTGACATGTAGTTGCAATGGAGTTATATTAATAATAATAGTAATAATAATAATAAAGCTGATTTAAGATATCAATGAATACTATAAGAGAATATAAATAATACTAAAATAACTCTGGTGCGAACAAATTTGTTCTCCAAAAACGTATATAGTTTAAACTAATTGCATACTGACTTGAGGATTTAAGTTACTCTGTGATATAACACCAAGTGACCTGTTTGCAATCTGAACTGTCGCCAACACACCTGTTTCAGTGCCTGCATGCAAATATGACGAGGAGCGACTGTGATACTAGCATCAGTATGACACAGCTCTCTCACTCACAAACCCTCCTTAAACCCATAATCCCTTTCATTACACAAGCACATAGCTGAAGGACTGTTGTATAACATCAAGACCACTACACTGCATAATGCTTTACATTAGACCCTCACTACTCACCCCAGAGCCTATTCAGGATGGTATTACGATATTTGGCAGATCATATCTAACTAATGCCGAGATGATTACCAATACCAAGAAGATATTTGTGATTTTTCATGGGGGATAAAGCAGCAAAACCTCTGCAGACCATCTGAAAACCATGATGTAAGGATAATGTTATGCTTTGTTAATCAGACCAGTCTGAGAATTTATTGGATTTCTGAGAACTGCTGACGCATGAGTAAATGTGGGCCTGGGCTATTTTAATGTCAGGTCATCCTTTTTATTGTGTACAGCGCTAAACCCAACTCTCTTCTTCCGACGCACAGCAAAGTAAAGCATTAATCTAAATGGCATAGTG
The DNA here is from genome assembly GCA_027564155.1 of Gymnocypris eckloni scoliostomus. NCBI lineage: Eukaryota > Metazoa > Chordata > Actinopteri > Cypriniformes > Cyprinidae > Gymnocypris > Gymnocypris eckloni. The sequence goes on along the minus strand of CM050427.1, from coordinate 10,154,670 downwards.
CTAAGCTGTCATGTCTTCTCCGAGACATGCTCATCTCTAAAAGGAAGTTTCCATCATGTCAGGATCACACTGTACATCAGCAGGATTTTTAAAGGTCAAACCTTGAAAGACACTGTGAAAATGGTCTCGCAAACCTGTCTGCCAAATAAAGACTCTCTATTATTGTAAATAATTGTTAGCAAAGTTATGATTCAGTGTAATACACAGTAAAAAAATTTGATCAAGTAAAAAAAAAAAATGCTGCAAAAACATATTTTTAATTTATATAAATTAAAATATTAAATATATTTTAATTTTCATATCATTGAGATACTCTTATGACGTATGATTAATATTTTAAACGGGTCAGCTGATATTATCAGTTTTCATTTAAATTTTAGTTAAAGTTGATTTATTTTTGTATTAATGAAAATGAGAAATGCTGCCTTGGCAACTAAGATTTTTTTTATATTAATTGAATATATTATATTTTATTAATATTGTTATATTTATAATATTATGAATATCAATATATTCTACATGAATTCAGTTAAACTTTCTGTCATTTCAAAAAAAAAAATGTTTTGTCTTATGAGAAGTTATAGTGATTAGTGTCTTAGTGTCTTTCTAAAGTTATAGTGGATTTGGGTGTCCGCCATGACACTCACTGTGAGAAATACAACAAACGGAGTGATACAAATGGTGAAAAGGTTGGAGTTTTGTTATCACACTCTTATCAGCCAGCTGTTGTATGCACAGCCTTAAATACCATGATGGATAAGATAAACACCTTTCATGTGCATTTTATTAAATCAATGCATATATGACAGAAATCACCAATCACCTACTGTACAGAAACCTTAGAAGCAATCTATTAACCTTAGGCTACATTACATGAACTAGATCTGCTATCTAAATAATGTATTTAGAGAATTTGTCACCCTTTATATGGGATTATACTCACAGTACAGCACTGCTTTTGTACCTTTTTGTTTAAATAATGCATTATTATGACAAGTATTACACAGTCAGTTGGTCATGAACTAAACTAACTAAAACAAGAATTGAAACAAAAATAAACAAATAAGAAGAAATAAAAGAATAATAAAATAGACAATAAAAAAACTTGACAAAAATACAACTCAATTACTAAAACTTAAACAAAAAATACAATGAAAGGCTGAATTGAAAAATGTAAAATGAATGCAAATATGTTTTTTTTTAAATCAAACTATTACTAAAAAACTAATAACAACAAAAGTATCTTAATGACACAAAAATAACACTGACCTGCCAATATTTTTACAATGTTTTATAATTGCTGTACATTTATTTACAAAATGAAATAATGAATGGATTACAAATGCCTTTAATGCATTATATAATTGAACTGAGAGAGACAGATAATTATATAGACGTAACCACTCTGAAGTCAAGCACATGCTTCTCACATGGATTTACAATAATCCTTCATTCCTAATCTGGAATGAATGGCGAGTCTTTCTTAGAACTCAACAATGTCCCGAGCTCAAAAGTTCATAAAGCCTGAAGCACGTGCAAATGCAAATATAGCATATATAGCAAACAATAAAAAATAAAATATAAAGCTTCTTTATTGGCATCTGTGGTTCCATGAAGAACCTTTAACATCCATTGACCCTTCCCCCATTTCACAGAAGGTCCTTTACAGTGGAAAAAGTTTATTTAGAAAATTAACATGTTCTTAACACTAAGATTTTTTTGGGATCTTTTAAAAACGGTCCCCGGAAAGCCTTGAAAAACCCAAAACCTTTTTTAAAATCAAATTTCTACAAAAAAAAATGTTAGTGGCCCCTGCATTATTCTAAATCGCAGTGGCAACTGATTTAATATGAAAAGTGCTAGATTTTATCTCCTTATATTGCAGCAGCTCCTTGTGAGCTGCTGCAATGCAGGTTCAAAAGTGTCTTTCCATAATTACTAATTTAGCATGCATATGTAAAAAAGGCATCTGATAATTGAAATGAGGAGTCTCCTTTTTGTTTTACCCCAACATTACCAATTTTGGACTTTATTACTCTTTGGAAACTATATACAAAAAAAATATAATATATAAAAAATATATGGAAGAATAAGATGTGCAATAAAATAAAATGTGCAGGACAGTGTACTGTGGACTAAATAATAATATAAGCAGGAATGTGCAAGAGATATACATAGCAGCAATTATGGAGAATAGTGGGTATCTTACTTTTATTAAATTGAGTCATGTTGGTGTTATTTGACCGAGTTTTAGTTTAGGAGCCTGATGGCCTGTGGGAAGAAGCTCCTCCTACGTCTCTCAGTTTTTGCCATCATGCTCCGGAAGTGCTTGCCAGATGGCAGTAAAATGAAGGGACTGTTACCAGGGTGATTTGAGAGCTCTGCTTTTGCAGTGTTTGAGGTAGATGTCCTGCAGAGAGGGGAGAGCAGATCCTGAGATGCGCTCAGCTAAGCGCACAACTCTCTGCAGGGCTTTGCAGTCCTGATTTGAGACGTTACCATACCACACTGAGATGCACGGAGTTAATAGACTTTCTATGGCTCCTGAATAGAAAGTTTTCAGGATTGCTGGTGAGACCCGAAATTTCCTCAGCTGTCGCAGATGGCACAGTCTTTGCCTGGCTTTCTTAAACTGAGTTTGAATGTGTGCAGCCCAAGTCAGGTCCTCGGAGATGTTTACACCAAAGTACTTGAAGCTGTTTTCCCTTTCCACAGGGTCCCACTGATCATAAGAGGACTGTAGGGCCGTTGCTGTCTCTTCCTGAAGTCCACAATCAGCTCTTTAGTTTTGCTCACATTCAGAGAGAGACAGTTGTCCTGGCACTTTGATGTAAGTCTCTCTGCCTTATCCAAGTATGCGGCCTCACCATTGTTGGAAATGAGGCCCAGAACCACAGTATCATCAGCAAATGTGACAATCGAAGTGGAGCTGTGAGAGGACACACAGTCGTGTGTGTAGAGAGAGTAGATCAGGGCACTCAGGACACAAACATGTGGGGCTCCTACGTTCAGGGTGATGGAGTTGGAGGTGAACTGGCCTACTTTCACCACTTGAGGTCTGCCGGTGAGGAAATCTTGATTCCAGTTACAGAGTGAAGAGTTTAGGTTGAGGTCTGTGAGTTTAACAGCTAGCTTGATGGGGACTATTGTATTGAATGCTGAACTATACTCAATGAACAGCAGCCTAACATAGTTGTCATTTTTGCTGTCAGTGTGTGTTAGAGAAGAGTGCTGGACCTGAGAAATTGCATCATCAGTAGATCTATTTGGGCGATAGGCAAACTGAAGAGGGTCCAAAGTAACAGGGATGGAGGAGCAAATGTGGTTCTTTAAAAGTCACTCAAAAACCTTCATGACTATTGATGTGAGGGCAACTGGATGATTCATTCAGGCAAGAGGGTTTACTGTTCTTAGGCACAGGGATGATGACAGTTTTTTTAAAGGAGGTGGGTACCACAGAGGGAGCAAGGGACTCATTAAAGATGGATGTAAACAACCCAGCAAACTGATCAGCGCAGGACCTCAGAACACAGCCAGTAATCCCATCAGGTCCGGCTGCTTTCCTGATGTTCACTCTTTTTAGTTCCCTCCGAACCTCGTCCTCCGACACGGTGATAACATGATCATCGCTGCTCTGTCTGCTGCTTCCTAACGCTGATAGGCAGAGTCGAGCTGCTGCCATTGCATTCAAAGCGGTCCGTAGAAGGTGTTTAAATCATCGGCCAGCAATGGATCTGCTCTCACCTCTGAGGAGGATTTATTTATTAACAGATGGTCCTTAGTCCCTGCCACATGTGTCGAGAGTCATTGAGCTGAAAATGAGACTAAGTTCTCTCCCTGTATCGGAGTTTAGCAGCTCTTACTGCACGTAGGAGAGCATAGCATGATGCTTTGTACTCGCTCATGTTTCCTGATAGAAGACCAGCGTTTTATGTGGCAGTGCTTTGGTTAACCGCATAGCGGATTGTTCTGTCCACCCACGGTTTCTGATTTGAAAAAGTCCTTATTGTTACTGTTTCAGTAGCTTGCTCGGTTAGCTTGTTGATGAAGCTTAATGCTGCATCCGTAAACTTGCTGACATCAGATGAACTCGCCCGGAACATGTCCCAGTCGACATCATCAAGAGCCGCCTGTAGCATAGCTTCTGAGTGGGAGGACCAGCGCGTCACTACTCTCTTCACCGGGAGTTCCTGAACGAGCCTTTGTTTATATTCTGGTGTGAGGAAAATGGCGGCATGGCCATAGTGAGCGGGCAATGTAGGCATTTTAAAACTGAGTGTAGCAATGATCCAGTGTATTCGGTCCTCTAGTTGGACAGGATACATGTTGATGAAAGTTCGGCATGACCTGCCTGAGGTTGACTTTGCTAATTTTGCAATGATAAAGGCAGCGTCAGGGTGTTTGTTAATGTAGCCGCTGAGCACATCGTGGAGTTTGGACAAAGCCAAGCTAGTGTCTGCCTGTGGTGGAATGTAAACATCAGTAACAATGATCGATGAAATCTCGCAGGGCAAATAGAATGGGCGGCAGATTATGGAGAGATGTTCCAGATGAGGCGAGCAGGAACGCAACAAAATGGAGATATTCCTGAGGTCACACCATTTCTTGTTGATCATGAAGCACACTCCACCGCCTTTGGTTTTACCGGCCTCGGCTGTTCTGTCTATCCGTAAAACAGAAAAGTTATCAGACTTTTATCAGCAGAAAGCTGACGCCGGCTGCACATCACAGGCTTTTAAGCATCCTGGTCATGACGTCACCCGCACCTGACGTCTGGCCGTCAATTTAGACTGATTACACATATGATTCAGAGCTGGACATCGCTGATGGCATTCCCCAAAGTGTCTCGACGCAGCGTCTCGTTCCCTCGGGGAACCATGGTTACATACGTAACCTGGGATGTTCTCCTCCGTGTTCCGAAGAATCTCCAATTCGATTCGTGTCCTGAAGCAAGTTAGTGTAGCGTTGTCCAATGTCCAAAAGTGTTCTTTTGTCATAAACCATCAGTGCAGACGTTATGCGTGTAAGAAGAGAAAGCAAAAATACGTAAAAAAGTAGATAAGAGCACAATCTGAGCAGACATGGTCTGCTCATGAACTCATGAATAAAAAGTAAACGATCTGAGTGCTGCACTTCAGCAAGCAACATGTAATAATTTGGTGTGAAAATCATTCAGCGCTATATGGTGCTGTTTGAGGATTGCTCACTCATGCTTATTCATGATGAAGAGCTAAATATTATCTGAGAAAGCTTATTCATCTGAGAAAAATATTTGTTAAATGTGAGCCAAAATCATCACAAACTACTTTAGTCTGTGTGCATTGAATTTATTTAATACACAAGTTTCACAATTTGAGTTGAATTACTGAAGTAAATGAACTTTTCCACGACATTCTAATTTATTGAGATGCACCTGTATATTAATGATCTTCCAGCAACACAGTCCCGCAAATTCATCGACGCTGATGACATCTGCATTGGGACCCAACATCAGACATTTGACGAGATGGAGAACGTACTGAATAAGTAACATGGTTTTGAAGGTGGACTTCCTCACTAAGTGGCGACTCCAACCCAGTGCAACTAAGACGGTATCCAGTAGCCATCGGTCTGTCCTCCTGGCTTCAACCTTTCTCGATGACACTGGCCAATGCTGAACCGATTCTGGACGGGACAAGGTCGATGTGCTGTCAACTTTGTCCGGTGGGGCCAAGCCACCAATCCGTCCTGCAGCTGTGGGGAACCAGAAATCATGCAGCACATTGTCAACGAGTGTACGCTGACTCATTTCAACGGCGGACTCGAGGCTCTACACCTGGCTGAACAAGATGCTGTTCTGTGACTGGGCATGCAATGGAAATGCTAAGAAGAAGAAGAAGACTGTAACAAGTACACCTTCAAAACTACAACCAAAAATGCTTTTCAGATTTGAAGAACTCAAAAATTAAGGTAACTTTTTCATTGGCCATTGACCTTTTTCTTTTACTCTAATATTATCTGTTAAATATCATTATATCAAGATATACATGATACAGTGCATAAATTTGTCAATTAAATATATCATTGTATAAACCACATTCATTGCAATCTCGGCCCATATTGCATTGTCTCATGTCAAGTAGCCATAGATGTTTAATTAACATCTGTCTGTGGCTCAGTGCCTCTAAGGACTTCACATGGATCTCTGACTATTTCTGGCACATGACAGTCCTTCAACTCTAAATCAGGAGAGATGTGGGTCAGTGTTAGGTCCGGACAGTGCTTGAGCTCCACATGTCTGTTTTAGTTTGCTAACTCAGTTTCATTAATCACTTAACTCAAATGGAACTGGCTAGTTAAAAGTGAATGAATTGTTGGTGTTGGCTGCTTTGTGCTGCTAAAAAGGGAAGCCTGATTCAAGTGCTTGTCATTAAGTCCTATCAATCCTTCCATAAGTCTCATTAGTACAAACTCAGAGATGGTCAAAGGCTATTTAAAGAGTCTCTTAGACAGTGTGCAGGCTTCGCATGTCATCTTTTACCCTCTCTTTCTCTCTCTTCTCCTCTGTTTCCCACACTTCATCATGAATAAGCATGAGTGAGCAATCCTCAAACAGCACCATATAGCGCTGAATGATTGTCATACCAAATTATTACATGTTGCAGCACTCAGATCGTTTACTTTTTATTCATGAGTTCACAGTTCAAGTAAGTGTTAAAAGACAACTGGATTTTCTGAGAAAAATATGTGGTGCTTACCATTCACAATGTTAATCATGGTTGTGGGTGTTATTTCTAAATATGCAGTTGCTAGGGTGTTCTGTGTGGTTGCTAGGTGGAATTAACCGTGGGATGGCTGGTTGCTAAGTAGTTAATCAGCCTATATGGCATTCAAGTTCAGGTATTTGGGTCATTCTTGCCTTTGTGAAAAAGAAGCACACTTAGTATACTTTTAAAAAGAGTATTATTTTGTAAATAACTATATACTTACATGTGAAATGTATTGGGGCACTTAACTGCATGTTAAATGCAATAAAATAAAATAAGTTTATTTATATTAAATGCAAAATAAACTGAACATGGAGAGATTTTTTTAAACCCACTTAAGTAGGACTTAAGTGCAACTTTGTCCCCCAGTTCCCTTTCAGTCGATCACTCCGAGTCATGACCGACAAAATTAGGATCTCGCTAGAGACCTATCCACTTCGAGTGTAACTAAATGAGCCAATGGACATTGGCATGCGTTAATTCGCATCTAGCTCCCGCTGATCACAGCTTCATATTGGCCCAGCAGGACCTGGTTCCCAGAACTCATGCTCCTTGCGACAGCCCCTCCCTGGCAGATTCCTCTGAGGAAGGATCTACTTTCTCAGAGACGAGGCACCCTCTGGCACCCGCGTCCAGACTTTCGGAAACTTCATGTGTGGTCCTTGGTCTGTACGCGGTGGTTCTAGGTGACCTGCCCCTGGAATTAGCTCTCACTATCGCTTCAGCACGAGCACCGTCCACAAGGCGGGCCTAAGTGTTGAAGTTGAACCTGTTCATCGAATGGTGTTCCTCTCACCGGGGACCACCGGAGATGTTCGAACAGAGCTGTGCTGTCCCTCCTGCTGCAAGGGTTGGAGCGTAGGCTATTCCCCTCCACCCATAAGGTTTACGTTGCTGCTATTTCTGCCCACCATGACCCCATAGAGGCGAAATCGGTAGGGAAGCACGATTTGGTCATCAGGTTTCTTAGATGGTTTCTTAGGAGGTTAAATCCTCATAGGCCTTCCTCTCTACCCTCTTGGTATTTGTCATTGTAACCCGAGAACACTTGATGTGCAATCTTACCATGCCGTGGATTTCAGAAGGTGCACAGAGACTTAGCGTGCACACTTACCATAACATGGATTTATACTAGAACCTTAATAGAACTGGTTCATGAAGCTGTGGGAAGTAAAGAATTCAGGCCTCAACGTGAGAGGAGAACTCGGAACGCTCTAGGGGGAGTAGCTTGCTCGTAGGTGACCCTTCTGGAAGAGGGGAGCACTACTAAAACCCACCACTAGAACAACCCACTTGTTTAGCAAAGGGAAGGGAACAGAATGCACATAGACAACTCTCTACAGTGAGGGGAGCGATGATAACTTTGACAACAACGGCTCATCAGGAAGGCATGTTTTATTAGCCTGAAAAAACTCAGGAAAACCCTCTTATGAAGCTGCCCTAAGAGTGGGCTATCTACTTACAACCCTGGAAGGTGAGACATCACACTCTAGGCAAGGGCTCATGGGAGCCCGCTACTTAAAAACCCTAGGAAGAGGAGCAGTCCCTGAGCTGGTATCCCTGAACACATAGGTATCCTCAGATAGCCATGCATCGCACCCTTCCTTTGAGGCTGCCCAGACCACAGGAGTGGCAGAAGAACCGACTGGGACTACCCAGACCACAAAAAACAGGAGGCCCCTCGGGGCGGGACATGGATTCAGGGCGTCCCAGTTCTGATAAGAAAGACCCACGGGTCCGGGGATTGCAGTGCTAACCTGAAGATCAAGGTGGTTCCCATATAAACCTCTGAGGAGGCCTCTGGTCTGGAACATCAGTAAGGTAGTTCAATGAACATAGAACCTGACCAAAACCACCCTAGGTCCAGTCTGATTGCAATCTAGGTTCCCACCTAACCTCAGTCAGGTGGAGTTGATGGTGGTTGCAGGGGAATTAGAGAGGGGAAGATAAGGGCAGATGTTAAAGGCCCCGAGAGAGGGGAGTAGAAGTTAGGTCTTACTCTGGTCCGGACGAGAGCGTTGTTTTTGGGAACGTTTCATCTGGATCACCTCTCTCAGGTCTTGCCTACCTCTCTTTGACCCGCGCCTCCCTCTATCCCTACCCGCGGGTGGGGGAGGGGCATGAGTCACAACTCTAACCTTCTGTGTCCGTCTCTGATCCTCAGACCGGGTCGCAGTTTGAAGTTCCCACGAAGGGGAACTTTCCATGTGCTCTAGTATGTAAGTCAACACATCAAAATAAGTGTATGCCATTAAAGCACACCAAAAGCTGATACAAAAATGAGGGAACACCACTGGGATAGCCTGGACATCAACTAGCAGAATAAGCGGCAAGACCATGCAGAGTGAACCAGGAACAGGACAGGAACTCTATAACACAGAGACAAGACAAGGCTCCACAGGAACATAAGTCCAATACAGGCAGGGGGATCAAAAAACAACTAATAAAGAAATTACTAATTTAACCAACACAACTAAATCAAAGAACAACAAACAAATATAAAAATAGAAGATCAAGACTAGAACAAACTAAATAAATATAAAAAAAGAAAAAGGCAAGAACAGCCAAAATGCTAGAGCAAGGAGCAAGACAAGAACAACAAATGACAAGACAAGGACACAAGACCGACAAGGACACAAGACCAACCAGACAGGGAGACAGAAACACATACTCAGCCACATCCACAGGCAGTGACAAAGACAGTGACAGAAGGGGTGAGAATGACAATGAACCGGCAAAGACAATAGGTCAAGGAGCCCAATAAATAAGGAGGAGAGCACACGAGGAACAGGTGAAAGCAATTACACTAACAAGGGCTAACAAGAGGGTGTGGTAAAGATTAAATGAGAAGGGGATAGAGAAGCACATGGCAGACAAAGCCATGTGCTAACACAAGACAACATAAACAAGAACAAACCCTGACAGGCAGAACCCTGACACAATATGCAAGAGCAATGACAAGTCTTGGTTAGACCTAACGCAGTACACGTAGCAAGTGTTATTTAATTTTTTTTAAGAAAACAAGTAGATAGAATAGAAAAAAAGAAAGCTAGTGTTAGTTTTTCAAGAAAAGCTAGAAATTAGAGTAAACATATGCAATTAATAGAGGGTCAAGTGTGTGTTTTTTATATAAAACATAAGTTACAATAGAATTAGAATAGAGAAAGCTAGAGTTAGAGGGTCAAATAAAGATGGAAGAGATATGTTTTCAGCCGTTTATTGAAGATTCTTTAGCCATTGGTGTTGTTTGAACTTTGATAACAAACAGACGTGACTCTCTTGGCCTTACAAAGAAAATCCAGCTGGCCTGTCATCGTAAGGGTTTATCATAAATACTTGTCATTCCACAGCAGACAACATTCCCCTGTTCTCTTTGGCAAATCATTACCTTCATGTGATCATGGCACGGGTCTGAAAATCTGAATCATATTACAATGAATTACAATAATGTTGCATTTCTAGTTTGCTGCCAAATGCTTCTGTTTTGATTTATAGCCGTTTGCTCTTATAATAGCATGACGTAACAACATCTTCACTGTGTGTGTTTCACAGTCCCAGGACACGGATTATCTCTTTATTTTCATTACTCAGGGATTTTAAACCAACTCCTACCTCAGTATTAAACTTAGTTGTGTAACATCTCCTGTATCTGTGCTCCAGACAACTCAGTGACAGTGTCTTAATAAAGAGGTGTGCTGCTATCTAAGAGTTATCTAAGACCTATCTGGACGAGAATATAGTAGAGACTTGGGAGTGAACTTGTTTGATTTAGGCCATCAACAGCACAGCAACCCTCTCAAAACCCCCTAACAATGCCGTGGAATTACCCACAAAACCCTTGCATCATGGTGGAGAGTTTTGAGGAAATCCCCTTTCACTTTGTCTTGTTATTCTTAAAACAATACATAGAATAAACATCAAACGCTGTAAAGAGGGGTAATGATTTTTTACTCAGTGAGCTATTTATATCTAACTCTACCTATACATTTAGCTTGTTTTTGCAACCTAATGTATTCAGTTATACTGAATAGTATATAATGGCAACAACATTGCAGTAAGGTCTTGGGTCTTGTTTGTCAACATTGTTAATGCACTAGATAACAAAGAATGATCAATATATTTTAAAGCATGGTAACACTTTATTTAAGGTGTCATAATTTACATGCACTTACTATAATAACACTTAATTATGTATAATTACATGCAAGTAACCCTAAGACCAACCCTAATCCTAACCCTATCATATAAGTACATGTAGTTAATTAATATTACTCAGTACTTAAATGTATCATTGCACTCAGAGGTGGAAAGAGTACAAAAATATTCTACTCAAGTAAAAGTACCATTACATTACTGAAATTTTACTTAAGTACAAGTAAAAGTACCAGTCTAAAAATATACTCAAGTAAAAGTAAAAAGTAGCTCATTTAAAATTTACTCAGAGTAAAAATGACTTAGTTACATTTTAACAATGGGAGGGAGGAAAAAATGGGATAGACCAAAGGTGTCAAACTCAGTACCTGGAGGGCCACAGCCCTACACAGTGTAGATATTACCCTAATTAAACACATCTGATACAGCTAAACTAATCATTTAGGCTTATTTGAAAACTACATGGTATGTGTGTTGAAGCAGGGTTGGAACTAAACTCTTTAGGGCTGTGTCCCTCCAGTAACACCCTCCAGAGTTTGACACACCTGGGATATGGGCCTATAAATCTCAAACTAGTTGTTTTTAATTAAAGGAATCAGTTATTTAGAATAATAAAACATTTGGGCTGTTACCAGGCAAATTAAATCAGCATCAACAAAATTAATCTTTGCAATGCAGAGGAAACGCAGAAGCTTCATCTGAAGTGGCATAGATGTATTTACACTGACATGAAAGCATTTAGCCTGCAGTTACAAATGCAGAAATAATGTTTTGATAAATAAGACATAAAATGTGACCCTGAACCACAAAACCATAAGGGTCAATTTTCCTAAATTGTGATTTATACATCATCTGAAAGCTGAATAAATAATATTTCCATTGATGTATGGTTTGTTATGATCGGACAATATTTGAAAATCTGGAATCTGAGTGTGTAAAAAATCCAAATATTGAGAAAATCTCCTTTAAAGTTGTTCAAATTAAGCTCTTAGTTTTGATATATTTACAGTAGGAAATTTACTAAATATATTAATGGAACATGATCTTTACTTAATATGCTAATGTTTTTTGGCATAAAAGAAAAATGTATAATTTTAACCCATACAATGTATTGTTGGCTATTGCTACAAATATACTCCAGCGACTTAAGACTGGTTTTGTGCTCCAGGTCAGGGTCACAAATGTTAAATAGTCATTTGAAATAAAAAAAATACATAAATAAAAAGATACTTTAAATGTTAAATTAGAACCACCAGTAGGTGTCAGTAAGTCACTCATAAGAGAGTCATTGCGATTGAACAGAATCATTTCAACGGTTAATTCATTCAGGAACAAAACACGTCATTGCTCAGAGTCAGAGACGCAAAACTGTGTATGGAATTATTTTTGTTGTCGAAATAGAGCAAAAACAGGCAACATGGTGTCTAAAACGTAAGTCTCTTAATTAACTTCTTGTTTTTTGAACTGTTGTAAAAAGAAAAACTACAGGCCTATGTAATCATGGTGCTTTTTTGAGAAAAACGGCATTCTTCATGTGATGTTGACTTACTATATTAAATTATATAAATATATACATTTTCTGCTTCTATATCTTCAATTTTGTGATCATTCTAAACGCATTTTAACAGACTGAATCACGCAGTGAAAGAAAGCAGTCTAGATGCACGCGGATTAGTCTAATCTAACGTTACTAGATTTCACGGCACACTGTTTAGAGTGATTTGTTTGGTTTTTGGCAAAATACTGATAATGCCAAATCGCACATCGTTAAAACATCAATTACTATATTATCTCAGATGATATTGCACACCCTGCACCACTGTCTTTTTGGCTCATTTGTGCAAAAACTTTTGTTAAACCGTCAAAGCTTCATTTTAACCACCAATGCAATGATGTAAGTATTTACCTTATTTCTACATGCTTGCGAAGGGTTGATGTCGAGATGTTATAAACTGCTAGTTCGGTCTCCCGAGGCAAACACAGCTTACACTGCATACTAGAGCATGAATATATGGCCTGGGGTTCACTTCATTTCCTTCGAGTTCAACTTCAGCAGAATACGACGGGGTCTGGTTTTCAGCTGGGTCTGCACCATTAACGCCTGTCTTGTCCGTCTGCATCTTTCTTGTGATTTTAGCGCCAGTTTCTTCTTCTGCCCATTATTTGCTGCAGTTGTTTCCACGGAGCGATTTTTTTTTACTCAGTAACGAATGTGTTTTAAAATGTAGTGAAGTACAATACTTCACACAAAATATACTTAAGTAAAAGTAAAATTACAGATAAAAAAAAATACTTAAAAAAGTACAAGTACACAAAAAAGCTACTCAATTACAGTAACGCGAGTAAATGTAATTCGTTACTTTCCACCTCTGATTGCACTATAACAAGGGGCACTTTAAAATAAAATGTAACCTATAGCTTTTTTTAATCTTTGTTACATTTACATTTAGTCATTTTGCAGACGCTTTTATCCAAAGCGACTTACAATTGGGGAATACATAAAGCGATTAATCTTGAATGAGGCAAAAAGACAGAGGAAGTGCTCGTAATACCAAGTCTTAGGCATTGTTCAAATAAATACAAGCTAGCAAGGGAAGGAGAGAAAGGTAAAAAGAAAGATGAAGATTTAGAAAAAGGATTTATTTTTTGTTTATTTTTTTGCAAAAAAAAATGTTCTTTCATCCATGCAAGGATGTTGTCACGGTTCATGGGTTCCCAGTCCCATCCTCACCGTGTCTTGTCTGTGTGCGTGTGCGTATGTGTGAGCAGGTGTCTGTGGGTGTGTGTGATTGAGGCTGATTCGCTCCAGCTGAGAGTCATCACCGTTGGGCTATATCTGTTCCTGTCACGCCTCTCCTTTGTCAGATCCTTGCAGTGTTTGCGGTCGTCGCTACGGTCCGTTCTGGTTCCGCGATTCCTGAGCCCTGCTGCTTCCTGGACTCGATCGCCGGACCTTGGCTGCCCGGAAGCTCCGCCTCTGCCCCACGGAAAGCTCCGCTTCTGCCTAAGCTCCGGCTCCTGCCCCACGGAAAGCTCCGCTTCTGCCCACGGAAGCTCCGCCTCTGCCCCACGGAAAGCTCCGTTTAGTTTCTCGCTGTGTATTACTTCCTGTAATAAACTCTCTTTCCAAACTGAATCCTCCAGTCTTCATTGTGACAGAAGGATCTGACCAATCTTCATGGATTCAGCGGAGACTCGTGGTTTGCAGGAACTGCTAGCCGGTAACAACGCTCGTATGGATCTCCAGGAGGAGAATATGCTGAACACCGGACGAGCTGTGCAGGCGTTAGTAGCGCAGGTGTCCGAGCTCACTACCCAGGTACAGTTATTAAGATCACCCGCTGCGCCACCCACACCGCCTAGCTTTTCCATCCCCGGGAACCACAGCCCTCAGCACGAACCGAGACTCCCGGCGCACCGAGATGTATGCCGGAGATCCTAACCTCTGTAGAGCGCTTTCTGACGGCGTTTCTCTGTTTTTTCGCTCCAGCCACTGACGTTTGCCACAGAAGTTTCCAGAGTGGCACTAGTGCTACGTTGCTGTCAGGAAGGGCAGCATTGTGGGGAACGGCGGTGTGGGAGAATCGCCATCCCTGTTGTTCCTCGCTTCCACTCACTCTCCAGGAGATGAGGAGGGTGTTCGATCGCTGGTCGGGCGCGAGGCAGCGCATGCTGGCCGACCTCCGCCAGGGGAGCAGTCCGCTTCTGATTATTCCATCCAGTTCAGGACCCTGGCGGCAGTGTGAGTGGAACGAAGGCGCAGTGGGACATGTTCCTGCATGGGCTGGCCGACCGTATCCACCAAGAGATCGACGTGGTGGAGTTACCTCGGGTTGGACGAACTTGTGGATCTGGCCTTACGCGGATGCACGGCTTCAGCAACGCGATCTTCGTGGTCGACGCAAGTTAACACCGAGATATCCTTTCTTCGACACCGGCGATACGGTCGGTCACCGTCGGTTGACGAACCCAGGTGGGTAGAGCTCGGCTCTCCGGGAGGAGAGATCGTCGGAGGACGAGGGGTTATGTTTGTACTGTGGCGCTGGCTGGCCATTTCCTGGTGAAGTGCCCGTAAAGACCAGGCCCGACAGTAGGTCTGAGGCTACTGTCGGGTGGGGTATCTCTCAACAAAGCCTCATCCACCACCCTCCTCCCGGTGAGGTTGCAATGGGCGGGCCGACACATGAGGGGACGGCGCTGCTAGACTCGGAGCCGAGGGTAACCTGCTGGACATTTCCTGGCCCAACTCCTTCACATTCCCTTGATTCCTCCGTCACAAGATCTCTGTCAGCGCTCTTAATGGACAGTCACTTCCTCCGATCAGTCTCTCCACGGTACCCATCACCCTCACCTCAGGCAACCACTCTGAGACCATCACGCCTCGCCACCCACTCACCCCTGGCCCCGTGGTGTTGGGTCACCCCTGGCTCACTCAACACAATCCTCGGGTGGATTGGGGTCGTAACACTGTGTCGGAGTGAGTCGAGCCTGCTATGCCTCTTGTCTTGTGTCTGCTGGTTTTCTGTGTCTGGTTCTGTGTTGCAGGATGAGATGGGAGCCTGTCTAACGTGCCCGAGGAGTATCTCGACCTGAAGGAGGTGTTCAGTAAGTCCAGGGCCGCTTCTCTCCTCCTCATCGTCCCTACGACTGTGCTATAGACTTAGTACCAGGTATGTCTCCGCCTAAGGGCAGATTATACTCGCTTCGTTCGGAAAGGAGGCCATGGAGAAATATATTTCTGATTCTCTGACAGCCGGGTTCATCCGCCTCTTCTTCTCAGCGGGGCAGGATTTTTTGTTGCGAAGAAGGATGGTTCTCTGCGACCTTGTATTGACTACGGGCTTGAACAACATCACGGTAAAGAATACCTATCCTTTGCCGTTGATGTCTTCAGCCTTCGAGAGGTTGCAGGGAGCATCCATCTTCACCAAGTTAGATCTTAGAAACACCTATCATTTGGTTCGCAAGAGAGGGGATGAGTGGAAGACCGCGTTTAATACCCCCAGAGGGCATTTTGAGTATTTGGTTATGCTCGGGCTCTCTAACTCCCAGCGGTCTTCCAGGCACTCGTCAATGACGTGTTGAGAGATATGGTCGATCAGTTCATATATGTCTACCTGGATGACATATTGATTTTCTTCTTCTCTCCAGGAACATGTTCAACACGTCAGGCGAGTGCTCCAGAGGTTGTTGGAGAATGGGCTTTTGTCAAGGCGGAGAAGTGCGGCGTTCCATGCACAGTCGGTTCCTTTCTTGGGTTTCATAGTGTCGCCGGAGGGAGTTCGCATGGATCCTGACAGGGTTAAGGCTGTAGATTGGCCAACCCCTGATTCCCGCAAGGCCCTGCTGAGGTTTCTGGGGTTCGCTAATTTTACCGGCGCTTTATTCGCAATTTCAGCCAACTAGCCGCCCTCTGACTGCCTTGACCTCCACCAAGATGACGCTCAGGTGGTCAAATGCAGCCGAGGCCGCATTTACCAAACTCAGAGGCCGCCTGCCGCACCCATTCTCCGGGCCCCTGATCCCACACGCCAGTTCGTGGTGGAGGTCGACGCGTCAGAGGTGGGGGTAGGTGCAGTGCTATCCCAACGGGCCACCTGGACGACAAAGTGCATCCCTGCGCGTTTTTTCCCATCGACTGTCTCCTGCCGAACGCAATTACGACATCGGTAACAGAGAGTTGCTGGCCGTCAAGCTAGCGTTGGAAGAATGGCGCCACTGGTTAGAGGGTTCGGGGTTCCTTTCATAGTTTGGACCGACCATAAGAATCTTGAATATATTCAGTCCGCCAAACGCCTTAACTCCAGGCAGGCTCTGGGCACTATTTTTCGGACGCTTTGATTTTTCCATCTCCCATCGGCCGGGTTCTAAGAACATCAAGCCCGATGCCTTGTCACGCATTTTTGACATTTCGGACCGCCCGGTGTCTCCCGAGTGCATTATACCTGAGAGATTGGTTGTCTCTGCAGTCACTTGGGAGATCGAATCAAGGTCCGCACGGCCTTGAAGGGGTAACGCCCGCCTGGTTGCCCAACGGGCCGGTTGTTTGTGCCGGAGGGGTTACGGTCCAACGTCATCCAATGGGGTCACTGTTCCAACGTGGCTTGTCATCCAGGAATCGGTCGCACCATGTTTTTGATTAAACAACGATTCTGGTGGCGGGCCATGGCTCGCGATATCCGAGAGTTTGTTTTGGCCTGCTCAGTCTGTGCTCGGGTAAGACTTCCAATCGACCTCCAGAGGGGTTACTTCAGCCGCTGTCAGTCCCTTCGAGACCCTGGTCCCATATCGCGCTAGATTTCGTTACTGCCCTCCCACCCTCCCTGGGTAATACGGTTGTTTTAACCGTAGTGGACCGGTTCTCGGCCCATTTTATTCCCTTGCCCAAATTGCCCTCAGCCAAGGAGACAGCGGCTACAGTAGTTGATCACGCCTCAGATTCATGGCCTCCCGCAGACGTGGTTTCCGACAGGGGTCCCCAATTGTGTCCAAATTTTGGAGAGAGTTTTGTCGACTACTGGGGCGACTGTGAGTTTGTCTTCTGGTTTCACCTCAGACCAACGGTCAGACTGAGCGGGCCAACCAGGATCTCGAGAGGGTGTTGCGATGTTTGGTCACTCAGAATCCCACTTCCTGGTGTCAGCAACTTTCATGGGTTGAGTACGCCACAACTCGTTACAGGTGTCGCCCACGGGCCTTTCGCCGCTTGAGTGTAGTTTAGGTTACCAGCCACCTCTTTTCCCTAGTATGGAATCCAAGTCGCGGTCCCTCTGCTCACGCCTTCGTCCAGAGGTGTCACTGTACCTGGACGAGAGCCCGAGACTCTCCTCCGGTGGGGGCGTGCACCAAGGCTAAGGCTGATCGCCACCGGTCGAAGCCTCCCATCTACGCCGCTGGTCAAAAGTGTGGCTTTCACCCAGAACATTCCGCCCGATCCGTGTGTAATAAGTTGGCTCCCAAATTTATTGGCCCGCTTCCTGTCACTAAAATTATTAGTCCGGTGACAGTCCGCCTCAAACTCCCTCCTGCGCATACAGGAGAATTCATCCCGCCTTCCATGTATCCAAAATTAAACCCGTTTTCGGTCTCCCCTTAATCCGCCTTACTCGTTCCTCCCCGCGACTCAGAGATGGGGAACCCACCTATTCGGTCAATCGATTCTGACTCGAGGCGGAGAGGGACGAGGATTTCAATACTTGGTGGACTGGGAAGGTTACGTCCGAGGAGAGAAGTTGGGTTCCGCCAGGGACATATTGATCACTCCCTTATTGATGATTACAATCAACAGGTAGGTCGGCTGGGAGCGCCGAGAGGCGCCCTAGGGAGGGTACTGTCACGGTTCATGGGTTCCCGGTCCCATCCTCACCGTGTCTTGTCTGTGTGCGTGTGCGTATGTGTGAGCAGGTGTCTGTGGGTGTGTGTGATTGAGGCTGATTCGCCCAGCTGAGAGTCATCACCGTTGGGCTATATCTGTTCCTGTCACGCCTCTCCTTTGTCAGATCCTTGCAGTGTTTGCGGTCGCCGCCACGGTCCGCTCTGGTTCCGCGATTCCTGAGCCCTGCTGCTTCCTGGACTCCGATCGCCGGACCTTGGCTGCCCATTGCTTCCCGCGCTACCCGCCTCAGCCCTACAGAAAGCTCCGCATCTGCTCACGGAAAGCTCCGCATCTGCTCACGGAAAGTCCGCTTCTGCCTCACGGAAGCTCCGCCTGCTCACGGAAAGCTCCGTTTCTGCCCACGGAAGCTCCGCCTCTGCCCCACGGAAAGCTCCGCTTCTGCCTCACGGAAGCTCCGCCTCTGCCCCACGGAAAGCTCCGTTTAGTTTCTCGCTGTGTACTTCCTGTAATAAACTCTCTTTCCGCAACTGAATCCTCCCGTCTTCATTGTGACAGATGTCTGCCAGGCAGCCTGAGATCCGTGCAGCTACTGTTGGATCATCTGGTCGAAATGAGAGATACAGCTGTGTGTCATCAGCGTAGAAATGACAGGAGAAGCCATGTGCCTGTATGATGGGACCCAGTGATGCAGTGTATGTGGAGAAGAGGAGGGGTCCAAGAACCGAGCCCTGGGGAACCCCAGTGACCAATTGATGTTAATGTTAGTAAAAATATAATTGTATATTGTTTGCTCATGTTAGTTAATTAACTTAAATCAACAAACACTGCACAATGTATTAGTAAAATATATTATATAAAAAATTATAATGACTCTATTGTTAGTTGTTTTACAGCAGAATGTTAATTTGTCTCATTATTGATGTTTAAAATGTGATGTGGCTTTAAAACAATATGCATGACATATAAATAAAGATGACGACTTCACAAAAATGTCAAAGTTAACATGGACTAAGATTAATAAAGGCTGCAGAAGTGTTGTGTATTATTAGTTTGTGTTAATGTAGTTAACTAATGTTAACAAATTAAACCAATTTGTAAAGTGTTATATTTTAGGTTAACATTTTTAGTATAGCTCATTATAATAATAATAATAATACAATTATTATTATTTTTTTTATTTACTCATTTGTCTATAGAAATACAATTTGCAAAGTTACTCCCCCCAAAAACGTGCACACTGAATTGTTACATAGAGCTACATTTCTTTAAACAGGAAGTTCTAAGTAACGTAGTAAACGATTGCTTGATAAAAATATTACCAGCACTTTCAGTTCCCCTGCTAAAAGCATCATGGGACAATGCGTTAATTATGTACAGAGCGGCTGAAAAACACACCGTGACCTTAAGATGTGAAAATGTCACTCGGTTGAAAATCCACTCAGTTTGACAACCAGATCATATTAGTTCTGCAAAACTATTCCCGGTTTACAAGTAAAAATAGGCTATTAAAAGTCACAGCATTTTTAATATAAAAATATTTAATATTTTAAAACACATGTGGACAGCAGAGCGCGCAGGCGAGCGAACTCGAGACCGCACACTCACACAACGAGACAGAACACTGAGGGCGAGTGTTCGAACCCCGACACGAAACCAAAACTCAAGACATGAGTGCTGGGATCCGAACACCACGCTCCAACATGAAACAAGGCACGCAGACGAGAGAGCACACGGCTCGAACACACTCGAAGCAGCACGCTCACGTGAAAACAGGACATGACAGGAGTGTTAGGGCTCTGTCACAAAACTCATGAATGACACCAGACTGAAGTGACAGAACCCTGACATCAATAGATACAGTGCACTCTGAGGAACTATATGCATATGTTGCTCACAATCTCTCTCTCTATATAAAATCTGAATTATAACATTATGAACATTGAACAAAATCCTGATTTATAGTTGCGTGTGGAGACACTTGCAGCCGTTTGATAAGAAAGCTCTGCAGTGCTATTGATGAAATTACCTGTGTGTCCTTCCTTTGATTCCAGGCTAACTGAATTGATCTGCAGAACATAGGAAGACATAAATATTGGGGTGTCCTACAGAAAGGTGTAGGCAATAATAAGCATATAATAGTTTCATTAAACTTCCTGTCTGTCATTAAGCCAGCCGTTTCGAAAGCACGGCCTAGCAGATGCCATTTATGGACTCTGCTGAGTTGGTCTCTATTACCTAAAAGATCATTAACAGAAAACTTCTCTACAGGGGGGATGAATGTGCACTGGGCAGGAAATAAGTAATACAAATTTTGATTGTCTCTTTAAAAATTATTGTTATCTGTGGATGGTCTTCGTGATATAACGAGGAAGCCTTTAGGGCAAACGGAAATGTTCTTCTTTTCCTTGAAGCACCTCATTATTTAGCTTTCTTGAATTTGCATGTGTTGATTTGAATAAGGCTGAATGAAATCGCAACCATTTTAGGTCATTAGGACATTTGAGGTCTTTGGCTATGCATTTAATAAATGCAAGTAGATCTTTGATCATTTTTGTGCTTCTTAAATAAATTGCATAATCTATTTTATAATCACAGTAATTCCAGTGCAATCTCATGACAAATATGTTTTATTTTTTATTTTGGCAAATTCACAGCTTAAAAAAGTGTTCTATAATGTTTTGTTTATGTTCTAATGGTAACCATTTAGATTAGGGAACACATATCCGCTATTAACTAAGAGTTTTCCTTTAATAAACTCCTAGTTTGCTGCTTATTGATAGTAAGTAAGGTAGTTGTTTGTAGTTGTTAAGTTTAGGTATAGGGTAGTATTGTTAAGTGATCTGGAATATGGTCATGCTGAATATGGCATTAATATGTGCTTTATATGTACAAATAAACAGCCAATATGGAGGTAACGTGCATGCTTATGAGCAACTAGTTAATAGTGAATAGTGTTACCGTTCTGATTAAGCTTCAATCAAAACATACAGTTTTTTAAAGGTATTACTTATCTATTTTATTGTGTGTGAACATTAAGGGAACATTCTATTTAATAATTTATCAAAATGTTACTTTTGAACTTTCTGAAACAAGTAGTAAAATTTACAAAATGTTAAATGAATGTCATTTCAAAAATAGTATAAGTATAAAGTTTAACGTTTTAAGAACTCCACAGCTAATAAAATATTTTCTAAGAACTTTTTCCTAACATTTCATTACGTTATGGAATTTATTATTTCTGATTGTTCTCTAAACATTCAAAATGTCCAGTTAAAAAATGTTGTTAAAATGTTTTAGTGTTGTATATATCTTGGTTATACGAACATTAAGGGAATGTAATTTTCCAATTTTCAAAATGTTACATAAACTTCAACCATGAACATTTCAGAAATAAAATGTTCTATGAACGATTTATAAATAATGTTTTTGTGCTAACGTTTTAAGAATATTAGTAAAGACCAGATGATTCTGAACAAACGTTTTATTACTATTACTATTACTATTACTATTGTTTGTTCAGAACTTTGAGAGAACCTTGCCACAACGTTTTGAAAACGTTCCTTGTTAGCTGGGTTGGTTGTGGTGCATTTTGTGAATCTGTAAACCTGCTTGCACTCCAGTGACAGTTAAATATTTAGAAATGGACCTTCATGCTTCATACTCCATACATAACCACCACCTCCTTTTCTGGTAATTCAGGTTGGTAGTTATGTAGCTTCTCTTGTTGCCCATTTGCACAAATCATGTTGGCCAGGTGTAGCGGCACATTTGCCTGAATATGCAATTCCTGACAGCAGGAACCTAGAAAAACTTGCCAAGTCATTGTTTTTTATTAGTTTTATTTATGTAAGATGTTTCCAGAGCATAGAAAGGGAGTTGGGAAATTATTAGAATCTTATGGCACAATTAAATAAGTGTAAAAATCAGTCCAGGTGTTGCACTAGTGACTGCTTTAACCTGAAAACTGGTTTCCGTATAGGGTGGGACCAGGACGCTCGTGAGACGAGCTGCCATCCGACACCTGTCGCTTTGTTTTGTTTGCGAAACTCGGGAACAAGGGTGCTGGGAGGGCAAGTAGATGTGTCACTAGTCTTCAGTTTCAGCTATCATTGTACTATGAGAAATACAAGGAAAGAGCAAAAGAGAGGCAAGGGAAACAGAACGAAGAGTGACGAGGCCAATAATTTGCTGATCTTTGAATCTGAAGCGATGAGACTGTCTCTAACAATACTGTAGCAGGACAGAGATAGGATCATTTAGACACACATACAACATACAAAATGATGAACTGCTGAGGAACCGGTACTGAAATCAGCATTTAAAAGGATTTCTGTCATAACACAATTGAGAAAACGATCCACTCTGGACTGTGAGATATACGTTGTTAAATGAGCATGAAGACTGGGAATAAATCGTTCATAGGTAGGAACTTTTTCTATTAAAAACGTACTTGTATCATCCTAGATGTAACAAAGTTGGCACATTTTACTGGTAACAGTTTACTATAACAATGTTTCGATTTGTTGACATTAGGTTAGTTAATACAAACTAACAATGACAAATACTTATAAAGCATGTATTAATCTTAGTTAATTTTACTTTCAACACATTATTAAAATCTGTATATCTGTTAATAATATTATTTAATATTAAATTTTAGCGTATGATTAGTTGAATTTTAATAACTAACATTAACAAAGATTATAGAAATACTGTAACAAATGTGTTGCTCATGGTTAGTTAATGCATTAATGGTAAGTAATGGGGCCTTATTGTAAAGTATTACCATCTACCTTCATGTGTACAGACTAGTATTGCTCTGTTCTGTTTCATTCTACATTAAATGTAGCTTTTAAATCTCCCATTTTGTGAGATTCATCAAGGTTGGTTCTTTTTTTATTAAAAGCACTTTACATACTCTAAAGACATTAAGTCAGTTTCAGAACTGAAATATTAACTTTTTGTATCTCATAAACTGCATCATTTTAATATCAAACATACCATATGAATACTTGAACACATCATCAACCTATTGTAGTAACCTGACCATATTATTTACAAGGGTCAGAAAAATAGTGGGCAGTGGGCATTAAACAAACTATTTGCTGTAGAAAACGAATGATTTTGAAGGTTTGCAACCCGTTTACCAGAATACAGGACATGTCTAAATAAAGATTAAAGCTTTGATTTATGCGATTCTTATAATCATGAACAATACTTATAATGTTATACACACACACACTTTATGGGTAACAGGGTGACAGTAACATGGTTGCACAATTGGCCTAAAATGTCACTTAGGATTGGTTTAGGACTGTATTTAAAAATATATACAAATTGTAACAATAGCTATAATCCCTTGTGTAACAGGGTTGAATATATTTCAAATTCAGCGAACACCTCAATATTTTATAGAAAAGAGATCATTTACTTCTATTCATGTTGTAGAAAAGGTATTACAAATGTTAGTTCTTAGATTCTTAATTTGAGAAAATCACCTGGAATAAGGCACATGTATGACAGGTTTTGGTCATAATAATCAACAGATTATGCTGTATTATGGTGCTGTATGATTTTAATTGTTGGATCCAAGTGAAAAATAAAACCTCTGAGGTAAGATACACACAAACAATTCCCATGTAAAAGTATGCATGAACCGCAAGTTGCAACTTCAGTTTTGTGACAGATTTCCGAGGGAAACTGAATATTTTATAGAGGGCCGGGCTTGATTTTAGGGCTCCGGCTCACCTTTATACAGAAGAAATTGAATTCTAGAGGAGAAACTTTTGTCTAAAAATTATGAATGCCTTAAAAGTGCCATGAAATGAATGCCCTGAAAGTCTTTTATATGGATTCGCTTGCATGGACTAAATGTCATCACAAGACATTTGCACTAACAACTGAATCTCTCACACTAAATCTCTTTATTAAAGGTCAGTATATTAATTATTTTCTGTATATTGTCTCCACTTCTTCCTCGCTTCTAAATACTTAAAGTCCTTAATTACATAGAAAATCATTAACCTGACACATATTGTCTTCAGATGATCAGCTTTGCAAGCCCATCGATTCATTCATCCATCACAACAGACATAATCCACTTTAGTCTGATCCAGTCATCTAGGCTTTGATCTCTCTGACTCTCTGTTTGTTTCATCTGTCCACCGAGCAGGACTCTCTTTCACTTTTACATTCAACCTGATACTTAAGACTTTCATATAGACACACACACAGTGTCTAATTGTGCATGATTCAATGGTGGACATTATTCCACAGAAAAAAAAGAGTATTTGATTACTTCCAGATAAATCAAATACCATCTTACTTTTCCTCATTAAATATGCTGTTTCATTTGGAAGCAGTTCCCTGTGGCACAATAGAAAGTAAAATGGGTTATGGATCAGAAAGAGAAACAAAAAAGTAATCTTAACCACACTACACATTCAGGGGTGATCATTTAGGGGAAATAACACAGATGCATACATTTAGCAGAAATCTGCAGACTTTCAGCAGACTTTCTGCAGGACTTTCCCTGTCCATATTTAACAAAGCTGATAAGGGTTTGGAATATATAATATATAGTAAGTATTTATTAATTTATTTAATGGTATTAGTTTTTTAAATAATTTATAAATAACTATTTTAGGCCGTTTTCAATGGATTTCCTCACTCACACTTTACAATAGGGTTCAATTTAATAGGTATCATGAAATAATGATGAATACTCTTACATTCATTAATTTAGGTTAATGGTAAATAACATGTATTTAAATTGATTTAGAATGTAATGATTTTAGAATTATATTGAATCATTAATTTAATTAAATTTATTTAAATAAATAATTTATTTAAATTTAATTAATCGAAAATTGATATTAAATCGACCATTTATATAATATAATTATACCTATAATATTTAATACATTTTATAATATTTTAAACGGTATAATTCATACCAGTTAAAAGATGAACATTAATTAATGATAGTATATTTATAAACTAACATCAGTCTAGTCTACACTGTAAAAACATTCTTTTTTTGAAGCTATAAAGTTGTAAAGTAATAAAACAAATATTATTAGAGTATGTTTTAAAGAAGAAAATATTTCAATCTTTCTACTTGACAGTATCACCTTTAATTAAATATTACTTGTTTCTTTGCAATTCATTGTAATAGCAGTTTCTACGTGAAGATTATTTCTAATCTTCAGTGTAAATGTGTAAAAAATATTGTTTAGCATTTCATGATAGTTCATGATACATAATGCATTAACTAATGTTATACAATTGAACCTTATTTAAATGATTTCAATTATTTTTGCAGCTATTGATATAGGCTCATTTAATTATGCAGCATCCTAATGCAGGTTTTCTCCTTTGCACCCCTCTGTGCTCCACCAATGGTACAGACCTGTTAGCTTTTATATTCACATGACATTGCTTGTCTTTTAAATCATGTCTTCCTCATAATGAACATTCACTTAACTGAATAAGGAGTGTAAATGGTTAGAGTTGAGAGCTGTAGAACACCCACTTACAGAGATGTCAATCCCCATTAGACAGCTCCTATTGAGCGCTACACAATACAAGCACACTACAGACAACAATACATATGAAGCATATGAAGGATGAGAAGAGAGAGAGAGAGACGGAAGTAGTGGGAGGAAGTCATGAACAAATCAGTCAAGAAATGAATAACTCATTGAGAGGAACTTCGGTGAGCAGCGGAAAGATTTTGCCACCCGTCCACATGGAATATGATATACTGTTACTGTAACATGTTATGTGGAAACATGGCCAGGTTAGTGGGGGAAGAAGCAGACAAGAAAAATAGAGAGAAGTTTATAAAGCTGAACTAGTCATCTGATCTAGGGTAAGAAGGATTGGTAATATTTTTTTCTCTGTGCTTTTCTCAGAATAGACAAACAAATAAATACAAATATTTTTTTCAGTCAAAAAAAAAAACTTTAGTAAATTATTTCGGTAACACTTTATTTAAAGCCTTTATGTATAATGCATTATAAAAATAGTTTTAATGCATTACTTGCACATTATAATACACCTTATAATGCATTGTATAATCATTAATATACAATGCATTATTAATTTAAAATGCATTGTATACTTTCTCTTACTCTCTCTTTTTTCAGTCTAATATTCATCAGGTTCTGAGTTATGAGCTGAAATGTATTGACTGTGCAGTGGAATCAGATAAGCACTATCCAGTTTTTCTCTGAAATAGGTGGTATTCCACAGAAGATCTGCCCCATCGTTTTTGTAATTTGAAACCTGAATTTGCCTCCATGGTTCCTCTTAAATGTTATCGGAAAGATAGGATATTTGGTTAATACAAAGCATGTAACTCTAAAGTTGTTTGATACCACGCCACCTGATCATGTAAACAGACTCAAGGCTCCAGTACTGAATACTTTGAGAGGTTTAAAACTGCCCTAACTGCCCTGGTGGGCTAGACATTGCTCCACTGGCAGGGCAATTTCAAACCTCTCAGAGAGTACTCAAGCTCTTTGTGTAAAATGAAAGGATGACAAGGGCATTACGCATATGTAAACTGGATTTACAGATAGAACAGGTTATGCATTCCAGAAAAAGGGTAGGCTTATCAAGTGAAAATGCAAATTGCACATGACCCAGGGCTATTATCATTTAGTAATTTAGCAGACACTTTTATCCAAAGCAACTAACAAATGAAGACAATAGAATAAATAGAAGCAAACAACACCAACAACAGAGCTGTAACATATGCTGCTGGACACAGAGGTAAGTTAAAACACTAATGTGTTTATTAAACAGGATGAGCTATGGAGACTTCAGGTGAGTGGATGTCGTCAGAGATCGTCCTGACGATGGGTTGACGAGTAACTGATTGTCTTCTCATCCACAGATATGACGGGCAGCTGCGATGGGGGAAACACAACAGGAGCACACTGATCACGGAGACAGACGATCTGGTGGGAGAGGAGAACACAAGGAGAGACACGGGAGGTTAGGAGTAACAGGTAAGTAGGCAAGGTTGATACTCAGCTTGGTATGAGCAGGAGTAGAGTCCACGTAGTGTTTATGAGATCGGACGGGAAGTGAACTGTGGCGGGTGCTTTTATGGTGGTTGTGATGACGGTGGTGATGAGGTGCAGGTGCTCGTGATTAGAACTCAGGTGAATCGGATCGTAGTGATTGACGGAGGGGAGAGCCTGGCCGTTCCGTGACAGTACCCCCCTCTCCACGGCCCGCTCCTGAGGGCCGACCTCGGCGTTGTGGTGGTCTACCCCGACCCCGGGGAGCTGGACGATCGGGGTGAGTCGAGTGAAATTCTTCAAGGAGTGTTGGATCCAAAATGTCCTCTCTGGGGACCCAAGAACGTTCCTCGGGACCATACCCCTCCCAGTCCACAAGGTATTCCAATTTACCACCAAGGCGCCGGGATTCTAGGATGTCCTTAACGCGGTAGATGGTTCCTTCGTCCTGGAGGAGAGGGAGAGGGTGCTCTTCTGTCTGGCCAGGCTCTGGGGAAACAGAAGGAGAGAAGAGTTTAAGTAGTAATACGTGGAAGGTCGGGTGAATCCTGTAGTGTGGGGGTAACTGTAGTTTGTAAGTGACAGGGTTAATTTGTTCCAGAATGGTGAAGGGGCCAACGAATCTGGGACTGAGCTTCCGGCAAGGCAGGCGCAGCTTGATGTCTCGTGTGGACAGCCAGACCTTTTGCCCAGGTTGGTATTCGGGACTGGCTGATCGTCGGACGTCCGCTGCCATCCTCTGTCTGCGCACTGCCTGCTGTAGCTGATGGTGAGTAGCGTCCCAGACTCCCACGCTCTCTTGGAACCAGTAGTCGACCGCGGGGACGTCTGATGGTTCCCCGGACCATGGAAACAGGGGAGGCTGGAAACCGAGTACGCACTGGAAGGGAGTAAGTCCAGTCGAGCTCTGACGAAGGGAACTCTGGGCGTACTCGGCCCAGCCAAGGAACTGGTTCCAAGAGTTCTGGCGGCCATGGCAGAAGGTTTGCAGGAAGCGTCCCACGTCCTGGATCTTGCGCTCGGTCTGCCCATTCGACTGCGGATGATACCCGGAGGAGAGGCTTATGGTCACATCTAGGAGTGAGAAGAAGGCTTTCCAGACTCGGGAAATGAATTGTGGGCCTCTGTCCGATACGATGTCTTCTGGGATGCCATAATAACGCACAACTTGGTTGAATATGAGTTCAGCTGTCTGCAGGGCCGTGGGAAGGCCTGCGAGAAGTATGAGGTGACAAAACTTGGAGAAACGATCGATGATGACTAAGATACATGTGTTACCCACTGATACTGGTAAATCCGTGATAAAATCCACTCCTAGGTGCGACCAGGGACGGTTGGGTATGGGTAATGGGAGTATCTTGCCTGCAGGGAGATGACGGGAACTTTTGGAGATGGCGCAGTTGGGGCAGCCTTGCACGAACCTTCTCACATCCCTGGCCATATTAGGCCACCAGAAGCGATCTCGTAGCAGCGAGAGAGTGGCGTTGGCCCCTGGGTGGCCAGTACCTAGGGAAGTGTGAGTGGTATGGATGAGGGGAGTGCGTCGAGTCCTAGGAACATACTGGTGATCAGGTGGACAGCCCGGCGGATTGGCTGGAAGAGTGGTAGAGGCGACTGATGGTGAGGTCCACTGGATGGGACTGGTAATGATCTCCGCTGGCAGTATTCCTTCTGGTTCCCCCGAGTCCCCCTCAGGGGTGTATATCCGGGACAAGGCATCTGCCTTAACATTTCTTGGACCAGGACGGTAAGAAATCTTAATTGGAAATGGGTAAAGAATAGTGCCCATCTGGCTTGACGAGGGTTTAACCTCTTGGCCTCGCGAAGGTACTGTAAGTTTTTGTGGTCTGTCAATGCCAGAAAGGGGTGTGCTGCCCCCTCCAGCCAGTGCCTCCATTCCTCTAAAGCCAGTTTGATGGCTAAGAGTTCACGATTGCCGATGTCGTAGTTCCTTTCCGCCGGGCTGAGTTTACGGGAAAAGAAGGCGCATGGATGGAGTTTGGGAGGCGTCCCCTGCTGCTGGGACAATACAGCACCGACACCCGTTGTGGAGGCATCCACTTCCACAACGAAGGGTAATTTGGGACTAGGGTGGACTAGGAGTGGTGCACTGGTGAAGGCGTGTTTGAGCGTGTTAAACGCCTCTGTGGCATTAGGGTTCCAAGCTAAAGCTTTGGTCTTCCCTTTTAATAGGTCGGTGAGGGGACTGGTGATAGTACTGTAGTTGGAGATGAATCGGCGATAGAAGTTGGAAAATCCTAGGAATCTTTGGAGTTCCTTGATACTGAAGGGAAGGGGCCAGGAAGTGATAGCCTCCATCTTCCCCTTGTCCATGCGTATGCCACCACTGTTGATTATATACCCGAGGAAGTGGACTGTGGACTGGTGGAAGGTGCATTTTTCAGCTTTAAGGTAGAGCTGGAACTCCCTTAAACGTTGGAGGACCTCCGCAACGTGTTGGCGATGTTCAGCCATGCTCTGGGAGTATATGAGGATATCGTCTATGTAAACGATGACGAACTGATGGAGAAACTCCCGGAGCACCTCGTGCATGAAGCCTTGGAAGACGGATGGAGCATTGACTAGCCTGCACGCATTACCGGTACTCATAGTGGCCGGTGGAGTCACAAAAGCCGTCCTCCATTCATCTCCTTCACGGATGCGGATGAGGTTATAAGCGCTGCGGAGGTCCAACTTTGTGAAAATGGTGGCTCCGCGTAGTTGTTCCAAGGCTGTTGGAACAAGGGGAAGAGGGTACCGATGAAATTGCCCGCGGAACCGGAGTCGAGGAGGGTGGTAACTGAAACCACAAAATTGCCAACAGTAGACTGTGGACTGGTGGACAGAGGATTCATCTTGGTAATGGGAGGCCGTATGGTACTCACCAACGCCCGAGGAGGACGAAGGGGACACTCCAGGATCTTGTGGTCACTAGCACCACAATACAGACATAACCCCTCAGTCAGTTGTCTTCGTCTCCCCGTAGATGATAGGCGGTTGCAGTCTGTTTGCATGGGTTCTGGAGGGTCACTGATCTCTGGTTGGCGAATGGGAGGAGTGGCAATGGCTACCGATGATTCCACTGGAACAGCGAATGGCCAGTTGAATTAACTTTTCCAGTCCATATGTGTCATCAAAAGCAGCGAGCTGGAGGCGACGGTGGGAATTAAGCCCTTGACGGAAGGCTGTTAGGAGGGATGGCTCATTCCATCCGCTGGCAGCCGCCAGGGTTTTGAACTTGAGAGAATATTGATGTATGGGCATCGTGCCCAGGCGTAGTCGAAACAGTTGTTCTCCCACGGAAGAATCCCCTGGTGAGCTGCTGAAGACTTCCCGGAAATGGGCAATGAAGTGAGAGAATGTCTGGGTGTCGGGACCTGCTTGATTAAGGATTGTTTCAGCCCATTGGAGTGCAGGACCTGTCAGGGAGGTAATCAAAAAGGCGATTTTAGATTGGTCAGTGGGAAACATCTGCGGATGCAGGTCAATGGTGAGAGAAATTTGTAATAGGAAGCCATTGCACTCCTCCGCCGAACCAGTGAAGGGCGCTGGTCTGGCCATGGGACTGGCGAAAAGTGCTGGGCGTTGTGCTGGGTTGTGGAGGTGCAGGAGCGGGGCATACCGGAGATGAGGATGGATGGAGTAATACCCTCTTAAGTGAATCCACAAGCTCCTGAAAGGGATCTGAAGAGCTCATCCTGTTCATCGGTAACTAGGTCCGATCTTCTGTAACATATGCTGCTGGACACAGAGGTAAGTTAAAACACTAATGTGTTCATTAAACAGGATGAGCTATGGAGACTTCAGGTAAGTGGATGTCGTCAGAGATCGAAACATGTAGATAGAATAGAAAAAAGCTAGTGTTAGTTTTTCAAGAAAAGCTAGCAGTTAGAGAATAAATATGCAATGGATAGATGGTCAAGTGTGTGTTTTTTTTAAATAAAAAGAAGACAGATCAAATAGAATTAGAATAGAGAGTGCTAGAGTTAGGGGGTCAAATAAAGATGGAAGAGATGTGTTTTTAGCCGTGTTTTAAGATGGTTAAGGACTCAGCTGCTCGGATTGATTTAGGCAGGTCATTCCACCAGATGGGAACAGTTAATGAAAAAGTCTGTGAAAGTGATTTTGTGCCTCTTTAGGATGGCACAATAAAGCAACGTTCACTTGCAGAATGCAAGCTTCTAGAGGGCACATAGATCTGAAGTACTGAATTTAGGTAAAGGGGTGAAGAGTTTGTATTAATTGTAGAGGTTTGAAGGAATTTGTTGAAAGACCTGACAAGAGAGCATTGCAACAGTCAAGTCTGAACAGAATAAGAGCTTGAACAAGGAGTTGTGTTGCATGTTCCGAGAGAAAGGGTCTAATCTTCCTAATATTGTATAAAGCAAATCTTTAGGTCCGGGCAGTTTTAGCAATGTGATCTGAGAAATTTGTCTTATCATCAATGACAACTCCAAGGTTTCTGGCTGTTTTTGAAGGAGTTATGGTTGATGAGCCTAACTGAAAGGTGAAATTGTGAGGAAGTGATAGGTTTGCTGAAACTACAAGTAATTATGTTTTAGCTAGGTTGAGTTGAAGGTGATGGTCCTTCATCCAGCAAGAAATGTCTGTTAGACGTGCTGAGATGCGAGTAGCTACCGTCGGATCATCAGGATGGAATGAGAGGTAAAGGTGAGTATCATCAGCATAGCAGTGATATGAAAAGCCATGTTTCTGAATGACAGAACCTAGTGAAGCCATGTAGACAGAGAAGAGAAGTGGTCCAAGAACAGAGCCCTGTGGCACCCCTGTAGCTAGATGTTGCGACTTGGATACATTACCTCTCCAAAATACCTTGAAAAACCTATCTGAGATGTATTAGACTTAAACCACAGGAGTGCAGTTCCTGAGATGCCCTTTCACAATAGGGTTGGACAGGAGGATCTGGTGGTTGACCAAATCAAAAGCAGCGGACAGATCCAGCAAGATAAGTAATGAAGACTTGGAAGCCGCTCTTGTATATCTTAGGGCTTCAACAACTGAGAGCAAGGCAGTTTCGATCGAATGTCCATTTCTGAAGCCAGATTGGCTACTGTCCAGGAGGTTGTTCTGTGTGAAAAAGGCAGAGACTTGGTTTAACACAACTCTTTCAAGTCTTTTTAGAAGGGAAACCGGTCTATAGTTCCTTAAAAGAGTTGGGTTAAGAGTGGGTTTCTTAAGAAGTGGAGTTATACGAGCCTGTTGAAAAATTCCAGTGTGAAGGGATGTGTTAACGATGTGAGTGAGTGCAGGTACAACTGCAGGAGAAATAGCTTGAAGGAGATGAGATGGAATAGGATCAAGCGGACAAGTAGTAGGATGACTGGAAAGGATGAGTTTAGATATATTTATTATATGCAACTAAAACTAGAAGTAAACCAAGAAGTAAAATAAACATTTAAAAACTTTTTTTTCCTGCTAGTTGCCAAATAAATATTTCTCATTTTCATTTAAATGAGAAATGTACAGTATCTCACAGAAGTGAGAGAAAATGGCTAATTGGGCCCAATTAGGAAATTTTTACTTAGGGGTGTACTCATTTTGTTGCCAGCAGTTTAGACATTAATGGCTATATGTTGAGCTATTTTGAGGAGACAGCAAATTTACACTGTTATACAAGCTGTACACTCACTACTTTACATTGTAGCAAAGTGTCATTTCTTCAGTGTTGTCACATGAAAAGATATAATAAAATATTTACAAAAATGTGAGGGGTGTACTGTGAGATACTGTATAAACTTTACAAAATGTTATAAACTAGTATCTCAATGAGATAAAATAGCACTAAAGTAACAATGAAGTACCATTTCATTTCTCTCTTCACTTTGTTTTCTTTCTGATTTTGCTGTGGCTATACTTTATATACAGTGCCCTCCATAAGTATTGGAACAGTAAAGACAAAATTACTCTGTTGGCTGTGTAATTAAGACATTAACAAATATGATTAATAGATGAATATGAGACAAAACTACAGAATGTCACATTTTATTATTGGGTGATTCAACACATACATGTTTTACCAGCTAAGAAGTTCAGCACTTTTAGAGTTTCATCTCTCTATCGGATGTGAAGTATTGGGACAGTTGCCTCACAGATCTTTCTAAGCGATCAGCTGTGTCCTGTTGCATTAATGCTTCAAGTATTAAAATCAGGGAATATGCCGTATCAGTTATATCCATTACTTCTGTATTCTGAATCTTGCATTCGATGATGACACACACAAACCAGAAAGAAGATGAGAGAGCTGACTTTGAGAGAAAAGCAAGCAATTTGGATGCTAAAAGAAAAAAGGAAGTCAATTAGAGCTATAGCAAAAACAAAGGGCATGAAGAAATCAAGAGTTTGGAAACCACCAGCAACACCAGCAACCAACAACTACCTTATCGGCTGAGAAAACAACAATAGTTGATGGCAGACAAACTTGTAGAAAGCTGGGGTGATGCTCTGACAATCTACTGTCCTCAGGAAACTTTGACACAGAATTACAGATGCTACACAGCGAGATGCAAACCTCTGACCAGCACCAAGAATAGAAAGATAATATTAGAGTTTGCAAAAAAGCACAAAAGTGAGCCAGAAGAGTTTTGGAACTGTGTTTATGGACCGATGAGACAAAGATGAACCTTTATCTAAGTGATAAGAAAGCAAAAATGTGGAGAAATAAAGGGAAGTGCAAAAGATCCCAAGCATACAGCCTCACATGTAAAGCATGGTGGATGTGGTGTCATGGCATGGGCATGCATGGCTGTCTCTGGAACAGGCCCTCTTATCTTTACTGATGACTTAATGTGTGATGACAGTAGCAGAATGAATTTGGAAGGGTACAAAACCATCTTGCCTACCAATATTCAAGAAAATGCCACCAGATTCATTGGAAAGTGCTTCATATTGCATCAGAACAATAACACAAAACACCCTGCCAGATCAGACAAGGAATTTAAAAGGGCAAAGAAATGGAAAGTCTTAGATTGTCCAAATCAATCTCCAGAATTAAATCTGATTGAACATGAATTTCACCAGCTGAAGAGGGGAGTAAAAGCAGAAAGTCCCCAAAACAAGAAACGATTCGAATTGGCTGCATTAAAGGCTGGGAAAAATATTTCAAAGGATGAGACCAAGAGTCTGGTGATGTCTATGAGTCACGGACTCACTGCTGTGATTGTGCGCAAGGGATCTGCAACAAAATAATAGCTTTTAATCTTTTATATCTGCCTCATGCTCAACTGTCCCAATACTTATGCTCACAACAATGAGTGGGATGAACTCTAAAAGTGCTGTTCTTTTTATTTGGTAAAACATGCATGTGTTGAAATGGCTAATAATAAAATTTGATATTCTTTAATTTTGTCTCGTATTCATCTTTTAATCATATTTGCAAATGTCTTTTTTTTGCAAAATGTCTTGACAGCAATTTTGTCTTTACTGTTCCAATACTTATGGAGGGCACTGTATATGTTACGTGTCAGCGTTTTTAAGTTAGTATATGTTTTGTTATTTTCTTCGCTCATTCTGCTTCTCTCTGTGGTTTGGGTTTCTTTTTGATTAAGTATGGTTTCTTATGTACAGTTGTGCTTGTAAATAGGTTTATGGTGTATTGCTCGATTTGTATTTGACTCTCACATGCTTGGTTGTAGACATTTCTAATTTGTTAATGAAGCAGATCTCTTGACATTTCCAGTTGTCTTGGTTTCCGTCATTCACTGTGTTCCTCATTATTTGTGTGTTAACTACAGGGGTTTTTGTCTGAGCTGCCTTTATGTGCGTTCCCCTTTTATCCTAGACGCCACATCAACAGGGGACGTAACCATATATTATCAACTTTTAGAGATAATGTGCACCAATTGTACCTTTAGGGGTACAACAGCTTGTCATTGGGGCAGTACCTTTAAACATACACCTTTGTACCTTCTTTAATCCTAAAGGGCACAAGAGTACATTACTTCATTAAGGGTACATATTACTATTCATGTACTAATATGCACCTTAAAAGTGTACTTTTAAGGGTACTTGCCCCAGTGACAAGCTGTTGTACCTCTAAAGGCACTTTTCTTTTCTTTAGGCTACTTTTTGATGCCATAAAACCTCAAATATGATGATCCATTTGCGAGGACCTCTTTCCTAAAATATATATTCATGTAAACGACGACAAACACGTACAACATATTATTTAGAATTTGTATGATTAAAATGTGTTGTGAACCCCAGTTTGAAAACCCTGGGTTATGCCTTAGTTGGGCCCCTTTTTTACAGTTGCTGTCTAGCCTGGCAAATTCTGTACTAAAGAACAGGATGGCATCGTATTACGGCACACTTATATAACTTACAGGGTCAATGGACCACATTTGGAGAACAGGCTGAAAAATAAATGATGTGGCTGAGAGTATCGCTTTACGTAAACCTTGATGCCGCAGCCCCCTCACACCCTTGACCTGGTCGGATGGTGGCTAGTTCAGAGATGAGAATCTGGTAAAACAGGCTTTAACTGATTAATAATGTGCGTCATTATCGGAAACACCAGACACTAAGTGATAGGCAAATATTTTAGCACATCTGTTCAGCACAGGAATGTCTTCTATTATCAGATACCTTAATCTCAGGTATGATCCTCCAGCCCTGATTCCACTGCATGCTTTTCATTTCTATTTTTTCACTGCTTCACGTTCTTCTTCGTCATTACTGATAATAATTAGAGGTTAATCTGTTACACAATGAAGAGATTACGAGCCAGCTGTGTAGTAATTTTCCAAGAGTCCAAGAGTTTAATCTGGCTCAGGTGAATGGAAGCGCTTGCGTTCCTCGCAACGCCCTCTACCGGCGGAACAGAGACCGTCGGGATCCCGTGGAGTCACATCTCGCAAGTCTCCTCGGTTACTCGAGTGATGTCAGAGCCTCGCCTCCACAACCACGTGCTCCGTTTATAAAACCAGCAGTCCAGGGCTGGCGGGGAAGACAGTTGCGCTGCCAGAACCTAGGAGTGCACTCCGTCAAGCCGATTGCTGGGAGATCAGCGCTGTGCAATAAACACAGGCTTAACTGAAGGAATACATTCCTCCTGTGGATTTATACTTATAATATTAATGATGGCAGTTACTCAGGCTGGATGTGACTTGACATACTGCAGGATGAGGGGCATCGTGTCTGTTCTTACCGGTACGTCTCAACAGATTTGAGTTATTCTGGTGTCTCTAATATATTTAGTTACGATGTTTGTTTTGTTTTGTTTTTCTTTTGGCGATATGTAAAGTGTGAAAAAAAAAGAATTTAAGGGTGTAAAATACGTTTGTGTGTGTGTGTTGTACAGTCAATTTTAGACATAACGTTTCAACTATTATTATTATTGTTATTATTATACTAATTTTATTTTTATATATCCATGCAAAATGATTACATGGTTAAAAATATTGAGTTTTTCGGGTTTAAATATGTTTACACTGTTTAATTAAATGATGTGGTTCCATGGGAGTGATAGAAATGATCGTTCTTGATAAATAGCAGATCTGTAGGTATATGTGAGCAGTTGTGTAACAGTTAACACAACGCTGTTCTTAACATTAAACCACTTCACACGGATCTTCTGCATCACGGCATCTAAAACACGTTTTCTGGCATAGACTCGACGTGCAAATGAATATTTCACCTTTTAACCTTTCATATTTCGAAGGGTTTCCCATCACATATGGTTGACAGTTCATTCAGTTCAAATGCAGGGTGTTAGTAACGTCAGCTTTGTATTTCCTTCTGGGGTAAATTCTTATGTATTTTTATTTTTTTCAGCTTTTATTAAAGAAAGGAAGATGGGCTTAAACGACTTCATCCAGAAGCTTGTTTCCAACCCTCCCATCTGTCAACAGTAAGTATACAATATTTAATCATACGAGCGCTGAACTAAACAAGTGCATGATGCTGTTACAATTACTGTTACACAAGTAGATGTGTGAGCTGAAAAAGGCATATTCAACAAATAAGAGCAGATATTATTTCTGTTTCAAAATCAATAAGAAAGTGGTTCAGTAAAAGTACAGCATTCATTCATAAAGGCAACTCTGTGACCATAGTGTATTTATATAGGCCTTCACTGATGTGACTACTTGAGGATGTAATCCCATCATCTGAGTTTAGCTGTGCGTTCTGATAATTGTGTAGGTTAATCTGTACCGGCAAGATAAAGCCAAGCACCAGAATAGTGCTCCACGAAAAGCCGCTGTTCAGGCCGCCCTAATGTCCCCTAGATGAAGATAAGGGCCTGATTCAATTAAGTGCGGCCCATTTGGTCTTGGAGTCATTCAGGTCGGACCAGCGGAAATATTTCTCACTGCGTCATCTCTACCCTCCATATGCTCCACAATATTCATTCAAGGAGGTGTAAAGAGTTGAGCTCTCAATAGTCTAAAAGTCATATTATTTGAGCTGAGAGAAAGATTTCAATAAAATGCTATTTGATTTAAATTGTATTAGTAGATGCATCCATTCTAATAATCTTGCACATATAACAGCTGATTTGTCAGGTCAAAAATTAATTTTGAATTTCCAACAAACCTGAAACTGCCCCTCATAAACTTCACCAACACCGCCATCTATCTGCCTGCAAGCGCATTACAGGAAATAATTCATTGGAAAGTTCTGGATTAAAATACACAATGTACATTTACAAAAACAAAAATTTTGACTAATTTTAAGGAGATTTTGAAAAAAATACACATATTGGAATCATGTTGGTCAATCGTTGCATAATCATGCTCCAATAGATTTCCATTGTTTTATTTTGTTTTATACAAACAGTGGGTCTTGAACAAAGTTAACTCTGAAATAAAATCCATTAAATTTTTTATTCCCTTTTCCTCAGTGACGAAGTTGGTTCGTTCTTACATATCGATGAAGAGCTGGAGGAGAATCACCAGTGTTTGACCAATCCCAGAAGCTCTTTGGCTGAGGAGACTCAGTACGTAGTTACTCTTCGTATGTTTGGTTAAATGGATTGCAGTCAGCCAGGCTGCTTGTTGTTTGCTTTACTAATGTAGTTTAATTTCCTTAACAGGATCAAACCTTCAGATTTTGACTATTTAAAGATCATTGGGAAGGGGAGCTTTGGAAAGGTGGGCACAAACAGCTTTCACACAGTCAAGATGTCCATACTTATGTCATATTTCCAAGTGAGAATGCTAACGGCATCCTATTTCACAGGTTCTGCTTGCAAGGCACAAGGAAAATGAACAATACTATGCTGTGAAGGTGCTGCAGAAGAAAATAATTTTGAAAAAGAAAGAGGTAAAGCAGTCCTAAAGCAGTGTTCAGACAGATGTGAAAGCACTTTGCCACAATTGCTGTATAGTAACAATCACACTTAATATGTTTTTCAGCAAACGCATATCATGGCAGAAAGGAGTGTATTAATGAAAAATATCAAGCATCCATTCCTGGTGGGGCTGCACTACTCTTTCCAAACCACAGACAAACTGTATTTTGTGCTAGACTATGTCAATGGAGGCGAGGTTCGTAAACAATGCATTCATACTGTACTCTTATATAGCTCAAAAGAGGCCACACCTCAGCTCTAAATAGCTGATTGATTTTGTATGTTTTTTTTTCTCCTGCAGCTGTTCTACCACCTCCAGCGTGAGCGGGTGTTTTTGGAGCCCAGAGCGAGGTTTTATGCTGCTGAAATCGCTAGTGCACTCGGTTATCTCCACTCACTTCACATAGTTTACAGGTATGTGATTGGCTTCAGTGCCCCTAGTGGAGACACAGATGAACTGTGTACTCGATTCAGTTTATTATAATCTTATCACTTTCTGTCAATTTTCACAGAGACTTAAAGCCAGAGAACATCCTCCTGGACCCTCAGGGCCACATTGTGTTGACAGATTTTGGTCTATGCAAAGAAGGACTGGAATCTAACGGCACAACCACAACGTTCTGTGGAACTCCTGAGGTCAGTCATTCATGAATAGATCAACCCTCATACAAAAAGAAGTGTCCTACTTGAGTGAATAAAAAAAGCATTCTAAATTTTGGCTAATTGCATTTAATATACATGTAAACTATA
The DNA here is from genome assembly GCA_027564155.1 of Gymnocypris eckloni scoliostomus. Classification (NCBI taxonomy): domain Eukaryota; kingdom Metazoa; phylum Chordata; class Actinopteri; order Cypriniformes; family Cyprinidae; genus Gymnocypris; species Gymnocypris eckloni. The sequence goes on along the minus strand of CM050427.1, from coordinate 10,115,343 downwards.
TAACATTTTCACTGAATTGTAATTGTAATACAAAAAAACAGTACATGAAGTTCACGTTTAAGTATATTCTTTTTAAAAGTATGCTAACACAAGATAACACAAAACAGTGTTTTGATATATATATATGTATATTTTCTTTTTCAACAGTACTTGGCTCCCGAGGTGCTTCAGAAACAGGCATATGATCGTACAGTGGACTGGTGGTGCCTGGGATCAGTGTTGTTTGAGATGCTGTATGGACTGGTAAGAAGACTTATTGCCTGAAAATTACTACAACAACTGTAGCAAAGCATATATTTTGCAAACAATGTGAATTAATTTCTCTGTGTCTGTTTATCTAGCCTCCATTCTACAGTCGCAACACAGCTGAGATGTACAACAACATCCTCCACAAACCTCTAGTCCTGAAACCTAATGTGTCCAATGCTGGCCGCGACCTGCTGGAGGGTCTGCTGCACAAGGACCGTACCAAGAGACTGGGGTCCAAAGATGATTTTGTAAGTGGACACATCACACCAGTACCACATGCATAAAGTTTATTTTCCTGAGATTGCTGATTCTTATACAAGCTTTTGCTTATTTGTAGCTGGAAATGAAGTTCCACAGCTTTTTCTCTCCTATCAACTGGGACGACCTCATGGCCAAAAAGATCATACCTCCTTTCATTCCTACAGTGGTAAGTTAACTTTTTAGCTGCAAAGGTTAAATTATAAGTAATTTAACATCCATTTTAAATGTTTTAATAATCTTCTGTTATGCTTTAAAGAAGGACACATATTGTGATGTGTTGGCTAACATACTAAACACATAAAGTGCTTGATTATAATGTATTGTGTTATTTTACTACAGTTAAAGTTAATATATTTTAAATTAACTAAATTGCAACTTCATTATTACAAATGTGTAAATTTAAATACATGACATACAAGTTTCAATAGAAATGATATGAAAGCATTTACCATAAATCATTGTCAATACAAGGTGGAAACATTGATATTTCTGATTGGGTAGTAAATTCTCTTTATTGAATCTTTAGACTGGTCCCACTGATCTCCGGCACTTTGACCCAGAGTTCACCCACTTACCCGTGTCGACCTCCCTATGCAACACCGATAACCTGCACGTGACCAGCAGCGTACGAGAGGCTGCCGGAGCATTCCCAGGCTTTTCTTACGGTCCCCCGGCAGACCATGCCTTCCAGTAATGGCTTCCGTGACCCTCCAGAACATCCATTCCAGCATCAGTAGACGCATCAAGAAGAAGGACCACAGTGTGAGACATTTAGCTCTTCCGATTTATTTGCATGCACGACCTGGCACAAGGGGCAGTTGTGCATTACAAAGAGGAATGTGGGACGTTGTAGGAGACAAACTACAGTAACAACACCTTCCAGAAAAGATGTAATGTGTGCCAATGGATGCAGAGAGGACCTGAGCTCCTAGAGAGAGAGCTTAGAAGTGCCTGAGAGTTTAACTGATGATCTGTGGGGACATTTTTTTTGTAAAACAAACTATTGCCTGCCAGAGATGATGGCACCAGCTAGTAGGCGAAACGCCTTTTGTGATCTTTTACATTTGATCAAAATCTCTTTGGATGATGTTTTATTTAATTGCATTTTTCATGCATCATTGCACAGTGGAGGTAAAGGATCAATAAAAGTACTAAACTAATTAATGGGCTGAAAAAGGGGTTATTATATAAACCCCCACCAGTAAAAGAGGATACACCAACTGTCTGACTCAAATATCAGTAATATTTTACTGAATAGATTGATTATCTTCTTTCTATTGACATTTGTTAATAACATTTTATAACTGCATTATTTATCATACTGCATTATATCAGTGTGGTTTAGCTTAACTGTTCAGTCCTACTTAAGACTTCCTAAGCTACGTTTAGGTTTATATTAGAAGGAAAAAAAAACGTACCTGTCACCCCCCCCTTTTTGAAAATAGACTTGAAAGTGCACTATTTAAAGTAAAATTTTTATAATTCATGAATGCTTTTGAATACAGAACTAAGGTTGGTCTCCTTTAAAAGAAAGCAATCAGCAGATTATTGCAGAAGATAAATCATTTCAAAAAGTGAAATAAAAAAAGTTATAAAAGTTTAGATTTACTGTAAATAAAATGTACTGTACTATTTTTTTATATAAAATAAATATTTTACAAAATAGGTTTTAATCCAAATTTGGCATAATATTAAAGCCATATGTCTAAATAAGTTGTGTTCCAAATTTGAAGTTGATATAATTAAAATTAAGGTTACTATGCAATTTCGTTATACCACAAACAGCCACTGGGTGCCATCCAAACACATTTTTTAGGCATTTTTCTGTCATTTTTCTGCAGTTACTTTTTCTGTCACAAATATATACATGTATCTCTCAGTGTTACTGCTATCACAAAATAATCACCAAATGTGGAATCTTGAGTCTCAGACCTTTCCGATGAGGTTTTAATCTTTCAAGTGATATATAATATATGATGATTGCTAAAACATGTGATAGGAAAAAAAGGAAACAAATATAATTTTTGTGTCAAAGGTCAGCGCTCCTGTTATGGTGTATAAGTTTTGAGGTGCACTCTTGTCATATATTAATCTATTACTGCTCCTACATTTTTTTTTCACAACAAACAGTGGTAAAATATATTTTTAGGAGTCTTGGACCTTTCCAACGATATATAGTTTGTCATGATTAGATTAGGATTTAATGGTAATATATTGAAGTAAAATTAGGCGTCCCGTATACGGGACGGTGACAGTTAAGGAGTTCTAAACAAGGCTTTTAGCTGTGATTATTTATCTGAATGACTAGAAGACATCCTGTGTTCCTCCTAAAATCAATATTTTGTCTTACAAGTACTTTCTTTCCTTTTTTTCTCCAATGTCAGCACAAAAAGCCAGACACTTTGTTTCCTGGGAAGGCCATTTTAGTAGTCGCACATCACATTCTGTTACATTTATTGAGATGGACGTACGTTAAATACGTCTGTTTATCATTGCTATCCGAAGCGATTGCTGTCCATTGCAAGCACAGCATGTCGATTAGATTGTATTGAAACCTTTGCATCATGTACAGAAGTTATGTAGGAGTCCAGAAGGAACTGTCTTTGTTGTTCAAATTGTGCCTGTACAGCTAATTTATGTACATTGTGATACATTTCCATGTGTGTCTATCATTCCTGTCTGTATCACTGTGGGTTGGACAGGGACATTGAATACTGTGCAATAGAAATGGTGACTTGATAGAGATGTGAACAATATGTCATGATGATTGAGGGGCATCGACTCAATGAAGGAGAAGAGTTTGGATGCCCTCATGAAATGCATCCCTGTTTTAATTGTAATATATTTCATATCATTGGACCAATAATGCGCTATGAATTGTTCTTTTAGATAACTGCAAACATGGCAATTTGGATAAAGTTTATTTTCTTCCATTTTTGGAAGTTATTAATATATTGTTTTATATTTTTACATGTATATTTATTTACATGTTGCATATTTTACCTCTAATGATCAGAGTATTACATTCTTAGAATACTGAAATATTGAGAATGAATGCAAAATAAATATGTCAAAATGAATCTGTATGTCTCAGTGTACTTATTTATCACCTGCATCTTCACTCAAAGAACAAGTGGAAAATGGATGGATGAGAGGAATCTTTTATAACATATATACACAAAACATCAATCTAGTTGGAAATGTTCAAGAGGGTAGTGGGTTGCTGCTCATGAAGACCCAAGTTTGAGTCTTATGTTCTAAAATTATTTCTTCATTTTTTAAAGAAGTATTATGCTCACCAAGGTATTATTTATTTGATATAACATACAGCAAAAACAGTAATATTGTGAAATATAAACTTCAAATAACTATTTTCAATTATATATATATTAAAATGTAATGTATTCCTGTGATGCAAGCTGAATTTTTAGCATCATTACTGTTGGCTAGATATAATTCCTTCTTGTCTTTTAATTCAGGTTTTTGAATTAAAATGTTGCCTCTGTCAATTCTGTGGCTTTTGACATGGTGGACCATGAGATTATTTTGACTGTTTAATTCAGTGGGAATTCAGAGGTTTGCATTAAAGTGATTATCTTTTTATTTAAATTAGTTTTATCTTCTCTACCCCCATCTCCTTTGGGGTTCCACAGGGTTCTATTTTTGGCCCTGTTTTGTTTTATATGCAGTGTTGGGTAAAGTTACTTTTAAAAGTAATGCATTACAATATTGCGTTATTCCCTAAAAAAATAACTAATTACATTACTTAGTTACTTTTTATGGAAAGTAATGCTCTACATTACTTTTGCGTTACTTTCGCGTTACTTTTTAAATATTAGCAGGGTTTGATTGTTTGTTTTTAATACAAGAAGTTATATTTATATCATATGTAAAAGCCCTTTCACACCAAAAAGTGTAATGAATAATCCTCAGGCTGAAGGAAAAATAAATCACGTCTGTAAAGCAGAACACAGGAGAAGTTCAACACTCTTCAGCAATAAAAAAAACAACGAAGCACAATTGTTACTTAATCATTTTTGCTTATTAGTATGGTTGAACTGGATCATCAAAGGTCAGCAGCAAACTCATTGGTTAACACGATTCCTGTAAAATTTGCCTAAAACGCCTAAAAAAGGCATACCCAAAGTAAATTGCATGCTGTTCTTGGGCCATTTGGATGATATGCATGGTGTTGGTCTCCTTTGAAAGGTGACACTCTGAGGTTTGTTTCTCAACAGTCAGAATCACTGTAAGTCTTACTGATATTGAGTAATAGCACTTTGAATACACAAAAACAAGGAAAAAATAATTCCGCCTGCATTTTTTTTGTAAATAGAAGCCTACAGATGACTATAGCTGGGATGTATGAACTGGAAAATACATTGGGATCACAGAATGAAGCCTTACCAAGCCAAATTTCCCATTTGATAAACATTATATTAGAAAATTTGTGTTTTACACATGTTTATCTAATTTTATGTTTAGACGCTTCCAAAAAAATTACACTTGGGAGACTCCAAACGACCTTTTGTAACCAACGACACATACAATACTGTAATTCTTGAATGCTTTAATGTACAGTCATCATTTTGGGCTCTAATGAAAGGTTACACTTAGAGCTATTCAGTTTCTCATCCAGATTCACTGTCAATAATTGCTGACACATAGTAACTGAAGCATAAACACATTATAGTGACATTTATTTATAGAATCCATAATGTGTACACTTTTAAAATTACATATATATATATTTATAATTTATAATCTAAATATTTTTTTTTCCTATATTTCTATTTCTGTACATAGTACATTATGTACTTTGTGGGTTTTGTCTTATATTGGTGTTATATTGCATCCCTACTGTGTTATTCCTATGCATGTCTGTACTATCATGCATGTCTGCATTATGTCAACAAAAAGTGGTCTGATAAAGACACTGATTGTGCATGCTGTGTTTATTGTATCTTAAAATTCACAAGAATCTCAGCTTTCCGTGCATATATGACATGTTCAACTTTGTTTTTGGTTTAGTTTTTTTTGTCTGACGACTTTACCCTGTCACTACTAGGCGTCCCGCTGTCCCGCCGGCGGTAAGCTGGATTCTTAATACATTTAGATTAGATATATTTGTGTTATATTTAATTATTGCAGGTTTGCGTCATATTCTGAGTTTGCATTTCACTGTTTTAATTAATTCTGATGAATACTGAATCAGTTTTTTTGCGAGTGGGATGAATTAATACACATTCACATTTAGTCTAAAACTACAGTAAGATCATGTTCACACAGCGCACTGTCATCAATAAATGGAAAAAGTATTATTAATTAATTAATTATTTTGAAAAAGTAACTCAGATATTAATATTCAGATATAAATTAAAAAGTAATGCGTTACTTTACTAGTAACTTTAATTTTTAAAAACATTTTAAAATTAATATTAATACTTAACTCGTGTTACTTGTAATGCGTTACCCCCAACACGGTTTATATGCTTCCATTTGGGATTAAGTTGTTAATGTTGCATATTATTGCTATGTGGATGACAGCCATATCTACATTTAAAGTGTAAAAATAACTCCAATTATCTCTGCTAGGTTGTTAAAAGGAACACTAAATATTAACCCCCTAACTTACTAAGTGGGGGTTGTAAAGTCAGTTTATATCATAGTATGAAACATGGCGACGATTGCCACAGTAAACCTCTTATGTCTGCAGTAACTACAGTTTTAGCGAAAAAAAATACCAAGTTACATTATTTTTGCAAAGGGTTAAACGTTTTGTGATTTGAAGAAACGTCTGTCATTTCTGCGCATGCGCGTTGCGAATGTAGCGACTTCCTGCCAAATAGTTGTCCCTAACAACACACAGCACCTCATCGAGGGAAATTCAGCTCAAGGAAACATAAAGTTTCCTCCGACGTAGCACTTGGTGACATGGTAAGAGTTTCCCCCCCATTTTTGTGCCGTACACTGTGCATTTAAGCGCTTTGACGAACGGTTTAATGTGTTATGGTAAGGTCAGTGAGCCGCGAGCTAAATAACACACGTTGGCTAACTGGTCAAACTGTACTAAACGAGTAACTTGCATTAACAAAACAATCAAATACAAACGACTTATTTTGTGTCCCCTTATAGTATGTACGTCAGCAGTGATTTCCAAAGATGAACATACAATTATTGTGTGTGGTATCTTTGGGGAACTAGCCACAGTTTTGAAGAGAAACACTGGCTGTGTCTCAAACCCTGTCGAGCCTCCTTCCAAGGCTGTACTTTTCGGTGTCATAGGAGCAAGACGTTGTTTATGTAGCGAAATACTAGAGAAGTAACGTTAGTGTCTGATAGCAATGTGGGATCCTCAACTTCATTGGTCACCCGTCCTTGAGTCACTGCGGTTTAGTGTGTTACATATACATTACTTCAGCCTTTGCCAGTGAGAGCCTCCTGCTATTGTGTTTTGTTTGATAGTTTCATTTTGTACTTTCATGCAAACAACTCCACCAACTCCTTGTTGAGCTGACCTGTCCTTTATTTATTTATATCTGACGTAGATGTTACAAATCTTTTCTGTATGCATGTGTGTATGTATACCTAAACATAAAAAACAAAGTTGTGTCATAATTTGTAAATGCTGAAGATGTTTATGCAGACGATTTAAAAAAAAATAACAATAGTACACTTTCTTAAGTTTGAGATCAGTGAGATATATATACTTTTAGAAATGAATAGTTTTGTTCAGGAAGAATGCATTACATTGATAAACAAAATATCAGTGAAAACGTTTCCACAAAAATGTTAAGCAGGACAACTGTTTTCAGCATTGATAATAATAATAAATGTTTGTTTGAGCAGAAAATCAGCATGTTAGAATGGTTTCTGAAGGATTATGTGACACTGAAGACTGGAGTAATGATGATGGAAAATAACAGTTGTTTTAAATTGCAATAATACTAGTTCATAATATCACTATTTCATTGCATTTTTGATCAATTAAAAGCAGCCTTGAGCAAAAGAGACTTTCATAAAAAAGTTTTAAACCACAATCTTTTTAATGGTAGTGGAATTGCTTCACTCATATTTTTAGTTTTTACACGTTTCTAATGATTGATCAAATGTTATTTGAATTGGTTATTTACTGAATTCATTTTTATACCAAACTTTTTAAATCTAGTGGCCCTCTTCATCTTTCCAATACTGTTATACTCGTTGGATTCGAGCATTAGGTCTATATATATTAGCGATGCAGAATTGCAAATTTCTTGGCCGATTCAGATTTCTGATTTTGTGTGAGTCTGACCTGCCGATACCTATGTTTGCCGATTTCAATTTTCTTTCTAAGAACTATAATTAGCAGCATATACAAACAAAAATCTGCAAATATCAACGAAAAATTATTTACATGATTAAATCATTGGACATTACAATTCCCGCAATCTGGACTGAGTTACAGATTTTCTCTCACTTAAACAACTCTCAAAATAAAGTGCTCTGTGACTGGAAAGAGGAAGATATAGTTAACCTAAAATGAGTCGCTTTATTTAACAAAACATGTAATTTCCCATGTTTTATAAATGGTCATTTCTTTCCACTAACCTTATTAAATGTGTCATCTTTCACATCAAATTCTAATTTTCATAACAAACTCTATATTTCCACTGCTGATGAAACAGCTGCATCTGAAGTGATATTAGATGCATTTCCACTGACTGTTTGATGAACTGTCCATTGTTATATACCTGTACATACAATTGTCAATTTGTATATTGTTATTCCTAATTTACTTGTTCTTTTTAATTCTTCTTTTTATTATCTGTGTTTTTGTTCTGTCACTGTCACTCTGTTGCACTGCGGTAGCTTCTGTCACAAAAACAAATTCCTCGTATGTAGGGATGGGTATCGTTAAGGTTTTAACGGTATTACTACTCTTACCAATACTGCTTATCGATTCGGTACTTTAACTGTATTCTTATCGGTACTTTTTGTTTTATGTCTATATATATATATATATATATATATATATATATATATATATATATATTATGACAAATTAAGAGCTGAATTAACATTGCTTTATATTCTGAAATGCAAAATAAATATTTAATGAAATGAATATAAAGCATCAATTTGTAAATGCACATGTGTGCAGTAGGGGTCGACCGATTATCGGCGCCGATATTAAGCATTTTACCGATTATCGATATCGGCCATTTTAAAAACAGATTTGCCGATAATTTTTTTTTTTTATAATTTTTTTTTTTTATGCAAACAAACATACTATTTACAGGTGACATTATTTATTGGTGAATAAATAATACAGGTGAAACTATTTAATGTTTAAATGCACTATTTGGCTCGATGCAGCCTGTCTGAGCTCAACACTCTGTGAGAGTGAGGCTCTCTCAATCTCTGAGAGCAATCTCCGCCCACCGCTCATCTGATATGTAGAGAGTCTAGAGGTCTGCACGGGCTCAAAACTGAAGCGAACCCGCCCGCCCGAGATTGTCTGACCCAACCCGACCCGACCCGAGCGGCACGGTTAAATTTAGAGCCCGAACCCGACCCGAGATCCCCCCAACGAATAGCCAACAAAAAAAAAAGGAAAAAGGCTGCATTTCACGATTGCATGCTAAGAAATAGATTAATCAAGGCTCTGCCATTTCACAAACATTTACCAGTTATGAAAGTTTGTGAACATCAGGTGCAGCGGTCGTGATACATTCTGCCGAGTTTATGAATTTTGTATGGACAAGATGATAATTCTTCCACCGCATAAATTATGGTCATTTTTGTCAGTTAAGGCTCGTTAGCATTCTGTCTACTTTAAATCAGACATAAGATCTTAAATAAGATTGTATTTATTTGAATGCATTAATCATTTATTTGAATTAGCGAGAGAGAGAGAGAGAGAGAGAGAGAGAGAGAGAGAGAGAGAGAAGGGGGAATGTTGCGTGCGTGTGAACCTGCGTCTGCGTCTCTCTCTACAAGCAATGAGGCTTAGTTACTTCAAAAACAGCGATTTTGCCGCCTCATTGCAGATAAATATAATGTTGTGACTTGAGTCAGTAGCCTGTCGAAGCTATTTTACTAATAAAAATGTCCGTGATGTTTGTGCTCTGCGCGATCTTTGATATCTGTGGGCAATGTGTGCGTGCGTCTATGAAAGCAGCAAAGCCTCTGCATATAGTTTTGGCTACAAACCCGAACCCGACCCGAGCCCGAGGCTATCCATTAAACATTAACCCGAAACCCGACCCGAAACCCGACAGTATTTCGGGACCTGGTTCGGGTCGGGTAGCAGACCTCTAAGAGAGTCACGAGTCCGACCAATCAACGCGGAAAACTGAAGGCAGTCTCACACGAAGCACATGCTAACGCTGCCAGTGATCACGCATCAGTTGTCTCTCAAAGGTAAAGCAGCAGCAGGCGTTGCTGAAGTTGCAAAACACCTCAATATAACCTATGATGTCCGCGATGCGAAAAATGCGGCGGAATCGCGGAATGCAGTCATATAATGGACTTTACCGTATAGCGGAATGTCACGGAATGTGTCGAAGTTTGGATGAATTAATCAAAAGTAGGTCTGTACACTTAAATCGACTCGCGCTATGGACTAGTATCTATTAATATTAAGCCGCAAAAACACTTTAAATATGAATCCTGCATGTTCTGCATCTCTGTTAATGAATGACACAGACGTGCGGTTTCATTTACACACATACTGAAGCGCACGTGATGCTCGCAGTGACTTCAGCGTCTGCCGTCTCACTAAATGAGGACATAAATACATGAACAACATCCCCAGAACTGCTCGCAGAGTCACTTCACGAGCATTTGACGGTTTCATTTGAGTAAAACGATCGTCATATCATATATACATAGGCTACAGAAACTTAAAAGGTCCTCATGGCAACCTGTCAAAATATAAGTTCGGTTTAGCCGAATAGATTACTGTATACGTAATACAACTACAACAATTATTACAACTTTTGTTGAGAATAATCACACAATACGCTGAATACGTTTACTTTAAGTTTTACAAAATGTTTACAGAATGCTTCTGGGTGATCTCTGTACTTATGTTATTATTAATATTTTTAATATTACTGTTTTTTTAATGTTGTTGTTATTAACAGTTTTCAGAATTAAAGACATGTTTAAAAGCATTTAAAGAACGTTTTTTTTTTGTCAGAGCTCTTGTTATTATTAATTTTGGCATTAATTTTCATTTTTACACCAGACACGTATATCGGTTCAAAATATCGGTTATCGGTCTACTTGATCTGTAATAATCGGTATCGGTATCGGCCCTGAAAAACACATATCGGTCGACCCCTAGTGTGCAGGCATTTTTAGTGTTTTATACATATTATAAGATACAGTAAGAAGATGAACAAAGAAAAAGTAAAACAAACTGAAAAATTCAATAAAACAAATATACAACTGAAAAGAAATAAACAGTGCTTTTTCATGAAGGTCCACTAACATTAATGTTCTGGAAAGTAATAGCTACAAAATAAATCTAAAAGTATTAAAATGTAAATGAACACTGCATAGTTTTCACTGTATGTATTGATAGATTGATGCTTATTAAAGCTATAACGTTATACAGATTAAGAGCTGTGAGTGATTTTCTCTTTCATTTTGCTCTTTGATTAACATTGATGAAGCGCCAGTTTGTCACTTTAAGACAATATATTGACACACATCAGATTTTCTCCCAACTGTTCTCATCCACTTAAGACATAAACTGTGTTTAAGTGAATATTCTCCAAGCCGGCCATTTTGACATATTTTGTGTGTATCTTATCGACTATGGATGCGCCCGAAGCTCAAAGTGTTTTGGTGCGCTCCACGCACGCACGCACACACACACACACACACACACACACACACACACACACAAACACACTTCAGCCTGGGGAACTGCGTCTCTCGTGCGGATTGTGCTTTCAGTTTCAACGTCTCTTTATCAAACATGTCCCGCAATTTAGCAACAGTAAAGATGGCATTTTACAACAATCACCGATTGAGATGATTCTGACGTTAAGTTTGGGTTTTAGGGAGAAACGAATGTGTGAAGGGAAGAAGAAACGTGGCTATAATGCTTAGAAGCCAAAATCGAAATAAAAAAATACAATTAGCAGCCGCAGCCACAGGCCTAAAGCGTAAGCAGATGTTTGAATGTTTAGTTCTCTATCATAATTAAACCGCTTTCATGTTGCGCGCGCTGAAGCTCCGCCGCATGAGCGCGATCTCGCTTCTGAATTGCGAATAGCAAAAATGCATCATAGACAAATGTTTTAATATGAATCTATATAAAAACAGCAGGCGACTCTGGTGAGATAGAATTTGCAAGATAATGTGTATATAGCAATAATAAATGTTTGTGTGTTTTCTTAATTTCTCCAGTACCGATAGCAGAACCGTTAACGTCAGAGCTTATCGATACTCCGGTCTTTCATAATTTAGCCCCGAGACCGATTAAATACCGGGTTTCGGTACCCATCCCTACTCGTATGTGTAAACATATCTGGTAAAGCTCATTCTGATTCTGATGAAGCTGAGGTGCCATAAATGCATTTGCACTGCAAAATAGGGCTGCATATATTTGTCGACGTCATCGATTACATCGACTATAAAAATACGTCGATTAGCATTTAGTGCGTCGATGCGTCACCTTTAGCCACGACCATTGCGCGAGCCTGCAGTTATCCCTACTTAAGACTGTTTTTCTGCCATGTTTAACACAAACAAGACTCTAGAGTAGAAGGTAAAGGCCAGTATGGCAACATCACTTCACTTCATAGAGCGTTATAGAGCATTTTATTATTATACGACCGTCAGAATGGCATACATATAGCCGAGCTGACGTCTTTACATTGTCAGGATCCACAACCGCATTCAAAGCTGCATTGAATGAATGGAACAGCACGGGACATCGAGTTTACTATATAATCATGACAGGTTTAATGCACTGAGAGAAGGAGAAATGATTCGCGTTTATCTTAAACGAGCTGCCGTTAGTGCTGTGTGTGTTTGTTTGTATGCGCGCGCGCGCACGATCGGTCGAGCTCTGAAACAAGTGCGCCAAATGCGCTCTCTGCACTCGCTAACGAAGCATTTAAAGTCATTATTAGTTGTTTAACTGTGTGATGGACAGGACAAGCCTCGACGGGGCTTAATTATTTAAAAACGGGCTGTCAGCAGTGATAAAACTTCCCGGTGTTATGACGCCATTTTTTTTATTCTGTCGCTCTCGTGTCCTGAATGCGGTTGTGACTTCAGCTGTTCATTCATATACAGATATGTATTCAAGATGTTTTAATCTGAATAAATAAAACATTTCAAGTCTCTCACCTGTAAGCAACTGCTGTCAATCCCAAACTGAACTGTGAATGCAGCCATAATCTGCTTTTCTATTGACTGTATCACTGCCCTGTAATTCTCTTCTTTCTTTCTTTCTTTCTTTCTTTCTTTCTTTCTTTCTTTCTTTCTTTCTTTCTTTCTTTCTTTCTTTCTTTCTTTTATTTATTGTTAGTTTTTTTTGTTTCTCTCTTTTCTTATTTTGTATTTATTGTTATTCTTTTTCTCTCTGTTCTTATTTTTATTTATTGTTATTATCTTTATTTATTGTTATTTTGTTTCTTTCTTTTCTTTGTTGTTGTTAAATTTTTTGCATTTCTATTGATTGTATCACTGCCCTGTAATTATCTTTCTTTCTTTCTTTCTTATTTTTTTTATTCTTTGTCTCTTATTATTTTTTATGTATTGTTATTTTCTTTCTTTCATTTATTTTATTATTAATTTATTGTTGTTATTTCTTTTTCTCTCTTTTCCTGTTATTATCTTTGTTGTTGTTGTTGTTTTTTGTTATTTATTTTTGTAAAGTATTAATTATGAGAAAAGGTTTGAATAAAAAAAGATTTATAGCAGAATGTACTGTTATTATTTGAGTTTAACTAAATAATTCATCAACTGATGAGAAAATAATACATAGATTAATTGAAAAATAATGTATAGATTAGTCGACTAATCGAAAAAATTATTGATAGATTAGTCGAAAATAAAAATAATCGTTAGCTGCAGCTCTACTGCAAAATTTCAAATACATAAATAATTTTATATCACACACACACTCAGGCTGTGCAAGCCTCACCTGTCACGACATAAATACATTATCAGTCGCCGTTTACACTGAATGCCATTCAAATTAGAATCATTCTCACGCAAAATGATGTTTACACTAGGGATGGGCATTTTAAGCAAATGTAATATTCTATAATCGCTTGGTATTATTCGGTTACTATTCGATAATCGCACCCCTCCCGCGTATGCACCCATCCCTACACACACACACACACACACACCCATAAACAGAGAGAGCGGGAGAGAGAAACCATTCAGGCTTTCAATCTGTATGATATAATCTGTTTAATTAATTAGAGAATAGTCTATCTTCTTAACCCAAGATTGGGTTCATCATCTTAACCCAAGTTATGGTTGTAACGTATGATTGCTGAAACGTATTAATATAACATAACCGAATAACGGCATTTATTAACAGAACAGTCTGTCGATTATCAACTGTTCATAAGGCTATAGGACATTTCTATTTTAAAAATGAGCATGAACATTCATAATATAAAAAAAACAGTTTGATTAATTCATCAATGAATATTAAGCTTAAAACATATTGCGCGTTAAACAGAATATCATTCTTAAAACATATTACGCTTAAAACATATTGTGAACCGCCTGAATGATGGCACTCATTATGTGAACATTCATTTTAACATCTGTCTTCATAACTATAACCTATTTCATATATATATATATATATATATTTTTTTTTTTTAATGAACATGTTCACAAGCTCGGGAAGAAGACGGGAGTGCAATCAGTTCACAATTAGTCTGGGGAACTTTTAATTGAAACGAGGGAACTAATATAGTCTCTATCTCTCGCTCTATCTCTCCTCCCTGTTACAAAGCTGCTGTTGCAGCCATTAAAATAGTTCCGTTTTTTTTTTTTTTAAAGCAAATTGGTCATTATTTAGTTTCCGTTCTTTATTAATTTAATTCAGAAATCTGATTGGAACATTTTTTGTTTTTTAAAATACCAAACGGCCAGCGCCATTTTGATCAGTTTATCCTTTTCAAATAAATAACTAAAACAAATATTAAATCATAATATTTTAAGAATAAAGTAAAAATTACGTCAATAAAATCATGTTACATTGCATGAAGTTAAAGTGAAAATTACACCTGTATACTCCGCTAATAAAAAAGAAAGTCTGTGGCATCTAACCTGTCATTCTTCACACTTAACACGAAAAACAGCACAAATCTTTTGCATAAAAATATTTATGGCTATCAATCAGTGGAATATTACATTATTCTTTCAATGAAAAACAAATAATTTGAATGCAGCGAGCTCGTCACGACTTCATAAGCGGAAACAGGACGTTTCCGATAGCACATGAAGGTGGCAGAGAAGCGCTCTCGCTCTGCACAGTGGAGTGCATCATATTAACTTTGTGGTTTATTATTTTGAGTTGTTTGGGATGCTGTAACAAACGGCCCTCTCACTATATATTGCTTAACAGGTCTATTGTTCATGCAATCAGGCTGCACGTATCAGAAGTTATATCAATCGGTACATCTCTACTATATATATATATATATATATCCTTTTTTTTAGACATTTCATGAAAAAAACTGAATTGTAAATTATATTTAAAGGTTTTCCTCCATTTTCACAAATATAACAGCATTAATAAAAAATATATATTGAAAAACAAATACAAATGTAATGAATTGAAATGCATAGTTTGAACCTTGAACCCAAATGATTTAAACTTACCAGCTCGGTTTTTTTGCTAATGAAGTGTAAATTAGAGATGCTTTCATACTCAAAATTGGTGAGACGGAGAAATCACATCAATATTCAAAATGTGACTCGGCTCTATTTTACTCCTATCTGTAGATAATTCTAGACAATATTTTGAGAAATGTTTCGGTCAGTGGTCACCAATGTTCTTTTGTAAGAGTAAAAACTAAAATATATATTTAGTCATGTGGTGGTTTGGAGCGGCACGATGGTAAATAAATAACCACATTTACATATTTAAGTAAGCTATCCTTTTAAAGATGGTCTATGTAGGTTGACAAAAATTAGATGTTTTACTCTTTGGTTACTTATCACTTTTTATCAAATTTTCCATCCACATGAAAGTTGTTTTTCATACCCAGATCACATTCCTGAGACATCGAGCTGGGCGTTGCATAAGCATCGCTCAGGGCTACACGTGATTTACTAAACATTGTAGTCTCACATTTACGTGAATGAAGCATCTGCAAAATTGGCTCAAGTGTAAGCAAGCGTCTGACCTGCTTTCTCTCTTTCCTGTTTCATATTCCAATTATATAAATGCAGTTTAAAGAAGGCACGGCGTGAATACAATTAGGTTAGATCTTATCCTCGCCCACCCTTTGAATGTGACAGCTTGCGCAGAAGCACCTAATGCCTTTGATATAATCAGGAAAGAATACAAGCTTCCTTGTTTTGACCTAATGTAGGTTAGTATACATGTAATGAGATGCGGCCTTATAATCCAGGCATGTGTGCTGGAAAGTGGGAGGGTTCGGGGGAAACATCTGGTGCTTTTGTGGGGGAGCCTCACGTGCCTCACCTGCTGGGCTGAGCTCACCTGCTACCAGTGTGACTGTGGGATTTGAACCCGTAAGACCCAGTTTCCCTTGACTTTCCCATAATGCTCAGCTCCTTGAACGCACATCCACACACCTGACAAGGATCAGCCCCAGCGAGGTGGAGAGGCAGGGGCTGGAGGAGCGTATATAAAGATGTCTCACCGTGTTGACTTGTGTCTTTCACACAGGGCCTTGGGCAAAGCAGAAGCAGCAGAGACTGACGGTGCAGATTTACCAGGGCGGACAGAGAATAAGCCCTCTCCCACAGACATGGAAGAGTCGCATGAGGTGTCCGAGCTACCTGTGAGTACAGTGCACTTACTGACCAGTCAGGAAAGAAGAAATGTTCATGTGGAGCTGACAAAAAATGTACCTCTTTTTTGACATTGAGATATTCTGTCAAAAAAGGAAAAGTGTATGTTCTCGGTGATGTAACTGGACACTGTTTTCTTTTCACAATTTAAATCACTTTTTAAACACTTTGATTACTTTTATAACACATCACTCTAAATTATGTACTTTTATAACGTCACTTTAAATGATGCTGCTGTCACTGCTTGAAATGTTACGTATTATGTTAAATGTCTTCAGCTACGGTTAATCCTTCAACACCGTGAGAGATATAACTTTTTTCCTGTTGTTTTGATTGAATAGACAAAAAAAGCTCGGCATGATCCACAAGTCAGTCAGGAGCGTGATTCACGGTAGGTCCATCAAGGTGCATTTTATATTTTCATGTATATCTTGCAAATAGGCTATAGCTTATCAGTTCAGGATTGGGCAGGTTGGATAAAGGGTGAAGATGCCAATATAAGTATTACAGATCAAGGACCCTGATTAGGGGTGGGCGATATGACCAAAATCTTATATCACGATAACAATATATATCACGATGTAGTGATTTTGTTTTCTTTTAAAAAGGTTTTTATTATATTAAAATCTTTGATACCATATCATTTTCATAATCCTTGTCACCAATGTCAATATCAAACTAATACAAGCCTAAAGAGAGAGAAAAAATAACTCAACCTCACTGAAGATCAATAAACAGTCAGTGATGAAATAAGGATAAGAAACTAATTGCAAGCTATAGGACAAAAAAACGACAATAAATAAGAAACGCTACATACATTGTGTAAATTAATTAGTCTTCACTGTGTTAATTATATTTATCTATGATAGATATAATTAACACGTGTATTATGTATGGATTCTATACATATTATAAATGTATCATTATTAGGGCTGGGCGATATGGCCCAAAAAATTATCACGATAATTATTTTCATATCAGTCGATATCGATAATTATCACGATAACTGTCAAATCTTTATTTCTTTCAAGTTTAAAGCCATATTTTTGCTCCAAAGTGAAAGTTTTAGAAACCAGACAATTAATTTTCCTTAACACAATAATTATCTAAATAGATATGTATTTCTTAGTTTCTGCATGTTCTAATGAGTTGATATTGTTTCAAAATCAAGAAACCGGTTTGGGTTGCCTCATAATATGAATGATAATAATATCACTTTTTTGTCTCTTAGAAATACACATTTGACCGTAGCTTGAGTTAGGATGCAGTAACATTTTTGTTCATTATCAAAATCAGTAACATCTTTACATCAGTAACATCTGTAGCAACCTCAGTTTTATATGGTATAATGTATTCTGACCAAGTTTTTATTTTTATTAAGCATTGGTCTCCTATAGTAGCATACATTTAAATAATGATAAACAGTTAAAACCACACATATAGCACCTCAATAACATGGTCAAAATATAACTAAATGGTTTTTAAGTAGTCTATTTGTATGAAAGACAGTAGTCTAAAACCATTCAGTATAAATATACACATGCTATAGCTGCCTTAACCACACATACTTACTATAATTATATACCATTACTCCTGTAATAATATTAAATGTGAATATCCCACATTTCTGCCACAATACCATAGTGCAGTGAATGTTACTACAGTAAATCCATGGTAAATAATGGCATGTGCATATTGAAAAGCCTTCTGACTGTCTCGCTTGCACAGTGTTTCTCATGTTCGGCTTGTGTTCTCACATTAGCGCGTCGACTTAAAAGCGGCGCTGCACAGAATGGTCAGTGTAAGACATCAAAGTACCGCGAGAGCGATAAGAGCAGATGAAACCTGTTTTCGAATGACTCTCGCGGTACTTTGATGTCTTACACTGACCATTCTGTGCAGCGCCGCTTTAAGTCGAACGCGCCTACTGACTGGATCTCACAGCACTGCTTAGTGATCATATGACCGAGTAAACGCATCTGCTCTAGTGAGCTCGTGCCGCGCGGCAGTTTGAACTGTGATCCGAGCGGATAAACGGTCCGTGTGGCGCGATTCAAATGAGTCACGTGGTTTCGTTCCGCTTTTGGCGCATAAACATTATATCGAACATTTTTCGAACTTAGGCATATCGTTTTAGAGGAAAATTATATCGCGATAATTATTGTTATCGAATTATCGCCCAGCCCTAATCATTATTATTGTTATTTTTTATTTATTCTCATTAAAGTTACAAAAGTGATTTAGTCAAGAGCAGTGAGAGATTCTCTAGCAGTGTACTGTGATCCAATATAGCTAAGTAACTGTTACATATGTGTTTTCTCTTTCTGCCATTTACTCTCTCTTTTAAGACCTAAATCGCTGTGTTTATGAGCAAAGACGGGGATCCTGACACATATATGTGTGTTTATGTAATTGTTCAAAGGCGGCAAAAAAGAAAAAGCGCGCTCCTCTCGCACAGAAAGAGACGGCGCACGCATATAGGTCTGTTGTTTGAGTTTCAACGGCTTAAAATCAGTTGTTTTAAAACTGCAGTGCTTAACGCGTGACCATGCTACAGATATAGTCCCTCGTTTAGGAACGAGCTCCTGGTTTTGTCCTTGCTGGTCGCTCTGTCTCCCCTTCACGCCCCGTGGTGGACGGCGTTTAAATATCACAGTCAAATGATGAAAAGGTATTACCGTAAACAATGTATTTTGCGACACCACAAAATAAACAATAGAACATAATATTTTTATTTTTAATTTTTTTATTTAGTATTTAGCAGACGCTTTTATCCAAAGCGACTTACAAATGAAGACATTATAGAAGCAATCAAAACCAACAAAAGAGCAATAACATGCAAGTACCATTACAAGTCCTGGTTAGCCTAACACAGTACACGTAGGAAGCTTTTTCTTTTTTTTAAGAAAACGAGTATATATAATATAGAAAAAAGACACCTGGTGTTAGTTTTACAAGAAAAGCTAGCAGTTAGAGAATAAATATGCAATTGATAGAGGGTCAAATGTTTGTGTTTTTTTTTAATAAAAAGGAGACAGATTAGATAAAATAAATTTAGAATAGAGAGTGCTAGAGTTTGAGGGTTAAATAAAGATGGAAGAGATGTGTTTTTAGCCGTTTCTTGAAGATGGGTAAGGATTCAGCTGCTCGGATTGAGTTAGGCAGGTTATTCCACCAGATGGGAACAGTAAATGAAAAAGTCAGTGAAAGGGATTTTGTGCCTCTTTGGGATGGTACAGTAATGCGTCGTTCACTTGCAGAACACAAGCTTCTAGAGGGCATATAAGTCTGAAGTAATGCATTTAGGTAAAGGGGTGCAGAGCCAGAGGTGGTTCTGTAGGCAAACATTAATGCTTTGAATTTAATGCGAGCAGCTATTGGTAGCCAGTGCAAATTGATGAACAGAGGTGTGACGTGCGTTCTTTTCGGCTCATTAAAGATTAATCTTGCAGCAGCGTTTTGGATTAATTGTAGAGGTTTGATGGAACTGGCTGGAAGACCTGCCAAGAGAGCATTGCAATAGTCAAGTCTGGACAGAACAAGAGCCTGAACAAGGAGTTGTGTTGCATGTTCCGAGAGAAAGGGCCTGATCTTCTTAATATTATATAATGCAAATCTACAGGACCGGGCAGTTTTAGTAATGTGGTCTGAGAAATTCAGCTTATGATCAATCACAACTCCAAGGTTTCTGGCTGTTTTTGAAGGAGTTATGGTTGATGAATCTAACTGAAAGGTGAAATTGTGATGAAACGATGGGTTTCCTGAAACCACAAGCAGTTCTGTCTTAGCTAGGTTGAGTTGAAGGTGATGGTCCTTCATCCAGCTAGAAATGTCCGCTAGACACGCTGAGATGCGAGCAGCTATCGTCAGATCATCAGGATGGAATGAGAGGTAGAGTTGAGTGTCATCAGCATAGCAGTGATATGAAAAGCCATGTTTATGAATGACAGAACCTAGTGAAGCCATGTAGACAGAAAAGAGAAGTGGTCCAAGAATTGAGCCCTGTGGCACCCCTGTAGCTAGATGTTGCGACTTGGATACCTCACCTCTCCAAGATACTTTGAAGGACCTATCTGAGAGGTAAGAGTCAAACCATTGTAGTGCGGTTTCTGAGATGCCCTTTCTCAATAGGGTTGACCGGAGGATCTGGTGGTTGACCATATCAAAAGCAGCAGACAGATCCAGCAATATAAGTAATGAAGACTTGGAAGCCGTTCTTGCAAGTCTTAGATCTTCAACAACTGAGAGCAAGGCAGTTTCGGTGGAATGTCCACTTCTGAAGCCAGATTGGTTACTGTCCAGGAGGTTGTTCTGTGTGAGAAAGGCAGTGACTTGGTTGACTTCTTAATATGAAACGATAGACTTTTTATTTCGTCCATCCAATATATATCGTCATATCGCACAGCCCTAACCTGGATATACGATTGTAACTTGGGCTGGGCGATATGGCCTAAGAAAAAAATCCGATTCACAATTTAAATCGATTTTTTCCCCTTACTTAAAATCAATCTGCAGATGACAAAGAAATTGTTCAAAATTAAAGGGACAATATGTAAGTATTCGCCACTAAAGTTTTCATTTTCAAAACAATAACAAAGGCAAAGCTTGATGACGCTATGGAGGAGGATGTCCACGTAAAGGAATCATTTTTTTTATTATTTATTATTATTATTATAATAGTTTTATATTTATAATATGTTATTTTTAAACAGTGGATACAGAGAATGTGAGCACAGAACTTACATTGTCAAAGAACATTATGACTGACTTAAATCTAGCGCGAGTTTAAGCACTTTAAAAAAAACACTTCATTTTCTTTCTGAACACGGTATTGGGATGCGACAGATTTCAGGGGGTATTTTACGATGTCGGCTCAACATCGTGATGTCTATCAGCCATCGGTGATAAATGTGTTCGACTGCGCAGAATGATCACTGTGTGACATCAAAGTACCGCGAGAGCGATTCGAAAGCATAAGAATCCGTCTGCTCTTTTATCGCTCTCCCGGTTCTTTGATGTCACACAGTGATCATTCTGCCAGCGCTGCTTCAAGTCAAACACGCCTATCGTCTATCGGCCCAACATATGGCAAACACACGGGGGGAGGGCTGAGCCCAGAGTGGAGCATCGGCGGATGTTAAAGAGAAAACTGATTTTGATTCAAACAAGTCGACGTAAACTACACATTCGATACTCATACTCATTAATCGATAAAATCTATTTATCACCCAGCCCTAATTGTAATCTTGCTTTTATTACGGTTGTGCCCTTGTGCAAGGTGAAAAAAAGTATGATTTCCTTTTGGACAATTGCCAGTCTTCAGTGACACTTCATTATCTTTCAGCAGAATGTCAAGACATTTAAAAAGGCATTAGAAGGACTGCAATCACTGCGTCTTTCAGCCACTCATGCACACGATTAAATACATTTAAAAGATGACAATTTTCAAACATCATCTTAAAGGCTTATCTTAAGGGCTTGGTTTAAAGTATTGATTTCCAGATTTAAATCAGTCTTCATTTTCACAAACCAATATCAATTATTAAATCCCAAGATCAGTCTTGTAGTTTTTTTGTCATTATTATCCTTTTTCTTGATCTAATAAAACTAAAATAAATAATGTCTGTCAATGTGCCTCCCGTCTAATTGTTACTTTTGATATAAAATTGTTTTATATATAGTCTGCATTATGAGCAATTTAAATTTATAATCCACTATTAGTTGAGAGAAAAATGTACATATACCAGAAGCAATATTGAATTGAGCTCTGAATTGAATCAAGAACAAGTCATATCCGTTTCATATTTCAGATGTGTTGGTCACTGATGATTGTTGATGTGTTATTAAACTTTTAAGTGAAACACAGGACAGGGTTATAATAGTTGTTATTTTGCAGAAGTGTGGCTGCTAATGACAGCAGTGTCTCTCCTAACCGGAACGAATCGACAGCTCAGTCAGAGGTCAATTCATATCCACTGTCATCTATCGCTCAGTTGCACACGAGTAAGTAGCTTTCAAATTTTGTCCGAAATATCATATTATAATATATTTGAAATAAATACAATGTAGACAACATACTCCATTCAATTTTTACTGTTTTAACTTGTATTACACAATTTAAATGTACTTTGCAGTTATAACTCTCTTGTTGAATTGATAGTTCCTCTGATTGAAACACTAAATAGATATTGGATATTTTTCAAAGGACTGTAGTGTCCCTACATGTTTTTTTGAGATTTGTAGATGTGTCTCCAGCAGTGCCTGGAGGTCCAGACCGGTCAAATCAAGAGACGATATCAAGATCCCAGGGCTGCGTCTCAGAAAATGCATATGATCACAATGGTAAGGCTCATTGCTGTCATGCTATTTAAAGCACAATACATTTGTAACAATATATCCTACTTTCGTAACAGCAGTGACGTGCAAAGACCTCACCACAACCACAGCCACTGAATATACCTCACAGATATACCAAGGAAGCAAGTAAGTACTAAAAGTTGTTTTAAAAGGTTTAGTATATTTTAAATACAGTAGATCATGGGTTAATGTAAAGGATCAATATGGGATCAATGACCCTGTTTGCTTGCTTGATACACATTCCTGATCTTAATATGCATTTGCATAATACATTATGTTGTAATACACACAATGTTGTTTCAGTACATGATGTGGTTGAGATTTGAACTTTAGGATGTCTAATTTTATTGTGAATAATAATTTATAGTTTTTATTTTATAGAAGACTGTTTAAAGTTCACTTAAATTAGAAGCTATTTTTAAAGTCTAATAAATGTGAAAATTGATAGCTCTCAATTATACTGTAATGATGAATGGCTGTAGTCAGTGGTTAAATATTAAGAGTAAAACAATTTAATAGAGACATAAGTAGCTTATTATTAGTCTCTGTGATGCTGGCCTTCAGTCATAAATAAAGATGCCATTAAACGAATGTTAATAATATGCTGTCTTTATGTTGTTTGTACATTAATTTGAAGATTGAATATAAAATTATTGCAATATAAATGTATATTTAAAAACTTAAATGTTAGGTGGGATTAATTGTGAATAATTTCAGAAAAAGTGTGATTAGTTGTTTTTTTATCGATTTTTATATATATATATATATATATATATATGAAATATTGAAAGCAAATTTTCTGTGTTAAACATGTGAAGATTAGCTGAGTTATTGCAATTACACTATGAAGCTAAAAATGTTTTCCTTTCAAATAATTATACTCTGATAAATTCACAAGACCTGATACACATATTAAAGAGTAGCAGTTTTGAATTCATGTTAACTTTAAGATCATACTAAATATCAAACATAAATATCAAAGATCATGCATATTAAATGGACTACTCCTTCATTTGGTTCAAGTCAAAGTAAATATGGCATTTACCCAGACTAAAGTCTAAAGCAGACTCCCTATGTTCAGCTGTGTTATTGAGTGTTCAGTTAGTAACTCTCCACCATTATTCTTCAGCACCGCTGTCACTGCATATGCCAGTCAAGTGGCTTTCCCTAGCCTGGGCCAGTCGACCGTATACAGCGGCTTTCCTCAGTCCAGCCAGACGTACGGACTGCCACCATTTGGTCTGTGCTTCACGCAGTTGCCGTCTGTGCTTTAGTTCATCTGAACACTTCACCCAATCACATTCCACTTAACCCTCACCCTGCATTCACTCTGTACGCTGGCAGTCAGATCAGTTTATGTCTGTTACATCCTGTTCTCAACCTTCCTCTAATCACCTCTTTCAACTCTGCATCCACTCTCTCCTCCACCCTTTGCCCTCTCCCGCTCCATCTATCCTTGCACGGCCTCAGGCGCCATGTGGCCAGGCTTAAAGACAGAGTCGCGGCTGCCCGAGGCACCCTCTGTTGGTCAGACGGGGTTTCTCAGCTTCAGCTCTGCCTATACTTCAACCCAACCCAACCAGATCCACTACTCCTACCCCAGCCAAGGCAAGCCTGCTACCGCTCTCTCTCTCTATGTGTCTCCACACGCTCTCTGCACCTCACAGCCTTAGCAATACGGGACCGCTGAGGAGAGACCTGCCCCAGTTCCATCAGCCAAAACCACTTCCATTAACGCTCATACAGCATTTCATTCAGAAATATTTACCATGAGCGTACTTTTTGGTTGTTCGACATTCTGTATAATGGTTCTTCATCCCCAATCAGGTTCCTGTTTCACTACATCCAGCATGTACACCAACATCCCTCCGGCAACTGCTGTGACCACAACTACTGGCACACATCAGGTGAGTCCACCTGCAGTTAAAAGAAGAAGTCAATATTTGAAAGGGACGCCATTACTAATATGAGGATGCTGTTCTTTGCTTTTGAATTAGATGAACAGAAGTTGCTTTTACATTATCTACAGACTTTGAACTCTGATATGAGCAAAAATACAAAATCATAATGTTCTCAATAGTGATATGTGACCCTGGACCACAAAACCAGTCATAAGGGTCCATTTTTCGAATTTGAGATTTATACATCATCTGAAAGCTTTCCATTGATATATGGTTATTTAAAAATCTGGAATCTGAGGATGCAAAAAAATCTAAATACTGAGAAAATTGCCTTTAAAGTTGTCCAAATGAATTCCTTTGCAATGCATATTACTTATCAAAAATGAAAGTTATAAAAAAAAGTTTTTATATATTTATGGTTAGACATTATAAAATATCTTCATGGAACGTGATCTTAATATGCTAATGATTTTTGGCATAAAAGAAAAATAGATAATTTTGACCCACAATTTATTTTTGGCTATTGCTACAAATATACCCCAGCGACACATCACATGTTGCTATATAATATTTTCTTATGGAAAGGTGATTCAGAAACATGAAAAAGAAAAGATTCTTAAATTTCAACCAGTTCTTATATATCTTGACCAGTAAATTGTAAAAGACTTGTTCTGAAAAGTAGGTTATATGGCAAAAAGAAAGGAAGCTTGAAACAGTCAAATTGCTTTGATAAACAAACATTTAAACTTCTTAATCGTAATTTGTTTTACTCCAGGAGTTTTCAAGTTACAACTCTCTTGGTCAGAGTCAGTTCTCGCAGTACTACGTTCCTCCTCCCAGTTACCTGTCGGCTGGGCTGCCCAGCAGTGATAGAGATGGAGCAGGTGTAGTGGCACCTGAATATCCAGCCATTAAAACCGAAGGCAGTGCCTCAGCAAACCTGCCCAACTCAACAGGTGTGTTAGCATTATCCCTCTGTATCTTCACAATAAATCTTCTCACTTATTTGTAAATGTTAGTACTATCATTTTCCACCTTCTGTAAATGGCTTCAAATAGTTTTCCACAGCAAAAATTAAAATAGAATAAGTGATATTGCATATATTGCAATATCTGTAATAATAAGAAATGTTTCTTGAGCAGCAAAAGGCATATTAGGATGATTTCTGAAGACTGGAGTAATGGCTGCTGAAAAATCTATAAAATAATATATATATAAATATATTACAATAGAAAAGTTATTTTAAATTGTAATAATATTTATTTATTTTTTAACTATTTTGAATACATAATATTTGAATTTGTTGAACATGAGAGACTTTTTCAAAAACATTTTAAAATATTACTGACCCCAAGCTTTAGAATGATAGTTATACTGCTATCGTACATTATACTTACAATAGTAAATATTACTAGATTAAAATGCATTTGGATTAATTGATGATGTAACGATATAATTTTAGTATGAATTGTTTCAATAGTAAATGGGAGGAAAGCTGTTGCCCTGTCCTGGGCTAGATTATGTTGTTGTTATTGTGGATGCCCCTCATTCTTCTGGCTCTCACTGCAGTTCATGTTGTTGCTCGTTCTATCAGATGCTTCCCCAGGTGTGACGATCCCAACAGGTGTCGCTCTGCCTGCTGGGATGGCCCTCCCCACAGGAGCACAGGACCAGGACGAGACCAACCGCAAAAACCCTCCTGGCAAAGCTAAAGGAAAAGCTAAGAAATTTGATGATTCCCAGTCCACAGACAATGACCTTGAGGTAAGGAAGCAACCTGGATAGTTTTAGCGACACTCTGAAGTCCAAAAAAGTATCTAAATGCAGACACAAAGAAAAATATATTAAATTGAGCTTGCTCAACTAAACAGCTTTACAATTCTTAATATATTTTGCTAAATATTAAAATGGAGAGTAGAGTAATGAATCCTTAGATGAGCATAATGCATTGGGTCAGTTGTTACAAACATAAGGAACTCTTTCTTTTCTCAGCGCATCTTCTTGTGGGATCTGGATGAAACCATCATCATTTTCCACTCTCTTCTTACCGGCTCATTTGCACAGAAGTTTGGCAAGGTGCATCAAATTGCTTTTACACACCGGCAGAAGTAATGCCTATTTTTATTCCCCATTCTCACATTCTTGCTGTTTCCTTGAATGCTTTTATTTATTCAGGATCCGGCGACAGTTCTCAATCTGGGTCTTCAGATGGAGGAGCTGATCTTTGAGCTTGCAGACACTCATCTCTTCTTCAACGATCTGGAGGTAAGCAGAGTGTAACACAAGGTTCAGTTTGCTTTATGTTCATGTAAATAACATTCACCCCTCCTGTCAACACAGGAATGTGATCAGGTCCATGTTGATGATGTTGCCTCCGATGACAATGGGCAGGACTTGAGGTAATGAAAGCAAGTCAAACTTTATGAGAAGTTTTCCAGCAATGTTACAATTTACACTGGAAAATGGCTTTTCAATAACATCTCAAAACATGCATATTGCTGATCTCAAAACATGCATATTGCTAAAAGTTCTAAGTAACTGTTATTTTGTTTAGTCTGTAATAGCATTTTTAATATTGATTATTCTGGTTTAGCAACTACAGCTTCTCCAGCGATGGCTTCAGCGAGCCGAATGCAGGCAGTGGTCCAGGGTCCACCACCGCGGTACAGGGAGGAGTGGAGTGGATGCGTAAGCTGGCCTTCAGATATCGCCGGCTCAAAGAGATCTACATTGGATTCAAAGGGAATGTGGGAGGTGAGAGTGTGTCTCACATCTCTGCTCCAAACCATGCTGCATTTTCCCACAGGGTGGCGCTGTTACTGTACCATTATTACTTCAAATAGTAGCTCCCTGTCTTGCCTTCTAGCATACTTTTTCCTTCTATTTGGTTGATATCTAATCCAGAACCCAGAATGAAGTTCACGAAGGCCACATGTGTGCTGTCTGATTGAACTGACAGTAGTTATGTGGAAGAGGTGGTTTATTGTTCCAGCAAATTATGGCTTATTCACAAGCCGACACGTACATGCATGACTTCTGTATCAGAAGCAGAGAATGTCTGTGTATCAATTTATAATAATAAGCTTTAAAGTATTAAGCTCCTTAAGTAGGGCTCTACACCTTTTTTTTTTAGGAGTGCTTGTGCTCATAATTTAAAAAATGTAGGAGCACGGTCCAAAATTTAGGAGCACCTTCTAATCAATAGTCAAAAATCGTATAAAAATTAACCTTTCTATTGCGAGGTGATATTTCACTCCTTAAAGTGATTTACAGGTTCGGTGTGTTTTCGATACAGTAAAAAGAAAAAAATGGCAGATAAATTTTCTCGATGTTTACAAATCTTTATTTAGCAAAACTAATGTTTTACTTTGAACAACGATGGAGCTATAATTGAACCATCTTCTGGAGACTCTTAGCAGCATATAAAAGAAAAATAGCTCTGCTTTGAAGTATTCCAGTTGATGTAGCCTATTGTCATGTAGCAGATTAGTCTTTTCTAATATGTTTAAATTGATTTGGCTTTTTTTTTACCTTTTATAAGGCCATTTTTTTCTAAAAGTGTGCATCACCTTTTGAGTAATTTTTTTACATTTAATCAGTCAATAAGACATTTGGAATGTGACCAAGCAAGTTACGTCGGTACTGACAAAATTAGTCTTTGCAAAGCAGAGGAAACACAGAAGCTGCATCTGAATGGCATTTAGATGCTTTCACACACTGTTCAATGCAGCCCAGAGGGACATGCGATGCTTTAACCTGCAGTTACAAATGCATAAATAATGTTTTGGACAATGTAATGGACAACTGATGTTTGAAATGAATAACAAAATTAAAAGACACTTTAAATGTGAAATTAAAACCGCCAGCAGGTGGCAGCAAGTCACTGTTAATAAGTGATTCTTTGCGATTGAACCGAATCATTAAAATGGTTGAATAATTCAGGAAGAAACGGCGTCATGTTACTCAGAGAAGCGAAACTTTTATTTTTGCGTTGAAGCGTTATTTTTGTTGCCGAAATTAAGCAAAACTGGCAATATGCTGTCTAAAGCATAAGTCCTCTTCTTGCTTATTGAACTGTAGTTAAAATAATTAGTAATCATGCTGATTTTTGGAGAGAAAAAATGGCACTCTTCTGTGATATTGATTAACTATACAAAATGATTTATATATACATTTTCTACTCTCATATCTTGAATTTTGTGATCATGCTAAATGCATTTTAATAGACTGAATCATGCAGTATATATACATTGAGCATTGCTGTTAGTTGTGTTACGTTGATTAACTAGCGATACAGACCAGGTCCAGCAGTATCTTTAAATCACTGCTTTTCAACAAACCTACTATATAATGTATTTTAATGCCAGCATCTTCTGATGGTCTTGCAGATCTGTTGACCCCTATGAAGAGAGACCTACTGCTCAGGCTGCGCTCTGATATCGAAACGGTTACAGATGCCTGGCTGAGCACAGCCCTCAAATCTCTCTTGCTCATTCAGTCGAGGTGAGATCCGTCTCTGTTCCCTCAACATGCATGATTTAGAGGAAATCATCCGATCCGCTTATAGGCATTAAACATTGTGTGTGATGTGCTGGAGCTACACTCCAAACAGGTTTCTCAGTGTAGATCCTTCAGCTTTAATGTAGTGTACACGTTAACAATGGGCTAAATGTTTTGGTGTTTGTTCACAGGGGCAGATGTTTGAATGTTCTGGTCACCACCACTCAGCTGGTTCCTGCTTTAGCTAAAGTGCTTCTCTATGGCCTGGGTGACGTCTTTCCCATCGAGAACATCTACAGCGCCACTAAAATAGGTAATACGTTTGGTTTATCAAAAATTACACTTTAAATATTTGCTTACCCTCATGTCTTTCCAAAGCCAGATGTTGTGCAGGACACAAAAGATTATTTTTTTTGAGTTTCCTATACATTGACCAGGGGTTGCAAAAATATGACACTAACTAGCTGTCAACATCTAAAGTAAACCTTTCCACAAATTTTCACTTGACAGAAAAACCTCTGGAATACATTTATCACACAATTACACACAATTATCTTGATTTCGATATTCAACAATTATTAGAGCAGTTCATTGACTAATCATCGATTATTTCACCAATTAATCAGTGGGCTTTGATCGATTATTCAGCTTTTACAGTTCATTAACATACTGAGTTGTAATTCTAACTGAATGCAACACTAGCTGTGTTTCCATCACCCTGTTTTAATGCACATTTTGAAGTATTGCATGAGAAACGAGTGATGTAAATGCCAGTGGTTTTTGAGGTGGTTTTTGAATTGTGCGAAAAAGGGGTAATGCGAATCATGGGAGATGGAAATGCATTTTGTGAATCAATTCCTCCAAGCGCACCAAAAAAGTTATGTGACTTTGCGCTATGAGACGGGATAACTTGACTAGCAACTTTGGATGGAAACCCGGCTACTGACACTATTATTTCATGTTTAATACTATAATGCTACTTGCTTTTGAATAAAGTGTAATATATAAATAAATAAACGTAACATGACTTTACTGGAGTGGCGATTGCATGCAGACCTTGTGCAAACATCCACATCGCTGTGATCACATAAAATAATAAACATTATTTTTTTATTTTTTTGTAGTTTTGTAAAACTTTCCCACAATCTACTGGTTTGATTTCATTTGTACTCATAAGCGTGTTTTATTCTATTGGATTGCATGCGGGAGGTGCTGAATTACCACACTGCTCTACAGCGCCACACTGGTCAAGCCACGTTAATGCAGGCTCTTACATTAGGTCAGTGGTTCTCAAACTTTTTACATTAAGTACCACCATTATTTTTTGGTGGTTACCACCAAAAATATTTGGCTTTCCAAGTACCGCCATTATGACCAACATTAAAATTAATTAGCACTATGCACAGTAAAAAACAAAAACAACATGTCTGTTTTAATCCTAATAAGAATATGTATTATTGTCAGCCTCTTAAAACATTGTAAATACACAGTTTGAACACTAACACTGTGCTTAAAAAAACTAATTATTAAATTAAAATATATTGTACCTAAAAGTGGAAAGAAAACTGTTCTGTACTTAAATGTAAAAAAACTGTACTTAAAGATTAAATGAAAATGTATCATACTTAAGTTAAATACAAACTAAGTTTAATGTTAAGTAGCTACAATACATTTTCATTTAATCTTAAAAAAAAAATGTAACACTTGCAATACGTGTAGCTGCAAGTAACAAAAATCAGGCCACGTGTCCACCAACGCCAGCTGAAAACGCCCAGCTGTGAGCGCTCTAGAGGACAGCATATTTATTTTTTATTTCAGTTGAGAGTGAGATGCTGTGGTTGGTATTATATGGAATATCGACTGAAGTAATATGGCAGACTCATCGCAAAGGAAATGCTTCTCCAAGCATTATTTTTCATAACAATATTATGGTACTCAATTCCATCTGGTTAAGACAAGGAGACAAGCAATATTAACTTCTCCATTGTTCAGTCGTAGTAAAAGCAGGGTGTGATGATATTAGTCCCGCCCCTCCTCCACTGTGATTGGTTAGCTGACTAAAAATTGACAGTGATGAGCGCTAAGTTTGACCCAAAGTTGAACATTCTTCAACTCTTGGCGCCGAGAAAAAAACGCCCGAGTTCTCAGCATGAAAAAGACGCTCCCATTTAAAACAATTTTACACGTACCACACTTTGAGAACCACTGCATTAGGGCATATGAGATCAAATAACTATTCAACAGCAAAAATATTTGTTGACAATCAAATTTTTTTTTGTCGATTTAATCATTTCAACTCTACTAAAGACTATAAGATATCATATGGCTTCAGAAGACTTGCATTATAATGCTTGGATTACATTCATTTTGGAGCTTTCATCTACTTTTATTATATAGAGCAAATATCAGGATGTTCTTTGAAATTCACCTCGTGTTCCACAGTATAAAATGTATGGTTTTGAATGACATGAGGGTTAATACATGATGACAGTATGTTCATTGTTAGGTGATCTCTTGTTTTAAAGCCATTTGTATCAACCTGAAAATGAGCACCACGATAAATGTACCTGTTATGTGTAACATTATATGTAACTCCTATTAACAGGAAAAGAGAGCTGCTTTGAGCGCATCATCTCTCGCTTTGGGAAGAAAGTGACCTATGTTGTTATAGGGGACGGTCGTGATGAAGAGTTTGCAGCAAAGCAGGTACAATCTCAATACCAGATTTTTTACATTTTATACCCTTATCAATATAATACCTCCTATTATGCCATTGCTAAATATTCCTAATGATACTCCTATTCAGGGGCTCCCAAACTTTATGATCTAAATCAGCGGTCTTCAACCGGGGGTTCGCACCGGCGCTGCAGGGGGTCCGCCAATTAATGTTTGATCACAAATCCTTTTTTGTTACAAAAATTTAAATATGGGTAAAAAACATCAGAAAGTCAATTTTAAACATAAGCACCACAAAACGAAAGCAAGAGCACTCCCAGTTGAAACCATGATATGTGACCTGTGCCGTGCTAGCAAAATGAGTCGGAATGCACAGTAATTTCCAGCTACAGGCAAAATAATTGAAAAATCTCAGTTTTGGTCGAATTTGAGGTTTTCAAAAAAGTTAGTTAAGCCCTCTTCTAGCGATCCCAATACTCCAAATAGTAATTCTAAAATTATCTTTATTTGTAGGCAACATTTTCTGAGAGGAGTTTTTCTCCTTTCCTTTTTCTCTGCTCACTTCTGGACGACTGCTGCTGCTGCTGCTTCTCAAATTGTTTGGATTGTATTGATTTACAGATTCATATATTTTTTAGTGATCGCCGATATAGATTTTTTTATAACCGATACCGATTATTTGTACGTTTATGTACTCGATAACCGATATGCAGAACCGATATTTATTTACTGTTATAAAGTAAATAAATAACAGAGTGAAGTAAGTCCATTCTTCACTTTGGTTTTTCCTCCTTTCAGTCATCTTAACAACAACATTTTTGAAAATTAACATTTTTATGTCAAATTTAATTTTCAAATTACAACAATAAAACATTTTATTTGTAAAAATCATCATCAGCAACACTGATATTAACAATAAGCAAAATGATGTCTAATATATTCAAATGGAGAAAATAAAGGACAGAAGTCATATCAACTTCATTTTAAACAAAACTACAGTTTTAGTTTATAAGCTGTTTAATAGACTAAAGAGTGAATAATAATTGAGTGAACAGTGCCTACTGCTCCAAGTGTGTGTGCACTTGGATGGGTCAAACACAGAGAACACATTTCACTGCTGGTTATACTCTGTATAATTGTGTATGTGACTAATTAAATTATTATTAAAAAAAAATCAAAACCGATTTCCGATAATGGTACAATGCTTAAATATCGGGGAAAATATCGGTAAACCGATATATCGGTCGATCTCTAGTATTTTTATACTGGTGTCTTATTGTACTTCGACTCTGTTCCCTGTTGCTACTGATGTTGTAGGTCTATTACAAAGCGCAGCATTTCAGCTTTGTGAATATTCATATCAAATTCTCGATGACATGAGTCCAAACTAGTGAAATATGATTTTCAAACCCATGATGATGAAAATAAAACAAACCTGCATGGATCGCAGAATGAACTAAAAGAAAGGAGGAGGGGGGGTTGGTTATGTTTAGTTCATAAACATAAATAATAACATATAGGCTAACATGATAGGCTATAATAAACTGTACTAATGGAATTAGTTGATCATATATTAGTCTATGTATTTTCATGCCATGATTCTCACACGATTCTGAAAACAAACATTAGACAACCAAATGTAATTTACTTGAGTGTCTGATTAAATGTTTTATTTAATGTTATAAATGAGTCTATGTATAAATGTCTAAAATGTTATAAATTGATTTAAAACTATATATTAAATTAAACAATTAATTAGGCTAGCCTATGTAAAAAATTAATAAAGACATGTTTCGTCCAGAGTTTTTGAACGAATCTCTTGAATGATTCAGGCATCAAATAATACATTTAACAGTCACTGTTTGCAACCTATTGGCATAATGTAACAAAGGTATTTTTTTATTTTTTTTACGTATCTTTAGTTCCAAAGAACTACAGTACTAGCCTACTAACAGGCTAAATAGGCTACTCGTTTTGATCATGGCTGCCGCAACATCAGAGTCTATATATCCGGATTAAAAACTTTCATACCAATACTTTCATTATTTAATGTTTGCAACACAGAAATGTAGCCCACTGTGTAAGTAGACTGTTTATGAATCTGTTTCAAACATAAAGCATATGAAAGCATCCCTGGATCAGCGACTGCGCGAAAGCAGGTTTAAATATTCCAATGTGATGTGATTTCAAAGGTTTAATTGACATGTCACAGTTGAATCATCATTTAGGAATAAGATCGCGTGTGTTTGAATCGAGATCGCAATCTTTTAATGAATAAACGCGCATACATATGAGCCTATGTTTTTTTGTAGCCCATGTCATACTTGTACCAGACCTCGCCCGGGCGGCCCCCCGCTTGATCGACCCATTTGCGAAGCAGCTTATAAGATGTGCCTCCTATAAAGACGCGTGATCTCCAATGAAGTAGCTAGGCTATGTTATTGCAAAATATGTCTTGGTGAGATTCACACAAACATAATCTGGTATGTCTTACATAAATGTTTAGTTAATGGTTGGTCAGAAATCTGATGTGTAACATTATATTAGATACATGCATTACAATAGGTCTTAAGATAGATCTGTCTCAATGTTAATTAAACATTAAAAGAAAAGACGGAATCACTCTCTGTGCTTAAACTACTGTTTATTTGCATCTTTGTTCTTTTATTAACAAAAAGTAAAACAATATATATAGCTATATTGTGATTAGTAATAGCGTAATTATTATTAAGAAAAGAATGAGGAAAATATGCAACATTTCTTGGTAATTTTGCTTAAAATCTTCAGAAAACTTCAACTCGATTTTTCTCAAAATCAGCTGCTGACTCCGAGTCTTTCGCTTTCAAATGACTGTAGCGCAGTCATTTTTGAAAATTTGCTCATTCCAACTCATTTTGCCAGCACGGGTCACATATTATACTATTGGCTATTTAGCAAACACTCATCACTGACCGCTCAAAATACCTGAGTTTCTGTTTGGTGATGAGTTTTGCTCACTCTCTTGAATCCTCTCTCATTAACAAAGAGCGACACGACGTAAGTAAGAGATTCATTATGCAGTGTAGAAAACTTAATTTATTTTAATGGGACATTTTGAGATCCCAAACTGAGACGAGTGACAGCTTTTTAGTAGGTGGCACGAGATCACGCGAGAACCTGACGATATACTCCCAAAACAATTAACAGTGTTTACATTAGAGCGGCACCATTAATCGTAAAAAATTGCGATCTTGATTCAAACACCCACGCAATCTTTTTCCTGACTGACAACGATTCAGCTATGTCTATTGTGACTGTTTCACATGACGAGTGTAAGTGGAGCGTGAGAAGCACATTTTGTAGCTGCCTATGTGTGAACGCTTTCATTCACTGAAATGGGCGGCGACAAAACACGCGCTGCTCAAGCTCCACTGACACTCGCCATGTGAAACAGGTGTTAAAGACATTCAAATCTGCATTCATGCTGCTGCTGGTCCAGAAAGAGCAACACAAACAGTCTTTTCAACCACACATCATTATTTCTGTGTTACAGACATTTAAATAACAAAAGTACTAGGGATGCACCGAATGTTCGGCAACCGAAAATAGCAACAAAAAATATATATATTTCAGTGTTTGGCCGAATAAGCGTGAAGACCGAATAAATTGTACCAAACAATGCACACATTTGAGGCTTGGCGTTTTGTATTGGGGTCCCTGCTCCATGTTTCTGTCGCCTAAGGGGTCCTTACCCTGAAAAACGTTGAAGACCCTTGATCTAAATTATTTACATAAGATAAGAAAACATGAGTAAAAGGTTTTTGAAATAAGTCTCTTATGCTGCATTTATTTGATCAAAAATACAATAAAAACTGTCATATTTCTAAATATTATTGCCATTTAAAATAACTATTTTATTTAATGTAATTTGTTCCTGTGATCAAAGCTGAATTTTCAGCATCTTTTCTCCAGTCTACAGTGTTACATGAGTCTTTAGAAATCATTATAATATGCTGATTTGCTGCTTATTATTTTTGTGGAAAGTGTGGTACTTATTTTTCCAAGAACCCTTGAATAGATGAATAGAAAGTTCAAAAGATCAGCATTGATTAAAAATAGAAATCGTTTGTAACATTATAAATGTCTTTACTGTCACTTTTGATTAATTTCATTCCTCTTCGCAGAACAAAAGTATGAATTTCTTTCTTAGAAATAAGATATAATATTTTTTTTTTGACCGCCTGAAAGTGAGTATTTTTTTTGTTTACATTTTCATTGAAAGTTCTCTTTATTGATCAGTGCTACAGTGTATGTTTGATCTAATCCGTGTGCACCATCACTCTTTAGCACAACATGCCATTTTGGCGAATCTCTTCTCACGGAGACCTGATTTCCCTTCACCAAGCTCTGGAACTGGACTTTTATAGATGGAGCTGAAGGTAAGACATGGATCTCTCCAGCTGCACCCATCAGCAATCCCTTCCACCCCTAACCTGATCCAGCGCAGCCATGGAGCAGCTGACGTAGGCTCTAGGACGTTAGCCGTCACAGACAAGAAATCAAGACGGACTGTGACACGAACTCACAACCTCTCCATTCCCTCAATGGCAGCTATATCCTCCCCTTAGGTTGAATCTTGCACTGGGACGCCACACAAGGAAAAGAGGAAAAAAATCGTCTCCCATTCGTACTGCATATTTCTCTTGGAAAAAGGATGTACTTTACCATCTTCAACATAACTGAATTCACCAAAGGAACAACCCATGACCAAAGGTCTGCACTGGCACAGAAACGTAGGATTGAACTTAGTCTTTTTCTGCATTCTTTTTAAAGGGCTGAAAAGTAAGTTGGAGTCATTTTGATTTGCACTCATTCCAAAGGTCAGGATATTGGTTATTATGAGATGGCAGGTTACATGCTTTAGAAGCCTCCAAGAAATTATGTGATTTATCTCAGTTCTTAAAACAGATCGCAGACATGGTCTGTTTAATATCTGTGTACAGCTGGTACCAACAAGGTTTAGCATAGATTACACCTCATTTTTACTGTATCTTTCTATGTGTTTTCCTAAATAGTTCTTGGATTTACTTTCGTTTACCCTTCATACACACGTCATCATTTCTGCTTTAAATTAGGCAATATGATACATTACAGAGTGCCTAATGGTAACCATTTATTTTTGTACAGTCTGTCCCTCTTTTTCTTTGAAAGAATAAATCACCTAAAAAGGAGAATTTGCATTATTTGTTACTTTTGTTCCAAATCCCGACTAACTTTCATGAAACACAAATGTCCATACTGCTCTTTTCCAATGAAATTTGAATAGAAAAGGGGACTTCAAACTCCAAAAATCACCATAAGTCAAATACATCTACCCCCGGTTTCACAGACAAGGCTCAAGACTAGTCCCAGACTAAAATGTAATTCTGAGCTGTTTCAACTGAAATAAACTTGCACTGACTAATCTTAAAACATGTCAGTGCCTTTTTTGTCTCTAGATGAACACCAGTAATGTTTTTCACAAGGCATGTTTATAAAAATTACTCAAATGTCCTAATTGAACTATGGCCTAATCCTGGCTTAGTCCAAGCCCTGTCTGTGAAACCGCTCCCTAGTGTGTTATCTGATGGAAGTTATAATGAGTACAGACCTATATTTAAATGATTTACAAACAGTCTTCCCATTTGTTGAGCTCTAAAGCTAAACTCCGTTATAAGCTGAAACTTGGTGGGGCATTTCTCAGCATGCTGAATTTGAATGAATGATGATGCAGATATTTTCAGTGAACATCTACTTAAATCTGTGTTTCGATGACTTCAGAAAACTGTTGGATCTCTTCAACCTCTACTCACATTTTACTGTATGGAAAAGAGCAGCAATTTTGTGTTAAGAAAGTTGAGTTTTATGGGATGGAATCAACAAAACGATGAGCTTTTTCTTTAGAAATACATATTAAGGTGATGTTTTGAGGGGAACCTAGGCTTCTGGATTGATACTGTCCCATGTTAAATGTCTATAATGCAATTATGAGCCACATGAACTAACTGCATTCTCGTCCCCTGAGGAAAGTCACATGGCTGAGTGGGATTTTGTAAAATTACCTCTTGCATACAGCTAAAATTACCCATGGTTTTGAAGCTACGGGGCCCCAGCCTGTGACCGTTTTCTTTCATTTGTACATATTTGGGAGAAGAACTGTGTGATAGTGTGCAATACATTTCTGGTCAGTGATAATTGATTGTTTCAATTTTGGTTGAAGGTGTAATATTCCTAACCGCTGCGAGATTTTGGCTGAACATTACTGAGCCTGAAGAAAAAGCATTTTTACTCAATCAGCTTTGACAATTAAGAATGTGTAATCTTCATTTGTTTGCATAGGTGTGTGTCTGTGTGTTTTCTTTTTTCCTGTATATATTTATATTGTGCCTTTTATCTATAATCATCATTCAGTAAGTGTATTATCTTAAAGGGAATTACTGAAATATGACAAACGTATGTTTGTATTGTTCGTTTTTTCTGATGAAGTGTTACCTTTGACTCATAGGCCTATGCTGTTATCTGTCATTTTCTTTTAGTTTGGTACTTTTGATGTGCTCTGACTTCATTTATGCAGAAATCATTTTTCCATAGCTCAGCCAAACAGATGATGTTGTTCTTTAACTTGAATCATAAAAATTGCTCTTGTGGTTCTTTTTTTTCCTCTATGTCCTACTTTGTTTCCTGCATTTTTCAGAAGAAAAAAAAATTTAGTCCCTGTATACCATCTATTATCTACACTAACTCAAGATACATGATACTATCATTGAGAGACCTTGGAATTTGTTACTAATGCATAGACAATCAAGGGATGTAATGGCTCCTTTAGCCAGAGAATAAATGCTCAATCTAGCCCTGGAGTTAAGCTTGAGCTTTTAGATCAGTAGGATAACTTCTGGCTTATTGAATCTGGCTGAAGGAGCAAATATCTGTACCTACACTGTTCATGGTTTTGTGTAAGTGACGTTCATTAAATACTTTGAGGCTGGCCTACTTGTTTGGCTTGTCTGACTCATAATTGTGTGAATGAGAACATATCCAGGACACATATAAACTAAATCTTTTGATATCAGTTGACTTGTCATCCCTTGTGACACGTAACTTAATTAGCAAAGAGTTGGAACAAACAGAACAACTGGAATACATTTGTTTTTCTGTGCTTTTCCAAAGCCACCAAAGCAGACCTGTGAAATT
Source organism: Gymnocypris eckloni scoliostomus (assembly GCA_027564155.1). Taxonomy (NCBI): domain Eukaryota; kingdom Metazoa; phylum Chordata; class Actinopteri; order Cypriniformes; family Cyprinidae; genus Gymnocypris; species Gymnocypris eckloni. Next base: position 10,076,170 of record CM050427.1, on the reverse strand, counting down.
TGTGAGAATGCAATAACATCATCAAAACAACATCAGATATATAAATATAACATTAGAAAATAAGATTTTTTTTCAGACAGTTATTTCCACCAAAACCAGGTATTATCTATATATACAGGTGCAGCTCCATAAATTAGAATGTCGTGGAAAAGTTTATTTATTTCAGTAATTCAACTCAAATTGTGAAACTCGTGTATTAAATAAATTCAATGCACACAGACTGAAGTAGTTTAAGTCTTTGGTTCTTATAATTGTGATGATTTTGGCTCACATTTAGCAAAAAAAACACCAATTCACTATCTCAACAAATTAGAATACTTCATAAAACGAATAAAAAAAAACAGTTTTAGTGAATTGTTGGCCTTCTGGAAAGTATGTTCATTTACTGTATAGGTACGCAATACTTGGTAGGGGCTGCTTTTGCTTTAATTACTGCCTCAATTCGGCGTGGCATGGATGTGATCAGTTTGTGGCACTGCTGAGGTGGTATGGAAGCCCAGGTTTCTTTGACAGTGGCCTTCAGCTCATCTGCATTTTTTGGTCTCTTGTTTCTCTTTTCCTCTTGACAATACCCCATAGATTCTCTATGGGGTTCAGGTCTGGTGAGTTTGCTGGTCAGTCAAGTAGACCAACAAGTCATTTAACCAATTTTTGGTGCTTTTGGCAGTGTGGGCAGGTGCCAAATCCTGCTGGAAAATGAAATCACCATCTTTAAATAGCTGATCAGAAGTATGAAGTGCTCCAAAATTTCTTGGTAAACGGGTGCAGTGACGTTGGTTTTCAAAAATCATAATGGACCAACACCAGCAGATGACATTGCACCCCAAATCATCACAGACTGTGGAAACTTAACACTGGACTTCAAGCACCTTGGGCTATGAGCTTCTCCACCCTTCCTCCAGACTCTAGGACCTTGGTTTCCAAATGAAATACAAAACTTGCTCTCATCTGAAAAGAGGAATTTGGACCACTGGGCAACAGTCCTGTTCTTCTTCTCTTTAGCCCAGGTAAGGCGCCTCTGACGACAATTGTAGCCAAATTCCTAGAGACGTATGTGTGTGGTGGCTCTTGATGCCTTGACCCCAGCCTCTTTGTGAAGTTCACCCAAATTCTTGAATCGATTTTGCTTATACAGTGGGTACAGAAAGTATTCAGACCCCCTTACATTTTTCACTCTTTATTATATTGCAGCCATTTGCTAAAACCATTTAAGTTCATTTTGTTCCTCATTAATGTACACACAGCACCCCATATTGACAGAAAAACACAGAATTGTTGACATTTTTGCAGATTTATTAAAAAAGAAAAACTGAAATATCACATGGTCCTAAGTATTCAGACCAGGTCTCAGGTGGCACTGCAGATTTGATTTCGATTCAACACAATGCGATTTTAGCAAATGGCTGCAATATAACAAAGAGTGAAAAATTTAAGGGGGTCTGAATACTTTCCGTACCCACTGTATATAGCCTATGTATATATATATATACTCACTGGCCACTTTATTAGGTACACCTTGCTAGTACCGGGTTGGACCCCGGTCAGTGTTAGAGGAGCTCAGCTTAGCCTGACAGTTTACCTGCCCTGAACCAGGTTAGCTTTCCAACTTATGTAGCCACAGTGACTGAGGTTGATCTTTGTTAAGTTTGCTTTATGGAACCAAATCATTTGACAGTGAGTCAGACTAAATTAAATAAGCCTGGCCTATTTTGTAAACTTGGTTTATGAAACAGATCTCGAGGCATTAGAATTCAGAAGACACAAGTTAATTTAGGATTTGCTGTGTGTATGAACCAAAGAAATAAAAGCGATCATATTTTTTCCATTGGATCGAATCGCATTGTGTTGAATCGAAATCAAATCTGCAGTGCCACCTGAGACCTGGTCAAGTCAAGATTAATTTGGGTTCTTCAATTTGCTGCATAATAGATTAGCGGGGGCTGAGAATAATGAATCTGCATTGGCAACCAAGAATTCATATTTGGTGTCCATGTGTGTATGGGGTGTGGATTAAAGTCATTTCTTGCATTTTGTACACTGTATCATGTAGGAGTTCTTAAGTTTTCATATGTGAACCTCTTGTAATTGTCGTTCTTCAACAGACAAGTGTTATTCAGGTAAGCAGTGTTCTCCGGTAGATAAGTGTTGTTCAGGTAAGCAGTGTTTCTCAGCAGGTTAGTGTCATTCTGCAGCAGGTACATCAATATGTTCTATTACATCTTGTTCAGCTAGATGTGGCAACACTGTCAACTCAAGCATTTGTTCTGACTGAGTTGATAATTTCTCACTAGTATTGAATATACTCTCTGGGGACATAAAACCTTGATGGTAAGCCTTTCCCTGATCTAATACAGAAAACCATGCATTACCTCCTAAACTGTCAAGAATGTCTTGTACTCTCGGGATAGTCTGGTGATCAGGTAGTGTATTCCTATTGAGGTCTCTTTAGTCAATGCACAATTTAAGGCTGCTATCTTTCTTACGAACACATACGATTGATGAAGAGTAGGGAGAATGGGTTTTCTTTATCCTGCCCTGGGCAATTAAGTCATGCAGGTAGTCCTTAATTTCCTGATACAGTGGCTTGGGGACTGAAGTGTACATGCGGACAACAGGTGAATTGTTAGTAACAGAGATACTTAGCGGAATATCTTTTGATGCACCCAATATCATCTGACCTTGAAAATGAATGGCACTCTTCTTGTAGTAGCTGTTTTACTTTATTTTTCTGGTGCAAAGGGAAGTGGCTTACACCAGAAGGTGGGTCTCACCATTCTTCACTGTTACTTTCATTAGCATCTGTGTTTTTTTTAACCTCACTAGTCATGGCTGTTGTTGCACAATGTGATACTGTAGTTGGTTGTACAGATTTTATTGATTTATTTTATTGCATTGTCTCATGCTCAGTTTTCTCTGCTAGCCTTTTATCATGGCCTGTGATGTTCTGTATGCTGATCTTGAGCACTGAACGACTTCCTTTCTGAAGAGTTACTAGTGTTTCCAGAGGTTCCAGACCATCTGTACGCTGTTAGTTTACATGTGGTTCAAACAAGAAAACAGTGCTTTGCCTCATATATGGCATTTCAACTTGACACTACATCTGCATAATTGGGCATTTTGGTATGTTTACTATAACAACGATTCAAGATTAAAGTCTCTTAGTTCTATTTAATACAGTACTATTTATTCAGTCTACAGCTTGGTATTCTAATCCTCTTCCCTGGTGGCAACATTTCTAATTCAAGATTCAGAATGTGTGTTGTATCATTTCAAATCTTATGTACCTCCCTTAGCACTGAGTTTTCAATTATCCCATATATAACTGTAATATATGACTATTTATTCATATATAAAATGATTTTCAGTGTAGTCTTTGACAACTACCAACATACGTTTGTCAAGAAATCCTGAAGAAATTAAAATAGAATTGGAATTATTAACCAATTAGAAAACCAATCCTAATGGAATCAAACCAAAAACTTTCGAAGTGATAACTCACCCAAAAATTTAACTTATATCATAATTTACTCACCCTCATGTTGTTCCAAACCTGTATGACTTTCTCTCCTATGTGGAACACAAAAAATATTTTGAAGAAAGCTGGTTTTCAGGAACCATTGTGCTGAATGGATTAAAATGGTTACTAATTTAACCTTGGTTTCCTGAGATAAGGGAATGAGTGTTACGTTAACACACTTATGAGAAAACTCCTGTTTACTCTGGTGCTGAAGCTTGATTTGTTAATGTTCTTGTAACTGCATTTACTGCTATATGCATCGACAGCCGCCAACTCGCATGCAGTCTTAGGCTAATGATACATGGAGCAACTTTTTGAGCAATGTTGCTTGGGCACTTTCCCATTGAGAATAGGTACCATTTCTATATGAATAATTTAGATCAGTCGTGGGCCCTGTGTCTCACCGGGTTGCCTGTTGAAGGCAATATTGCCCAAAGTTGCCAAGCAACATTGCTCAAAAAGTTGCACCGTGTATCTTCAGCCTTAAAGCATGGTAGCTTACGCATCACTCATTCCTTATCACAGGGAACTGAGGTTAGGTTAGCAACTGGAGCATTCACTATCGAATGGTCTCTCCCATTGTGTTAACAGTACAACAGTTCTACATTTTTTCTCATAATACCATATGAGATTAGAGAACACCTGACAAGAGATCAGAGACCATTCCTTCATCCAGAATACCTACAGATACTCCAGATTCACAGCTCTATGACGGTGCTTCTTCTCTTTAGTTCACCTCACTCATTTTCTACAGGGCTCTGGTCAGAGGACTGGAATGGCCACAGCAGAAGCTTGGTTTTGTGCTCAGTGACCCATTTTTGTGTTGTTTTTGAGGTTTGTGTTTGGATTATTGTATGGTTTGAAGATCCAAACATGGCCCATTATTAGAATTATAACAAAGTAAGCCATTTATCGATTTTTTAACTCTTGGTATTTGATAGAATCCATGATGCCATGTGTCTAAACAAGATGTCCAGGACCTCCAGCAGAAATATAGGCACACAACATAAAAAATACAGCAGTATATTTCATTTTACACATGGGGTACTTTTAATCCCTGTGTTTCTTCAATCCCATCTTGAGTGTTTGCTGCTAAAAAGCTAATTTTTTTGTTTCATCTGACCACAGAAGCCAGTCCCATTTGAAGTTCCAGTCATGTCTGATAACTGAACATGCTGGAGTTTGTTTTTGGATGGAGCTAGGATATTATTTCTTGGAACCCTCCCAAACAATATGTGGTTATGTAGGTATGCGCTGTTTGACCATTTTCTTAAAGATTTTCTGACCCCGAGACTCAACAATTTTCTGCAATTCTCCAGCTGTGGTCCTTGGAGAGTCTTTAGCCACTCAAACTCTCCTCCTCACCGTGCATTAGAACGATATAGACACATCCTCTTCCAGGCAGTTTCATGACATTTTATGTTGATTGTAAATTCTTCATTATTGCCCTGATGGTGGAAATGGGAATTTTCACTGCTCTAGCTCTTTTCTTAAAGCCACTTCACTAATTTGTGAAGCTCAATTGTATTTTGCTGCACATTAGAAATATATTCTTTAGTTCTTCTCATTGTGATGGATAATTAAAGGAATTTGGGCTTTGTTTTCCCTCCTATTTATATTTCTGTGAAACAGGAAGCCATGGCTGGATAATTTTATGTTCATAATCACCCTGGAGTGCTCAAAATTGTGAATATGAATGGGAATATACTTCAGAGATACTTTACTAAGAATTTCTATGGTTGCCAATAATTGTGTCCAATGTGTATTTAAGAAAAACATTCATTTCATAATGATATTTACCTCCATTTTAAATTCTTATTATCCAATGAAAGGTTAGATTTGTGTGATTAAAAAAAATAAAAAAGCATTAACAATGCAGATTAATTTTCTAGGAGGATTCAGTCTCCGAGCTCCCCTCAGGCTGATGATACATGGGGCATCTTTTTGTGCAATTTTGCACTGGGCCAATCATAGGCCAGGGCTGATCCAGCACTTCTGCCTTCCCAGATAATTTGAACCATTTGGGGATGTAGTCTCAAATCAGTCCGAATGGGACTGTACATTGATGAGCAACCCCCTCGAATGTGAATTTCAAGAGCAATCTGTGATGAGGGGCTATCTGGATGTGAAAGTAAGAGTCTTTCAGATCCATTGATAAAAACCAGTCCACGGGGCATATCTGCTCGAGGATCTGTTTCACTTAGATCGCTTCAGCAGAAAGTGACACATGGCCTGCAATGACTTCTGAGTTGCTGTAATTTGTTTGACAAATACATCCACGGCAGGGCCGAACAATCCCTTAGGAGAGATTGGGGAGTCGAGAAAGGTAACTCTGTCAGCATCTCTGATCTCTGTCAAATTTAACCAAAGGTGGCACTCCAGTACCACCAAATTGGCCATGGCCTTGCCAATTGCCTGCTCAGTGGCCTTTGTGGCACACAGAGCCAGGTCGGTTGCTGTGCGCATCTCCTTAAAGACATCAGGACTTAGGCCAGACTCGTCTATTTTGTGGTGAGGCTTGGCCTGAAAAACTTGTAGCACCGCCATTGTGTGAAGCGCTGAGCCAGCCAGGCCAACCGCTGAATAAGCTGTATGTTAAACCTGTTACATTTTTATATTTCTTCTGTGTTTCTGCAGTTGTGTTCATTTGCTTTTAATTTCATTTCTCCATGAGATTCTCTCACGGACAGGCTGCGTGAGGCGCGACCTTGTTACTGTTGATTATCCATTATCAATTGCCATTTACAATAAACGTAGTAAAATTAGATGAATCATTTTTGCGGAAATTTCTGTTTCCCTAATAGATGTTTCGATCAGATCAGTTGTCCAGTCGGGCAACTGAAATTATGTTCTTTAACTTGCCCCTTCAAAAAATCCTCTTGTTCCAAACAAGCATTAATGTCAAGTTACTGTAGGCCTATATAAAATTCAACCCACCGAAGTGGCTAGTGGGAGTTATTGTGTTACCCTCCACAGCTGAAATTCACCCGCATTTGGCAGGTTTGTGGGTGTTAATGCCCTGATAAACACAGTAAAATATTAAAGGTTCATTCAAGTCCACCCAAAAATTTTGAAATTGTTTCATCATTTAATCACCCTCATGTTATTCCAAACCTGTATTAATGTATTTATTCTGTGGAACATGGAAGACATTTTGAAGAAAGTTGGTAATTAAACAAGTTCCCCATTTGACTTCCACTGTATTGTTTTGCCCATAAACTGAAAATGTTTGGTTACCAACATTTTTTTTAATCTTTTAAATGATTAAATAATGACACAATTTCAATTTTTGAGTGAACTATCCTTTTAATCAAAATGTATATGTCACACTGCCTAAATTAAACAATATATTAGTGTGATGTTGGACTTCAAACGTCCTGAGTGTTCAAAAATCGAAGGAAGGCTTCAAATATCAAAGTGTTGATGTTTATTAATCAGAAGTCACCAAAAGTACAGATCTGGGTTGCCTCAGACAAGATGCCTTACAAAGAACCAACCCAGGAAAAACATTTTGCAGAACATTTATAATATCTGTCGACGTGTGTTGTCTTCTCATTGGCCGCCAGAACCGTCCAACGCTCCTCCAACCAGCATTCTCCTCCCTTTGTTCCCTTGGGTCCTGCAAAACAAGTAACCTACTCCTAGCACCCTCTAATGGAGCACCTTAGTATCAGTTCTTAAGTTTGGTTATATCAGCCAGCACACTTCCAATAGCTTATGTAAAAAACCCTACCCTATTAAACGAACACATATTAATATACTTTCGTATCGCCTTACATGCACATATTTATTGATTACTTAATACTTAAAGGAGGATTATATCCTTCAGTGACAAACAGCAACAAAGATATTAGTAAATCGGGGGAAATGTCAACATGACCATGAGGTCACTTGGTTCTGGACATTGTATCATGACAATACTATGTTTCTGAAATTTGCGTGAAAGTATTATGGAAACATGTCATCACAAAACAGTTTGAGAGATACATAATTTACTATAACCTCGTTGTTAACATTGCTGATAATAATATTGCTGATAATAGCATTGCTGTGATGTAGGCTATATTGCTGCAGTAGTCTTTCAGATCAAAAATAAATTATACATTAAAATACATAAAAATACATTAACATCATGTCAGTGAATAAAATAAACTGTTTTACTGTAAGTTATGTGGTTTACTGTGAATTTAAATACATTATAAATACAAATTTTAATTTTGAAAGGGGAGGGGAGATCTTCAAAAAGTTCAACCAAGTACTAGAAGTAGAAATTAGCAGCCATGGTCCTGCTCCTCTTGAGGACGGCAGTGAGAGGCTGCACAGGCGCTGTAGCAGTATCTTCCAGGGACAAGTCTGTCGAGTCTGTTGAGTCTGCATCATATGTTGCAGCTTGTCTAATCGGCCCTTCACTGGGTTCAGCCATTTTGGGATGAAACCATCTGTAGTATATCATTTTCACTAGAATTCCAATGACGTACAAACCTAGTAGTGTCGGGATCACTGTATAAGGACTTAAGGAGCTCCAGCAGCCTGCATTCTCAAACACCTTCCAGCACCAGAAGCCCAGCAGCATCACTGTGTCCAAAGCCATGAAACTATAATAGAGAGCCATTTTTACTTTTATGTTTCCTTTCTTTGATACGTTAAACCAGCTGAAGTACCAGATGGGTCCAACAGCAGCTCTGAAGAGCCATTCCCAACCATGACTTTTCATGTGATCTGTTTTCTGGCTCCAGGCCACTAAAACCAGCAGTATCCACAGGGACAGGAAGTGAGCTATGATGTAGAATGGCAATACACTGCAGAAGAGTGCCAGAGCAGTTACACGGGGTATAATTAGTAACAAGTTCCACAGAAAGTAAATCACAGTGGAGATCCAGCTCATCTGGCGTCCTTTAGAACCATAGACATGCATGCCCCGGTGGTACAAGGCAACATTGATGGCAATTGCAGCAGCTGCTGTGAGGATTTTGAAACCTGAAAAAAAAAAAAAAAAAATACCTTGGCTTGTAATCAAACAATATCACATGAATATGCAAGTGTGGAGTATAATCACAGCCATGGTGATGCTGAGGCTCTGAACAAAACACATAATAAATCTCACTAATCATTCACAATTACACTAATTATACTAACAATGGCATAGATTAGTGCATAGGTACATACAAATGGGATGCACCGAACATCTTAAGCCACCTGTCCTGCTGTTTTTATTGACTGAATACTGCATTGATGTTTTGTATATGGATTACAAGTGCCCAAAACTTGCAGTTTGTTCACATATCTTTGTTTTTCTTCTTTTGAGAGATGAACAAATGGAAACTTGACTGCTCTGTTCTAGATTCTAATCTGTGACCAGTCACATGACTGAAAACTATGAATTATCACTTAAAGTGGTTCAGAGATACATGAGAATTATGACCTACAAGTAAGAAAGTGTTCTGGATTTGAGACAGACCTGTAATAAGTGCCAGCTCTCCTCTCTGTAGGGTTATAGACATCATGAATGTGAGTTGTGGGGTGTTTTCAGAAAACGCCTCAAAAAGACGGAGCATCAGAAAATCATGCTTCAGCTTCACATCCACATCCTCTCTGATACTATGCTGCAAATCATTTCTGAAAGTATTAATGCGATGAAGAAAATCCATTGTGGAAGTCTTTATCAGCCCAGCATACCTGTGAACACACTTACATTTACTTTCCCAACACTTAATACAACAAAACTACAACAACCAACAGCGAGGCCACAGTTTGGATTTTGTTCTACATTATGAAGTAAAATTCACTCCAGACTTTTTCCATACCAATTCACATTTATTGAGAGCTTGTTTTGAAATGATAACCCAATACTATTGTTCACATTGAGAGTTAAGAAAATAGCTGTATTTGATTTTGATTCAATTGTGAATTAATATTGAAGGGATCTGTCAACATTGGTTCCTGTGGAAGATAAAATGTGTTTTATGTGACACGACAGAACAAAACTCATTGTTTCCCATGTGTCAACTGCACACAGAGCTTTCACCATATTTGATGAGCTCTATGTTGATCAATGTTTATATTTGAATAAAAGCCTAAACTAAATCTGTTTATTGTATCTCTTCAGAAGACTTTAATTAAACATCTCGATTCAAATAGAAAACGTCTTTATGAATATTTTGAAGTTTTGAGAGAACAGAGCAACAAAATCTCATTCAAATTATCGTATTTTTTAAGTCTTATGGGTTTGGAAATACATGAAGGTGAGCAATCGATGCTGTTTCTTATTTTAATAACAATGACTCTTTTTAAAAGTACCCTAAAGTATACTGAATATTGAGAAGCAAATCTGTCACAGACCTAAGATGGACTCCGAGCTGCAGGAAGTGGAATGGTTTGATCAAGAAATGCCTCTTTGCAAATTTCTCCACCTTAGTCTCAATCTTATCCAGGGAATCAGAGTACCAGAGCCAGCTGAACACCTGTAACAGCACTGAAGAGCCCAGCAGCATAAAGATCATCACTGCCATGTACACATAGGCCCCATCCTGATAAAATGACACAACAGTCCAAATGTCCAGTGCTATATCCAACAGGAACAATAACAGTCCCACCAAAGTAAACAGGTAATTCAATAAAATACCAAAAGGAAAGCGCTCCGGAGTCTCCACCATGATTCAGTCCAGTGTGAGCAACCTTACAGCATGCAACGTTTTTCTGCTGAGATATATATATATATATATATATATATGCTGTTTAAAAGATAAGAAACAGAAAATAAACTTCATAAACTCCTCCCATGTCACTTCTTTGAATGATTTGTCATGTGTCTGTAGTGAGTGATGTCACATGTGAACAAACTCATACGCTTTGGTTTAAAGTGGGAAGTGTCAAATATTCACTCATTAAATGTAATTTATAAATCTAAAGTCCAGTACTGAGCAGTGATTCTCTGTGTTGCTGGGATATTTATTTGATTATTCATATATGAAAAGATGTGTTAAAATCCATAGTGTATGAACAATAGTAATAGGCTACTGATGCTTGCCTCAGGAAATACATAAATGTAACCATCTCTGTGAGATCCAGGCTAGTCTCAAAATCTAATTATGAGATAACAAGCATCAAAGTTTGATTTTAACCATTAATTTAAATATAATTTAAATTTTTGACATGACCTTACTCTTTACCATATTTAGGATAATTTTTTTGTTAAAAACAGCAAATCACAGAAAAAAGTGACTTTAGCTGGGGGGGTTCTGGGTTGAAAAGAACCAAAACTGAAAATTTTTCGTTACCAACATTCTTTGAAATCTTTTAAATTAGTAAATAATGACAGAATTTCAATTTTTGAGTGAACTATCCTTTTAATCAACATTTATATGTCACACTGCCTAAATTAAACAATATATTAGTGTGACATAAACAGCAACAAAGATATTAGGAAATCGGGGAAAATGTCAACATGACCATGAGGTCACTTGGTTCTGGACATTGTATCATGACAATACTATGTTTCTGAAATTTGCGTGACAGTATTATGGAAACATGTCATCACAAAACAGTTTGAGAGATACATCATTTACTATAACCTCGTTGTTAACATTGCTGATAATAATATTGCTGATAATAGCATTGCTGTGATGTAGGCTATATTGCTGCAGTAGTCTTTCAGATCAAAAATAAATTATACATTAAAATACATAAAAATACATTAACATCATGTCAGTGAATAAAATAAACGGTTTTACTGTAAGTTATATGGTTTGACACTGTGGTTTACTGTGAATTTAAATACATTATAAATACAAATTTTAATTTTGAAAGGGGAGGGGAGATCTTCAAAAAGTTCAACCAAGTACTAGAAGTAGAAATTAGCAGCCATGGTCCTGCTCCTCTTGAGGACGGCAGTGAGAGGCTGCACAGGAGCTGTAGCAGTATCTTCCGGGGACAAGTCTGTCGAGTCTGTTGAGTCTGCATCATATGTTGCAGCTTGTCTAATCGGCCCTTCACTGGGTTCAGCCATTTTGGGATGAAACCATCTGTAGTATATCATTTTCACTAGTATTCCAATGAAGTACAAACCTAGTAGTGTCGGGATCACTGTATAAGGACTTAAGGAGCTCCAGCAGCCTGCATTCTCAAACACCTTCCAGCACCAGAAGCCCAGCAGCATCACTGTGTCCAAAGCCATGAAACTATAATAGATAGCCATTTTTACTTTTATGTTTCCTTTCTTTGATACGTTAAACCAGCTGAAGTACCAGATGAGTCCAACAGCAGCTCTGAAGAGCCATTCCCAACCATGACTTTTCATGTGATCTGTTTTCTGGCTCCAGGCCACTAAAACCAGCAGTATCCACAGGGACAGGAAGTGAGCTATGATGTAGAATGGCAATACACTGCAGAAGAGTGCCAGAGCAGTTACACGGGGTATAATTAGTAACAAGTTCCACAGAAAGTAAATCACAGTGGAGATCCAGCTCATCTGGCGTCCTTTAGAACCATAGACATGCATGCCCCGGTGGTACAAGGCAACATTGATTGCAATTGCAACAGCTGCTGTGAGGATTTTTAAACCTGAAACAAACAAAAAAACATTGGATGTAATCAAACAATATCACATGAATATGCGAGTGTGGAGTATAATCACAGCCATGGTGATGCTGAGGCTCTGAACAAAACACATAATAAATCTCACTAATCATTCACAATTACACTAATTATACTAACAATGGCATAGATTAGTGCATAGGTACATACAAATGGGATGCACCGAACATCTTAAGCCACCTGTCCTGCTGTTTTTATTGATCGATATACTGCATTGATGTTTTGTAAATGGATTACAAGTGCCCAAAACTTGCAGTTTGTTCACATATTTTTGTTTTTCTTCTTTTGAGAGATGAACAAATGGAAACTTGACTGCTCTGTTCTAGATTCTAATCTGTGACCAGTCACATGACTGAAAACTATGAATTATCACTTAAAGTGGTTCAGAGATACATGAGAATTATGACCTAAAAGTAAGAAAGTTCTGGATTTGAGACAGACCTGTAATAAGTGCCAGCTCTCCTCTCTGTAGGGTTATAAACATCATGAATGTGAGTTGTGGGGTGTTTTCAGAAAACGCCTCAAAAAGACGGAGCATCAGAAAATCATGTTTCAGCTTCACATCCACATCCTCTCTGATACTATGCTGCAAAACATAGAACACACTTACATTTACTTCCCCAACACTTAATACAACAAAACTACAACAACCAACAGTGAGGCCACAGTTTGGATTTTGTTCTACATTATGAAGTAATATTCACTCCAGACTGTTTCCATACCAATTCTCATTCACATTTATTGAGAGCTTGTTTTAAAATGATAACCCAATATTCACGATTTCACACTTACATCTACTAGCACGATAAACGTAATGCGTATTTGGCGAGTATGATAATACGTTGTAGGCGTGCTGTCCTGGGGGAGGGCTCTGAGCTCGGGAAGGGCCCGAACCCAGAGTACCCCCAAAAAGAAATAGAGCGTAGGACAGCCGCCAGACTAAGATTCCCCCCCAAATACGCATTTGAGATCTGGCGGGAGCTAGTTCCGATGAGTAATTGTGAGTCGGGCCGGGGGGGCCTACTTGCTCTGAGGGAGCGGTTTGGTATGTATGGTTAGGCCCCACCGACTGCCGGAGTGAACTTCGTGGTTTTGGGGCGACTGGTCGGGGAGGGCTCAACCAAGGCCCAGCAAGGGCTCACCGCTTGGGACGGGTGAGTCCTGCCCGCCGATGGAGGAGCAGCGTGGTTGAAGCCCTGGCCAGGAGGACCCGAGTTGCCTGCAGTGGGATAGGTCACGGAGTCGGCGTACCGGCCCTACTGGCCGTCAGCCCCTGCTAATCAGAGGACAGAGGGCGGTATCTGGCCGAGAGGGCCCATGAAGCCTCCGCCTAGGGCACTTTACCCCTTCATCGGACGAGTGGGTCCTATCGGCTGGCAGGTAAAAAGAGTTTGGGACCCCCGACAGGGAGGCTCTCACAACATCCGACGGGAGATCGAGACTCACGGCATCGAATGGATGAGCGTCGCATGCGGACGGCAAGCATAGGAGCCCACCGGGAGGCCTGCGCGATGTCATGACATGAGACCATGCTACGCTGCCAGACGGATAGCCTCGCCGAAGAGTAGGGAGAAGAGAAAACCCGGAACTGGGAGGGCTCTCGCTGCATTCGATGGAGATTGAGACTTAGGACATCGAACGGGTAAGCCTCGCCAGGTGGGGGGAAAAGGTGTGGGGATAGCAGAGATAGTTGGATGGAGTTCGGCGGGCGGACGAGGACCGCTGCGACGGCTGGGCCTCGTCGACCGTCGGACGGAAAAAATAGGTGGGTTACTGAGACCAACGCCGACGCTCTATGGTGAGACAGAAATCACTGAGTCTAGCGGGTCGGTCTCGATGACCAAGGGGGAATCAGTACGTCGTCTAGCTGTGAGGCTCTCGCCGACGCCCAATGGGAAATCGATGCTCACTGTGTCGGACAGGTGAAGACGGAAGGGTAAAGTATGGTCGGGATGCTTAGCCGACATCCAACTGGTGGGCGTGCCCGCCTGTTTGATGGGTTAGCTTCGCTGACGTAGGAGGAAAAGGTGAGGTTGTCCAGCCGGGAGGCTCTTACGACTTCCGACATGAGATTGATACTCGTGGGTCGGGTGGTGGAACCTCGCCGGTGGTGGACTGAAAGCTAAGGTTGTTTGATGGTCGAGTGTGTAGCGTTCGGCGGGGTTCGAATGGTGGTGCGAGCTGACGGAAAAGATGAGTTGTCTGGCTGGGAGGCTCTCGCCGACGTTGGCTTTGGTAATCCCCTAGTCCGACGGGTAAGCCTCGCCGAGCGTGGGACATGGAAGGTAAGATTGTCTGGCTGGGAGGCTCTTGCTGGCGTCCGACAGTAGTTTTGTTTATTGCCGTGTCGGACGGGTAAGCCTCGCCGAGCGTGGGACTTGAAAAGGTAAGATTGTCTAGCTGGGAGGCTCTCGTCCGACTGGTTTCGGGATCGCCGTGTTGGACGGTTAGCATCGACGAGCGTAGATTTGAAAAGAGAAGGTTGTCTGGCCGGGAGTGCTCTCGCCGGCGTCCGTCGGGATATCGGGCTCACCGAGTGGACAGGTTTAGACAGAAGGGTAAAGTTAAGTGGTCGGAAAGCTCGCAGTCAACCGGCAGCGTGGTTGGGTAGGCTTTGCCGGCCGCAGAATGGAAAAGATAAGTTTGACTGACGGTAGGCTCACGTCGACGTCCGACTGGTTTCGAGATCGCCGTGTCGGACGGGTAAGCCTCTTCGAGCAAGAAAAGGTGAGGTTGTTGTCTGGGAGGTTCTTGTCGCGTCCGACTGGTTTCGAGATCGCCGTGTCGGACGGTTGAGCCTCGTTGAGCAACAGGTTTGAAAAGGTAAGGTTGTCTGGCGGGAGGCTCTCGCCGCGTCCGGCGGGAGGTCCAGGCTCGCTGTGTCGGACAGGTAAAGACGGAAAGGTAAGTCGGCCGTGGGGTGGAAAAGGTAAGGTTGTCTGGCGGGGGCTCGCGGCGTCTGACGGGAGATTAAGACTCGCTGTCGGACAGGTGAAGACGGAAAGGTAAAGTTGGGTGGCCGGGAGGCACTCGCCGTCACCAGACTGGAGATGGAAGCTTGCAGCCTGGATGGGTGAGACTCTCCGGCCGTAGGGTGGAAAAGGCAAGTATTTGCTGGGAGGCTCTGGCCAGAGTTAGACAAGGTGTCAGAAGGGAGAGCCTCGCCAAGCGTGGGGTTTAGGGAGGTTAAGTAGAAGCCAGGACAGCTCGCGCCGTTTTTTTTTTTTTTTTTTTTTTTAGAGATGAGAGTTTGGTGGGCTAATTTGATGTGGGACTGGTCCGTTCTGATGTAGCTTTGGAAAGCTTCTGAAGACCATCTCCCTAGGGTTTGGATCTGATGTTTGGTGAGGCCTTTTTGAGCCGCTGATGTTGCTGCCCCGATGCGGAAGGAATGGCTGGAGAAATTTTTTGCTGAGATGCCTGCTGATAGCAGGACGGATCTGAGGTGTTTTTGGAACCAGGCGCGACTGGCTGGTTTATTGGTATGGTCTAAGAATAAGGGTTCAAGGGGGGATTTGGCCTGGAAGATTCTGAGCCGAAGGTACTAGCGGACGGCTTGGTAAGGTTGGATAGGAGATGGGAGATTGAAAATGTAGACGAAATGACCTTTTTTGGTTTGGTCTGTTTTACTTTGTTTGACCAAAAAGGAGATGGTTTCGCTATCGAGGATGGTTAGGTCTGCGATGGTGGGGTTAATGGCTGGGTCGAATTTAGAGGAGATGGTTAGCTCGGAGCATCTCAAAAATCCGAAAAAAGCTAGAATGAACATGGCGTCGAGTGTATGGCGGTACTGGGGGGCTGGTAATATGTGCGGAGGGTGTGAATGCACTTGGTGAGGATGTCTAGAGTAATCGGCAGTCTGGAATCGGGACGAGTGGGTCGGGACCGCTGGGTTCCTCTGATCAACATGGCGGTTTGGGAATTGCTAATTTCAGGCGACGGAGCGCCGTACAACAGTTTGTGGAAAAATTGGATACCGCTTATGTAGCTTTTGATGGAGCTGACTTGGAGGCCTTTGATGCTGTTGAGAAAAGAGATAAAAGAGGTTATTGAGAGTAGGGAAAAATCGGGGAACAGAATGTTGTAAGAGAGATGGAATGACTTGAAGCATTTCCATGCTGTCACGTATGTTTGGAGCGTTCTGGGGGAGACGGCCTGGAGGATGGTGTCGAGTGATTTGTCGAGGAGGGGTTTTAGTGGGTGGTTTATGGAAATATTAGTTCTGAATATGGAGGTACTGGGGTCGGGAACTTGTCTGCCTCTGGGGCCAACTTCCTGAATTTCTGAAACAGAAAGCGAGACAGAGAGTCAGCGATTTGGTTTTCAGAACCTGCGACATGTTTGGCAACTATTACGAATTGGTCGCATGCCGAGATCCATTTTAATCGTCTTAGAAAAGGCGTGAGAGCGGGAGAATGGGAGCGGCCTTTGTTGACGCACTGAACGACTGCTTCGTTGTCGCAATGTACTAAGATACATTTAGAGGACCATTCGTTCCCCCATAGGAAGGCTGCTACCACGAGGGGATAAAGCTCGGAGAGAGCTGAGGATTGTGGCAAATCCTGTAGCTGGGCAGGCCATGGAGACGCGAACCAGTGACCTTGGTAAAAACCTCCGAATCCGATTGAAGGAGCCGCGTCTGTGAATAGATTGATGTCGATGGGAGACGAAACGAGGTTGTTGTGGAAGAGGGAAAGACCGTTCCATTGTTTGAGGAACATGATCCATAACCTGAGTTCGTCGCGGCATTCTAGGGAAAGGGAAATGAGGTCCTCGAGCGCGAGGGCAGATGAAGCGAGTAAGAGTAGGTGTGAGATAAAGGCGCCCTTGGGGAATGATGCGCATGGCGAAATTTAAATGCCCAAGCAGTGACAGGAGTTCGCGTTTACGACAGCACTGGCTGTCGATGAGGGTAGAGGCGACGAGGATTATCCTATCGATTTTTTCCTTCGGCAGCGAAACCTGGAATTTAACTGAGTCCAGATTAATGCCGAGAAATTCAACGGACGTGGCTGGACCTAGGGTTTTTTCCTGGGCGATGGGGATCCCTAGCTCGGAAAAAACCCTTTGGACTTTGAGGATGTGGGCGGCTGGGATTGCGTCGGGGGGCGAGATGATTAGGAAATCGTCCAAAAGGTGGATGAGATGGGGAATAGTGTAATTGTTGGATAGAATCCAGCAAATGGCTTCTGAAAGCATGTCGAAAATTTTTTGGACTACTTTTGCAACCGAAGGTTAGGCGGACGGCAAAGTAATATTTTCTTTCCCATAGTATCCCGAATAAATGCCATGAATCTGGATGGATAGGCATCACTTTGAACGCGGAAGTGATGTCTAATTTTGCTAGCCAGGCTCCTCGACCTGCTATTTTAATTAATTCGACTGCCTGCTCTATGTCGTGGTATCTGAGGGAAAATTCGTCGAGGGGAATCAAGCTGTTAATACTGGGGATTGTGGAATTATGGGGGGAAGACAAATCGATAATCAGCCGTTTTTTGCCGGAAAATTTTCTTGTGGCTATGCCGATGGGGCTGATGCGGAAGACTTTGAAGGGGGGTTCGTCGAAAGGGCCGATCATGAAGCCTGCTTTAACTTCTTTCGCTATGAGATCGTTTACGGTGTCGGGCTCGGCGTGGGCGGATTGGAAATTGTTACAGGTGTGGTTTTGGGAAAGCGCGCATTCAACGCCGGGGTTGAAACCTTGACTGAGGCCGAGCAGAAGGTATTCGCGGAACTCTCTATCCGGGTGGTGGGTGAGTTCGGTGGCCAGACGAGGAATGTTCACAGGAGTCGATAAGCAATTTTAAAAAAAATTATTCGCAGCTTTGGACACGGGGCATACGACGCGAGCGTGGGCTCCGCCGCAGAAGCTGCATATGTGGAGGTAGCGACATCGTGGTCTGCCGCATCTCCGGTTGTTAAATGAGAAGCATGGCTGCCTGTTGTCCGCCACGTATGGAGCTGTTGTTTCGTGGTCTGAGTAGGGGACGGTTGCTGGTCTTGGGACATAGCTAGTAGACTTTACGGAGGTAGGTTCTGGGCATGGAGTAGCGGAGGGATTGATCCGAGGGCAATTCGAGGTGGAGTGGGCGACTGACCGGCACACGGCGCATGCGATGTTCCTGCAACCTAGGAACACCCTGCTGTGGAGATCTAGGTTGAGCGCGCCCCAGTATGGGCATTGATTCCACTGCGCGACTCGGACGGCACATTTTGCGGAGAATAGTTTGTGGTAAGTGAAGAAATGGCCTCCTCCGATCAACGTCTGCACCTGCTAAGATCTGCGCTCGAATGTTGTGGGCCACTTGCGGGGGTTCTGTGGCGATGGCATTTGATGGGACGGGCATTGGTGTTGCGGTGAAGAGCGAGTATTGTGGTTTCGCTTGGAGGAGAGTGTTGTAAGCAGCTGGAGGCGGAGCTGGATTTTGCAGCTCGAGTGGCCCGGCGTTTCCCTGGGCTACCGACCCTAAGCTGAGAGGGGTGGGCTGAGGATTATGCGGCCAAGCATTTGCTTGGGCTGAGGGAAGGGGCGGGCTGAGGGGCTGTGTAAGTCGGCCATTGCGGCCAAGCGTATGCCTGGGCTGCGGGCTCTGAGCGTGGGGGGTTGGGCTGCGGGGCTGAGACGGGAGGAGGTGGCCAGAAGCCTGTTTGAGTTGAGGGCTTCGGTATCGCTGAAGAGAAATCCGTGGTGTACGGATGTGCTGCAGCCGAATCTCTGTCGGGCCTTGCATCTGCGAAATCCGGGGCGCGGCTTTGACTTGCCGACGGCCTGATGCCGCTGTTTGATGCCCTTCGGGAGCTGGTTTTCGAGCGAGAGGAAGAAGGAGGAGTCCAGCGAGGTGAGGCCGCGTGTTTGCGCTTTCGTGAGGCTTTTGTGGTAGATTTGGGAGAGAGAGTGGGTGGTTTGAGATTTTTATATAATTCGTATAATTCTGCTTTAGTGGATTTGCGTGGAGCCTGGATGTCGGAGTTGGATAGAGCCTGCCTCAAACTAGCCACCGTCCACTTCTCGATAGGCGGAAGTGCGGGCCTGGTGGATCGGTATGATGGCCTGGGGAATTGGCTTGGGTTCCCGCCGGTGAAGGCGAGATGGAGCCTGGGCGTTTTGGAGGGCGAGTGGCTAGGCGAGTCACGGGCCTTCCGCGAGAAGGAGCCTGGGGCTCGATTGCGTGGCTGCGCGGGGAAAAATTGGACTTGGAGCCAGTTGGCTGCGGGGATGCAATTGGAGAGGAGGATTCGTCTCCCGACGAGGAAGTGCCGATATTTGACATGGTAAGACGACGAGCGGACCTGATGCTGCTCAACTAGATGGAGGTAAGACAGCTGTATTTATGTCCGAGGGTTGATTACCTAGATTGTGTACCACCTGAGCTAATTAGCCTGAGTATCTGACGTGCTCCTCCCGAACTTAGTTTATAAACTATGTTTCTAAACTTCATCTATTGTTCACATTGAGAGTTAAGAAAATAGCTGTATTTGATTTTGATTCAATTATGAATTAATATTGAAGGGATCTGTCATCATTGGTTCCTGTGGAAGATAAAATGTGTTTTTATGTGACACGACAGAACAAAACTCATTGTTTCCCATGTGTCAACTGCACACATTAGAGCTTTCACCATATTTGATGAGCTCTATGTTGATCAATGTTTATATTTGAATAAAAGCCTAAACTAAATCTGTTTATTGTATCTCTTCAGAAGACTAATTAAAAATCTCGATTAAGATAGAAAACGTCTTTATGAATATTTGGAAGTTTTGAGAGAACAGAGCAACAAAATCTCATTCAAATTATCGTAATTTTTAAGTCTTATGGGTTTGGAAATACATGAAGGTGAGCAATCGATGCTGTTTCTTATTTTAATAACAAGGACTCTTTTTAAATGTACCCTAAAGTATACTGAATATTGGGAAGCAAATCTGTCACAGACCTAAGATGGACTCCGAGCTGCAGGAAGTGGAATGGTTTGATCAAGAAATGCCTCTTTGCAAATTTCTCCACCTTAGTCTCAATCTTATCCAGGGAATCAGAGTACCAGAGCCAGCTGAACACCTGTAACAGCACTGAAGAGCCCAGCAGCATTAAAGATCATCACTGCCATGTACACATAGGCCCCATCCTGATAAAATGACACAACAGTCCAAATGTCCAGTGCTATATCCAGCAGGAACAATAACAGTCCCACCAAAGTAAACAGGTAATTCAATAAAAAAACAAAAGGAAAGCGGTCCGGAGTCTCCACCATGATTCAGTCCAGTGTGAGCAACTTTACAGCATGCAATGTTTTTCTGCTGAGATATATATATATGCTGTTTAAAAGATAAGAAACAGAAAATAAACTTCATAAACTCCTCCCATGTCACTTCTTTGAATGATTTGTCATGTGTCTGTAGTGAGTGATGTCACATGTGAACAAACTCATACGCTTTGGTTTAAAGTGGGAAGTGTCAAATATCCACTCATTAAAATTAATTTATAAATCTAAAGTCCAGTACTGAGCACTGAATCTCTGTGTTGCTGGGATATTTATTTGATTATTCATATATATTTATATGAACAGACGTGTTAAAATCCATAGTGTATGAACAATAGTAATAGGCTACTGATGCTTGCCTCAGGAAATACATAAATGTAACCATCTCTGTGAGATCCAGGCTAGTCTCAAAATCTAATTATGAGATAACAAGCATCAAAGTTTGATTTTAACCATTAATTTAAATATAATATAATTTTTTGACATGACCTTACTCTTTACCATATTTAGGATCAACCTAACCCTTTTTTTGTTAAAAACAGCAAATCACAGAAAAAAGTTACTTTAGCTGGGGGGGTTCTGGGTTGAAAAGAACCAAAACTGAAAATGTTTCGTTACCAACATTCTTTGAAATCTTTTAAATGAGTAAATAATGACAGAATTTCAATTTTTGAGTGAACTATCCTTTTAATTAACATTTATATGTCACACTGCCTAAATTAAACAATATATTAGTGTGACATAAACAGCAACAAAGATATTAGGAAATCGGGGGAAAATGTCAACATGACCATGAAGTCACTTGGTTCTGGACATTGTATCATGACAATACTATGTTTCTGAAATTTGTGTGAAAGTATTATGGAAACATGTCATCACAAAACAGTTTGAGAGATACATAATTTACTATAACCTCGTTGTTAACATTGCTGATAATAATATTGCTGATAATAGCATTGCTGTGATGTAGGCTATATTGCTGCAGTAGTCTTTCAGATCAAAAATAAATTATACATTAAAATACATAAAAATACATTAACATCATGTCAGTGAATAAAATAAACTGTTTTACTGTAAGTTATATGGTTTGACACTGTGGTTTACTGTGAATTTAAATACATTATAAATACAAATTTTAATTTTGAAAGGGGAGGGGAGATCTTCAAAAAGTTCAACCAAGTACTAGAAGTAGAAATTAGCAGCCATGGTCCTGCTCCTCTTGAGGGCAGTGAGAGGCTGCACAGGCTGTAGCAGTATCTTCCAGGGACAAGTCTGTCGAGTCTGTTGAGTCTGCATCATATGTTGCAGCTTGTCTAATCGGCCCTTCACTGGGTTCAGCCATTTTGGGATGAAACCATCTGTAGTATATCATTTTCACTAGAATTCCAATGACGTACAAACCTAGTAGTGTCGGGATCACTGTATAAGGACTTAAGGAGCTCCAGCAGCCTGCATTCTCAAACACCTTCCAGCACCAGAAGCCCAGCAGCATCACTGTGTCCAAAGCCATGAAACTATAATAGAGAGCCATTTTTACTTTTATGTTTCCTTTCTTTGATACGTTAAACCAGCTGAAGTACCAGATGAGTCCAACAGCAGCTCTGAAGAGCCATTCCCAACCATGACTTTTCATGTGATCTGTTTTCTGGCTCCAGGCCACTAAAACCAGCAGTATCCACAGGGACAGGAAGTGAGCTATGATGTAGAATGGCAATACACTGCAGAAGAGTGCCAGAGCAGTTACACGGGGTATAATTAGTAACAAGTTCCACAGAAAGTAAATCACAGTGGAGATCCAGCTCATCTGGCGTCCTTTAGAACCATAGACATGCATGCCCCGGTGGTACAAGGCAACATTGATGGCAATTGCAGCAGCTGCTGTGAGGATTTTGAAACCTGAAACAAACAAAAAAACATTGGATGTAATCAAACAATATCACATGAATATGCGAGTGAGGAGTATAATCACAGCCATGGTGATGCTGAGGCTCTGAACAAAACACATAATAAATCTCACTAATCATTCACAATTACACTAATTATACTAACAATGGCATAGAATAGTGCATAGGTACATACAAATGGGATGCACCGAACATCTTAAGCCACCTGTCCTGCTGTTTTTATTGATCGATATACTGCATTGATGTTTTGTAAATGGATTACAAGTGCCCAAAACTTGCAGTTTGTTCACATATCTTTGTTTTTCTTCTTTTGAGAGATGAACAAATGGAAACTTGACTGCTCTGTTCTAGATTCTAATCTGTGACCAGTCACATGACTGAAAACTATGAATTATCACTTAAAGTGGTTCAGAGATACATGAGAATTATGACCTAAAAGTAAGAAAATGTTCTGGATTTGAGACAGACCTGTAATAAGTGCCAGCTCTCCTCTGTAGGGTTATAGACATCATGAATGTGAGTTGTGGGGTGTTTTCAGAAAACGCCTCAAGCATCAGAAAATCATGTTTCAGCTTCACATCCACATCCTTTCTGATACTATGCTGCAAATCATTTCTGAAAGTATTAATGCGATGAAGAAAATCCATTGTGGAAGTCTCTATCAGCCCAGCATACCTGTGAACACACTTACATTTACTTTCCCAACACTTAATACAACAAAACTACAACAACCAACAGTGAGGCCACAGTTTGGATTTTGTTCTACATTATGAAGTAAAATTCACTCCAGACTGTTTCCATACCAATTCTCATTCACATTTATTGAGAGCTTGTTTTGAAATGATAACCCAATACTATTGTTCACATTGAGAGTTAAGGAAATAGCTGTATTTGATTTTGATTCAATTATGAATTAATATTGAAGGGATCTGCAGAGATAAAGCCTCTTGTCCATGTTTGTCCAAACGTCATCAACTTTGTTAACGCGGTTCACGAAAATGGTTTGCTATATCAAAAACGTTCTGGGATCTGATAAAATGTGTTTTTATGTGACACGACAGAACAAAACTCATTGTTTCCCATGTGTCAACTGCACACATTAGAGCTTTCACCATATTTGATGAGCTCTATGTTGATCAATGTTTATATTTGAATAAAAGCCTAAACTAAATCTGTTTATTGTATCTCTTCAGAAGACTAATAAAAAATCTCGATTAAGATAGAAAACGTCTTTATTAATATTTTGAAGTTTTGAGAGAACAGAGCAACAAAATCTCATTCAAATTATCGGAATTTTTAAGTCTTATGGGTTTGGAAATACATGAAGGTGAGCAATCGATGCTGTTTCTTATTTTAATAACAAGGACTCTTTTTAAAAGTACCCTAAAGTATACTGAATATTGAGAAGCAAATCTGTCACAGACCTGAGATGGACTCCGAGCTGCAGGAAGTGGAATGGTTTGATCAAGAAATGCCTCTTTGCAAATTTCTCCACCTTAGTCTCAATCTTATCCAGGGAATCAGAGTACCAGAGCCAGCTGAACACCTGTAACAGCACTGAAGAGCCCAGCAGCATAAAGATCATCACTGCCATGTACACATAGGCCCCATCCTGATAAAATGACACAACAGTCCAAATGTCCAGTGCTATATCCAGCAGGAACAATAACAGTCCCACTAAAGTAAACAGGTAATTCAATAAAAAACCAAAAGGAAAGCGCTCCGGAGTCTCCACCATGATTCAGTCCAGTGTGAGCAACCTTACAGCATGCAACGTTTTTCTGCTGAGAGATATGCATATATATATGCTGTTTAAAAGATAAGAAACAGAAAATAAACTTCATAAACTCCTCCCATGTCACTTCTTTGAATGATTTGTCATGTGTCTGTAGTGAGTGATGTCACATGTGAACAAACTTCATACACTTTGGTATAAAGTGGGAAGTGTCAAATATTCACTCATTAAATTTAATTTATAAATCTAAAGTCCAGTACTGAGCAGTGATTTTCTGTGTGGCTGGGATATTTATTTGATAATTTATATATTTTATATGAACAGATGTGTTAAAATCCATAGTGTATGAACAATAGTAATAGGCTACTGATGCTTGCCTCAGGAAA
This sequence comes from Gymnocypris eckloni scoliostomus, assembly GCA_027564155.1. Lineage (NCBI taxonomy): Eukaryota > Metazoa > Chordata > Actinopteri > Cypriniformes > Cyprinidae > Gymnocypris > Gymnocypris eckloni. Next base: position 10,051,781 of record CM050427.1, on the reverse strand, counting down.
TACATAAATGTGACCCTCTCTGTGAGATCCAGGCTAGTCTCAAAATCTAATTAGGAGATAACAAGCATTAAAGTATGATTTCAACCATTAATTTACAGAGAGGGTCACAAAGAACAAAGCACATATTCTCTGTACTAAATGATCAGTTATGTAACAGAGAGCCAAAGGAACAGAAGTGCCAGCCAAAGTAGCTGGAAAAAGACATTCTCAGTTGTGCTTTCTATCAGACTTGGCAAACAAAATCAACTGTCAAGTACAGTAACAGCCAGTGCATGTCAATAGTTACTCAGAAACAACAAAGTAAATAAACCATCAGGGCACATAAAAGATATTGAGAATAGCCTGACTCATTTAATACAGCTACAAAACATTGAGTGGAGACCTGTCCGAAAAATCCCTGAACAGAACTGATGTAATTTCATAACCCATGATGTATTGGCTTGCATTCACTCAGCATGACGATACATTTTAAAGAGCTAACCGATATCTAATGCGCCAGACTCGTGACGCCAGACATTTCAATGCACATGATATCAAAATGAAACTAGATCCACAAAAACTATGTACAGGAACTTACAGTAGGAAACAGTCACTATTGGGTAATACAAATACCTCAAGTATTTGTTCCGACAATAAATGAGACATTTTTGTGAATGGAATTTTCACAGGAAGTGAGCATAAGAACTTTTATCACAATGCCATTCAGTTCAATCCATAGTGAAAATACTCACATAAAATAGACCAATAGTAGAAGTTAACACTTTATAAGCTGGTTTACATACAATTAGATCCAATCTTTTGGGGGGAAAATGTCTGAGAATTTACAGATGAGGTAAATAAATGAGTTTAAGTGTAGTCTCTGACAACTACATACGAAAATCAATCCTAATGGAATCAAACCTAAATCCTTCAAAGTGATAATTCATCCAGGAATGAAACATGCATCATTATTCACCATTGTGTTGTTCCAAAAACTGTGTGACTTTCTTTCCTCTTTGGAACACAAAATATATTTTTAAGGAAGCTGGTTTTCTGAGACATTTCTCAAAATATATTATGTTTCACAGAAGAAAGTCAGTAATACAGGTCTGAAAACAAATGCTAGTAAATATCAAGATTATTCATTTTGGGGTGAACTACCCTTTTATGAATCAAATATTGTAGGAAGGTTTTCAATTTATTTTCATCCAATATATTCTTAATGGACTCTTGTTTGATATTAAAAAAAGAAAAGAAACATCCCTTTTTCAGGATCTTGAATTTTAAAGACAATTTAGTAAAATACAAATACTGTGATCATACATGTGTGGTACATCAGACTCCTGCCTCTAGTGTGTCCTTCATCCACATTAAACCAGTTGATTCAACCACACTCAAGCTTAGGGTGTTTTATGTTCAACAGGGTTACTTGCATTAAATCCAAAACACATTACAAAATTTAAACACACACACAAACGCAGAACTACTACCTAATAAAAAAACGGAAGGTCATTTAACTTGATTATTTGACGCTACACTTGAACACATTGAGATATTAAAGGTTAATTTAAGTGAATTTCTTCCCTCAGCAGAATATTGTGACTTCCACTAATGGGAACCGAAACTGTTTGGTCACCAGTATTCTTCAAAATAACTTCTCGTTGAGTAAATAATCGTTGTTGAGTGGACTATCCTTCTAATCAGTATTTCTATGTCACAATGTCTTAAATAAAATTATGAATCTTATAGAACCGCTTGCAGGAAGATTATGACATTTAGCACACAGATAGGAGACAGTCTCATCATTAGTCACAGCAAATGTTGGTATCTGTAACTCTCTAGTGCTACCAACAGGCCAAATTTGCACTCATGTTTCTGCTAATAAACTTTTGAACCATAAGGTCTAAAAGCTACATTATTTTACCTCAGATTCCTTGGCTCATATGGAAGCAAATGCATACCAAAAAAATAAAGTGTACAGGTCAAGATGTTTTTGTAATTTAAAATATTCAGAATAATTTATTTTTTTCACACTCATCACAGAATGTTTGTCCAATTTTCACCAAAATTAGCTCAGATCAACTTCACAGCATTCTCTAAAAACGTTTTTGATGTAGCAAACCATTTTCGTGAACCGCGTTAACAAAGTTGATGACGTTTGGACAAACATGGACAAGAGGCTTTATCTCTGCAAAGCCTTAGTGGATTCTGACCAAACTTGGTATGTTTTACAGGGCTCTAGACTCTTTATTCCTACTGGTCACACTTTTGAGACCAACTCTCTCAGTTGGTAGCACGAGTACATAATTTGATCGCAATTTTCTTATTTTTTTTTTTGATAATCAATCCATGCTGATGAACTTTTATCATAGTTTATAATTACAGCTCAATGATCTCAACAAATTAGAATACTTCATAAGACCAATAAATACATTTTTTTGTGAATTGTTGGCCTTCTGGAAAGTATATTCCTTTACTGTATATGTACTCAATACTTGGTAGGAGATCCTTTTGCTTTAATTACTGCCTCAATTCGGCGTGGCATAGAGGTGATCAGTTTGTGGCACTGCTGAGGTGGTATGGAAGCCCAGGTTTCTTTGACAGTGGCCTTCAGCTCATCTGCATCATTTTTTAGTCTCTTGTTTCTCATTTTCCTCTTGATAACACCCCATAGATTCTCTACGGGGTTCAGGTCTGGTGAGTTTGCTGGCCAGTCAAGCACATCAACACCATGGTCATTTAACCAACTTTTGGTGTTTTTGGCAGTGTGGGCAGGTGCCAAATCCTGCTGGAAAATGAAATCAGCATCTTTAAAAAGCTGGTCAGAAGGAGGAAGTATGAAGTGCTCCAAAATTTCTTGGTAAACGGGTGAAGTGACGTTGGTTTTCAAAAAACAAAATGGACCAACACCATCAGATGACATTACACCCCAAATCATCACAAACTGTGGAAACTTAACACTGGACTTCAAGCAACTTGGGCTGTGATCTTCTCCACCCTTCCTCCAGACTCTAGGACCTTTGTTTTCAAATGAAATACAAAACTTGCTCTCATCTGAAAAGAGGACTTTGGACCACTGGGCAACAGTCCAGTTCTTCTTCTCCTTAGCCCAGGTAAGACGCCTCTGACGACAACTTTAGCCAAATTCCTTGATACGTCTGTGTGTGGTGGCTCTTGATGCCTTGACCCCCAGCTCAGTCCATTCCTTGTGAATATCACCCAAATTCTTGAATCGATTTTGCTTGACAATCATCATAAGGCTGCGGTTCTCTTGGTTGGTTGTGCATCTTTTCCTTCCACACTTTTTCCTTCCACTCAACTTTCTGTTAACATGCTTGGATACAGCACTCTGTGAACAGCCCGCTTCTTTGGCAATGAATGTTTGTGGCTTACTCTCAGTGAACCAAACTGAGAGACCATTTTGAAGGCTCAGGAAACCTTTGCAGGTGTTTTGAGTTGATTAGCTGATTGGTATGTCACCATATTCTAATTTGTTGAGAGTGAATTGGTGGGTTTTTGTTAAATGTGAGCCAAAACCATCACAATTAAAAGAACCAAATACTTAAACTACTTCAGTCTGTGTGCATTGTATTGATTTAATACACAAGTTTCACAATTTGAGTTGAATTACTTAAATAAATTTACTTTTCCACGAAATTCTAATTCATTGAGATACACCTGTATAGTAGAGGTCTGCTACCGACCCGACCGAAAAACTCTCCGGCTTCAGTTCGGGTTAATGTTTAACTAACAGCCCGGGCTCGGGCCAGGTTCAGGTTTGTAAAAGAGAAATTGTATATATATATATAGATATGGCTATATTTTTTTTAACTTATATATATCACTTTTGCGCATGTGATCCTGATTTCGCATGCTTTTTTCTCACAACACCGCAGACAAAATGCAGACAGATAAAGCAAAAGTTTTGTGAGGAGAAACTTATTACGGTGCCAAATGATGCAGGAAAAGCTGCAATATGGAGGAATTACGATCTTGTCCTTACAAGCAATAAAAAGCTATGTGGCTACATGCAGTGTAGGGCTTGCAAAGATGTCTTGGCCTACGACAGTAAGAAGACAAGTACATCATCTCTACAGTGACACACTGACCATGGATGCACTCGTTCAACAGCAGCAGCTAACGGTAATAGCTACAAACAGACATTGGTTTGGGACTATTTATCTCAACCAGCTAAGTCAGTACCTGCTTCTGTAAAATCCAGTCTCACAGAAAAATGTGTGGAGTTATGTTGTCGCAATATTAGGTCATTTCCTACGGTTGCAGGAAGAGGCTTTGTCGACCTAGCACAATACCTAATAAATGTGGGGGCTACCTATGGCTGCGTCTCAGCAGAGAGGGTGCTGCCTGATCCCACAACAATCTCTCGGAGATGTAATGAAGCCGCAGCCTCAAAACGTCAGACTGTGGTCAAATAAATATTGGCTATTATGCGTGACATTAATGTTGGGTTGACCACTGACATGTGGACTGATGATTACCGCAAGAACAGTTTCTTACCAATCACGTTACATCACTCCAGATTTTTTGCTCCAAAGCAGAGTCCTTACTACAGCGATGTTCCCCCCTGAAGAAGCAAAAAACGGTGACAACATACAGAGAAAATTACAGCGGCAGCTTGTTTCTGTACTTGGATGTGATGCCTGTGTTATGAACAAAGTCGTCTGGGTCACTGATCAGGGATCAAACATGATTGCTACACTCGCAACGTATCATTGGCCTGATTGTCAGGACCATATTTATAACACAGTAGGCTACTCAGACGTGCACTTGATTGCAATGAACTATGAGACTGCGCACCAGAGATCACACAGACTTTATTGGCAGCCAAAGCACTCGAAAGATACGTCAAGCAAACAGGTATAATAAACCAGTTAACAGAAAATGTCAGACAAATGTCGGATACCAGATTAAACACTGTGTTTTACAGTACAGACATTCATTTACTTTTCCTTCAGTCTGAGGTTTATTCATTACACTTTTTGGTGTGAAAGTGCTTTTATATTTGCTATAAATAGAACTTCTTATATTGAAAACAAACAATCAAACCCTGTTCATATTTAAAAAGGAATGCAAAAGTAACATAACGCATTTCTTTCCATAAAAAGTAACTAAGTAATGTAATTAGTTACATTTTTTGGGAGTAATGCAATATTGTAATGCATTACTTTTAAATGTAACTTTCCCCAACACTGCTGCTAATGCCGAGCTTGAGCTCTTGAAGCTCCGCCCTCTTCTCTGAGAGCAACAGTTAATTTGCATTAAAGCAACATACTCAACCTGGTCTCATAAAAATACTACCTCTGTGCACTTTCTCTGCAACACTGTTTTACGTACCTTACTGCACATTTCGCCACAGTTTCAAAGAGAAATGTCCACTGAGTGGCGCTAAAGCACAAGTTAAATACGTCAACCCTGGCACATTTTTATTACGTAGATATAGGTACATATTGCTGTGTTTTTATTACGTTGCTACAGGTACATATATCGGTGGTTCAGAATTCAAATATCTGGGGTCTGTCCCTAAAAATTAATGCTCTATAGTTTTGGAAATATGCCCTACACCAAACCCAACCCTAAACCTACCCGATAGTGTTAACAAATGTAAAACTGATATAAAAAACATATTTGTTGATGCAACCATGCTATCTGAACTTCCTTATATGCAGATTTGAACTGCTTTGTTGAACAGCGATTACACGGGATTCGAACCGAAGCTCCTCTCCGTATTCCGTGAGTTACCAAATAAATTTACTGTCTATGAAAACCCATAGATATGAAGCTGGATATGTGTGATGCTATCATTCAAAAGCATCAGTTTTCAAATCTCCCAGCAAATTAATATTGTTTTGAAGTCGTAACATGATATTCTTCAAGTAATTGTGCGAAAAAAATGCTTTATTAATCAAAACTGTAAATTTGTGTGAAAAGATATAAGAGGTGTCTACAGGACTTTTACTGGCTGTAGTTGTTTGTTTCTCCGGTAGTATGCAGTTATTGGTACATATTTCGTGTTTCGCTAAAAAAGTGTGCCCATAATACAGTGCAGAAAGTATTCATACCCCTTAATTTTTTTTCACTTTTTGTTATGTTACTGCCTCATGTTAAACTGCTCTAAATTACTTTTCCCCCCACATCAATCTACACTCTATACACCTTATTGAAAACTGAAAAAAACTAAACAAAACAAAACTTAATTTTTCACAACTTTGTAAATTTTTTTAAACAAAAAATGTATATAAGTACATTGCATAACTAAATATTTAGCTGAAGAAGCTTTATAAGTCATTTTTGTTTGATGTGACAAGCTTTGCTCATCAGCTTTTGGTAATTATCTGCCATTCTTCTCCTCACCTCTTCACCTCTCAAGCTCTTTCAAGTTGGATGGGGTCAGATGCACATTTTCAGGTCTCTCCAAAAATATTTGACTGGGTTTAATCCCAGGCTGTGGCTGGACCACTCAAGGACATTTAAGGAGTTGTCCTATAATCCACTTTTTCTGTGTGCTTAGGGTCATTGTCCTTTTGAAAGGTGAACCTTCTGCCCAGTCTGAGGTTCTGAATGCTCTGGACTGGGTTTCCATTAATGCTATCTCAATAGTTTGGTGCATTGAGCTTTTCTTCTACTCTGAGGGGTCCCTCAGTCCCTGCCGCTGAAAAAGAGCCCCACAGCATAAGGCTGCTACCAGCACACTTTACTTTTGGGATGGTACTCTGCAGATTAACGCCTCTGAGGTAAAAGTTATGTTTTGGATTTAGTTTTTGTGCTTTTCTTTATTTTTTGCCACACAAACCGTTTTAGTAATGCCAATATTGTATTTTAGGTGCTTATTAGTTTGTTAGCTCCGTCACAATGATTCCGATTTGATTCCAATTGAATTGATATTTGAGAAGATAATGTGAGTATATTTCACTGTGCCCTTACATTGTATGGTTTTATTAATGTATGTTTGTTGGAAATTATTATTTTTTTTTTTTTGTATTGTTCCAAGCCAGGTATATTGTTGTAATAAAGTTAAGCAGCTGTGGCCAATTAATTAAAATATTAGGCTATATGTGTATTGGACACTTAGGGCCTTCATCACACTAAGCAATTAAATGTGTCAGGTATCAGAACAAATATTTTTTTTTATCTTGTCCGGTCTTGAATCGGCCATTCGGTTGAAGTCGTGGTTTGGCTTATTTTTAAATGAAGTCCTGTGGTTATGTTGCCTTGCAGTGTTTGTGAATTTAAAGAATATCTGAAGCACTGCAGAACCCACGACATGTTAACAATGTATTTTTTTCTTGTGGCCATAACGATTGTGGAAGAAAGTGTCTGGAACGTGTCTGTTCAATTAAAGTGTTCAATTAATTTTTGCAGCACGGAGTATGCAGATATTAAAAGGCTTGTGTCTCACTTGAGTAGCCACATACAAGAGGGGCTGACTGTAACTTGTCCCTTTCTTGGATGTTCCAAGACTTTCAGCGTAAAGACATCCTTTTCGTCACATATTTCCAGATATCATAGAAGCTGGAATATCACCCAGATTTCACCTGTTCATCTATGTGACGTTGCAGTACAGTCTTCTCCGGGTGAGGAAGCACATGTTTCTGATAGTGTACCTGAAGAAATTGATGTGACTGATGCAGACCAAAGTAAGGATAAAGTGCAAGATGCTTACACAGAGAATTTAGCACTGTTTTAATTTGGGTTTGGAGGCAAAGCATTTAGTCTCAACCTCCACAATTACAGAGATAGCAAATGAAATGAAGACTCTTCAGGATATTCAACAGGAATATACAATGGATATGCTGTCTAGAGATCTTGAACAATAGGGTGTTTCTGCAGAGATGTTAAGATGTCTTGGGGGAAGTGCATATGAGTGCATACTCCGCTCCAGTTTGCATACCGCCCAAACCGCTCTACAGATGATGCGATTTCCTCCACCTGGCTCTTACCCACCTAGAAAATAAAGACTCCAATGTTAGAATCCTTTTCATTGACTTCAGCTTATCATTCAACACAATAATCCCACAACAGATCATTAACAAATTAAACCTGCTGGGCCTCAACAATTCCCTTTGTAATTTGATCCTGGACTTTCTAACCAGAAGACCTCAGTCAGTTCGTGTCGGCCGCAACACCTCAAGCACTACCACAATGAGCACAGGTGCCCCACAGGGCTGTGTGCACAGCCCGCTGCTCTTCACGCTGCTGGCCCACGACTGCACTAACAAATTCAGCTCCAACCACATCATCAAGTTTGCAGATGACACATCCGTGGTAGGTCTCATCAGCAACAACGATGAAACGCATTACAGAGAGGAAGTGGTACAGCTGGCTGAATGGTGTGGTGAAAACAACCAGTCCCTCAATGTGAGTAAGACAAAGGAGGTTGTGATGGACTTCAGACAAAACTCTGGTGATCACCCCCCATTGACCATCAACAGCTCGACTGTGGAGAGAGTCAGCAGCACCAAATTCCTGGGGGTGCACATCACAGAGGACCTCACCTGGACCACCAACACTACATCACTCTCTAAAAAGGCGCAACAGCGCCTAAACTTTCTCCGCCGGCTGAAAAGAGCAATTCTCCCTCCACCCATCCTCACCACTTTCTACAGGGGAACCATTGAGAGCGTGCTGACCAGCTGCATCACTGTCTGGTACGGTAACTGTAGTGCAGCAAACCGCAAGACCCTCCAGCGGACAGTAAACACAGCTGCAAAGATCATCGGTGCCCCTCTCCCCTCCATCCTGGACATTTTCCTTGCACGATGCTCCAGTAAAGCAAATAGTATCGTGAAGGACCCAACCCATCACTCCCACAGTCTCTTCCATCTCCTACCATCAGGAAGACGGTACCGGAACATCAGAGCCCGCTCTGCCAGACTGCTCAACAGCTTGTTCCCCAGTCTGTGAGAGCCCTGAACTCAAATCACCCGCCCCTCACTGAAACACCATACAAACCCCTACCTCCTGAAACATGGACCATCCCGCTCCCCAGCCCTACCACATCATTGAAAAAAACATATGCAACTTTGTTGTGCAATTCAAGTGTGCTACACTCTCCTTTATTCGCACTAGACACTTTTAACACGTTACTATTTGTACATAATCCCACAAAAGACTTAATAGTACATGTATGTTTACATGCTCATGCACTACAAATCACCTTTCACTGTTCACCAGTCAGCTGCTTGACTTACGATGTTTCTCTCTGCACATGTACAGTATTCATTTGAAGCATTCGTACAGTTTGTATAGTTTGTATTTTTTTGTCTATGTATAGGTTAACATTTATATACAGTATATGTATAGTCAAAATCTGTCAGTAGGTTAGTTGTGTATAGGTTTATAGTGTACTTTTTTACTTCATTGTTGTATGTCTGTATTTACGTAGCACCGTGGTCCTGTGAGGCACGACGTTTCGTTCCAGTGTATGTAGCGGAATGACAATAAAGCTCAACTTGACTTGACTTGATATGAGCAGAGTCCTATGCACAGGGCCTTACATGCTAATGGACCTTTAACTACACACTATAGACGGCTGCAGTATTACAAAACGCACTATAACTATGTTCATTTGAAGTCACACTTGGTTACAATGATAGAGGCCAGAAGAGGCACTACCATTATCTTCCAGTACTGTGGTCAGGACCTCGATCATCGTTACTGCCGTCTACATTCCACCACAGGCAGATACTAGCTTGGCTTTGTCCAAACTCCACGACGAGCTCAGCGGCTACATCAATAAACACCCTGACGCTGCCTCCATCATCGCGGGAGACTTCAACAAAGCCAACCTCAGAAAAGTAATGCCAAACTTCCACCAACATATATCCTGTCCAACTAGAGGACAGAATACACTGGATCATTGCTACACCCAGTTTAAGAATGCCTACAAAGCTCGTTCCCTGCCGGCTTTTGGCAAATCAGATTACGCCGCCATTTTCCTCACACCGGAATATAAACAAAGGATCGTTCAGAAACCCCCGGTGGAGAGGAAAGTGACGCGCTGGTCCTCCCACTCTGAAGCTATGCTACAGGCGTCTCTTGATGACGTCGACTGGGACATGTTCCGGGCGAGTTCAGCTGACGTCAGCGAGTTCACGGATGTAGCAGTAAGCTTTATCAACACGCTAACCGACCAAGCCACCGAAACTGTAACAATAAGGACATTTTCGAATCAGAAACCGTGGGTGGACAGATCAATCCGTGATGCGGTTAACCATCGCACTGCCGCATACAACGCTGGTCTTTTGTCGGGAAACATGAGCGATTACAAAACTTCGTGCTACGCTCTGCGTCGGGCAGTTAGAGCTGCTAAACTCAGATACAGGGAGAGAATTGAGTCACATTTCCAGCTCAATGACTCTTGACGCATGTGGCAGGGACTGAAGACCATTTGTTCCTCTGGAAATAACTCCTCCGCAGAGGTGAGAGCAGATCCGTTGCTGGCCGAAGAGCTAAACACCTTCTACGGCCGATTTGAATGTAACGGCGGCGCGACTCTGCCGATCTGCGTGCCAGGAAGCAGCAGACAGAGCAGCGATGTTTATGCTATCACCTTTTCAGAGGACGACGTTCGGAGGGAACTAAAGAGAGTGAACGTCAGGAAAGCTGCAGGACCTGATGGGATTACTGGCCGCGTTCTGAGGTCCTGTGCTGATCAGCTTGCTGGTTTGTTTACTTCCATCTTTAATGAGTCCCTTGCTACCTCTGTGGTTCCCACCTCATTTAAAAAATCTGTCATAATCCCTGTGCCTAAGAACAGTAAACCCTCTTGCCTGAATGACTACCGTCCAGTTGCCCTCACATCGACAGTCATGAAGGTTTTGAGAGACTTTTAAAGAAACACATTTGCTCCTCCATCCCTGCTACTTTGGACCCTCTTCAGTTTGCCTATCGGCCAAATAGGTCTACTGATGATGCCATCTCCCAGGTACTGCACTCCTCCCTCACTCACATTGACAGCAAAAATGGCAACTATGTCAGGCTGCTATTCATTGACTATAGCTCAGCTTTCAACACTATAGTCCCCACCAAGCTAGCTGTCAAACTCTCAGACCTCGGCCTAGACACTTCACTCTGTGACTGGATTCAAGATTTCCTCACCGCCAGACCACAAGTGGTGAAAGTCGGCCAGTTCACCTCCAACTCCATCACCCTGAACATAGGAGCCCCACAGGGCTGTGTCCTGAGTCCCCTGCTCTACTCTCTCTATACACACGACTGCGTGTCCTCACACAGCTCCACTTCTATTGTTAAATTTGCTGACGATACTGTGGTTCTGGGCCTCGTTTCCAACAATGATGAGGCCGCATACTTGCATGAGGTGGAGAGACTCACATCATGGTGCCAGGACAACTGTCTCTCTCTGAATGTGAGCAAAACTAAAGAGCTGATCTTGGACTTCAGGAAGAGACAGCAGCGGCCCTACACTCCTCTTATGATCAGTGGGACCCCTGTTATAGAGGGTGAGCAGCTTCAAGTACCTCGGTGTAAACATCTCTGAGGACCTGACATGGACTGCACACATCCAAACACAGGTCAAGAAAGCCAGGCAAAGACTGTACCATCTGCGACAGCTGAGGAAATTCAGGGTCTCACCAGCTATCCTGAAAACTTTCTATTCAGGGGCCATAGAAAGTGTTCTGACTCAGTGCATCTCAGTGTGGTATAATAATGCCACAAATCAGGACTGCAAAGCTCTGCAGAGAGTCGTGCGCTTAGCTGAGCACATCTCAGGGTCTGCTCTCCCCTCTCTGCAGGACATCTACCTCAAACGCTGCAAAAGCAGAGCTGCTAAAATCATCAAGGACTCGAATCACCCTGGTAACCATTTTTTCATTTCACTGCCATCTGGCAAGCGCTTCAGGAGCATGTTGGCAAAAACTGAGAGACTGAGGAGGAGTTTCTTCCCCCAGGCCATCAGGCTCCTAAACTCAGTCTCATAACATCATAACATCCACAGGACTCAATTTAATAAACTGTAAACACATCCATTATTCTCCATCATCCACACTGCTGCTATGTGTACATACCCGGTACAACCTATTTGCACATTCTCTTGCACATCCGTGTTTATATTAATATTTATTAATCCACAGTATACTGTATTGCACATTTTATCTCATTGCACATCTTACTCCTTATTTTATTTCATTATTTGTTCCTATTTTCATTCTCACCTATATTTATATATATATATTCTCTTGTGTTATGTTTCATTGTTGTATTGCTTTTTATTTATTTTTTGTATTTTATTTTTATTTTATTTAATTTTTTTGCACTTTCCATTGAGCGGACCTGTCCTGACTTACATTTCACTACTGATTATACCCTGTATGATTGTGTATGTGACAAATAATAAAGAACCTTGAACCTTGAACCTACTGGAAAGCCTCAGTGTACTGCAGGCTTTCCGCAGTAAAAAGAGGGCAGTGCAACTCAGCAGTGCTTTAACCATCTTCATGATGAGGATAGTACACTGTGATTTCACTGATGGGCATGCCATTAGATCTAATGCTATGTTTGTGTCAGACCAAGACTCATTAAAGGTGATGCTTTTTCAAGACTCATTTGAGATTGCTAATCCTCTCGAATCCGCCAAGCAAAAGCACAACATTTTAGCTGTCTACTTCACATATGGAAATTTTCATCCGGATGTGTGAATCAAATACAGTTGGTACTATGTTCAGAAAAAGACTAAGTGCTTTGATGTGAATAAAGTTTTCACTAAGGTAGTGTCAGACCTGTGTGAGCTGCAAACCAAAGGTATATCTTTTGAGGGAAAGTTGTATAGGGGTACTGTTGCATGCATAATTTGGGCTCCCACATGATTGGTGGCTTTACAGAAAATTTCAGCTCTGCTATTTTTTTCTGTAGATACTGTCTAATGACAAGAGATGAATGTATCTCCAACCCTCTCACAGTTGTCACTTAGAGAGATCCTGCTGGTTATACAGTGCTCAGCGTAAATGAGTACACCCCCTTTGAAAAGTAACATTTTAAACAATATCTCAATGAACACAAAAACATTTTCCAAAATGTTGACAAGACTAAGTTTTATATAACATCTGTTTAACTTATAACATGAAAGTGAGGTTAATAATATAACTTAGAGAACAAAATTTTCAGTTTTACTCAAATTAGGGTGATGCAAAATGAGTACACCCCACTGAAAGTCTCTGGAGCAAAGCTAAATTTTAGACTACAAATGTCTAATTTAACAAGAATTCAACCGCAGGTAATTATTCATTACACAGGTGACAGTTGACTATAAAAGGGTGTTACTTAAAGAAAACCCCTTCCCATTTCATGCTGTCAGCAATGGCACCACATGGAATAGAAATGTCACAAGACCTGAGAAAGAAAATAATTTCTTTACACAAGAAAGGTGAAGGCTACAAGAAGATCAGCAAAGCTTTACTTATCAGTCAGAATACTGTAGCAAAAGAGGTACAAACATTTAAAAAAGATGGAACTGCAACCATCTCACAGAGACGTCCAGGTCGTCCACGGAAGTTAACACCTCGTCAGGAGCGTATTCTGATGAGAAGGGTTGAAGAAAATCGACATGCAAGTTCACTGTAGTTATCTAAACAAGTAGAAAGTCAAATTGGGGTGACTATTTCCCGTGACACAATACGGCGTGCACTGCAGAGGAATGGCATGCATGGGTGCCGTCCACGAAAGAAGCCTCTCCTAAAGCCCGGGCACAAAAAAGCCCGCCTAGAATTTGCCAGGGCCCATGCTGACAAAGATGAAGACTACTGGGACTCTATACTCTGGAGTGATGAGACCAAGATAAATGTTTTTGGAACTGATGGCTTCAAAACTGTATGGCGTCACAAAGGTGAGGAATACAAAGAAAAATGCATGGTGCCTACAGTGAAACATGGTGGTGGCAGTGTCCTTATGTGGGGCTGCATGAGTGCTGCTGGTGTCGGGGAGCTGCATTTCATTGATGGCATCATGAATTCACAAATGTACTGCTCTATACTGAAAGAGAAGATGCTACCATCACTCCGTGCCCTTGGTCGTCGTGCACTTTTCCAACATGACAATGATCCCAAACACACATCTAAGGCCACTGTTGGATTTCTGAAGAAGAACAGGGTGAAAGTGATTCAGTGGCCAAGTATGTCTCCTGATCTGAACCCAATCGAACACCTATGGGGAATTCTGAAGAGACAAGTTGAGCATCACTCTCCATCCAGCATCCAATCTCAAAAGAGGTCATTCTTGAAGAATGGAAAAAGATAGATCTGGCAAAATGTCACCAACTTGTTCATTCCATGCCTAGAAGACTTGACGCTGTCATTAAAAATCATGGAGGCCATACAAAGTACTAGATTTAGTAGTTTTTGTTGTGGGGTGTACTCATTTTTGCATCACCCTAATTTGAGTAAAACTGAAAAATGTGTAATCTAAGTTATATTATTAACCTTACTTTCATGTTATAAGATAAACAGATGTTATATAAAACTTAGTCTTGTCAACATTTTGGAAAATGTTTTTGTGTTCATTGAGATATTGTTTAAAATGTTACTTTTCAAAGGGGGTGTACTCATTTACGCTGAGCACTGTACATATACATAAATATTTTCTAAATATATACTGTATATGTGTGTATTTTTATATACATAATAAATATGCACAGTACACACATATATTATATAAACAAAAACTTTTGTTTTGGATGCGATTAATGGTTTGACAGCACTAATAATCTCTCTGCTACCATTTTAAGCTCACACCTACCTTACATGTCACTGTTGTTCATTTTATTTAATTTGATTTTGTTTGTGATATTATTATTATTATCATTACTGTTATTAAATCTGTTGTAAAGTTTGGTATATAATTTTGATTACAGCTACACTGATTAGAAAAGGAGGCTGTGATGTTTATTTGACTTTATTAATCTAGCTTAAGTTATGTATTTTGCTTCTATTGTTAATTTTTGGTTATATGTGTTATGCATAGGTTCACAAGCTGTACTTGGCACCACCTCATCAGGATATTCATGTCCAAACACCATCTCTGACACCTAGCTCTGTAGATTGTTCCCTGTTCCATGAGGTATGTGTTGTACCATGGCACACAATTCCCTCAAAACTCATGCTTGCCTTAAGTGAAAATAAAAGACCAAAGCCCAGTGAGACAAGAAAACTAGTTTACATCGACATTGATGACGTACTCGATAAAGGTCATGGAAGGCCCGGAAGAGCAAAGCTGCGGGACATTGCAAAGCAGATTATAGATAAATATCCCTAGTCTTTCCAAGACAGAGAGCTCAATGGAACAAAAGTCATTGGAACATAATATGATACTCTCTTTATACAGCTAGAAAACAAAGTTGAAAATGTTCGAAGGTCCTCAACCTTCAGCTCAAAGCGCCCATCAGAGGATGAAGATGTGGTGAGGAGAAAATCCACACATTCAGATCGTTATGGATGTGTGGAATGGCAGCTGATATTGAGGGTACTGATGAACTAAAGTCTAAACAAGATTATTGAAAAGTGCCTCCATAACCCATGATTTTCAGGAGTACTTCGTTAGAAAATTGATGGCTGAAACGTATAGCATCCAGTGTGCAACCATTAACAAAGAAGCACTGTAAACACATTAATGGAAGAGTGGCCTTTCCTTTTTGAAGCTGATCACCTGTTTGCTCACACATGTACACTCCTCGGCTTTCCGGTGCAAAAGAAGCTGGCAGAGGATTTATCAAAAAAAGGAAAAACCCCTAAAGACTTCCTTAATTCAAAATGGATGAAGATTGAACTCTGCGATGATCCAGTCCAGCTGATCTCTGGTATTGACAAATTCTTTAAGGAAAACCCTGAACATCTTCACTGCCAAAATGAGGTGAGTTTAGACTCTTTATTGTCTTTTTGTCTTACCTATACATTTTTGTATGTGTTTTATATTATTGTTTTTAAACCACAGATAATTACAAGATCAGACTTTTAAGACAGATTGTTTGTAACATGACCATTATAATCTATGATCTTCTGCATTAATTAACTTCTTTACCAGCTATCTCCCCATTGTTGTCAAAAGTACCGACTTCGGTACCAGTCGTTCCTGAAATTTTAAAAACGTCCATTTCTGGCTAACGACTGGTACCGAAGTCGGTACCTTTGACAATAGTTTGACAACTATCTCCCCATTAGTTCATTGACTGGTCTGACGGAGTAGCTGCTGCATGGACACATTTGATTCTCAGGGGTTTCTCTCCAGAATCTTGTGCTGTAATGAAAATTGAGCTTATACCCTTTAGGCTTATTGTAATTACTATAAACTATAAAGGGATTATTCATTCAAAAATAAAAAATTGCTGTTGATTTTTGTAAGTGACTTTTTTTTTTTTTGTAGATCAGTAAATACAATTAAGCTTTTTTTAATTAAACTAAATTTAAAACTAAATTAATAACTGGATGAATAAACTAACATGTTGGGTGAACTTATATTTAAGTTACTAGTCATTTATCATAAGTATGTGAATGTAAATCTATAAACATTGAAAATGGTTCATGACATTCATAGTGTTTCCTCCCCCACCAATGACAGGACTTAATTGCTGCTGGACGAAGCATCCCAAGCACCCCCTGCTTTCTTATCAGGGGTTTGTATTCTGCTGTATATTATTATTTTTAATTAATAATTTATGTTATATATTGGCAAATATTTTGTATTAAATCCTTCATTCAATTAGTTTAAACATCTGGACTTTGAGTGTGTAAGCAGCATACAGAGGACTTAATCTAGGTTTGAAGTGGTCTTTTAATGTTTTTTTTTTTTTTTTTTTATACCTGTTTGATATTTGTTTAAGGTGATGAATGATTCAAGATTGCTGTGGATCAGAAAATCGTCAATGATCACATAATCTCCCCCATTGTGGCCCTGAGCTACACCTCTTTGTTTTATGTTTTTAACATCAAATACCCCAAAGAGATGGCACTTGCCCTGGAATTTATCCAAAGGTAAGCCACACATTATGAAATGTTGAGTATAGTGTATACTGTTTTGTTGCTGTTTTTAAATTGAAAAAAATATTGAATCTTGCTTTTCCCAGGGTTAAATCTTAAGCATTATTAAGCATAGCAATTGATCATTTAATTAGTGCTCGACATTACAATGATGGTTCACCCAAAAATTTGAAGTTTGTCATTCATGTTGTTCCAAACCTGTACAAATTTCTATCTTCCGAGCACAAAATATAATATTTTGAAGAGTGCTAATAACCCAAAAGCTGATGGCAGTTATTGACTTCCATCCAACTGTTTGGTTACACACATTCTTCAAAATATATTTCATTTTCAAGAGAATAATTAAATTCAGGTTTGGAATAACATGAGAGAATAAATAATTGCATATTTTTGAGGGAACTAACCCTAAGACATAACAATATTTCTCAACTGGTGGTTCATGAACCATAAGTGGGTCGCAAGACCGTTCTTAGTGGGTCAGACTGTATAAAGAAATAACTAAAAATGCAAGTGTTTCTCATTGTGAGATCTTTATTTGAAAGACATCCTTGAAAGCTGTTGACACTTGTCAGATGCAGTTTAAGTAAAGAGTGCCTAAGAAAAATGTGCTGTTCTGATTCAGTATCTGCAGTCATATGACATGTTGTCAGGTTTAATGTCAGTGTCGTTATTCTGTCTCTAATAGAAAGTCTCTCACATTTGCACTATAAATTAGAACTTCCCAAATAATGTTTGCCATTTACACTGAATGCAATATCAAAATCATTTGCACACCTTGATGCTTCCTTTTATATATATATATCCCATTTAAGTTAATTAGGCTACTTGTCCAGTTGGGCAAGTCAAATTATCACTTTCCCTTTAAAAAAAAATACACATCTAAACCTTGTCCGCATGCTACTCTATTTCAGATTCATTTCATTTCATTACTAGTGAAGCTAAATGAGTGTTAATTTCTTTCAGAGTTTTCCTGGGAATAAATCCTGGTCCAGGATAAAAAATAATAATAATAAACAAGCACTTTCTACACATTGTTCAAATATATATATATATTTTTTTTAATGGTTTTGACTTTTAATAGGTTTCCTTACTATTTTACTTCGGAATCTTAACTGTTTGACAGTACAACATTAATATTGTACACATACATAAAAAAAAAAAAGCCTTTAACAACAATTTTATACTAATTCGTTCAATAAATTGCTACCATTTTGATGTTTTATTGGAAAAAAAAGCTGAATCCATATTTTCTATAAATATATAATATAGCATATACATGGTCACAACACCCGCTACCCCTCCCCCCATTTATGTCCAAGGCACAAATAAGCTATATACACCAAAATTCAATACTTAAGTTTAACAGCCATAACCTAATGTTAAGGGATGCTTGCCTCAGGCACATATTAACTGCTCTAACAGAGATCTAAAGAATACCAGAAGTGCCAGACATTATTTGAATTATTTTAACTGCTTTAGCCTACAGCAGCTAGAAAAATACATTCTCAGCTGTGCTTCTCAGCAAGCTTGTAAATTAAATCTGCTGTCAAGTAACCCAATAGGCAGCACATGTCAATAGTTACTTGGAAACAAAAAAAAGCAGAAACAAACAGGGAAGCACAATACAGGACGCTGATTAGTCTGGCTGAGGTTAATACGTCAACAGAACGTTCGGTGGAGACCTGTCAAAAAGTCCCTTTTTGCTGAATAGAACAGTGATGTAAATATAACCCATGATGTATTAGTTTGCATCCACATGGCATGACAACAAGACACATGTTTGAAAGGGCTAACCAATATCTCCAGACTATTTATGGTAGGCGTTTAAATGACATCAAAGTGAAACTGAAGCCTCAAACGCTAAATGCAGTTACTTTTAGAAGTTTGATGAACTTCTAAAAATACCTCAAACATTTGTGTTGACAACAGGGAGTCATTTAATGCAGTGAAAATTAGATTGGAGGTGTTGACCATAAGCATTAACTTTACTCACAGTCCCTTTAAGTTCAGTCCAGATTATAGGAATTTCATAATGTATAATACTTGCATTACATGCAACCAATTATAGAGCATTATAAGCGGTTTATGTGCAAGTAGATCCAATCTTTTTTTACAAGTAATTAACTTAAGTACCAACATACGTTTGTAAAAGAAAAACACTTAAGGAATGACAATATAATTAGAAATTCCAATAATGTAGAATGTAAAATAAATCCTAAAGGGATAAATCCTGAACCAAGGGACAGTTCACCCAAACATTTGAATCAAGTGTCATATTTTACTAACCATCAAGTTGTTGAAATTCAATCTGAATGAACTTATTTAATCTGTGGAACACAAACAATATTTTAAAGAAAGCTGGTAACAAGACATTTCTATAAACATCTTTTTTGTTCTACAAGAGAAAGTAAGTCATACAAGTTTGGAACATTCATTTGGAATTTTCATTTTTAGATGAACTATTTAAGAATTAAAGATTATAAGATGGGTTGAAGTTTTTTTTAGATGATTTTTGATTGATTCCATTGTGAATGATTTCAAATTCTGACAAAATTACATTCACTTTCTGTAAACAATTTTATGATATGTGCTAAATATGTTCTATCTATCTATATTTAGTTTTGACACCATGTCTAATTCACACATATATAAGACTTTACATACTTCTATTTCTCATATCATTACATTTATGTATTTAGCAGACGCTTTTATCCAAAGAGACTTAGAGTGCATTCAGGCTATACATTATTTTATCAGTATGTGTGTTCGCTGGGAATTGAACCCACAACCTTTTGCACTGCTAATGCATTGCTCTACCACTGAGCCACATGAAAACATGAATATCACAAGAAAGAAAGAACATTCACCAAATCAGATTCCATCTGAAAACTTTAAAAGATTTTAAATACAGTGCATGTGTTGTAACAAACCACCTTTATTAATCTTATATGTTGTTTTGTCCTTTTTGGAGTTTGCCAGCCCCCCCAACATCTCCTTTTGTGTTCCATGGAAGAAAAGTCTTACAGATGTGGAAAGTTATGATGAGCAAAAGATGATACATTTTTATTTTTATGTTGGACGAGCTGTTTCTTTAATACAAACAAAATTATAGGACTTCAGATTAACAGTAACATTATCCAAAAAACATCATTTGTAACAACGCTATGTACAAGAATTTACAAATATAATACCGTATTTGTAACAATCAAACAAGCTAAATACAGCTGATTTTTACAGTACTGATGCATTAGTTGTTTCACATTCATTTGTTTTAATTACAGACGAGGTGTTTGTTGTGTAGAAGTTAGCAGCATGTCGGCCCATCCTCTTGTTAAGGGTTTGAACAGAAGCAGCGTCAGCCTGAACATTCACACGTGGCTCCACTCCATCCGTTACATCATATGCAGCTTTTCCCAAATTTGCAGTCTGCCACAGTTTGGGGTGAAAACAGAAATAATAGAGAACTTTTATAAACAGGCCCAAGACATAACAAAGCGGGATGGAGATTATCAGACTGAAGGCGTACGACTGGGTCATCTCTGCATCTCGGTACAACCACCATGTGGTCAACAGGATGCTGGTGTCTATCAATATAAACGTGTGGTAGATCAGACTCCTGTTTCTGGTGTCTCCTTCAACCACGTTAAACCAGCTGAAGTACCAGATGAGCCCTATGGTTGCCCGGTAGAGTCTTTCCCCTGCTGGGCTGTCCATGAAATCGGTGCCCTGCCTCCAGGCCCATAACACAAAGACGGGCCACAGAAGCAGGAAATGAGCTGCGATGAAGCAGGGCAACACCGAGGCAAAGAGAGCAACCGCAGCAACACGTGGGCCAATCAGAAAAAGATTCCAGAAGAAATAGACCACAGATGACAACCAACCTTGCTTGTCCTTGTCGGGCAAAAATGAACGAAGCGACCGATGATAATCCACCACCATCCAGGCTATAGAAGTAGTGGAGGCGCCCACACTCACATCTGCAGAACAGAAACATCAGTGTCATATTTCAGTTACTTTCTTTTAAATCTGTGGTTCTCTAATCCGAGTCAAAACGTAAAATGCACAATGTTAACAGAAATGAACCTGATCACCCAGCTCTTGATATTAGTTAGATATATCCAGAGAATATGTAAGAGAACATACATACTCTCATGCAGGGTGATATTTCATATCATAACCGCTTGATTGTTTGTTGCAGCGATATTGACTATATTACTCTTAGCTCTAACAACCGGGCCAAGGACGGCTAAACGAACCGCAGAGTGCTCACACTAGTCAAACGAACCGAGCTTTGGGGTCAAACACACTTAAAAATGTCCTTACATCTTGAACACAAGTGAGTTTACTTTATATAAAAAAATTATAATACATACATTTTTATAATGTTTTTGGAGTCACACCAAACGACATTCTACAACCTTGGAATACATTTTTTTTTTTTTATATGATATACAGTCTTTTGAGGGTTATACTTCACTTTGTACGCGTACGCGAGGGACAGCATACAGTGCGCGTGACACAAATTTCTTCAGAATAGTACTTTGTACGCGCAGGTCGCACATGCGCATTAAATTCTCTTGCAGTAATTAGTTTATCCACATGGTGGAAGTGCTGCTGTGGGGGTATCGATTCACAAGGTAGCCGAAGAAAACTGCATAAACATATGGCTTCACACACCTCCGGAATAAGCTTAGACGGTGTCCGGCTTCCCAAAGGGTAGCTTGCAGCAATACTTGGTCACGGCTAGCCTTTCCGCTGTGCGTTTCTATGTTTTCTATGAGTTTTTTCCGTGACCTTCCTCACAGTGTAATCCTTATAACTGCTCCCTACGGGCCCCGCTAGGCCAGGAGAGGTATTGCAATGTGGCGCAAAGTGCATGCGTCGAATGTCTGTGTACACGTGCGAGTCAAATTAAGTATACTTTGCAAGACTTGCGCGTACGACTGTGCGCATACGCTAAGGTACGCGTAAAAAAAGAAGTATACTTAGTCTCACCACATGACTTTGATTTGGTGGACAAAAAAATACAACAAAAATTAAACAAATACTAATTCTTAGGACTAGTATTTGTATTGGTACTAGTGTTTTTCAAATACCAACATGCAGTGAGGCAGTTTTATTAAAATATTTTTATAAGAATTAATAGTAAAAGAATCTGCTAAACTTTCAAGAATTCCCTTTTTTAATTATGCTTTTTTTCTTCACTGTGATACTAGGTCAACTGTCATTAACATTTTGCTCCCACACCCTACATACATCAACTAGATTGGTACAGTATTTGAATTCCAAAGTACACTCTTAAACCTGTCTTATAACGTGGGTCAGATAACCACACATTACTGCATTTCCTGTGAGTCAATGTTCTCACATCAGACTGGAAAAAACGACTTTCAACTAAGAGGAAATGCTTTTACCACTAACTGCCAAGAGGAAATTGGTCATAATTTGGAGGAAGTTTTTTTAGTTTTAATGTAAATTATGGTATAAACAAACAATGGATGAATCTCATGCAGATGGTCATCTTTTGAGCGGATTGGATGTCATATGTTTTATAGTGAAGTGGTTATAAGCATCATTGGAGTAGACGTGGAGTGGTTACCCACATTGGACCAGTCTTGCATGGTTGCTGCTCAGCATGATGTACATCATGAGGGTGAGCTGCGGTGCACTCTCACAGAACGTCTCAATGAGCCGCAGCATGCTAAGGTCATGGGTCAGATAAACTGCATACTCAGACCCACAACCCTTTCGCCACCACACTCGAAAACCCTGCCAGACAGCTGATATGTGCCTATGGAAAGAAAAAACAGAAGATATTATCTAAATAAGAATATTCACAACAGCAATTTTACCCAAACAAATATATACAATAGGGTACCATGGTATTGCAGTGTTTTGTTTTCTTTTATTTGTACATTATACAATAGTAACACAAAGGGTTTTAAACAATACCATAGTATTTATTCTGAAATATCCAGCCATCTATGACAGCTCGACCTTCAAGCCACGCTGGAGGAAATAAAGAACAGCTAAAACCAGCCTATGCCATTTAACTGGTGTAAGATGTACATATCTGGTTTAAGATAGTCAAGCTGGTCTTTAGCTGGTTTGTCAACTCTTTTACCAGCCTGACCAGCTAAAGGAGTGATCAAAAAAACCTTCCAAAACAAGCCTGCTAAACCAGCTACAGTGAGGCTGGAAGATCTGCTAAAACTAGCCAACAAGCTTAGGCAATAGAGATGGTACAGCAGTCTTATCGGGAGACATGAGCTGTAACAAAGCAGAGTGTTATGCTCTCTGGCACACAGTGAAAGCTGCTAAACAACAGTACAGCGTGTGAGTGGAGTCTCATTTCCAACTGAATGACTGAGTACCATCAGCAATTTTGGAAGTAAACCATCTACCGCGGTGATAGCATCGAGCTGAACATCTTTTACACACGCTTTGAGGCAAACTGTTCTGGCGTTACCGACAGTCCGTCAAACATTGAGGAAGGGAACAGCTGCGTTAGTGACGAGTGCACGATGACCATATCGGAGGACGAGGTTCGTAATGCATGCAAACCTCAGGAAATCCACCAACCCAGATGGCATTCCTGGTCGTGTATTGAGATCATGTGCTGATCAGCTGCCTGGCTTGTTTACATCCATCATTAGTCCTTTGCTCAATCAGTTCTCCCCGCATGCTTTAAAAAATGTATCATTGTTCCTGTGCCAAAAAAAACAAGCTCTTTTGCTTAAATTACTATTTAGGCATTCACATCGTTAATTAAGGTATTTGAGAGACTTATCAAAAACATCCAAACTAACTAAAGTATAGGAGCCTCATAAAGGACAGTGTGGCCTCAGAGCTCCACTTCTATCATCAAGTTTAAGGATGACACAATGGTAATGGGCCTCATCTCCAACAACAATGAGCCTGCCTATTTTGATGAGGTGGAGAAATTGACATCATGGTGGCAGTCAAACTGTCAGAAAAACTAAGGAGCTGGTTGTGGACTTCAGGGGGCGGCAGGAAATTTACTCCCCACTCATCATCGGTGGGACCCCAGTGAACAGAGTGAGTAGCTTCAAATACCTCAATGTGCACATCACTGAGGATCTGACCTGGACTCATCACATTCATGCTAGGGATGTGCAACAGCGATCGAGTACTCGGCCGTGACAGCGATGATCGATCATGAAAACGATGATCGTGGGGGGAAAAATTCTGATTGGTTCATAGCAGCACTTTGGGCGCACCCTGGGCTCTGATTATTTTACATGCAAGCGTTCAAAGTATAGATGTGAGAAGAGAGAAGCTTGGCTTTGAAGTCACATAGTGATGTCTGGGTTGGCTACATATCTGATTCATCTAATAAACGATGTGTTGGGATATTAACATGCTGAATGCACTGCATATTACCAGTAGTTTCATGCTCACATGCAATGCCCGATATTGACTGTTATTTGAGACGGTCATATTGCTTTTAGATGTTTCTTTTTTTTTTTAATCCTCAAAAAAATTATCATATTTGTTCAACAGTATGCATACTTCAATAACAACTGCTTTCGTACTTCGTATGGCTTCGAAAAGATGCAGGCGATTTTAGGAATCACCGATAATGTAGATGAAAATATAGCACAAATCTGCCATAAACATTAATGACATAAGCATTATAATGAGAACTATATAGAATGTGAAATCTATAGTAAATAGAAAGAGTAAAAAAAAAAAAAAAAAAAAGAGTTATGATCCTCAAAGACTCCACCCTGCCAGGAAATTCACTGTTCAGTCTGCAACAATCAGGCAGACGCTTCCGCAGCCTAATGGCTAGAACATTGGCATGAAAACAAACTGCACTTTTGGGGATCTGGTGGTGTACGGTTACTCGATAAAACTCTGCACACTGCACTTTATGTTGAGTTAATCAATACAACTCATACTCCCAGCACACTGTTAGCTTAGTTCCTGATTATAATGTATTTATATATATATATGTGTGTGTGTGTGTGTTGTAACGAAGTAATATTACTTTGTTACAGTACTTAAGTATCTTTTAGGAGTATCTGTATTTCACTTGAGTTTTTATATTTCAGCCAACTTTTACTCCACTACGTTTCCTAATTAAAATGTATACTTTTACTCTGATACATTTCCCCGAAGCATATTCGTTACTAACTACAAAATACACACAAGAACACAGATGGCAAGAAAGCAGGTTTGACGAATTAGTGGTCTGGTGTTTGCAAGTTAAACTCCTAAAAACCTTTTTGCACTCAAGTCGAGTCTGGGGTGTGCGATACAGTATCGTCTGCGATAATATGGTAAGTGATGTTGTAATGATGTGCGATCTGACAGTTGCAAGTAGCTACATCACCAAATCACACACAGAGTGCACGCAGGTTGATTTACAGGTCTATTAAAATTCAAAATTCCAGGCATTCTAAATTGTAGAAGGCAAAACTGCTTCTGTATGCTATTTATATTTATATAATTTAAAATAGTTAACCTCTAAATATATCACACAAAGAGTACCGTTTTTCTGCAGATACCATGAACAGATTTAATTATCATTTTATACAAGTTCAGTAAAGCAATAAATGACTCACATTTTAGAGAATGTTGCTTGTTTTAGCAAAATTTTCTTTACTTATTGAATGAATCAGCTTTATTTATTTATTAATTTTTTTATTTATTAAGTGCTTTATTTATTAAGTGCTTTTTGAACAAATTGATTGAATACATGATTCACTCATTAACATGGTCAAATGCTTTGTTTTTGAATGAATCAGCCATTTTAATAAATCTGTTGAATCTCAATGACTCACTCATTAACAATCACATGCTGCCACCAACTGGCGGTTTTAATTTCACATTTCGACTATTTTTTTCATGTTTTACATTTTTTCAAATATCAGTATTTAAAGTTTTATGTTAAAAACAAAATATTAGGCCTATTTATGCATCTGTAACTGCAGTTTAAATGCATCCATGTCCCCTCTGCAATGAATAAACTGTGTAAATATTTCTAAATTAGGAGTGGGAAAAACAAAAAAAAATCGATGCATCGCAATTCTCTCTCTAATGATTCTGAATAGATTCGGAGAATTTCAGAATATATTCTGAACTTAGTTTTTAACCAGATTTGGAATGAATGCAGCTTAAATGATCTCCCGCTGTCTATGATGTCATAGTAAAAAACAACAGTAAAGATGAAGAAAAATCACTCGCAGTTCTTGGATGAAAAACATTCAGATAATCTTAAATACTGAAATAACTCTGTTTGTTATGTTTCTATGCTCCTCTTTATTATGTACTACTTGCTTGTATGTTTTGAAGTTATATTTGTTTAAAATTCTTAACACACAACTGTTTAAATTATTTGTTTTAATTAAATAATTAATTATTTTAAAAAAGTACTTAATATGTAAGGATAAATGCAAGGATTTTGATATTGTCAAGTCGGTGAACTAATTAATAAGGGGGGACAATATTAGATCAAGAATCGTTTTGTAATCAGATCGTGAGGGGACTAAAGATTCCCAGCCCTAATCTAAATGCTATTTCAGATGCAGATTCCAGAAATATTTTCTTATGTTGGAATAAAAGACACTAAGTACCGGATGACTTGCTTCTTATTCATACCAAAAAATACAAAATGGAAGAAAGAGTTCAAACTGAACACAGTCTTGCTACTCAAGATGTATGAATATTGTGTGTATATATATATATATATATATATATATGTTTTTTTGCTTCTTTTCCATTTTGCATTTACTTGTACTTTTACTTTCAATACTTATGTTTAAGATTTTAAAAATACCTTTCGTACCAAAGTACAATAAATATTAAATAATTTAAGACTTTTTCTCGAGTAATATACTAAACGGTGACTTCAAGTTCTACCAAAGTAATTTTTTGGTAAGATATCTGTACTTTTGGCTTTCAGGCACTTTATACACCACTGTGTGTGTGTGTGTGTGTGTGTGTGTGTGTGTGTGTGTGTGTGTGTGTGTGTGTGTGTGTGTGTGTGTGTGTGTGTGTCTCGGTGTCTATCGGTGTCTGACACATACAATGTATTGATAGCCATTTCTACAAATATACCCGTTACTTATTACTGGTTTTGTACTCCAGGGACACAATATGTCACAATGTGTTAAATTAAACAATATATATCAGTGTAATGTAAACAAAGAAACATGTATTAGGAAATCAGAGAAAATATCAACATAGCTTATGCAGTCATCGCATTACCATGTGTTTCTAGTCCATTTTTACTACCATATTATGAGAAAGAATATGAATATAGGCTTACTGCCACTTTTGTTTGTTTGTTTGTTTGTTTTTGGTAAGGCTCTAGATCTAAGTATTTGCATTTAAGGATGCAAATCTAAAGATTATTTTTAGGAAAGAAATCAGCTCACTACCTAGTCTACATAACAAAAGTCACTATGCACCAGCTGATGCACGCCGTTATGGGGCAGTATAGATCAATTATAGTAAGACTATTACATAATAGGAATGTGACAGATTCAGCGACAATAATAATAATAATAATAATAAAACAATTTTTTTTACAGATTTATCAGAGTCTTTAAATAAATATAAACGATTTTATTCTTGCACTTAACTTGATTTATTTTTACATTTATTTTAAACACGTAATTGAAATGTTTTCATCTGGAATTTGTTGTTGTTGTCATTTCATCTGAATTTGTTTTTGTTGTTATTGTTAATATGTGGGTAAATACATATTTATGAAACGCTATCGTGAAGTAGCTGCAGTCTCACCTGATAAAGATGCCCAGCTGACACACATGCAGGAAAAGCAAAAATTTTACTCCTTTCGCCCCACTGAACAAAATTACGTTCCCGGCGGACGCTTGAGATTCAAAGTCCTTCAGATCGCGATCATACTGCAGCCAAAACCAGCTGAAGAGCTGAACAACGACAGATGGCATGAGCATGAAGCCCAGCAAAACCCCAAACCACATGAACTCTCCATGCATGTAGAACTCCTTCGCCACCCACAGATCCGAGCCCACGTCCAACAGAAACGTGCAAACGCCGATGAGCGTGAAGAACAAATCCAGCAAGGAATACTTGGGAAACGTCGCGCAGTTCATCATGAGATGCGCTTCAAAGCCGAAGCCGTGGTCTGAAGTTCAGCCTCAGCATGCATGTAGCCGCGTACCGTTAGCACGGGTGCAATTCAAGTACATACAATTCCAGCAACGGTTTGATCTTCACTTAACTGTTGATTCATGTAAACGAGAACTCCACGAGAAAACGCGTCTCTTCGGAGCCATTTCTACAGCAGCAGAAACACGATGACATTTTCTAGCATATGAAAGTCACAAACTTTCAGAGACATACAACTTAAGTCACGCCCGCATGGCGTCACACTGCTGGTAACGTGGAAATAGTTGCATTACCATATTCAAATGAATTTAAATAGGAATATATTCAAGTTTTTTTTTTTGTGGGTGGGGGTTGCAAAGAATTGACTACATTTAAAAACTTGAATTATGTCAATTTTATGAATACACTTTTACTCAGAAATTGCGAAATATTTTTTGTAGAAAATGCAAAATGCATATACAAATACTATAAAGATGACTCAGTAGGCTACACATACAAATTATTAGAGCCTGCAGTTATTTTTTAGCACTTGTGTGAAAGTGTTAGAGTCGTTTTAAAAGTTTTAATGATATGCTTGTTTGTTTCTGACCATTAGGGAGCAGTGTTGTACTGTAGTTAGGATAGGTCTTCGTAATTTGGACATCGATGCCCCTCCTGGCGAGACGTGTATAAACGGAGGTCGGAGCCAACCGCACATGGCAAGCCGTTTTAAGATTTAATCTATAAGCGTACTAGTATCTATTTCCATGCTACTAGTACTTATTTTTTAGATACTAGTATCTTTTCCATTAAGTACTAATACTTATTCATTAACTACTAGTGCTTATTCTTTAGGTAGGCCTACTAGTGTCTATTGTAAAGAGTCTAGTACGTATTCATTAGATACTAGTACTTATTAATTAGATCCTAGTACTTATTCATTAGTAGTACTTATTCATTAGATACTAGTACTTATTCATTAGATACTAGTACTTATCCATTAGATAATATTGCTTATTTTTTATATACTTATACTCAGGCGCGCAGATGGCACTAGGGACGGGGGACACTAGTAATTATTTCAATAGTGACTAGTAACCATTATATTGTTACTATTAACACATTTTAAATTTTGCCATTGACTTCTATGGGGATCCATCATTGAGATATCAGCTATTCAGTTTTGACTAGTAAGTATTCCACTAGTGACTAGTACTTACTTTTTATGTACTAGTAGTTATTATTTAGGTACTAGTTCATATTTTTAGATACTAGTACTTATTAATTAGATACTAGTATCTATTAAATAGACACTAGTACGTATTAGATACTAGTACTTATTATTAGATACTAGTACTTATCCATTAGATACTAGTACTTATTCATTTACTACTAGTGCTTATTTTTGGGTACTAGTTTCTATTGTAAAGAGACTAGTACCTATTCATTAGTAGTACTTATTCATTAGATACTAGTACTTATCCATTAGATACTAGTACTTATGCATTAGATACTAGTACTTATTGATTAGATACTAGTACTTATCCATTAGATACTAGTACTTATGCATTAGATACTAGTACTTATTCATTAGATACTAGTACTTATCCATTAGATACTAGTACTTATGCATTAGATACTAGTACTTATTATTAGATACTAGTACTTATTCATTAGTAGTACTTATTCATTAGATACTAGTACTTATTAATTAGATCCTAGTACTTGTTCATTAGTAGTACTTATTCATTAGATACTAGTACTTATTCATTAGTAGTACTTATTCATTAGATACTAGTACTTATTAATTAGATCCTAGTACTTATTCATTAGATACTAGTACTTATTCATTAGATACTAGTACTTATTCATTAGATACTAGTACTTATCCATTAGATAATATTACTTATTTTTTATATACTTATACTCAGGCGCGCAGATGGCACTAGGGACGGGGGGGACATGACCCCCCCAGATTCATAGTGACCCGATCCGTCCCCCTCACTATCCCTACGAAAGGCGACAAAACTCGGTAAAACAGAGGATTAATCAGTGTTTTCGCTATGTACATTAGCCTAAGTAGTGTCCGCTGCTTCAGAATCTGGAATCTTTACGCTCTCTGTGTGTGTGTGTGTGTGCTACGACTCCTGAGTGACCCCGGGGTCCTATGAAGAGCTGGTAGCTGCCTCAATCGTGCCTGTAGGAGCGGTAACCATAGTGATCATATACCATCGTCTATGACTGAGCTGAGCCAGTGATTTTCTGAACTGAAAAAATTTGACTGTATAACTGCCACATAAAGGCAATGAAGAGACAAAAAACAATCACCTCGTTTTTTCAAATACCAAACAATGTAAGTATCCTATGCCTGTTGACTTTCCCAGATGTGGTAGATTAGATTTGTTAAGGGGAATAGCTAGTCTGACAATAATGGCAAGAAGGCTTTTGCACTTAGCAAACACAGCAAAATGTTGTTTAGGTGAGTGGACAGAGGCAAATAATGAATGAACACAAAAAGAATGGTTGGATAAATCAAACAATTTATTGTCGTCAAGAAATAATGTTTTATCTTATCATCTAACCCATTGTACTGTATAACTTGACTGAGGTATGTTCACTGTCGTGTAAGCCACTATAAAAATAATTATAATAAGTCAATTTGTGTGGTGCAAGGTTTATGCAAACAACAAATAAAGGCCTACATAACCTTTTGACATCCTCTTATAGCAGGAAATCATGTTTTTATTGTACGGAGGATATAGATCATGTTTACAAAATCATATTTATGCCTTTTTATACTCTTAAATTATGGGCTATGAAAAACATTTCTTAATGAGTCATACATCATTTTTGAAATATATTTCTAATCTATAAATTGCAACAAACTTGTAATTAACACTTAAATTTGAAATTTTGAGTTATTCTTAGACATTTGAATTAATGACCAACTTTAGTAGTTTTAGCCGTTAATTCTCAGGAATATGTTGTATTTCACATTGTTGTGGAATTCTATAGAGGTATATAGAGGGTTAACTGAAATTATAAGATTTAAAATGTTGTCCTCCTGGCCTGCAGGCAATTTCTGATGACAGTGAGGCAGGCCCTAGTCAGTCAAGTGAGGATCTGCAGGAGGGCAGCCACAATAGAAAAAGACAGCATGAGGAAGGAGAGACAGTAGAATTACAGACAGAAGCAGGGACAGAACAACAAGGAGGGACAAGAGACAACACAGAGGGAGAGGATGTTGACATGATAATGACATATACAAAGCCAAATCAACCTGACCCTAAAGTTTTGCAAAAACAAGTGATGAAAGACCGGACACTGACATTCCAAAAATCATGGTATGAGAAGTATCCCTGGCTGCATGTTAGTATGGGTACAGATGGTGTTCTGTGTTTTCACTGCTCTAAGTACTTCAAGACAGGGAAACCAGCACAAGCCAAGAGTATAGACCCAGCTTTTGTCAGTAATGGATTTAAAAACTGGAAAAAAGCACTTGAAAATGTTCCATGCATGAGAAATCAGAGGGTCACAACGTTGCTGTTACAACTGCTACCTATGAAAACAGGCCAGTTACTACACAGTTGAGCAGTGCAGTCAGTACACAGCAGGCAGAAAACAGAGCTAGCCTGTTAAAAATAATAGGGGGTGAGATGTTTCTGGCGAGGCAGGGATTGGCCTTTAGGGGGCATGAACATCATCAAGGTAACTTTGACCAGCTTTTAAAATACAAAGCTGAAGATGATCAATCATTCACTAGGTGGTTATCTGCAGAGAGGGGGGATTGTCAAAATGAGCGTATAAATTTGATGAGTTCATCGATTATCAGGACAATTGCAGATGAGATCCGGTCGCTTCCAGTGTTGCAGTATTCGATAATTATGGATGGGACAAGGGATATCTCTGGTATTGAGCAGGAGGCGCTGTGCCTACGTTATGTTGACACTGATTTGCTGGTGCATGAAAACTTTATAGGGTTGTTTGAAACAACTTCTACAACAGGTGAAAACCTTGCCAGAATCATTTTGGACGTTCTGTTGAGACTGAATTTGCCAATATCTGGCCTCAGAGGTCAAGCATATGATGGGGCTTCAAATATGGCTGGAAAGTACTCAGGTGCCCAGGCTGTTATTCAGCGAGCACAGCCACTAGCGCCATATATACATTGTGGAGCACACTGTGTAAATTTAATTACACAACAGGCTTGCTCAGCCTCCAGTGTCGTGCGAAATGCACTTGACTGGATACATGACCTTGGCACATTTTTTGGGCAGTCTCGTAAGCTGAAAGACAAGTTTAAAGCCATTGTTGCAGCTGAAGGGGAAGGGCCAGCCCTGTCCATCAGGCCTTTATGTCCCACTAGGTGGACTGTACGCTCATCTGCTATCCGTGCTGTTCTCAGCCAATATGGGATGGTACTAAAGGCACTGAATGAGATGGCTGCAAGTCATTCTGAATCTGCAAGCCGGGCAGAGGGCTTACGTGTTCGACTGCAACAGGGTAATGTTGTACTGGGACTTCTGCTTGCTTTAGATGTGATCAGTGAACTAGAGGTTCTAAACACATCTCTCCAGAAAAACACTCAGACAGTGGAGGGCATGCTCTCTGCAGTCTCTCTTGTCCAAGAAAGGTTGAAATCCAAAAGAAACACTGAACAGTTTGAGGCAGTCTTTAAGGAGGCAGGAGACATGTCTCTAGAGACCATTGTTCCACCACGCCCCCTAAGAGATATTCTGGGCAGGCTCCTGCATACACACCTGGATCAGCTGTGGATTTTTACAGAGTAGAGTTCTACCATGTCCTTGACACAGTAGATGCACAAACTACTGAGAAGTTTATGCAACCAGGCATTCAAAATTTAAAAGAACTGGAAAACTCACTCCTGACTCCTATTACAAATGATGCAGCAGTTCAGAAATATCCTGAACTGAATGAGGAAGAAATGAAAGTCCAAGTACAAGGTCAGCACAACTGCAGATGCTGTGCATGTTTTGAGAGAAATGCCCCCTGAAGTCCGTGGCCTATTTGATCAGGTAGAGACATTAGTAAGATTGTTGATGGTGGTGCCCATATCATCTGCTGAGGCAGAGCGCAGTTTTAGTGGGTTACGCAGGTTGAAAACTTGGTTGCGATCAACCATGACACAAAAAAGACTCAATGGCATTGCTGTGTGCCATATTCACTAAGAGAGGCTTGACAGACTGGACAGACAAGAAATTGCCCAGCAGTATGTTCAGGGAAATGAAAGGAGGAGAGATGTTTTGGGGTCTTTCATTGAGTAAATTTGTTTGGCTGCACTAGAGGGAATTTCTCATACTCCGTATATTACTTATTTTTATTTATGTAAATATGTTGTTGTTATTTTATTTTATTATTATTATAATTATAATTTTTTGCACATAGGTTCTTTGCTTTTTTGTTCATAATGATAGACTTTGTATGCTGAGATAAGCAAATGTTTAAATAAAACATACTTTGCTGAAGACATGAAGTTTTGGTGATTGGCATACTAGTCAAATTACAGTCTGATCATGCATTGCTAGTGGTGATCAGGTAGGCCTTTGTTTACCTTTGTTCATTGTTGTTTATCCATGATTTCAAATAAGAATCCCCCAATGGCTTTTTAGTGCAAATCATTAGCCCAAATTACGCAAAGTAACTACTTGAGCACTAGTTAAAGCCCAAATTACGCAAAATAACACATTTAGTTTAAATCATTTGCTGACAGCTTGGTCCCCCCCCAGTTCAAAAATCATATCTGCGCCCCTGCGCGAGGGTTTAGGGTGCCATTTGGAACAGGGCCTAATGCGTCCAGTAAGGGGAGGAGAATATACGGTTAAAAAAACGAATGCTCGTTGTTGTTGTTTTTATGTGTACATTTAAATATAAAAATTATATTAGGATATCAGATGATCTGCACTACGGATTAAAATATCTGTAAATATTCACTGTTGATCTACATACATAGCCTACAGGAGACAACTGAATTAGTGCTTTTGAAAAAATAAATACATTAACATTACACATTTAATTAGTGGATTAAAAATAATAATAATACACATATTTGGATCAAATGGACAATGTAATGATACATGATCTACTGTAGCCTAATTATATTCACTGTAGGTTTTCACATTTACAGGAGATGGAGTGATATATATGTTGTTGTGAATGTATATATAAAGTTACATTCAGATATTAACCATATTTAGCCCATACAGTGTAATCTTATGGACCATTAAATATGTATTTATGCTTTAGTATTCACTATTGATTGTCATACAGAAACATAACAGTGTCCTACAAAGCATTTTATAAAGACAAACACAATTCACCCTATTCTAAAATTTCAAGGGCCATTAAGCTATCTGAGAAGAAAAATACAACTTTTTTGTGTACAACAATATTATTTATTAACACCATTTATTAAAAACATGTACTAGGATGACTCCCGTTGATGACTCTCTTTTAATTGTTGTTCAGTCTGTCATGTGATAGTGTATTGTTTTTCATCACAGTTGCTTTAAATCGGGGTGACAGGAAGCACAAGGTGTGTGTCGCCGGTTGTTAATAAACGTGTTCATCTAAAGAAATTGCCTGCTTACGCTCATTTTACATGGTGTCAGAAGTGATGGAAAATGGCAAAGTTTAATCCACCATCAAGTTTTTCCTTCGATAGGCCAACGGTGGACTGATTGGAAACAAAGCTTTCAGCACTTCCGCACGGCTACAAAGCTGGACAAAGAGGACAGAAAAGTGTAAGTGAGTTGTCTCATTTATGCCATGGAGAGTGAGGCAGAGAACATTTAAAAATTGTTCGTGTTCGCAAGAGAGGAACAGAGAAATGACTTTGAAATCATCCTGGGAAAGTTTAACAAGTACTTTTTCCAGAGGAGAAACGTCATTTATGAACGTTCATGCTTTCACCAGCGAGTGCAACAAACCGGCGATTCATCAGAGCACTGTACGAGCTGTCCGAGCATTGTGAGTTCTGCGTCATGAGAGACGAATCAATTCGTGACCGCATCGTGGTCGGCATTTTGGATAAAGATTTCTCTCGGAGACTGCAGTTGATAACTGATCTCAGACTAGCACAAACAATCCAGACTGTTCGTCAATCGGAGGAGGTGGCCACACAAGTCAGTATGCAAGGGCAGACTGTGAGCATGGTCAGTGCAGTTGTCAGCACAGAAGCAGTCTGTGAGGGGACAACGCAGGCAAAAAAACAAAACCCGAGCTGACAGTCATGGAAAATGTGGATATTGCGGAAATGAGCGCTGCCCTGCAAAGAAAGGTAAATGCCACAAAATCGGACACTGGGCCAGGGTATGCTACAATAACAGGTCAGTGAGAGAAGTCACAGAATGTTTTGACCAACCATCATACTTTCTGTGATCAGTTTACAATGTAAATTAACTAGAAGAGCAGAGGATGGCGCAGCTCCTGATTGGGGCGACCCCTGTAAAATTCAAAATAGATACGGGGGCTGACGTAAACATTGTGGCAGAAGAGACTTTCAGCAAACTAGTCCCAGCAAAGGCACTAGAGCCAGCCAATGTTACACTGGACAGCCCTGGGGAAAGCTAGCCTGCCTGGGTCATTTCCGAGCCACTGTAGTGTACAAAGGACAGTCATACCCATTTTCTGCCTGCGTGGTCCATGGATACAAGGTCAATAACCTGCTGAGTCGGACTATATCGGCTGACATCAACCTTGTAGGAAGAGTGGAAGAGGCGAACAGAGTGACCTCTGAACACTATGAGACATTTAGTGAGCACGGCACACTCAAAACCGACCCTGTCAAAATTCAGTTAAAAGACTCAGCGCTGCCATGTGCAGTACACACTGCAAGGCGTGTTCCAATACCAATGCTAGAAAAGGTGAAAGAGGAGTTAAAGAGGATGGAGGAAAATGACATCATAGAGCGGGTGACACAACCAACGGAATGGTGTGCACCGATGGTTCCCGTTCTGAAGAAAAACGGAAAAGCATGCATTTGCGTGGATCTAAAAAGACTAAATGAAGCAGTAAAACGAGAACATTTCCTGCTACCTACTGCAGATGAGATTATTGCCAAACTGAGCAGTGCAAATGTTTTCTCCTCCTTAGATGCTGCCAGCGGATTCTGGCAGATCCCTCTCCATCCAGATAGCTGCAGTCTTACCATATTTATCATGCCATTTGGAAGATATTGTTTCAGGAGGCTTTCTTTCGGGATCTCGAGCGCTCCAGAGATCTTCCAGAGGAAAATGCAGGAGACGCTTCAAGGGCTGGAGGGGGTACAGGTCTTCATGGACGACATACTGGTCTAGTATGGGTCCACCCTGGAACAACACAACTTGTTTGGAACAAGTGCTGAAGAGAGTGGAGTCTGAAGGGTTAAAACTCAATCCTGAGAAATGTATGTTCAGACAAAGCCAATTTCGGTTCCTGGGTCACCTTATTAATGAGACAGGGGTACGGCCAGATCCAGAAAAGGTGGAAGCCATCAGACAGCTGCCACCACCCAAGAAAGGGTGCTTGGAATGGTGAATTACTTAGGGAGGTTCATTCCTACCCTCTCAACAGTCAGCAAACCACTGTACGAACTACTCCAACAGAAAAGTTTGTGGATGTGGACACACACGCAGCAGACAGCATTTGAAAACATCAAAGAGCTGCTCATGAAGGCACCAGTTCTTCCATATTATGATATCACTAAGGCCACTGCCATCTCGGCTGATGCGAGCAGATATGGAATTGGGGGGGTAATTTTGTAGCTACACAAAGGAGGATGGAAGCCGGTAGCATACTGCTCCAGATGTCTCACTGACGCAGAAACTCGATATGCACAGATCGAGAAGGAATGTCTGGCCGGCATGTGGGCATGTGAGAGGTTTGAAAAATATCTGTGAGGCTTGGACGAGTTTAAGCTAGTGACAGATCATAAGCCACTGGTTCCTCTCATCAACAACAGGAGTCTTGACAACGTTCCAGTACTGTGCCAGAGGCTTTTGATGCGTTAATGCGGTTTAAGCCCATAGCAGAGTATGCACCAGGCAAGACGCTTGTCGTAGAAGATACACTGTCCAGGAGCCTGCAAATTGCTATTAATAAGGAAACCGAAACACATGCTGATGTGGAGTGCTATGTGGATGTAGTAATACAAGGTATACCTACGACGTCCCATAAAATAGACTGTATCAGAAATGCTACTACAACGGATGATGAGTTGCAAGCTGTAATCAAGCTGATCAGAGCTGGATGGCCACAACACAGGAGCCAAGTTCCGGTAGCAGCCAGGGAGTACATGGTTGCAAAAGGGGAGCTCTCAGAGCATGAGGGTTTAGTGATCAAGGAAAGGAGAATCATTGTGCCAAGGACGATGAGAAAGGAGATTCTGGAAAAGATTCACAAAGGTCACGACAAAGTCTAGAGAGAGAGCACAGGAGTCAGTGTGGTGGCCAGGAATTTCAGCGGACATAAAGAACAAAGTGTTGTCATGTCAGATATACTGTGAGCTGAGAAATACACAGCAGAAAGAGCCCCTGATCTCCACACCACTCCCAGAAAGACCCTGGAAACGGATTGCAGCTGATCTTTGTGAACATCGGGGACAGCATTATCTAATCGTGTCAGATTATTATTCCAGATTTCTGGAGATACTGCACTTAGCTTCCACAACGACATGTCATGTCACACAAAAGTTGAAGGCTGTCTTTGCCAGATTCGGGATTCCAAATGAGGTAGTGAGTGACAACGGTCCTCAGTTCTCCAGTGAAGTCCTCACCATCCTCAGGGTAATGGTCACGTTGAAAGGGTTGTGCAGATTTCAAAAAGAATCCTGAAGCAGGCAGATCATCTGGTAGCTCTCATGTGCTACAGATCGACCCCCTGTGCCACTACAGGAGTTAGTCCAGCAGAGCTTCTAATGGAAAGGAAAATCAGAACAACACTTCCTACCCAGACTTTATTTTAGACAAAAGAGATGTCATGTGATAGTGTATTGTTTTTCATCACGGTTGCTTTAAATCGGGGTGACAGGAAGCACGAGGTGTGTATTGCCGGTTGTTAATAAACGTGTTCATCTAAAGAAATTGCCTGCTTACGGTCATTTTACACAGTCTTCCTGTCAAAATGCTCCTGCTCACTGATAAAAAAAAGTTGGATAGTCGTAGAAAGGTTATTTGTGAATAATGGCAAGATGTCATGTGACCATGTTTTCCTTTATAGTATCCTAACAGTACCTTATGTAAATAACAGGTCTTCGCTGAAAATTCTCCTCAGCCTTTAGGATGGACAGATGTTACATTAAAGCCAGGGCACAGATAATGGACAACCAGAGAAAGAATTGAGATTGATCACAGACCCCAAGTAGCCAAGTATAATTTAACATGTTAAGCTTTTTACAACAAAATAAAAAATGTCTCTTCTATAATAACCACAAAAACATTTATTTTAGAGCAATGGTTCCACATTATGGATAAACTATTTAACATTTAAAACAATGTGAATCTGGCATAATGCAGAGTATAGCTAACACGGAAGACCTACCTCTGGAAAAAGGACATTCTTAATGAATTTGATCTGGTCACTGTGATTGTGCTGTCCAGAATTGAAATCAGGTAAGAGTGGATTGCTTCAATCTGCTCCTGATCTTCAGTGTATATCGGCACAGGTGATGACTTGGTGATTGCCTGTTTATATGTTTGTTTGTATTTTACGAGAAGCATACAGCCTGGCAATTACCTGAACACACACACACATATATATATATATATATATATATACTGTATATATACATATATTATAGTGTTTAATTAGGGACACTAAGCCTGCATTTTTAAACCTTTATTTGAATATGGCAACATAATATTGCACTCTACAACATTTCTAGGAATCAATAGGTGTGTTCGACTTGAAGCAGCACTGCGCAGAATGACATCAAAGTATCGCGACAGCGAAAAGAGAGCAGACGGATCCTATTGGTGTGTTCAACTTCATGCAGCGCAAAACAGACCTTTCGCCGAGAGTAGCCGCTTGCAGTCAGGGGTGGAATTGAAAGCGGAGATGCTCTCGTGGTGTTTGCATACTCTTATGACAGATGATGTGAATAACATGCAATATTTGTCAAATGCACAGACATTTCAGAAATGTTTTTCATGAGCAAGAAACACTTTTTATATACTGCTTAATAAAGGGCCATCTGTTCAAGAATAAAGTTCAACATAAATGCATACCATTTAAATACCAAAAGTGGGGGTATATTTGCTTTTATCTGTGTTTTAATTAAATGTGACTCAATATAACATTGCGACTATACAGTAAAAAGTATTAATAGTAAAAAAAAAGGTTTGTGAGCAGTATTATTTTTAATGCAAAAATTATACAAAGGTTTGTGCAATCATATACAACTCACAACAAGTACAAACACAAATAAACATTCATAAGAATATGTAAAGTGAAACAATTCATGCCACGGGTAAAATTACAACAATTATACTTTTATAAAATGTTCAAAGTTTGGCTTAATGGGATATTTTCCAAGTAAAATAAAATTTGTGAGCAGTATTGGAATTGAAGATGTTAGAAACACACGTCATTGTTGTCATGTGGTGAATTTGGCCAATCGTGAAACAGCTGTGTGGTCATCAGCACTCCTGCAGTCGCTCTGGAGAAACTGCACCGGCTGAGTGAGCAGGCTGCTCTCGAATCGCTCTCGCGGGACTTTGATGCCATAAGTGACAGTAGCGTGGCGTGGTGTCGGGTTCAAGTCTATAAGGTGTGATCCGTGCCGTTTCTAAGGCTTAGCAGGCGAAGGAGAAGACTACCCTCCCGTCACCGTCAGTCCGTGTCAAATTTTGAATGGGATTAATAGGAAGGGCAGACGACAGACCCACGGCGGCGTCACTGTAGAACCAATCATAGGCGGCGACGTGACGGCGGCGTACGTGAGAAATTTACATAAAAAACTGACATGTGATAGGTACGTCTCAACTAGGTACGCCGGATATATATACGTCGTCTCTAAGTACGTCATATTATGAGGCCTGATACATTGTATATTCCACCTTTAAACGCATTTAAAAGCATTTGTATTACTATATGTATTTGCTATAGGCTATTGATTTTACAGTAATTAGTTAACTAACAAGTGGCAATATTGTGTGTGTGTGTGTACAGGGCCGCTGCTGGTCAAATGGGTGCCCTCTTGTTGTGTCCCCCTTGCACAAATATTATGGAAGTAAAATAAAAACCACCTACTATAGTGTTTTTTTCTTTTACACTCAACGGAGGCGGTCGCATTTTTTCTCTCCCGTCCTCACCCTTATCTTCCCTGCTTTGCTCCCTTGTCTCGTATTGAGAGACTCTCTCTGCACTGCTCTCCAAACTGAAAGATTATGGATTTGATCAACTGGTCACTTAATGCAATTGACACCATCTTTTGGTCCCGGGAACCTGACTGCCCCGACGGAACATTCATGCGATGGACGCGTGGGAGAGGTGGCGAATCGTGTGTCTTGTGGCTCTTTCCGTGGAGGACATTGAAGATATCTACCTATTCGGAACCATGATAACAGGTATTTTGCTGATTGGATTAGGCTTTGCCCTGGGTTATCGAAAAATTCAGAAGACGGGAACAGCTGTCCAAAGCCTCACAAGGCTGCCTTCTTGATTGAAGCTGTGGGAAGAGCGGTCAGTATTGAGACTGAGACTATCAATCGCAATATGGATTCTATCATGGAGTAGCTCACGGCTTTACAAAGGAAAATTGATTATATTGGAGACCAAAATGGACAGAGAGAGTAGCCTGCAAAATTGGAATGCGTTTACTCGCCCCAAAGACAAAACAAACTTATCTTTTTCTGGCTCCCCCACACAGTGGCCTTGGCAAGGCTGTTGCTGGAATCTACCCCGGGAGAGCAATGCAGTGAGACGCTCTTGCTTCCTCCCCCCACCCTACAGACATTCAGACATTGCCCCTCCCCCGACCACTCGCCTCCGTTCGCTTTGAACCGCCAGCTTGTCAAGCGGGTCTGACCAGCGCCGGATTAGTGGCTGCGGGACCGGATGGCTGCTTGCTGGGCCGGATTCACTTCCCCTGTGGCTATGTTGTGTGTCTATGGTGTATGTGCTTTTGTGTTGCTAAGGTGTTTTTCCTGTTCTCACACTGTACTCCCCAAGGAGCATAGTCTGGGGGTTATTTTTTTTCTCCTCACTTTCCTCATGCTATGCTGTTTCTTCAATTCTACTTGCATTTCACTACTGATTATACTCTGTATGATTGTGTATGTGACGAATAATAAAGAACCTTGAACCTATAGGAGTCAAAATATAACTTTAATAAAATCTAAAAGTAAATAAAAAAATGAATTGTATTATTTACAAATTGCAATTGTTTCTTTAGATGGTTAGGTTTAGGGTTAGGCGTTGGTGTCACGCGTCTTGTGTTGCGATGTTCTCCTCCTCCGCGTTGGTGTCACGCGACTGTGTTGCAACATTCTCCTCCCCCGCGTTGGTTTCACGCAACTGTGTTGCGACGTACCCCTTCTCACACGTAAAAAAGTAAACGACTGTTACCTTTGGTAGGTAATCCAAGGCACGAATCACCCCCATACAAGTCAGACAAATTTTCTAACTGGCATACACT
Source organism: Gymnocypris eckloni scoliostomus (assembly GCA_027564155.1). NCBI lineage: Eukaryota > Metazoa > Chordata > Actinopteri > Cypriniformes > Cyprinidae > Gymnocypris > Gymnocypris eckloni. The sequence continues at coordinate 10,010,063 of CM050427.1, read as the reverse complement.
GCTTCAAGTCAGCCACCGATCGGTTTTCATGGCGCTGCATAAAGTCAAACACACCTTATGCATTAGAATTGCTCTCGCGATACTTTGATGTCATACACTGAACAAGATGCACTGTGCCGCTTCAATGCTGTGTCTGAAATCGCTCCCTCATGCACTTATCCCTATATAGTGGATGGAAGTTGAGTGGACTATATCAGAGAGGAGTGAACGAAATAAGTGAACAGATTCGTATGGTGACAATTATTTTTTATTATTATTTTAGAAAATAATATTAATAGCAATACCACTCAAAATGACTTTATATTGTAATTATACATACCTCAGCGTCAGCTTTGTGGTTTCATCGATGGTATATTATTAATATGTTTTGTAATGATTTTTTGTTCATAATCATTAAATACTATTAAAGTACTGAGAACAAAATAAACACATGTTCATAATTTTATGTGTTTATTATTTTTGGATCTTGAAACTCACCCGAGCAGCGTTTTGAGCTCAGGTAAGATAATTTGACAATGAATTATTCTACCTACAGGCGATTAACAAAACATTTTTTAATTATCCACCAAATGATCATCATTTTTGTACGTTAACATCGATGCCACCTCAGAAAACTAGTGTTACATCCGACTCAAAGAAGTAACAACAAGGGTCTGAAGTCCAAAAGTACGCTATATTAAAGCATACAAATTTATTTAAGTCCAGGGGTTTAAATGATAAATATAATAAATGAACAACAATAAAGAAACAAACAATTAACAAAGTGAAAGTCCATCTTCTCAGCTCAACTGCAGGACAAGGAAGAAAGCTCTCCTTCCAACAAAGGCCAGCCACCTTAAAATACAGTCCCGAATTGGTAACAGGTGTAGATCCTTATCTGGTAACCTATAAAACAAGAAAGAACAACAAGAGGAAAAAACCCTAAAGTAAAACAAACCATAACACCTCCCCCCTTAAAAGGGAGATATTATCTTTAGAAAATCTACCTTATACAATTTCCAAAACCCAAATATACCCAAAATTAATAATAAAAAAAAACAGCCCCAACCTTACCGGAGTTATCACAAAATCATTAGAACATTACATCTTGCATTTTTGTACTCATTCCACCTCTGCAGTCATCACACCATTTGTGTTCCCAAGCGATGACGTTATCGCAGCATCTTGTTCCCTACTCAGGGAACCATCATTACATACGTAACCGAGATGTTTTAATCGTTTAACCACCACAGCATCTTGTTGGCACCGCACATGATTCATATCAAATGCAAGTGACGTCGCAGGTAGTCTGGCGTAGCCAAATCTTCAGACTGACGGCTGAAGGTCTGGAATAAGGCCCACCCATGAAGCCGTTTGACCGACATTACAAAAACAACCAATTAGCCTTTTTCACACTTCCACGTTCCTGGCTTCTGGATTGGCGCTTGCAGAGTAAAAGTTATTTCCGGTGACAACAGCGGCCGTACTGAACAAGAATGAATTTGTGAATCGGAGTCTTTTTTTGTTACAAATTAAATCCTATGAAAATGCTTGAACTGCCCGTACTGTACTCTACAAAGCGCAAACATTTCACAATTAACTGTTTGGTCAGCTCGGGTCATCACAAATACAAGTTTGTTTAACTCAAATTAGTGGCAGTTATAAATCAGTTAGCTTTGTCATTCTGTCTGTTTGCTGCAGGCACACTATGACTCTCCACGTGATTTGTTTTCACGCTGTTATTATTTTATTATTAAAGTAATGTCGTATTTTCTACTTGCTCTCCTTTGCATTATTAATGTAATGGCGTAAATGTACGTTGTATAATGTGCTTTGGCAAATACATATTAAACAAGAGATGACTCGGATTCATGGCTTTGCTCCTATTCTATCAGGATTACGTTGTTGTGTTAAATTTAAGATGCTTCAACCGGACTGAGAATTGTTTAATGTATTCTTGGAAAAATGTGCATCTGGTCAAAAATGTTGTCATTTTTAAGTAATGTATCATGATGTGGAGATTCGAGGGAAATTACTGAGTGGTCAGCCGCGATTTCTTTAAGACTGCAAGGGAAGCTCAGCTTCCCCTATAATTGTCAAAAAATGAATGGTCAAATACATGTACTATTATGTTAACATTTTATTGACTAAAAATGCGTTAAACACGTTCATCTCGAACGAAAACAATTTCGTTCAGAATCAGCTACTTAGGTCGGCTGACTCGATTTCCTTCTCATTCATTCCCGTAGCGTACAGTGCATTACTCTGTTGAAGCCCTGCGTCCATTGACTTCAATGGGGCTGCTTTAAACATTTTTTTCAGTGCTTAGAAACAAGACGGTCATTGGATAATGCTGCGATTATGTCCCGCCCACGGACGCTCAGCGTCTCTGGGATGAATGGAGGAGTGGGCTGGCCTGGACTCCGAGCGTCTGCGTGATGATTGGAGGGTCTGTCGAAAGACTGCGTCTCCTTTTGATTGACAGCGATTTTGTACTATAAAAGTCGCTGACGCTGAAGCTATCGAGCTTAGTCCCATCGCGGATTTTGCAAGTGTAGTCGAAAGGCAAACTGCTGCAACCTATTTCTTGGTATTTGCTTGGCGAAATTGCTAGCCAATTTTCATCATACATTTCACACAGTTATACACCACATTCCTTGTTTCAGTTTAACCTAATTCCCACATTTCCTCCGTCGAGTTTAATATCTTTTTTTTAGATCGTTTGTTCATTCATACAGTAGGCTAGACTAGAGCATTTTCTAGAAAAGGAACATAGAGAAGAATTTACGTATAAATAAATGGACGATTTTTTGATGTTGGCCGAAAATGAGCTTCCCCTCTTTGAAAGCACAGCAGCCGCCACTCGTATAAATTTAGATAATACGCTCAAATGTACTGAAGATCAAATACTATTTAAAAAGGGACTTTTGCAGGAGACAGAGAATAGAAAACATCCAGTGCTATGTTTAGCGCATTATCTCACGAGTCAGCCTGAGTCTGAGTGGCCATATATGTTAAAAACAAGTAAAATGTTATTTCTTTACAGATTATATAAACAACTTGGAAAACAGACTAAATTTAAAACAGTAAAACAGAAACTCACCTGTTCACCGCTCATTTTTGTCAGTTTACTCAGCTGTAGCCTTGACTCATTTCATGGCTTCCCCCGGGAGATTAAGGTGAATTGACCCATAACGCCATCTGCTGTCTTGGAAGTGGAAGTGGCGCAAATGCTTTCATGAGAAAATCCGCCGAAAATGCATTTGTGAGAAAATAGCCTTTGTTTTTGTAAAAAAATCAAGTCGAGAGAATCTCATAAGAGGGCGTGTCTCTCGCAACCGTAACAGACAGGTATGCATTTATATGCACTCGATTTGGTATTTGTTCAAGGGTTAAATGCGATTTGTAGGATGGACTGTATTTATTTGTGAAATATGATGCGGGGTCCATTTATTAATATATTTGCAAAACACATTGCACTTATTTGTTAACACCACTGGGGTTTCGCTCAAACAGACTTTTGTATTTGCAAATTGCTTACAGCGGGCTCACACTGTGCGATTTTTAATAGTCTTTTGCGATTGTTGCTTGTCACACTGTAAACATGATCCCCATGTCAAACTGTAGGATCTCAGTTGTCTTAATGTCAGACTGTACGACAGTAAAAACGCGACAAAAACGGACGTACTCAAGAAAGACTTGTCCGGAGTTTTACGTCATCAATCCGTGACCCGCGTTCTCTCGCTATAATGGTAGATAGCAAACAACAGCAACGTGTAGCGTTAGTTTTATTAATTACATGCCTTTATAATAAAAAGAAAAAACGAAGATGACGTGTGTGGAGCAAGTCATGGCTGGGCAAAAGAAGACTTTATGGACTTCCAGTTCTACAGCGCGAACTTGAGGTAATTTTGTTATTTGAGTTTAAACATCCTATCTCTCTCCAAGCCGCTTCCTTTTAACCCTGTCATGCGACGACACGTCATACAATCGCTAATTTTCCCTCCATAGCTCAATACGTTTTTCTTCCTGTTGTACTGATTGCACCTGACTCGTTTCGACATTTTCGTGGTTTGAAGTTGTCGCGCTAATTGCGTCATCAGGTTCAGCGCACCTATTGGTTCTTGGTTTGACGGTTGTCGTAGGAGATGTCACACTGCAGGAAAGTGTCTGAAATCTTCTGACACTGCCAGAATTTAATCGGAGGAAAAAATTGATCGCAACGGCCATTAACCGGCTGACGGTGGACATGTCAAACCAGCGATCAAAGACAACCGATTTTAGCCTAGGATTACAGGAATCTTTTAGGATTTTCAAAATTTGTCTCAGACGACCAAATCGTGGCCAAAATCGCACAGTGTGAGCTGGGCTTTACTGTTTGTTTGCGAGTAGAGTGTTTCTTTGCAAAATGCAGCATTTGTTTGTATCATTTTGGCACAAAATTCGCTCCATATCGTTGCCTATATCCACCGCCTCAATGGCATGCAAGTATTTCAATTCAGTCCAAAAATCGCTCCACTTTATAACATAAGGATCACGTAGCATTGTGTTTTTCTGTGTATACCTTTCTCTTATTATAGCGCCTAAACCAGTATAGTAGGCCTGCAGACTTCAATCAATCTCATCAGTTCTCTTTTCAGTCACTCCTGAGTCCTGACGCTTTGCTGCATACAGGGTTTGTGTACGTGGCTCAGCAGCAAGTAAAGCACAACTTTTATTCAAACTCTGATATGTTAACAGTCTATTGACAGCGAATAACGCCTCTAAATAATCTCTAAAAAGCTGTCTCTCACTTCAATTTATTGCAATATAACAATGTTCCGTTAATCAATTAAGCTCTCTGAACGGCAAATAACATCTCATTTGCAGATATTGTCTTACGCTGAATGCTTAAGGATGTGCTTTGGATGGGTTAAATGCAGAGCACAAATTCCGAGTGTCACGTCACTTTCAGTAGCACCATACACAGTAAAATAAAATAAAAAACAAGTCAGTTTTAATCCTTATAAGGATATTTATTATTGTCAGCCTCTTAAACTATAGTAAATACACAGTTTGAACATGAACACTGCACCGTGCTTACTTCCACGTAAATAAAAAACGTAATTATTACATTAAAATATATTGTACCTAAAAGTGAAATAAAAACTGTACTGTACTTAAATGTTAAAAAACTGTACTTAAATAAAGATTAAATGAAAATGTATCAAACTTATGTAACCCCCCCGGATCCACACCATCACACCGAGCGGGTCTCAGACCCGGGATTCCGGCGCGGGAGGCGGGCGCTCTAACAAGGAACGCCAAAGGCTATACTGACGCTAGAGCGCCTCTTTTTGAGGTCAGGAGAGTGAGGTTTACACAGCGCCCTTACTGGCATACACATCTGTTACACTTACTTAACATTTAAGTACAGTAACTTAGTTTTTATTTAACTTTAAGCTGCTACAATACATTTTCATTTAATCTTTAAGCACAGTACAGTTTTTATTTAACTTTTAAATAAAAAAGTACTTGATAAAAAAACACACAGGCTGTATATGTAGCTGCAAGTAACAACAACCAGGCCACGTGTCCACCAAAGCCAGCTGAAAACACCCAGGTGTGAGCGCTTGAGAGGGCAGCGTATTTTCGAGACGCTGCGGTTGCTATGATATGGAATATCCGCTGAAGTAATATGGCAGACGATCGAATGAAATGTTTCTCCAAGCATTATTTTTCATAACAATATTATTGTACTGCGGCAATTCCATCTGGTAAAGACATAAATACTCAGAGACAAGCAATATTAACTTCTCCATTGCTTTTCAGTCGCAGTACAAGCAGGGTGTGACGTTATTAGTCCCGCCCCTCCTCCACTGTGATTGGCTAGCTGACTAAAAAGTGACAGTGACGAGTGCTAACATTCTTAAATTCTCTGTGCCAAGAAAAAAACGCCTGAGTGCTCAGCATGAAAAAGAAGCTCCCATTTAAAACAATAAAAAAAAATCGCTTTGGTGGACACGCGGCCTGATTTATATTTAATTCTGAGATTCCTCTGCGTACCACTAGAGGAATCTCACGTACCACTAGTGGTACGCGTACCACACTTTGAGAACCACTGCTTAAGAGGTTACGTTAGCAGCCCTGGATTATCTATGTATATATAAATATATTATATTAATCATTTGCACACACGAGAATTTATCCAATCGGCTACAGCTGCCGACCGCAGACCAGGTTTACAAGCCACTTTTTCCTGCGTTTTTCAGTCAATTTCTTGCCACCGCAATGACGTCATGTGCCTTCTGTGCACTGATGTAATGTTTGCTCATGAATATGAACATAATTCGCCCACCCGACTATAAAGAACTAACGTTAGCTACTTTACCTGATCATGAAGTTCGCGCTGTAAGTGTACAGTACAGGGCGAAATTAACTGTACAATTAGCTATGGCGGCAGAATGGCGGCAGAAGCTTTACAGTTGTTTCGCGTCCCCGGTTGCCATGGTAACTCAGACTCGTCACTGTGGAACGTTCGGCGATGACGTCACACGGGGCCACTATATAGCCTCATTCGGAATTGGAAAATTATTTTATTGTCGCTTGCTATGCGAGTAATATCAGTGAACACTGAGTGAATATCTATCTAAACGAGTAACGACAATTCTGCTGAATCATCTTCTCATAAAATACCAGTTTGATTATATCCTACCAAACAGCTCATGAGAGATCTGTGAACACTCTCAGGACTGTGTAAACGAGAATTGTTGAAAGTCTTAGTACTCTGTAGAATATGAAGAGTTCTCATATAGGATCAGAGATGGCTTTTGACAAAAATACACCCTCCTCCTCCTCTTCTTCATCATCATCATCATCATCATCATCCTCAGTTGTGGATGAAATGTCAGAGATGTTGCTGAGCAAGACATCTCTCGACTCATCCGATGAGGAAGTTTACTCCAGTCACACTGACAGGCTTGTGAAACATCAGCTGCTGCTGAACAAAATCTTGGACCTTCAGTACAGAGCCCGAGAGCGCCAGGAAGAGTTTCAGTCACTGCTGGAGCGATTTAACTCTATGCGTTAGTAATCCGTTTTAGTTATACATGTATGCATATGTAGTTCAGTTCTCAGAGCACAAAATTTGACAATATATTGTGATTACGGTTATAAAATAATCATTATTATGTATTATTATATAATTGTTATATAGCCTAAAATGAAATTAGTGTTATTCTATTATTATATTGGGGAAAAAATGCTAGTAAAATACAAATTATAGAAAAAATATTAATAACTTTAGTATTTAAAACTATAAAATCAATAATAATATTCATGGCTTATTTCTTTATTTTCAAAAATCAAACAATCGAAACAATCAACCTTATTTTGACGGAAAGGTGTAGACAGCCCTTAAAACTTCTCTTTTGTTGAGAAGCGTTTCAGCGAAGATGTATGGTGCCAAATGCATTTACAGATTTAGCCCCAAATGCAGAGCTGATGCAGAGATGAGATCTGCACTTCACTTTGAAACAAGCTGCGTGTAGATTTAATTAAATCGCTGCTTCTGAGATTTGACAGTCACAACAAGTAGACAAGTAAACGATTTCAGTGTTGTTGTGATTATATGTGCTGCCCTAACCCATATATTGATGTGCTTTTTAATATAGTCTAACTGTACTTAACAGTTAATGATACTTATGTTTTACTTCTTACAGAGGAATCGCTTCAATGGGAGATTGAAAAAGTGGAAAAATCCATGGTCAGCATGGAGTGGCTAGAGGACTTGCAGAAGACCTTTGATGAGTTCCAGGCCAATATGGCATACAACGTGAGCCGCCTTCGAGAGAACTTCAGAAAAATGCAGGAGGTTGCATCTAAAAAAGTTCTGACCGCGAAGGCAAAAGGTAAGTTAACATACACACAGCATCATTCATTAAAAAGCATATTTGAATCACTTTGTTAGCAATGTGATCTAAAATGCTGTGTCAATGTGTAGCTTACAGTGTAAAATGTGTTTGTTTTCAGGTAAACCAGGAAAAGACCTGGAAGCCAAAGTAGTTAAAAGCATGCAGTCTCTGCCGTCTTGTCCAACGGTAGCAGAATTAAAGGCAAATTCAACCTCTGCATCAACGTATTCATCAAACCTGATCAACGTGTTGAATAGCATCACCAAATCGACCTCCTGCAGTCCATCCACAAACAGGGCTCTAAAACTATCAGCAGCGACCATTGAAAACCTCAACAAGGCTTTTCAAGATCACTGCTTGGAAATGAAGACTCTCAAAGCACCTCAGAAAGAGAACAAGGTGACTCAAGATGTGAAGAAAGACGTATTTGTTTCTCCTGTGCACCAAAATGGATCTGCAGTTCAGAAGCAGAAGGTGCAAAAATTGCCTGCCTTTCCTGTGAAACCCAAGGCAGATGATTTTGCTTTGCCTCTGGTCACAGACCCTGTACGGGAGACAAATGTTGAATCAGACACAGCTCCAAAAGACCTCCAGAGTCCATCTGCTGGTGGACCGTTTCCTCCTACCCCTGCCAGAACTTTTGCTCTGCCCAAGATCATACGATCTGTCGAGGAGACAAAAGTAACCATAGAGCAAAAAGCATCATTTGAAGAGACACAAGTTGATGCAGAGACAATGGAGAGTACAGAGACTTCATTTGAAGAGGCGATGGTTCAGAAAGACCTCCAAAGTCCATCTCCTCAGAGCTTCCATCATCCATCCCTCGTCAGATCTTCTGCTCTTCCTCAGATTTTGCAGTCTGTGGAGGAACTAAAATTTAATGCAGGGACAATGGAGAGAACAGAGACATCATTTGAAGAGAAGATGGCTCAGAAAGACCTCCAAAGTCCATTTCCTCATAGCTTCCATCGTCCTTCCCCAATTAGATCTTCTGCTCTTCCTCAGATTTTGCAGTCTGTGGAGGAACCAAAAGTTGATGCAGAGACAATGGAGGGAACAGAGACATCATTTGAAGAGACGATGGCTCAGAAAGACCTCCAAAGTCCATTTCCTCATAGCTTCCATCGTCCGTCTCTCGTCAGATCTTCTGCTCTTCCTCAGATTTTGCAGTCTGTGGAGGAAACAAAAGTTGATGCAGAGACAATGGAGAGAACAGAGACTTCATTTGAAGAGAAGAAGGTTCAGAAAGACCTCCAAAGTCCATCTCCTCAGAGCTTCCATCGTCCGTCTCTCGTCAGATCTTCTGCCCTTCCTCAGATTTTGCAGTCTGTGGAGGAACCAAAAGTTGATGCAGAGACAATGGAGAGAACAGAGACTTCATTTGAAAAGACAATGGCTCAGAAAGACCTCCAAAGTCCATTTCCTCATAGCTTCCATCATCCGTCCCTCGTCAGATCTTCTGCTCTTCCTCAGATTTTGCAGTCTGTGGAGGAAACAAAAGTTGATGCAGAGACAATGGAGAGAACAGAGACTTCATTTGAAGAGACGAAGGTTCAGAAAGATCTCCAAAGTCCATTTTCTCAGAGCTTCCATTGTCCGTCTCTCGTCAGATCTTTTGCTCTTCCTCAGATTTCACAGTCTTTAGAGGAGACAAACGTTTATGCTATGCCAGTGGAAGAACGCCAGAGTCCGTCTTCTGTCCACAACCGTCCTTCCTCGTCTGTGAAATTGCCCAAAATTCGGACTCAAGTAAAGCCATCACTTCAGAAGTATAACAAGCCAGAGACTCGCAAATATGATTCTGTAGTCTCGAGCAGCATTGAGGAGCAGTACATGAAGAACAGCGTGGAGGATGGTGACAGACTGCTTCTTGCATGCATGAAAGACTCATCATTCATAATTGACATCAAAGCTCAAGAAAACAACCTCCAGCAGCTGGATCGAGCTTTTCAAAATAACAACATTTCTTCTGAAATGTACAACCTGTGCAGAGGTACCATCAATCAGACACTTAAGAGTGTTGAGCTGCGTCTTGGATGTCTTTTACGGAGATACATCAAACATGTCCAAATTAAGCAATTAAGGTCAGAAAAACTTCCTTTGGCTAAACTAACTATTTGATTATAGGCTAATTATATGTTTTGTGTTAAATAATTTTACAATTATCTAATTTTTTCTCATTGCATGTTTTCTCTGTTATACAGGAAGATTCTCGATGGACAGTTCAAGGCGACCAGAAATTTAAGGGATGGATTGGAGTTCAAAAAGGTTCATTCTCAGCTCTGCAAATTTGACCTTTTCCAGATGAGTGTGAACAAAATCTGGGATGCCAAGCAAGCGTCCACTGATGAGACATGCAGGCTGTGCATTGCACGGACAGCCCATTTATACCAACAGGTCAGTACGAATTAGCCAAAATTACCTTAAAGCATTGAATCTAACACTAGTTTGTCATGTTATAACAATGTAAACAACAGTAATAATATGACAGATGCAAATAATAATATAAAACATGTAAATCATTTTCTGTTGTTGTCCTGCCTACAGGTGAATGCAGTGCATGGCCTACATCTGACAGGCATATCATGTGTGCAAAGGCATGTATCACTGCCTCTGCTCACAGTGACACCTGTGCGGTTCAGCTCCTATTTGTGTCCGTCTCCTCCTCGGCAACCGCAAACCACTTAGCAGAGCCAGTCCAATGCATCATCCTCAAATCCACCCAAAGCTCTGCACCGCACAAAGGCAACCAAGAACATACCAAGCAGTTCCCTGAAGATCAGTCACACAATTCAATGTTGATGGCCAGTGTCACAAGGTTCTACACATTACACAATAATGTGTAGAATAATGGCTTGTAAATGAATCCAAGAATAGATTATTGAAATGACACAAAAGAAAAACTAAAGCGAGGACTCTGGAGGCTTTGGTTCAGGAACGGACTCTGGCATGGAACTGAAACAGACATAGCAACAGAAACAGAAACACTGGCCTGTATATAGACATAGGAAGATGGGTTAATTTACATTTGTTACACTGCACTGCTCAATTAGCAGTTGTTGACATTTAAATGTAGCCATTGATTGGCTAACCCAGTGATTAGTGATTTCAAGCTTTGCCAGAGTCAAATATATTATATTAACATAGGCTATATATGAAAAAATATGTTAAATAAAATGTATAGAGGAAGGAAAATCTGTCTTAATCAGTGTATATTTTTGTTTAGGCTGATGTCATAATAAAGACATTAAAGATATGAATACACATGTGAACAATACGAATTATGAATTATAAAGATATGAACAATAACAATTATGAATAATAAAGATATGGATCTCTCTTTATTGCTGGACACCTGAATCTTTTGATTTGTGAAGGACTGAACAAAGTGCACCTGCAATGTGTTTTGTCTTTAGATTCCAAACCAGGTCAGCGTAAGGGTCTGCTTCAGCTAAGCGATGTAAAAGAGAAGACCTTAAAATGCAAAGAAAACTGTTTTATGACACTAATTCCTTTAGCAGATGCAGGAGTTTTTTGTTTAGTTTTTTGGTATTATTGACAGTATTCTGAATTATCGCTGAACCTCAGTTTAGTCATCCTTAGAAGTGCATCACTGAGTAGATTTGGTTATTTGTGTTGCATGGTCTGTAATACAGAGAGCCTATAAGGACATGGTGATAGAAAATAATTATACTCCAATGCTTATATCAGTGGATTATATACATTAAAATAAAAATAATATCTGGTAATCTGGTAAAATTATGTCAATGTGTGTAATGTGTAAGTGTTATAATGCTCAACCTTTTTTTCTGACATCTGCTGGCGCTTTTGAGAAACACATTTAGACAAAGATTGTGTGATTATCTGTTTTTTACATTTTATGGTGATTATACGACCCTGATTATAAGACGACCCCCCCTTTTTCCAGATGTACCTTTTCAAAAAAAGGCTTTTTGAAAACCACATGTTGTTTATCTCTCTTCCTCTCCCTCCCTCCCTGGGTCAGCCTCGCTAAGGATAAGCTGTCAGGAGACAGTATATCAAATTAAACACGCCCTGCTTGCAATCACAGTCTATAAATACAGGTGCGAAGCAGCCTGCGCTTTCTTTGCCAACAAGTGACAAATAATCCCAAAGTGGCCACGCTGTGTGGCGTGATGACTTCATTCACAGAACTAGGTTACCTACATAACCCATTGTTCTATTTCATCTCCGTCAACATGCCACAGTATGCCAGCCTTTGCTTGGACACCGCCTGGCCTTACACAGAGTCTCCATAACAGACAAATAGCTGATTGCTATGCCTTATCTGCTGTGTGCAAGAGAAGTATCTTCTCAGTGCCCTGACTGGACAGATCAGATGCAGTCTTGCTGATTCCGCTGAATTGTGAGGAGGTGGATGGAAGGGGTTTAGCACCAAGAGCCTGGAAACAAAGGAACGGGGTAGAACTTTTGACAGAAATGAGGGGTTTGGAAGAAGTGAAATAGATGAGCCTTCTTCTCCTAATCTTAAACACGCAGTGAGCACGGAGAAGGCATGCATTTCACTCACCCTCTTAACTGAAGAAACAGCCAAAAGAAAAGCGGTCTTCAATATGAGAAATTCCATCCCGATTTCATCTAACGGTTCAAAAGGTGGTTCTGTCAGAGCCTTCAAGACCACAACCGGATCCCATGAGGGAATTAGCCGAGTTTGAGATGGACACAGTCTGCGATCCCCCTTCAGATAACGCCTGATAAGGGGTTGAAACCCAACTGTGTTACCTCCGTAGCCATCATGACGGAGATGCTGATCAGATATAGCAGCTACATACCCTCTCAAGGTTAATTCGGTTACTCCAGTCTCCAGCAGGAATTGGAGAAATGACAGGATTGAATCTACTTACATGAAAATGGGTCTATCTCCATGGACTGACACCATCTAGAAAACCTCTCCCATCTAGAAGCCGAAAGCCGCCTTGTAGATGGGGCTTTGGCTTTCTGCAAATTGGTTAGAACTGCTTCTCCAAGATTCCTGGCTGACTCCCGTCTAGTAGCCAGATGTGCAACCTGTACTTCCCTGAATTCGGGAGGGAGATCTGACCTTGGGCCTGAGACAGCATGTCCTGTCTGACCGGGAGACACAATAGCAACCCACTCAGCAAGGCGATTAGATCCGGCATTCATGACTGTTGACGCCAATCTGGTGCCACCAGCAGGACTTTGGCCTTCAAAATTCTCAAGTGGGAAAAGAAGAAAGTGCATACAGGAGTACTGGGGGCCATTTATTTGCCAGAGCTTTTACCCCTATGGGCCCTATTGGGCCCACCATCGAATACCACAGGGGACAGTGTGTGTTTTCCTGTGTGACAAAAATATCTACTTTGGCCTTCCTGAAACGAAGCCAGATGTCCTGTATCAGTGCTGGGTGAAGTTACCATTCTCCTGGCCTGGGACCCCCCTTGACAAGAGGTCAGCTACTACGTTGTCCTCTCCCAGTAAGTGTACAGCCCTCAGGGACACCCCTCGAGCATGTGCCCATAACAGCAGATCCTGGGCCTTCCTGTGTAGGGATATTGAAAGTACTCCACCCTGGTGATTTATGTATGACACGACTGTTGTACTGTCTGAACGAACAATCACCTGATTCTCCTGAAGCTGAGGAAGAAAATGGATTAAGGCCCGAAATACTGCCTCCAGCTCCAAGAGGTTTATGTGTTCTCCTATCCACGAGGCATCCCCTTTTCCCTGTACTGGATTGCCTCGCCAGACAGCACCCCAGCCTGCCTGTGAGGCATCTGTTGTTACGGTCTCCCTTGAACATAATGGGCCCAGCTTGACTCCCTCCTTCAGGCCTGGAGTTGAGAGCCACCACTTGACTGCTGGAAGACAATCCAGGTCTCTTGGAATCAGTCACTGTCCATTCTCGTATGGACTCACTTTGTACTTTGCTAACCATCGCTGTAATGGTGCATATGAAGCAACCCCAATGGCACCACCTGACTGGCTGCCGCCATTAGGCCAAGCAGTCTCCGACCCAACCTCACTGTAACTTGCTCCTTTTTGAGGAACTCGGACAGGCACTCTTTCAACACTGACTGCCTCTGTGGAGTCAGAGATGCTCTCATTATAATCAAATTCAAATTCAAGCTTAGGTATGTCACTACACTTGTGGGAGTGAGACAACTCTTTTTGCTGTTCAGAGTCAACCCCAATTTATGCAAGTGGGCTAGGACCACCGTTGTGTTGCTCCTGGCCTGCTGCTCTTTAAGAGAGCAAATTACCCAATCGTCCAGGTAATTGGCAATATGTAGGCCCTGGCGACGAAGAGGAATGAGTGCTGCATTCATACATTTGGTGAAGGTGCAGGGGGCTAATGACAGACCGAAGGGGAGAGCATTATACTCGTAAGCGTTGCCCTGAAAGTAAAACCTGAGATACTTCTTGTGGTCCTTGTGAATTGGGATGTGGAACTAGGTATCCTGGTGATCCACTGTTGTGAACCAGTGCCCTTGTCTGATGAAAGTTAAAAGGGTTGAAAGACAAAGCATACAGAAGGGCAGGCACTTTAAATGATGATTGAACTTCCTGAGGTTCAGGATGGGTCAAAGACCCCCATCTTTCTTTGGAATCAGGGAATAGGTTGAATAAAACCCCTGCCCTATTAATCCCAAGGGCAGGTGTGTTATCGCCAATTTTCCTTAAAGAACTAACACTTCGTCTTTCAGAGACCTGTATTGCATCTCTTCTTTCAAAACAGTTAGGAACAATACCTTGAAATTGGGGTGGCTTGGATTTGAATTGGAGCTTGTATCCGAACTCCAAGGTGCTCAGCACCCATGAACATTGAGTGCATTGGCGCCACTGGAAGAGATGTTGACTGGAAAAACATGAGGCCGGAGGTTGATAACCGTCAGTAACGGTTTCTTCCGCCTGCTCCACATGTGCTGGAAGACTCTGCCTGTCGTGTCCTACGATAGGACTGCCGGACTCCTTGGCTTGGTCTTGTGGGTGCCCCTTGGGCGGCAAACCGGCGGTGACCTACGAAGGCCTGGCTTGATGATTCTGCCTGAGTCCAATTGCTGCTCCCAGCTGATGTGCGTAGCCCACAAGTAGCTGGCTCTCTAACCACTGATAGAGTCAGTTCTCTTGTTCTACAAGACTGCTCCAAGGCTGCTTCTGCAGGGGGGCCAAAGACCTCCCCCGGCACTAATGGGGCAGCAATGACTGCCATGCAATCTTGATCCAACAATTTAGCTTGAGATAGCCATACCTGATGGCATGCTTGAACCATATTGGCCATGGATTGCCCCAGGGCTTGGGCATGCGCACTTGTTCCTCGGATCAACATGTCAACCACTCGTTTCCAGGATGCTTTCCTCCTCTGTCAAAATGGAAGACAAATCCTGCAGACACTCTAAATAAATCAAGAGGAGAGAGTTTGTGCATGCCAGTCTTGCCGACAAGGCAAAGGCATTATAGGCTTTCCGCAGCTGACTGTCACTTATTCTACCATGCTTGTTAGGGTGTGTAGTATCCCTTCCAGTGCTGGCCATAGCCCCATTCAACATAGCAAATGTGGGTCTAATCTGAGGAGCTGCAGCCAGCCCATTAGTTGCTGCCCCTGCCAGGTTGCCCAGCTGTGTCCTAGGGAGTGACATAGAACTAGGGGCCTTCCAGGAAAACCGCAACTCTGATATAAAATCAGGAAGTATTGGCAACCCCTCTGATTTACGACGCTGAAAGCCTCCATCAAACACTGAGGTTGATGTTGAAGCAGCCTGGGAAGGCATTTATGCACGCTCTTCTACTCTGGAAATCACTGCTTTGTCTGAAGGGTCCAGTGGAATAGCCTCTGAGGCCTCAAAAGCACTATCCCCCATTTCTGACTCTGAGATGTCCTCTTGTTCTGAAGCACATCATTTTCATACCTTCAACATGCTTGCGTTTACGAGCTTGTTTACCTCTGACCCCATCCTCCTGAGGATCACGTTCAGACCGAAGTGTCTCTTTACCTGCAGGCATCTCAGAGGGTAAACCAGTGGTGTTCTCCTCTTGCATCATGAAACTAGGAAACTTGAATCAGTTAGATGGCTTTCGTCTCCAGAGACGAAGAGGCCTCTTCGTCTGAATTACAATAAGACACCACTATAATCACAAACAGCTCTCCTCTACTCGGTAGCTTTCACCCTTACAGGTGAAGAGGCCCCTCTTTGGCTGTTAGTTATGAAATACCTTATGTTTTAAACATGAAACACACACACACAATCACTGTAGCATTCACCCTCGGGGGCAAAGAGGTTCCTTTAATCTCACAACGCACTTGTTTACAAAAAGCACGTGCCAATGCTGCAGTTTAAACCCTTGCGGGTAAAGAGACCAAAATATAACCTATAAGAACGCGCAGCAAAATATTACCGTCAAACAGCTTTCATCGATAGGTAGGAGGCAAAAAAGAGAAAGCACAGGCTGATTCGCACATGTATTTATAGACCGTGATTGCAAACGGGGCGTGGTTAATTTGATATACCTTCTCCTGACAGCTCATCCTTAGCCAGGCTGACCCATACTGTGGCGTGTTGACGGAGATGAAATTGAACGCCTGTGTGTCCTTTGCTGCTGGCCCAGATATTCCCTATAGGTCTGAGGCCGGTAACAATTTACATCTTCACCCAATATATACATACAGATATCCCGGTTTAACTTGTTTAGACTTGATATTATGGTGTGTAAATTTACGTAAATAATTTTGCAAGAATAGTTTCTGCAAGAAAAAAAGCTTTTTCATAGGATGCTTTTTTAATGATCATTATTTTATGTATTTGGTGTAACAGATGTGTGTTGTAAAGGTACAGTATGGTGTAATATATGCTGACATACTTTAATGTTCAAAAAACACATTATTTTTCAAATACTGTACAATACATTATTGTAGGCCCTCTATGCCCCGCCTCTCTCAAACGCTTTGTTTTCTACAAAGTCCCTCCTTCCGACAAGCACAGTCTGCTCTGATTGGTCAACTGGTACAGTGCATTGTGATTGGCCAAATTGTGTTACATTTTTGTTTAATTTAAGAATCCAGCGTACCGCCTAGTGGTGACAGGGTAAAGTCGTCAGACACAAAACTAAAAAAAAAAAGGTTAAACATGTCATATATCCATGGAAAGCTGAGATTATTGTGATTTCAACTATGTAAACCATTTAAAGATACAATAAACACAGCATGTACAATCAGTGTCTTTATCAGACCACTTTTTGTTGACATAATGCAGACATGCATGATAGTAAAGACATACATAGGAATAACACAGTAGGGATGCAATATAACACCAATATATGAAAAAACCCACAAATTAAATAATGTACTATGTACAGAAATAGAAATATAGGAAAAAATTTATTTAGATTATAAATTATAAATATATATGTAATTTTAAAAGTGTAAAAGTGTCACTATAATGTGTTTATGCTTCAGTTACTATGTGTCAGCAATTATTGACAGTGAATCTGGATAAGAAATTGAATAGCTCTAAGTGTAATCTTTTATTAGAGCCCAAAATGATTGTACATTAAAGCATTCAAGAATTACAGTATTGTATGTGTCGTTGGTTACAAAGGGTTGTTTGGAGTCTCCCAAGTGTAATTTTTTTAGAAGTGTCTAGACATAAAATTAGATAAACGTGTAAAACACAAATTTTCTAATATATTGTTTATCAAATGCGAAATTTGGCTTGGTAAGGCTTCATTATGTGATCCCAATGTATTTTCCAGTTCATACCTCCCAGCTATAGTCATCTGCAGGCTTCTATTTACAAACAAAATGTAGGCAGAATTATTTTTTATTTTTTAGTGTATTCAAAGTGCTATTACTCAATATCAGTAAGACTTACAGTGATTCTGACTGTTGAGAAACAAACCTCAGAGTGTCACCTTTCAAAGGAGACCAACACCATGCATATCATCCAAATGGCCCAAGAACAGCATGCAATTTTTTAAGCGTTTTAGGCAAATTTTACAGGAATCGTAAAGGGTTAAATAACACATACTCTGGTCTCCATCTACATGCCCTACTGTTCTCATATCATAGCCTTTATAACTGTGCTGTTCTACACAACAACAAGCTTTAAAACACTTTTTTACTGCTGAAAATCAGACCACTGTGAAATCCGTTTTCTCTTCGGTACATCACCAGTGTAAACTTCATGATGAAAACGTATACACCACTCTTGTCAACATAGTCCATAGTTACAATAAAAAAGTATCATGACTTTATCTTATGGTTATTTTGGGAAAAACAGTGACAGTAGGTGTTTTCCCCGTTCTACCCTATGTAAGTAAAATTTTGCTTGACTATAACGTCCAGGCTACATGTTTATATTTTCTGCTTTGATGTAACTAGTATATTATTTGATCTCTATTCTTCTCAACCTTTAAGTCAGTCAAAGCAACGTACTTGACAGCTGTATTTCATTCAAAGCAGGCAAACTTTTTCAAACTAAGTCACTATAAAAGCATTGATGTGCTAGACGTCTGTGAATTGTAAACTAGGATCTTATAATATTTTTGATAGTTTTTCATTGTACAGATCAGCTCATATTGTTCTCCATGTTTAGAGGACTTTCCATCCTGAACATTATCAGCAGGGTAGTTCCAGCGCATATGGATCATTAAGAGTCTCATTTTTAATAGAAATGTATACGCTATTATTGATAGAAATATTAATATAAAGAGAAAACATGGTGCTTAATGATTTTTAGATGTTGTTTTCATGTTTTTAATTTAATTTTACCTTCTATTTTTGTTTCATTCTAAACAAATTGAAAACATATAACTGAATGTTTTAAATACCGAATGGTTGCATGTTTGGTATGTAATGAATGTTAAGCAGAATTCACCCTTTAAAAAAGTTCCAAAAGCAGATTTTAGCAGCAATGCCATTTTTGGTTCCCCAAAGAACCATCTTTCCTAGTGTTAAAGCAAATGTAGTTGTGCAAATTTGGCCTGTGATGACCTTTCATCTGAACATGTTAAATAAAATAAAAATATTCCATTAAAGCATATATTTATTTGTAATTATTATTTATATTAATATTTTGTTTAAAAAAAAATAATTTGTTGCATCAAATGATAAAATAAAAAATGCATTTAGAAATTTTACTTTTAATATATAATACAGTTATAGTTAAAATATAGTTTATAGTTTCACCTCCAGCCCACAGAGGAAAGTTAGATTTTTGGCCATTCATAATTTGGGCATCTCTCGTCAAGAACATTTTGAGTCTTTGTCCTGCAGAGGGCAGTATGGCAATATTTTGTTACACATCATGAGGTAACAGCATTACAAAAACAGTCCTGATTCATGATTGCAACAGCCTTTATTTGTTTTATGCAGCTGGAGGTTTGTTCTTAAAAAACAGAGAAAAACAACTTTAAACCACAGTCTCGTCTCATTATTCATTCATATAGGGCCGTTTTTTTCACTATCTTATCTCTGTTGACCTGAATGGACAAGTATCGTAGACAGATTGCCTCCAAATAGCCCTGCAGTCCTTACACAGTAAAATCATTTCAGCAAACACAAGGTTTGGGTTTAAGCACATAAACACATATAATAAGCATTTCCATTGTTAAATTCATCAGGCTTCATGTAGAAACCGTTTAGTGTCTGACACTCACCCGAATTGAAATATCTTTCACGTGAGCCCTTCATTAGTCCAATTTAACCGCCGTTTGCTCACAAAACATAAAAGTATCATGGAAAAGCTCACCAGTAAAAAGATTTGTGCTGAAAACTAAACATGTTAAAGGAACCGCAGTCGTCTAAAAATCACACTCCTGGCCAAGCAGAGCAGGAAAGCGGTAGAAAGAAAAGAGGGAGTGAAAAAGAGCACATATTTTGTCCACGATTCACATTATCATACTGTCTGGCTCTTTCAGACAATCACGGTCATTTGAGGCAAGATTAGGGTGTCAGTCCTGGTGCAGGGTCAAAGGTCAGAGGTTGGCTTCACCGTATCAAGCCATTTAAAGCTCTGAGCCGCAAGTCTCAGAAAAGCCATGGCAGTATCCGCCACAGTCCGAGTGAGGAGGACTTTAGGCACCAGTGGGGTTTTCATCCAGACCGAATCAGTTTGTATTTTAATAGCAAATCAGCTAAGTGCATCAGTTGTGGCCCAGTCCGTCAGGTTCAGCTCGGTTCAGAACAGCAGTGTGAGGGTGCAGTCACATGATGCAGCACTTGTTCTTGAATATGTGCGGGTGTTTGTAGCGCAGTCTCTGTTTGGGCCGATATTTCTCTAGATACGTCAGCTGCTTGCTGTTTATTGCACCCCTGCGCTTCCTACGAACACAGAAAATAAGCATTAGCGTGTTGATTTCCAACCGAATGAAACCAGGCAGATAAAAATGGCTGGCAATCTCACGTTTCTTTCCAGCCCACGCTGGGCTGAAAATAGCATTGAAAACAAAACTGTAACCAAAGGGATGGAGCTTTAAGGGTTAATTGTGAATCTTTTGCATATTGAAAGCTTTCAGCTTGGCCTTGCTATCAAAAGGCACTCTGGCAAGTGCAAGCAACTGAGAACTAGCATTTAAGATACACTCGTATGAATGTAGCAGCAGCTGACGTCAAGACTCAAGAGCTCAAGGTCTGTGGTTCTTGAAAGAAGTCAAGAGAGAGATGTACGCACTGTCTGATGAACTGGATGGCATCTTCATACTTCATCCCACTTTCAATCAGTGCCACGGCCACAAGTACTGGAGCTCTGCAGAAAAAAATCAAAACATTTTGAGAGAGGTGCGACATTGACCTAAAGAGACTGCTGTGTGTGTGTGTGTGTGTGTGCATGTGCGTGTTTGTGTGTGAGAGATCCTTCACAGAAACACTGTTAGACAAGTACACTAGCAATGTCAAAATAGCTGTTTTTTGTACTTTTTGTATTCATGCTTTATAAAAGATTTCAAGGACTGAACACTTTATTTGCATCTTTGTTTTATTGTCTTTTTGTTATTTGTCTGTTAAATGTAAGTTTTCTAAATTATAAAATACTTGCCAAGCTACATGCCATTGTTTTAATTCTGTTTCTTAATATTTGTGGTGTTAGATTTACAAATATGAACAAATAATAAAAAAGCCATGCAGAGTTCAAGTATTTTCTATTAAAGGCAGGGTAGGTGATTTGGTTCAAAAACCTTTTTTGTTCTGCTGGTTGAAAGTCTCTTCACATCCCGATAGCAATCCCGGTCCCGATAGCAAAAAGTTAAGTGATCTTAATATATTTAAATCATCCGTGGAAGGCGTAGGACCATAAAATGTTTGACCAATCAGATTATTCAATCCGAACATTATGATAGGTTGTCCTGCCTGCCTGTCAACGTATGCATTTGCATACTTCTGTGCACTCTGTTCGCGCAGACATGATACGTCATCAGCATGGACCGGGGCGAGAATGGAAGGCCGTTATTATTGTAATATTATGCGCTTTTTTACTGTAATGTTTTCTCACCGGTGAATGAGACATGAGGTAATCTGACAGCGTTGCATTCACCAATGCCGTCTCTCATCCGTCGTCATGTTTTTAGGAGGAGGCGTGGCTTTGGAGAGTGATTTGCAGGTAGGGTGAGATCGTATGCTTTCAAAGCTAGATTGCTATTGCTAGCCTCTATGAAATAACCAACCCTAGATTTAAGCATATGCTACGCCTGAAGTTTGAATTGACTTAAATATATTAAATATAGTATAAATTAGGCCTAATAATTAAATAATTTAAATTAAAATAAACGTATTACACTTTTAATATGAATATTTTATCAATTGTAGTCAATATTTAATAAAAAAGGTGTTTAACAGCACATTAGCTTTCATTGTGGTATCAAAACCTGGCAACTCTAACACACACACACACACAACTTTATTGGCTCATTAGAAAAGCTCAATTGTTCCATGACCTCAGATAGATCTTAGAAACAGAAAAACACTGAAAAACAGATTATTGGAGCAATACCACATTTTCGCTCTTAAATGAGTGGAAAGCGGCATTACGATAAGTTAATTCATCATACAATAATTAATGTTTCACAATACTAAAGGTCAAGATTCAGACAAAGTGAGACAAAACTATTTCAAAAAAGGTGAGTTGTGTAAAAACAATTGTTAGTGCTGTTGCTAGGCGTTCTGGTGGTTGTTTTGCCCCAAGTCATATTAAGAGCCCACTCTCGAATCTCTACTTTATTCTCGTCTCTGCATGTGACTCCCCTTAACGTCCACAAGATCTTTCCTTCCACTTTATCACCCGCCAAGTGGAAAATCTTAAATCTGATCTCTTACAAAAGTAACAGCACGTCTCCTTAACAAGCCACAATGGAGGGATCATTCAGGTCAGATTTTGACAGCAAAGCAAATGTTAATACTTAACCCTCAGAGAGCTTCCCTTTCAAACATACACTATACAGTAAAGACAGTCAAATCCTACAGCATAACTCCAGCTCTAAACAGCGTTGCCATCTGAATTAGATGAAAATAAATAAGTCAGGCCAAAATAACACTGGCACTCTTTCAAAAGTCGAGACCGATTCCCTTTGGAAGTGGATGAAGTGCGTCAGAGATGGAGTTTTACCGCCCAAAACATGAGAGCAGCGAGGCCAGAATCCATCATCCTCCTGTTAACGTCACTCGCTGTTTTACAGCCGATGTTTAAAGTGTTTTTCGACGTACGTGCGCCAACAGAGAGCATAAATACATCATCTGTAGAAGCTCCTTATGAGACATAATGTTCTGCATTTATAACTGCAATAGTACATTATGTTGTGCAATATTGCTTCTTTTTTTAATTAGACCGTCTGGCATAAAGGTCATAGAAATAGCACGCGTTTGAGGAGGACAGTAATAACACATGCTCGTTAAAAGCAACTTCCTGTTTTGTCTTCGTCCCTCACCCTGATGCCTCTTGAAACAGAGTGGGACTGCAGCAGAGTGAGTGCACTTTGGGGACTGTTGACTTTGGCAGAGCACTCAGTTTAAAGCCTCTGAAGAGGTACCTCTCGTTCAGCCCATAGGGGACTATCAACTTCATCCATGGTTTATAGAGGAGACGTGTCTCCTGGGAGGCCAGAGGTGCATAATGTTCTATAGAGCACATTCTTTTCCAGATTAAGGTCTTGAACAGGGCACCAGAGGTGGGCTTACTTATGGGCCACCAGACAAGAAATGAACCCATTTACCCCTGAGTTCCCAGGGCTGAGCAAAAACCAGATAGTTAGAGACGTGTTTACATCTTGAGGTCAATACGATTGGGTTTCTGTAAGCTCATATACTGACCTTCCTAAACCGGCCACGCAGTGCACAGCCACGCAGCAACCGGGTTCTTCTACGAATCGTCTCTTCAGGAGACTCAGCCAGTCCTCCACGACCTTAGATGGAGGAGGAGCGCCATCATCAAATGGCCAGTCCTGGGGAGAGAAGAACAAGTTACTCCTTCACATCAGTACTAGAGCCCTGCACGGGCTTAAACTATAGGCCCTAGCCCAGCCCCGAGACTCTCAGGCCCTCGCCCAGCATGTATCCGACAGCTTATCAGAATTCTCAGCCCGAGTCCGACCAGAGTCTTTTTCATCTTCTCCCAAAACAGCTTATATCACTGTTTCAGCTATTATAATAATTCAGTTTTGTACGAAATGGCAAAGTAATTGTATTTTGTTTTGTTATTTTATTAAGTTAATTTAGAATAACCTTTGGATAATTTTTTTTTGTTAAAATGTACGTTTTTGATTTTTTAAAGTAACGACCAAGAGGCCAGCGGCAGACAGCGAGTTGATCATAGCCTATGTTTGATCAATTTAGCCTTAAAATACTGTAAAGGGTCTACTTTTATTTGTGTGCACTCAAAATATCAACAAAACATGCTTTTATAAAATAAAGAAAAAGCAGTTTTGGTTTTGAGCAGGAGGCTTAGTGAAAAACCGAAACACATCGAATACTTGCCTCACTGACTTGATAAATATAGAAAGCTTTGAATTACTATTTAAAACAACAATTCTAATAGAAAACAAAATCTAAATGCTCTAAATGCGCTTCCAATGAGGAGACAGTGAGTCAAGATCATTATCAAATGCTTGGATGATTCAAAATGCAGCTTTTCCCGAAGCATTGGGAACTTTAAGTAACTCCCCACGCTCCGACTTCTCCCTGATGCTCTGTGTGGTCAACGGTCACCTATATGCTAATGCCTGCGTATATGCATTGCGTAGGCGGTGTACAATATAATCAGTATTTCATACAGCAGCCATGTGTGCTCTTCGTGTACATAGGCACAATAAAAAGAGAGAAGCTAAATGAGCCCGAGTCCGACCAGAGCCTGATCTGTAAAAAATACAAAAAATGGCCTGAGCCCAGCCCAAATGGACTCAGCGTGTCAGGCCCCATCGGGACCCATTGGGCTTGCAGACCTCTAATCAGCACACACTGAAAAATGACTTCTGTCATCTTTTACTCACCTTTGTGTTGTTCCAAATCTGTATGACTTTGTTTTGCTGAACACTAAACGAAGATATTTTGAAGAATGTTGCTGGTCGCCATTGACTTTCATAGTAGGGGAAAATCCGATGCAAGACAATGGCTACCGGTAATTGACTGGTTATGAGCATTCTTCAAAACATTTTCTTTTGAAAGAAAGAATTGTATACAGATTTGGAACAACGTGAGGGTGAATAAATGATGACAATTTTCATTTTTGTGTGAACTATCCGTTTCCTACAAGCTTTGACTTTGAAACTTTGGACTTGTTCACACTGGCAACAATGACATTTTGATTTTGTAGTGTTACTTTAATTTCATGGCATTATTTCAAGTGAGTGACAAAATATTGCATCATGAATCAGATCAGAGAGCTCTATTATCTGCAGTCCCATTGGTAGTTGATTTGCTGCTCATCTGCATAGATAAACTGTTCAGATTTGTTGTATCCAGTGGATGTTTTTGCTCACGTTGCCTCGGTTTGCACTGTAAAAAATCCAACTTTCGAAAATTTCTACTAACCAATGTAAAAAAGTAGCCTGAACAAATAATTTTTAGTAGGAGAAGTCAATTAAATTAGTGTGAACTGAACAAAAATACTGTAAACATGTCGCTAGCAAAAGTTGTTTGGTTTACCTTACTTAGATACTCACGCATTTGTTTACAATATATCCAAATGTTCTCCCAACCTTTTCATTGAGTCATCTGAACAAACAATTTTACATTGAACAATATTGCACACGTTCCCAGCATGCATTGCAGCTTGAAAACATTTTATGTTATTTATTATTAAAATATAATCATTGTTTTAAATTTAACTGGCTTAATGTATGCTGCTGCTGCCGTTGTCACTCAGTTAGCTGTCATGTGGATCAAAGTTAATCAAAGTTTACTGATATAAAAGTTGATGATCCTCACCATGTTTGAGAATCGTGTGCTGAGGTACTGTATATCTGCAACTCATTGAAACTCGTACAATTATACATTTGTATAGTAGCATAAATGTTATCTACATTTGACTTTGAAATCAAACATAAATCTTAAAGAGGATTGTTAAAACAGATTAGCATTGCTAAATACTAAAACATCTTTGGTTGATCTAACAGATATTTTAACACTCAGTAGACTGACTTTTATTCATTAGATGAACTAAAGTTTTTAAGTTGTCAGTTGCTAGTTGAGTTAACTTAAAAAGTTGATCGTGATATTTTATTTTTTGGAGTTTGGTCAACTTTTTATTTTTGACAATATATGACCCACAGCTACTTTGATTCTACAAATCACCATCAATGTGAATGTCCCTTTAATAAACAGGCTTTAAGGTGTCAAAAGCAAAAAAAGGTAAGATTGGACAAATGAAAACCACACTTAAATCTATGAATGTTACTGCATTATACAACTAAATATCAAACCAGGTGGCATTTATTTGAAAGAAATATAGGACAAAAATTTTTAAACCAAGTATTGCAACACTTTGTGGTTGTCCAACATTAGTGGATCGTGTTCCGAGTTAAATGTGATGAACCACACCCATGTTTGCTCTAATAAGACACCTGTATGAATTGCAAAACAACTGAAGTTCTGAGAAGAGCTGGTGAAGAATTTGTTTACAGATGCCACCTGGTTTGCATTTAATGCAAAGACATCTTAAATGTGACTTAAGTGTCTAAATACTGGTTGGGGCCACTGTATCAGTCTTCACAGTCTAAGAGACATCAGCTAGCTTTTTATGTATGCTATACTTGGTTCTTTGTAAATGTGGGTTATCCAGATGGTGAAGGTGTCAAGGGAGCATGATAGAGCAAAGGGTTAGTGAGGTCCATTGAGAAATAACCTTCCGGGGATGTTCAAAAAACAAGAAGAATTTAGAATGTAATATAGAATGAGTTACATTTTAGACACAATATGTCTGATGTGTTTGGTTTTGGCAATGAAATTAGTCTCAAACAAAGCCGGAGCAAAAGTCTCAGAGCAACACAGCGGTGTTTCGTTCATGAATTAATCTGTTTTTGAATCAATTAGTCGATAATCCATTCATAAAGACAACTACTTGCTTTTTTCTAAATAAAATCAGCCGTTTTGAATGAACTCTTTGAGTGAATGAATCATTCTTTAAGAGACTTGCCGCCAGCTACTGTCGCTTTGGGTGTCATATTTATTAATCTATGACAGGCCTAAATCAGCCAAGGTACAAAATGGCTTTTAATTATCATTATCAAAAAATCCTAAAAATATTGAGATATAATTGTTTTGTCAATATTGCACATTCCTATGTACATCTGGTTACATCTACCAATCCCCGTCTCTGTTCTCAGGTGGTTGGTAAAAGCGGTAGATGCTTCTGTGGCAGTGAGACAAAGTGTGAGGCCTGGGAGGCATGTGGAATTTAGCATACATGTGTGGCTTTCCTGTGCTCCCATGACAAGGTGAGAGGTGATTCACAATCATGCTTCATAGGACATCCGGAAAATTCCACCCGTCCTTTCCCGTTTGCCTGCCTTTACCACTTCTGAGGGACTTTGATGTGGTTCAGCTGTTGAGGGATATGGCTCGCGTAGACCAGCACACAAACTGGCATGTCTTCACAGGCACAGATGCCCACACAAACACACATTCATGTGATCCAGAGAGGCTTGGCAGGGCAGGCCTTAAATATAAAGAGCTTTCTCACAGTACAGATGCATAAGTCGCCATTTAGAGGTCTCAAAATATCGCTTATCACATGGGACCGATGAGCGCTATGCAGTCACACTACAGCCCTAGGGACAGGACGTTCAACACTAGCAGGTGTGAGTCCTTTCCAGTAAACAAGCCGGATCGGCGAGGCCTCTAGGAGGCTGGCTTTACATAAAAGCATTTGAAGCACCGATGACGTGTCACATACGCTTGCCTCCACTTCCCTCCAGTCCGCCCTATTGATTTCTTAGGCAAACATGCCTCAGAAAGCTGGATGGAGGGCTGCTGATGTAATGCAGGTTGGGTAAACAGCCGTGGCCTACTTTGGGAATCCAGAATTAGATAGGGTCACTTGCTCAAACCCAGAGATCTCGGCACAGACGGTCTGAGTTGGAAAGGTGCGAAATGGCACGTGTGCCCATCCCAGAAGTACAGAGTTAACTCCCTTGTAAGGATGGGTGATATCTTATCATTTGCAATATACCGGTAAAAATTCTCCCCACTATAAGAATTAGTCTTCCCATGATAATAACGATAAATCTAGTTGTTGACATGTTTCTATGTGATCGCGACATCGCGGAAGACTGATGTGAAATTGAGGAGGTATATATATCGCTACTTCTACAGTCTGGAAACTGGTTTGGTTAGGGCTGTACAGTGCGACAAAAAATTCAGTCTGAGCCTTGAATAAATGTCCTACAGTAGTACAGTTTTGCATGTGTATGAGTCTGTTTACAAACCTGTTGTCTAATAAAGATATCATTTATTGACATGTTTTTCCCCCCAAATTAACTTCATAACATCAGTCTGAAATAACTGTGATCAGACATGGTTTCATATCAGAGAATGAGGCAGAAATGATACTATTTTATAGTACTATATACAGTGATAAAGGATATGTCGATAAGCTTTGCATTATAAATATATTTTATCCTTAAATTACCAAGATTACGTGAAGAACACAGATAAACCTTATATTGTCGCAATCGTATGTTTATTGTCTTCAAGTTTCCTCAGTTAAAATTTCTCTATCTGCATTTTCTTTAGCTAGAGCGATAACTGGATACCTTTGTCCATATTAGGGATTTCCTGGAGCATCATCAGTGCAATTACTTCTGCGATGCATATGTGGAGTTTCTGCGCAAGGGTGCCCTTCAGCGTCCAGTATGAATTAAATAGTCATTACATTATATGTGTACTTAGTAATGCTCACAACACCAGGGTAAAAATAGGAAAGATAGCCTAATACTTGTCTCTAAAGAAATGATTTTATTCCTCATTTTTTTGTCTGTTAGTGGATGCATAAGATTCCCTGAATTTTCATCATTGATATCATTATCGCAATAAATACCAGAAATGATTGTGATATATTTTTAAGCCCATATTGCCCATCCCTACTCCCTTGTTGCAGGTGCTCGCACAAATACACAAGACAAACAACACTGCTGATTGTTCCCACTGGGGTTTATTGCTTCAACAAAGTTTCTCAGCAACTCATGCGCCACATGACTGACATTGCATGAGCTAACCATGTAGCTGCGGATGATTTAGATGGCCAATGCAAGCAACTGACATCCAATGCGTCATACGCGTTGCAGTCTTTTGCAAGTGTCTTCTAACAGATTTAGTGAATTATCGGGTATGGCAAATAGCTGCGGGATTGCATTGGTGTGTCTAACAGCCAGCAAGTCTTTCATATCCACACAAGGCAGTGAAGATGGGACTTATGCAACAGTTCACCTTAGGTTTCGATTTTCTTTTAAGGCTTGCTGTGAGAAAGTTAAGAGGAAAAGTATAAAAGAAAGGTTGGGTGGTGGGGGAAGGTGGGCGGGGACCGATTGGAGGCCACACGGAGAGACCAGGCTCTGCAGCTACCATAGCAACAGTGAAACGTTGACGTTGGTAATAAAAATCACATGTGGCTGCTTGGAAGAGAACGTTCTCTATAATGACTATAGTGTGTGTGCGTGTATGGGAGAGCAAGAGTATACGGGGTCAAGGGGGTCTGCCGGGAGCTGTTTCACTTTTAACGCAGAACACTTTCAATAACTGCTGGAGTGCACCAGAAGCTCTTACCTCACCCATTATTTTCACCATCTGGCCCTTTAAATGTCAGATTAAAATGATTTATTTATAAAGCTTGTTGAAATGGTTCATTCTGATTGGGTGATGGTGGCATTCTGGGGTCAAATATTTGTATATAAAGACCACTAAAATTAGTTTTCCCAGGTAATTTAGCACTGTGTTCTTTTCTAAGCTTCGATGATATGTAACACTGCATGTCGTCATAAGAGATTTAGTCATTATAAATTGTGCGTTTATATTCCATATCCATAATCACGAAAACCACAGCACACAATAAAAAAAGCTCAGATCACTGCGTCCACCAGTTGTTGACGTTTGTAAATGCCGCAGATAAAGCCATCGCTGTCGACAGCTTCAGAGCTCATGCTGCCGGTGCAAATGCAACCAGAAAACGGCCTGAGGGGGAAATCGGTACTGAATAATCGGTATGACCATGCTGGCTAGTTCCTAGAACTGAGTTGGAAGCGACTTCCATAGTATGCAAAAAATATTATGCAAGTCAATGGCTAGTCAACTATTTGGTTGCCAACATTTATTCTTCAAAATCATTTGTGTTCAACAGAAGAAATAAACTCGTACGGGTTTGGAATGGCTTGAGGGTGAGTAAAAGATGACCAAATGTACATTTTTGGGTGAACTATGCCTTTAATTTCTCAAGTAAATGTATCTTGTTTTAAGTACTTTTAGATATTATATCTGGAAAATTAAACAAAAATACTTGTTAGGAATACTTTGTAGTGTATTAAGTGAAATAATGTTTACAGTTAGATGGCCAATATTGTAAAATAAACCCATTCAGGGTGACATAAGACCCCTCTACGGCTTCTTTTGGAGTTTTTTTCCGACAATTCATCAAGAAGATGTGCACTCACTCACCACGACTGTGATCCCATCCTTCTCCAGTGGAGTTTTGTCGTAGGTTATTTCACAGACTCTGACCACCGTCGTGGCCCCATACTTCTTAAGATCCTAAAGCATGATGAGAACAGGGAAAAGAAACACAAAAAGGCAGACAATCACCATTTGTTCTGACATAATTTTCCCGCATTAAAATACAAACATAATAATTTTAATGGGGAAAAAGTAAGGTAAGCTGCTCATGAACACACTCTGTCCCTCATCCCTGCCATGTGACAGAGCACTGGGATGGGTTTCCATGGAAACAGAGGCTTTGTGGATGTGCTGTTATCATTAGAGCCTCTATGGTTCATGCACACTTTCCCAGCAAAATAAGAATGAGTAGGCCATGTGACGGCGCAGTTGTCTTGCCAGGATGAGACATGCTGCTAAAAGAGTGTGCGTTCAAAGCGAGAAGGTGGGGGAAAACAGATGGTGTAAAGTGTCAGGGGTAGACGGTATACAAATTCTCACCTCTATGAAGCTGCTCAGAGTGGAGTTTGTTGGGTTGTGTGTGATTAAGAACCGCATGTTCTTGTAGCACACCTCCACGGGAGCCGGCCGGTTCATCCGAGCCATTGTGCTTCCTCCAAACTGTTAACAAGCAGATGCGGATGCTCTTTGCGGTTTTGTTCAGTTTCTAATCTTTCTTCGTGAATAAGACTCCTCGATGTTCAAAGTCTCTAATATCTTGTATCCTCTCTCTAATGGCTTACTGTAGCCAGAGAGGTAAGATCACCCCATTAGTTTTGTGAGGAGTTACGGGTGGCAGGACCACAGGTGGCAGAAAAAAGAGTGTCTCCGCGCATCCAGAGGTCGTTTTTTAGACGCGTAGATGTTGAGCGTGGCAGTAGTCTCCAGTCCTCTGCAAGAACGCCATGGACAAAGCCACTACCGAAGGACAGAGCTGTTGGAAAGAGAATCGGGAAAAAGAGATAAATGAGTTTTCTTTCCTAAAATTAACTGACACGCAGAAGCAGGGCAGTCCTCTGAAGACAAACATGACGCATGCATAACAGCGGGCTCCCGTTAAGTGTGAGTGTGTGACCGCAGATTACATACAGTGTCCCCGAACCCACACACACAATCCCACTCACACACACGCACTCAAAACATTGCGCAACAAGAAGCTGATAGGAACAAGAGGCTTTAAAGAGAGCAAAAAATTAGAGTATGTTTCCCTGACTTTGTTTTGCATTATATAATGCATTTCATTTTATGCCACTTTTATAAACTTCATAAAACCATTTAATTTAGTTGTACGAGTTTAAACACCATTGTTTTTTGCACAAGCACTGCTTGTTTAATATTTTATATTTAAACGTTAGCAAAATTTTGTTACAAGTAATCATTCAAATAACTTTAAGCAGTAAATATTCAACAAAGACAATTGCAAAAATCACACATGATTCCAGCATTTCTGATAAAAATCTGTTACTTACCCGCTAAGTATTACTTACATATACTTATGTCGCTAACTTAATATTTTTTGCATTATGGATTACAATCCATTCTGGCTCTGGCACAGACGAACGCTGAGAAATTCAGATGTATGAATGCTGCTCTCATGCGCTCTAGAGTTTTATGGGGCGCTTCCCGCTGATCTGCGACTGTGGGGACCTACACGAGTGTCCTACACGCAGCACTGAGTGTTGACAGAAGGCGAGTCTCTCATCCATACTGCTAGCGTCACGATGACACTAACTGTGAGCAATGCTTCTATAAAAGCACTGTAAGAGCCGTTGAGTGGCTTACTGATTATAGTTTGGAATAAAATATAAACTGTATACTACTCCGTGTATAACTCATACCACACACTACTTTTAAGTCAAATTATAGTATGTGACACTTGTCACTAGACATGCGTTGGCTTGGTGTAATATGGTTTGTTGAGTTAATTAATATGCATGGTATTGTTAACGCACATTTGTTTCTTTTCTATCAACCGGTTAACATTTAACACTGTGTGTATGCTTCGTAAAAGACTTTAATGTAAACAAGCCCAATAAGTATGAGAAGTATGGTGGAAGGAGGAATGCTGTTAATACTTTATCCTCCTTTAAAAGCATAAAGTTGTATGTCCTGAAGTAAAATATATTGGGCTCCAAAAATCTTTAGCGGGGCTGTTAGTTGAAGACAGTTTTGATTTGTTCACATAGGGCTGGGCATTTTTTTTAGGCTAAATGGCTCAATAGATGTTACATTTCTCAATATTTTCTATGATATTTAATTTAATTTTTATAAATAAAAAAATATTTTATATTCTGCCCAATGTTGTCCTAAAAAGTGTATATTGGAGGCTACAAAAGTAGCAAAAGTATAGTGAATGTAACCACATGGGCTATATAATATAATGTGGCAATTTTTTTTTACAAATCATATTCTAACATAACATTATAATCTAAAAATAAAACCACTTGCTTTTTATAGCAGAATTTACAATCACTACATTAAAGCAATTTGGATTACGCACACTACGCACACATGCTAGCAACATCACACTACGGTATAGCGATACATCGGTATTGCCTGCTTATATATAGTCTCATTAAAATATATGCATATATTGTAAAAACTCAATATACCAACTAGTTCGGTGTTCACAATAGCATGAAAACTTGGTCAGACTTTTCCATGTTTTCCAAAGTGGAAAAACAGCACTGCACAACTTTGTTTCTGACACCCGCTTGTCATGGAGGGAAAAAAAGAAGACAGAACAGCCATTCAACACCAAATACATAATGTTTATTTTCTAATATTTGTTTACAGTTCTACATTTTAATCTGGACTAACGCATGCTAGTCTAGAAACGGATATCTAGATAATGGTTGAAGATGTTCAGATTATTTATATTGTTCTTTATAGTTGTGTTGTTTTGCATATTAATTTATCGTAAACATTTGTTTACATTTTTACATTTCAATATTCCTAGCTTTTTTTTTGTTAAGTCATATGGAAAATAATTAGGTTTATCTTTTCAACCTTTTTCTTTGGTATAATTCAAGATTGTGATAAAACATCAAAATATGAAAATTTGACTTTCATATGCCTACTTCTTGTCACTTAAAATAACACTGGCACACTTTCCTCCAGTGTTTTTTTGTTGATTTTGATTTTAACGAATACTTACTATTTGTATATATAAATGTCAAATCTTATTATAAAAGTACAGTACATGTAATGTAAATAATGAATTATTGTAAAAGATGGTCATCGGAGTTCTGTGCTCCTGCAGCACTGAGTAAATGCTTCAAAATCTTTGTTTGGGAAGTTGTTTTAGGCCTTTAACTGCAATCCTAATCAGCCATTTATGGTTGGTAATTAATTAAAACTCTAATACTGAAGATTAACCTAATTTCCGTTTCTTCTCTTCAAAATAAACAAACTTTTCCTAAATGTAATCCACGCTTCCAAAATTCCTCATTGCTCATACACAAACAAATAATTTAATTCACGTTGTGGAGCAACAGAAAGACTAAAACAATAACAAACAAACAACAATGACCTATTTAAACTAGTTAATATAAGCCTACTTGAACAACTTCACTGAGGAACAAAATCAAGGCTGTGAGGGTTGATATACACTGGATTTTTCACTACATTTTTTCATATATGTTCACTATATGTTTTCACATTGCACAACAGTTTGTCACTGGGACAGTACCATCAATGAGACACAGATGTACCTTCTTTACCCCTAAAGGGTGCGTATTAGTTCCTCAGAGTAATAATATGTACCTTGAGGTGCATCAGTGTGGAGCAATGAGCTGTTGAACAAAGAACAGCATGTAAAACAAACAGTGAGAAGAAAACTTCTGACAGGTCCACCGGGGTCTGGCCCAGAGGTGCTGTACTATGTCAACAGCACACAAGGGTCACACACATTCAGCGATACACACAGAGAGACTCATGCATATCTGTAAACAATAGCGTGAGATTCACTGCTAGACCCACAGCTTTAGCCTGAACTTCAGCTCTGAGGGTAACCATGACCGTGCTGCGCTTGTCTTCAAAGGCCAATTACAAGCTCTTGTCCCATAAGACTGCAAATACTGGTTAAATATTTGTGCTGAACATTGTAAGTGCAGCTGTGGGCATCTGGGACCTTCGTGTGGCGGAACTAACAAATAATCCACAGCAAAACAGGGACGGGAAAGTAAGGGGAAAGAAATTACCCTTATGTTTGAAAGCAAAAGAGGAATTTGTCAAAGATGAAGAGGCGATATGGGTTTAAAATAGACCAGAGACACGCTAGGGCACTATGGTCCTCAGTCACGTTGGTCCCCCGTAAGAACTAAAAGCACAACAACTAGATATTAATTTCTACACATAAACATGTGCCGTGATTCTCCATGTCACACAAACTGGCCCCTCAGAAGCATCTTAGAGCAGGTCCAGTTGCTAAATTCAGTCACCAAGTGCCTGGACTGTGCCAAAATATGGCCTCTTCTGAATGTCAGGTTGTAGACATGTGAACTTCCTGAAGGATATATGTGTACTTGAGAAACAGGAGTCTACTTGAGGGAGCATTAAAATAATTCATATTTTAAAACCGACCAGCTGGTCTTATACAAGTCCTGCTTAATTAGGCTAGGTCACATCCCCCAGACAAGATCCAATGTGTTTTTAGCAATATAAGGACACTAAGCAACTATATCAATGGCATAACTGAGAAATATTCAACAACTTCATAGCTAAATAATAGTAATTTATCGAAATTTTGGCAACCAAAAATATTAGATCGAAGCAGAAACAGCAACAAATATACATGTATTTGATTTCGGAAGAAATTATTTTGAAGTGGCCTAAACCATTGACCGAACCGGTAACTTTTAATTAAAAGTTAATCAAGAGTTTCTACTGCGTCCACATTTATTTTGTACATGCAAATTGGACAAGCTCTAACAAGTCAACATCAGGTCAGCAGTGCCAATGCACATCGCAGAAAAAGTAGCAATATGTAAAATTTGGCTAAAATATCGAGAGGTGGCTTCAAGAACTTTTTATTATGACGGGTTTAAAATGAGAGAAAATGACACCCTGAACAGCATAACAAGATCACCTGACAAATGTATTTTCCATTTTCGACTAAATGGAAACGGTTTTCCCTGTTTCAGGCAGGAGAAAAATCATACTAAATAAGTAGTTGTTTTTTCCTATGGTGGGATGTTCCTGAGGAAGTTCGTGTTTACGACTATTCAAATTGTAATTACAATGTTGGGTACATCCGATTAGTTTAGAGGAAGATGGCAATGCAGCCAAAAATAATTTAACAAGTTTTTATATATTCAATCGTAATTGTAAAATTTCTTCATTGTAGAATGCATTGTATTCTGTACATGCAAATTAGTTTTACTTTAGAGGAAAACATTATAATTTCATTAATTAAAAAAAAAATACTGTTAACACAGATGCTGCAACTATTGTGTCACCAATATTTTCTCAGTGGCACACCACTAACTCTAAAACTATGGGCTTTAAGTAAGATATTCCCACTCATAATTACGACTGAGATGGTGTTCATGTGTATTCAACTCATAAATACAATCTTTCCGACATGACATGAATGCAATTTAGAGAGCACATTAGCGAGACATTAACAACAAGAACAATCTACTTTAAATGTTTGTTTTTTAGCCAAAAACTTGTTCCTCCAAATTGGACGAAACATGGATAGTTCCCCTAAAAATGAAAATACCGTTATTACAAACATTCATCCTCCAGTTATAATTTGTTCTGGAGTGTTTCATAACCGATCAAGATGTTTAAAGATGTGAAAGCGAGATTGAGATCTGTGGCAGGGTGGAAGACTTTCAGTCAATAACAACTTAATTTCCAGTCCCTCACGCAAACCTTCATGTGGTTTTCCTGGAAGACTTGAGAAATAACATCCAAGCCATAAAAACCACTTCCACGGTGCCTTTCTGGAACAACAGAAGAACAGTGTCCTTGTAAAAGCACCACTTAAGTGACACTAGAAATGTGTCAAAGAGACAAGGCTGGGGTCTGATTGTGTAGACATGCAATCCAGGCTAATAGTATCTCACAAACAGCTCCGAGTGATGATGTGACTGGCCCATGTGCTGCGTGTCACCTGCATGTTATAAATAGTTCTGGCAGCTGATGCATTTAGCCCTGACCGGACTGGGCCACTGGATATGAGATAACACCGGGTTGGGGTTTGTTTCCAACTCAGTTTAGCTTTGTGAACTTTGTTTGAGAGACCAACCACTATCCTGAGCGATGGAAAATCTGTCATTTATTATGGATTCATTGGGCTCTTGATCTGGAAAAATCCTCATAAAGTTGTTGTGGTGGAATGTACAAGACGAAGATAACCAGGAAACATGAGATCAGAACA
The DNA here is from genome assembly GCA_027564155.1 of Gymnocypris eckloni scoliostomus. Taxonomy (NCBI): domain Eukaryota; kingdom Metazoa; phylum Chordata; class Actinopteri; order Cypriniformes; family Cyprinidae; genus Gymnocypris; species Gymnocypris eckloni. The sequence continues at coordinate 9,973,684 of CM050427.1, read as the reverse complement.
GAAATGCACAAGCTAACCTATTGAAGAGTCCATGACTGTTTATTTGAGCATTAGTTTTTGCTGTGGTATTGAAATTGGTATCAAGAATTGCACAATTTCAGTGGTATTGGTGTCAGCTACTGAAACTGGGTGGTGACTATAGGGCCCTTTGGCTTCCACAATGCAGAAAACGCTAATGGAATCACGTCTTTGCAGCATAATATAGAATGTCATGGAATTTGGCTAAGTTTAGGTGGATAAATCAAAAGTATGGCTGCACACTTGATCAAATCATGATATGGCTTAATGGCAGTTACTTAAATATGAACTCTGCATGTTTTGTCTTTGTGTGAACGAGCGACACAGTTTAATCTACTAAACATGCATAATGGAAAGGAAAGGAAAGGATGTGACGTGTGGCCAAGTATGGTGTCCCATACTCGCACATTTCACCATCCAAGTACACACACAGCAGTCAGTAGTGAACACAGACCCGGAGCAGTGGGCAGCCATATTGCTGCGGCGCCCGGGGAGCAGTTGGGGGTTCGATGACTTGCTCAAGGGTCTCACCTCAGTTGTGGTATTGAGAGCCTCAGAGCGCTTGTTATTCATTCGACTTACTTACAATCCCTGCTGGTACCAAGACTCGAACCCACGATGTTTATGAATATTATTGTACAAAAGAATATACTTCTAAAAGTAGGGCTGGGTGATTATTGTTTTGTTTTATTTTAATAAATTAATTCAGATTTAATGTTTTGTCATGACTTATTTATTTTTTTAAATCAAGAAATCATAATTTTGAATAAAAGTATTAGGAAATGTAACAATTAGACATGCTGACAATATGCTAACGATCACAGTTGGGATAAAAAAATTAGGCCAGCTAAAAAAAAAAACGATGTCTACTTGTGATATACTTTTAGATTGAATATTAATTGACTGAGAATTTATAGCCATTTTTTTTGTTTTAGTTTTATTTCTGAACATATAGGATATGTCTAAGACAAGTTTCTACAACATGTGCATTCAAGATCTTTTGTTTTAAATTTACACCATGTTGGCCACTTAATTTAGAGAACTTATTAAAACAATATTTTAAGGAATAATCACAACATTTTTAACTTAAAAACTAAATTTCTGTTGTGCAGAACATTGGCAAAAAACGAAAGGGATTAATTTAATTTGATTACATTTTGATTAAATAAATTAATCAAATATAAATTAATCTGGTATAAATACTTCTCATTGTGCACATTAAGGAGATGCTCCCAGCAGGGAGGTTTATGCATTTAATTAATTACAATCATTTTTTATAATACATTTGTATTAATTGAAAACACAGATTCCAGAAAAAATGTAAACAATTTCAAAAAAAAAACACTCTTATTGTTGACATTTGTGACCCTCTCTGTGAAATCCAGGCTAAAGTCTCAAAATCGAATTATGAGATAACGAGCATCAAATTTGGATTTCAACCATTAAATTCACTTTAATTTCAATCTTTGACATGGCCTTAGTCAATTTTAAAGATATGAATGTTACATTTTCACAGAATATTCTTTACCATATGAAGGATGATTTCATGTAGAAAACAGTAAATCGACTTTAGCTGGGTCTTCACAAAACGGGTCACATTTTTATAAATTGTTAGTTTCATTAACTCAATAAATTAAGCATGATTTATTATTAATATATAATTAAACCATTAAAACGGAATCCAGAACAATTTAAACCAAATGTATTTCCTAATGTAATGCCATTGTATCACTCCCACTATTCTGTATCAGCTGACCACTAAATGTACAGCACTGTGGTCTTTACTGAAGACATGATGTCATCTCATATCCATGGAGCTCCATGCTGGCATAACTTCATAAACTCCATCCATGGTGATGAACAAATGAGATTTGGAGGGAATATTGTGTACTTGTGCCGCATCAGCTGATGGGCCCTCTGGGGCAAATCTGCACCTCTAAGGCCTACGTACACAGCTATGTGCTTCCCACAGGGATAGTGCAGTTGGTCTCCTGTAATTTCAGACGCATGGATCACCATGGCAGGAATTTGTCAAGCTACATGCGAGTCGTCACGACTGGGGCGCCATGAAAGCAGGAGACCCCTTCACTTAGAGCCATTATACAGTGATGTTTATCACACACTACCCCGCCTGCATTAGTCTCAGGAATATTGGTTTGCATTTCATCATGTTGGCTTCAAAATCACACTCAGTCCTCAGTCTGACTGAACTGGCCTTTCACCTATAACACCAGCCTGCACATCGGCAGGGCTGTTCATTTAACAGACATAACATGATGTGCCATTTCTTTTTATTATGAACTATTGAGTTCTCCTGGCTCAATTCAAAAGAAGTCTATGGGGAAAAGCATTTGATTGTTGATGAAAATTAACTATTCTTCAACAAAATTACCACTGGTTTGTGACAAAATGTTCTATATAGTTTGAATATTATATATATAGTTAGCACATCACAGAGGACCTCACCTGGACTACCAACACCAAGTCTATCTCCAAGAAGGCACAACAGCGCCTACACTTTCTCCGCCGGCTGAAAAGAGCAAGCCTCCCTCCACCCATCCTCACCACCTTCTACAGGGGTACCATTGAGAGCGTGCTGACCAGCTGCATCACTGTCTGGTACGGAAACTGCTGTGCAGCAGACCGCAAGACCCTCCAGCGGACAGTGAACACCGCTGCAAAAATCATTGGTGCCCCTCTCCCTCCATCCTGGACATTTTCCTTACGATGCTCCAGCAAAGCAAAAGTATCGTGGAGGACCCCACCCACCCCTCCCACAGTCTCTTCCAGCTCCTACCCTCAGGTAGACGGTGCGGAGTATCAGAGCCCGCTCCGCCAGACTGCTCAACAGCTTTTTCCCCAGGCTGTGAGAGCCCTGAACTCACATCACACAGCCCCTCTCTGAAACCCCAAACAACACCCCCCACACCTTACCACATCTCAGGAAAAACTGTTAAACTTTTATCTCTGTGGAATTCAGGTGAGCGGGCCTGCACAAGCCACCTGTAGCAACACACTCTCCTCTGCATGCACTAGACACTTTCACACACCATTGTGTGTCCATAATCCCACAAAAGACTGACTGTAATATATGACTGTAATGTATGTATGTTTACTGGCTCATGCACCACAAATCACCTTACACTGTTCCCCAGCCAGCTGCTTGAATGTCTCTCTTTGCACATGTACAGTATTGTATTTGAAGTCATCTGCACAGTTGTACAGTTTGTATTTTTGTACAGTTTGTATTTTTTGTTTCTTGTTTTTTAGTTTATGTATAGGTAACCACTTTATATATAGCATATGTATAGTCAAAGCTGACAGTAGGTTAGTTTGTGTATAGGTTTATACTGTTTTACTTCGTGTTGTATATTTGTATTTATGTAGCACCGTGGTCCTGTGAGGCACGACATCTCGTCCCACTATATGTCCACACATGTAGTGGAATGACAATAAAGCTCAACTTGACTTGAACTTGACTTGAATGTGTTCTATATGTTCTTTGTAGTATGAATGTGTGTAGTATGAATGAAATTCAGATAGACTGCATTCATCGTGTTATCAACTTCATGTGACTTATAGTTGAGTCACTTCACATAATACTCATTTTGCAAACTCCTTCTAGGCCTAAGCAGGAGCGTAGATCACGCGGGGGACGTGTCCCCCCCACTTTTAATATCACGTAAATTCGTCCCCCGCAGTACCGTTTCTAGGCACAGGCAAGCTAGGCGGTGGCCTAGGGCGCCACCAGCTGAAAGGGTGCCAATGAGTGCACGTACTGGCACTACATTGTTGCAGGGTTGTGATAAAGAGTGGCATCGTCACCCTGAAATATGACTGCTGCCCCACTGGATCCCCAACATCATTGGCCTAGAGCGCTGTCAATCTGATGATGCCTGTATGTTATTGGATCGGAGCACTGTCAATCTGACGATGCCTGTATGCCATTGGATCAGAGTGCTGTCAATCTGACGATGCCTGTATGCCATTGGATCGGAGCACTGTCAATCTGACGATGCCTGTATGCCATTGGATCGGAGCACTGTCAATCTGACGATGCCTGTATGCCATTGGATCGGAGCGCTGTCAATCTGACGATGCCTGTATGCCATTGGATCAGAGCGCTGTCAATCTGACGATGCCTGTATGCCATTGGATCAGAGCGCTGTCAATCTGACGATGCCTGTATGCCATTGGATCAGAGCGCTGTCAATCTGACGATGCCTGTATGCCATTGGATCGAGCGCTGTCAATCTGATGATGCCTGTATGCCATTGGATCAAAGCGGTGTCAATCTGACAATGCATGTATGCCATTGGATCAGAGCGCTGTCAATGCTGCCTGATTGTTGAATGCTTGCATTTGGAGCGCTCATCAACGCCATTAGATCAATGGGCTCTGTCAGTGCTTTGGCAAGGTAACACTTTTTTTTGCCATGCAGGAAAAGCTAAGTTCAAAGGCCAATTTAAAATATTGGTCCAGTAAATAAAGTGCACAAAATCAGTATTTTGTTTACGCAATATTTGTGTAAATCATGTTGCGAGATTTGTCCAAAAGGTGTGCGTTTTTGCGCCAATGCATTGTTAAAGAATCAGCGTATCGTGTAATATTCTCATATAACTTTAAAAGCCAATACAAAAATATTGGTATAGTAAAATTTGCTAATTCACGAGATCAATACATCTTTTATCAAACCGCTTTGTCGAGTTTAATGCATCCTTATGGAGGTGTGAGAACCAAAAGGGCGTAAGTGACATTTTTGGTGAAATGGAGATATATCAAATGAAAGCTCTTAATGAGCTCTTCCTACTGGCAAGTATTGCCATCCATGAGAGTACAAATCTGTATTATAAACAATCAGTACACAAAGTCAGATCAAACTATGGTCATTTTTTTTTGTTTCGGCTCTCCTGTAAAGTTTGTGAAATGTCACTTACACCTTTCTGGTTCTCACCTCTATGCTCCTCTTTATTATTTGCTGCTTGCTTTTATTATATGAAGTTATATTAGTTTAAAATTATTAACACACAACATTTTTTAATTTGTAATTATTTAAAATATTACTTAATTACTTATGCAAGGATATGTAAATGAAAGGGTTTTAAGATTCTCAAGTTGGTAAACTCATTAATTAATAAGGGGGATTATTAATAATAATCGTTCTGAAATCGGATTGTGAGGTGACTAAGATTCCTACCCCTAGTGTTAACCCAGAACAGTTTTTTTCAGATACAGTGGGGGGTCTTTTGTTTTGAAATGCGTTTTTCTAGATTTGTTGTTGTTGTTATTCTGTCTCTCACTGTTCAAATAAACCGACAATTAAAATTATAGACTGATTTCTTTGTCAGTGGGCAAACTTACAAAATCAGCAGAGAGCAAATACTTTTTTCCCCATTGTATCACGTCTGGCATTGTTCTGCTGTAAGGACATTGACTCATTCAGATGTACCTTATGGGTCTTGCTGCAAACAATCTTTAAACGCAGCTGAAGATGTCGAGTAGGCCCACTTACAGGAAAACAGGAAGAGGCCAACAACCTCCAGGTGCCTTTGAGCAGAACAACATGTGTATGCGAGTGGTTTCCTTATGAAAAGAGACGTTATTTAAGCAATCAACAAGTTAAGAACTGCAGGTAACATGCTGCAAACATCTGCTGTAAGCAAGCTGGGCCACTTTAAAAAAAAAAACACTGCCTTAATTTTGAATTAAGAAATGAATGTTCATTTATATAAAATTGTAATGTTTTAGTAATAGTTTTAATGAAAATGTTCTTTAAATATACTCAGCATTTTGTCATGCCATATTCAAGCCTATTTTATTTTGAACAAAAATGGCATGTAGTTGTGTTCAATGAAAACAACTAGATTAATCTCATACCCAGACTATGATGTGTTGAAGTGAGATAATTAAACTGCTAGCAAAGTGGTTCACTGGTTTTCAGCACTTTCAGCTCAAGCAGATCAATATCCAACATTCCTTTTTTAACTAAAATTGTTTCATTGTCGTCACAATGTGTCTTTTTCATTATGTCTCAATTACAATTACTCTTCATCAACAAACATTTTAAGGGATGTCAAAAAAACCTAAAAAGAACATTTCTAGGGTTCTATGTTTTCTATTATGTGTACGGCGTGGGCTCAGAATGAAGATTCTTTCATTTTTTTTAAATATAAATTTGTATTATATATTAACTAGGGGTGGGAGAAAACAATTTATCCATCGATGCATCGCGATTCTCTCTCCAATGATTCTGGATCAATTCTGAGCTTAGTTTTAAACCAGATGCGCGATGATGCGGAGTATGCTTTAGAAACACCTGTATTCTGCTTGCTTCCACTCAAACCTTCCGTAACATAATCTTTCATAAAGTTCGGAAAGGTTGAAGTGAATTATAAGGACATTCACACACTTTGTTTGATGTTACACTTGAAGTGTGCGGTCTCGCCCGTCGGTATTTTACTTTCAAATGCTCTACGAAGTCATCCTTTATGTGGTTTGGAATGCAGTGGACTTATTTAAAATATGAACCTCACTGACAGAAGGCTGCTTCAATTTCAAATGCTGACCCACGCCTTGTTTTTTGTAAACTGCTCGCGCAACTCTGTGTAAGTGGTTTAATGTACTCGTGTCTCAAAATGTAATCACAGCCAGTTATGTCTTAAGGGATTAAACGGACAGGACAAACCACATTACTTCTTATATTTCAAAAGAGATCCGCGCGTGAATGCAGCTTAATAGATCTCCCGCTGTCTATGATGTCATAGTAAAAAACAACAGTAAAGATGATGAAAAATTACTCACAGTTCTTGGATGGAAAACGTTCAGATAATCTTAAATACTGAAATAACTCGGTTTGTTATGTTTCTATGCTCCTCTTTATTATTTGCTACTTGCTTGTATGTTTTGAAGTTATATTAGTTTAAAATTCTTAACAAACAACCATTTTAATTATTTATTTTAATTTGTAATTATTTAAAAAAGTACTTAATTATGTAAGGATTTTAAGATTCTCAAGTCTAATTAATTAATAAGGGAAAAAAGTAGATAAAGAATCGTTCTGGAATCGGATCGTGAGGTGACTAAAGATTCCCACTCCTAATAAACACATACATTAAAATGAAAACAGAATTCATCACACACAAAAAAAAAAATTGACAAATTTGTAGGACCCTAAATTTTCTCAGTGCTTTACATTTTTCTCAGTGCTTTCTCAGCATAACTTCACATTAAAAACTCCACAATCCTCTGGGATCGTCTTTCACAAAAAGCTGGACAATCTGGCCTTCCTGTAAACCCCTAGGAGACCACCAGCGGTCTGGTCTGGAGGTCTGTCTAAATGCAGGAATCCGAATTCTCACAGAACTCAAAGGTCAGGACTGCCCAAATTTGGCAGAGGAAGGACGGGGATCACAACATAGGAAATCCCTCATCCTGTCTCGCAACAAGTATCAATGAAACACACACACTTCAGTGCGCAATGAACACTGGTCAGTGAGAGGACAGTATGATCCTGTGTCAACAAATTAACCCTCATATCACCTGCATTATCATAGTCTGATTGACAAAGCATTAGTAGCAGTGTAAGCAAGAGCAAAGAAAGCCAGAACGCATTATCTAGTCAAACTGGATATTTTGGATGGTGTTTTTTATAATTTGTTATATTCAACACACAACCCTCACGCTAATGTCAGAGGGTTTCCTGTCTGAGAAATGCAGCTGTACAGTCAAAAAATAAAAAGGAAAGGAAACACAAAGATGGGGGAAGCAAATCAGTGTTTGCAAAAACAAGACAATTACAAAAAACAAATTCTGTTTCACTCAGAAATGGGTCACATTATTATTTTAATGACTATTTTAATGGTGTCCTAACTACCTTTCTAGGGGTCCGAAAGCTCTTGGATTTCATCAAAAATATCATAATTGATGTGTGTGCGCGATGCATACGTCCCATGTCATTTGACGGAATGGCTTTCACCATAGAGCCCTGCAAGCCCGTCGGGGCCCGACACGCTGAGTCCATTCAGGCTGTTTTGTTTTTGACAGATCAGGCTCGGATCGGACTCGGGCTCATTTAGCTTCTCGCCTTTTATTGTACCCAAATACGTGCATACCACAGATGTACTGTATGGAATATTGTTATAATAATTATATTATAAATATTATACATCGCCTGTGCAATAGGCAAGTCGTTACGCATATACGCACACATTAGCATACAGGTGACCCTGCAGAGCATCAGGGAGAAGTTGGAGCGTGGGGAGTTACTAAAAGTTCCCAATGCTTCGGGAAAAGCTGCATTTTGGCAGAGTTTTGTCTGTATTGATATTTGTGGGCATGATTATCGGCGGTGGTAGTTATGTTTGAGGCCTATAATAAAAGTTTACCCCTTAGTAGCGCGTGTGTGTGTGTGTGTGTTTGTGTGTAGCAGAGACAGCGCGCGTCAGAGAGCTTAAAGTGATATTGATGTTGGTTTTGGGTCGGCAAGAATGTGTTCGGGGGAAATTATATATTAATATTAATAAACTAGTGTTTTCTAAGTCGGTGTCGCAAGGATGAAGTTGCAGATCCCGATTTGCCATCTCCTCATTAGACCCGCCTTTAAGAAATGCATCTACGGATTATGATTATAATGAAAGAGTATGTTTTCTATATGTTTTATTTTGTTAAGCACTCATTTAAAGCTTTCTATAGATATATTTATCATGTCTAAATTGATCAAACACACTATGATCAGCTCACTGTCTGCCGCTGGCCGCTGGTCGTTAGCTACTTTAAAAAACAAAAACTTACATTTAACGTATAAAATTTTTTCCAAATATTTTTCTAAATTAACTTAATAAAATAACGAAACGAAATACAACCACTTTTCCATTTCATACAAAACTGAATATTCTAATTGCTGAAACAGTGTAGTATAAGCTGTTTTGGGAGAAGGTAAAAATAAAATATGGGCTCGGGTCGGACTCGGGCTGGTAACTCTAATAAGCTGTCGGACACGGGCCAGACTAGGGCCTGAGCGTCTTGGGCCAGGTCCGGGTTAGGACCTAAATTTTAGGCCCGTGCAGGGCTCTACTTCGCCTGCGACAGTTAGCAAATATCAAGAAAAAAGGTGTTTATATCATTTTTTATTTGGATATTTGTCTTACAAAAACCAATTGATTCCTTTATTCACCCCGGAGCCATGTGAGGCACATTTTAGTATGGATGCGCGTGCTTTATTTCACTACTTTTGGACTGTTGAACAAAAACACCCACCAAACTGTCATTCTAACGCTTGGAAAAGCCAGGACATTTTTTTATATAACTCAAATTGGATTCATCTGAAAGAAGAAAAGTCATATACCCCAAGAATAACTTGAGGGGGAGTAAAACATGGACTAATTTTCATTTTTGGGTGATCTAACCCTTTAATAGTGAGAATTTGTCCCTAAAAAAATGTTTTACCAAAAGAAATCTTACCAATCATGTCTGTAGCACAAATAGCGCGATATCATTCACCACTAACGACCATTTACAAAAAGGTTTCCCAAACTCACTGCTTATCTGTGATAGAAGAAAGTAGCATACAACATTTTACACACTTAAACTTTAAGCATGATTCTTAGAGTGCCAAATGACCTGCTATTATCATCTGATCGTGGTTGTATCTCTCTATTAGTGCTCCTAAATCTTAGCGCTTGTTCAACACTATCGATCACAACACTCTTTTTAATAGATTTTAAAACTCTGTTGGCATTAGTGGAAGTGCATTAGCATAGTTCAAATCGTACTTATCTGACCACCATCAATTCGTAGCAGTGAATGAAGAGGTATCAATAGTGCAGTATGGAGTACCTCAAGGCTCAGTACTACGGCCATTACTTTTCACCCTTTACATGTTACCCTTGGGAAATATCATCAGGAAACATGGGGTTAGCTTTCACTGTTATGCTGATGATACTCAGCTCTATGTTTCTTCACGGCCAGGTGAAACTTACCAAATTGAGAAACTTATGGAATTACGTAGTCGATATAAAAAACTGGATGACGAATGTCTTACTACTAAATAAAAAAAAAACAGATGTTAATTATCGGACCTAAAAACCACACAAGTAATAACCTATAACACTGTCTAACACTTGATGGCTGCTCTCTTGATTCTTCATCATCAGTCAGGAACCTAGGGGTGTGCTATTTGATAGCAATCTCTCCTTTGACAGCCACGTTTCTAGCATTTGTAAAACTAATTTTTTTCATCTTAATATATCTAAACTGAGACCTATGCTCTCAATGTCAAATGCAGAAATGTTAATTCATGCGTTTATGACCTCAAGTTTAGATTATTGTAATGCTTTATTAGGTGGTTGTTCCTCACGCTTAATAAACAAACTACAGATGGTCCAAAATGCAACAGCTAGAGTCCTTACTAGAACCAGGAAGTATGACCACATTAGCCCGGTTCTGTCAACAATGCACTGGCTCCCTATTAAACATTTTATAGATTTTAAAATCTTGTTAATTACTTATAAAGCCCTGAATGGCTTAGCTCCTCAGTACTTGAGCGAGCTCTTATCGTATTATAGTCCTCCACATCTGCTATGATCTCAAAACTATGGCCATTTGATAATACCTAGAATATCAAAATCAACTGCTGGCGGCAGATCCTTTTTCTATTTAGCGCCCAAACTCTGGAACAATCTACCTAACACAGTTCGGGAGGCAGACACACTCTGTCAGTTTAAATCTAGATTAAAGACCCATCTCTTTAACCTGGCGTACACTTAACACACTAATACGATTCTAATATTCAAATTCGTTAAAGGATTGTTAGGCTGCATTAATTAGGTAAAACAGAACAGGGAACACTTCCTATAAAACATGATGTACTTGTTACATCGTAAGAAGATTGACATCTACGCTAATATTAGTCTTTTTCGTTCAGATGGTCACTGCAGTCACAAGATCCAGTCCGTATCCAGATCATATGGTGGATCATCACCTAGAGATGACCTCTACAGCTCTGAACGTCAGCGGAGACCAGGGCACCTAGATGAGCCCCAGACACAGATCTCCAGTGAGGACCTCGTCACCAAGACAGCCATCAGAAAAGATGGAGCCCTTACACTCTGACTTTGCTGCAGTTGGAACAAACTGCTGGTTCGTCTGGCCAGAGGGGAACTGGCCCCCGACTAAGTCTGGTTTCTCCCAAGGTTTTTTTCTCCGTTCTGTCACCGATGGAGTTTTGGTTCCTTGCCGCTGTCGCCTCTGGCTTGTCTAGTTGGGGACACTTCATTTCCAGCGATATCACCGACTTGATTGCACAAATACTATTTAAACTGAACTGAGCTGGACGATGACATCACTGAATTCAATAATGAAATGCCTTTAACTAAAAAAAATTCCTATTTTGATATTGTGCAGTTGCTTTGACACAATTTGTATTGTTAAAAGCGCTATATAAATAAAGGTGACTTGACTTGACTCAAATGTAACATTTTATATACATTTTTTTTACATTTTAAACCTAGCATGATTTGTGAATAATTTCCTGACTGAACACCAGAAGTGTTGCCTGTTTAAACAGCCTGACATTGGGCGAATTAGTTTTCCCTCTTTTCCCACCCTGTCTCCTCATGATTAAATCCCAGGCTTGCGTCAGAAGGCTCGGGCAGCCACCCATGGCCCTCCACTGGATTAATTAAAAGCATTTCTATTATAACCACTTCAAGGGATGAGAACAATAAGCCACTGTAAAAGAGCAATACGACATAGGGAGGTAGATCTGTTCATACAGAGTGATTGCTTTTGCTGGGGTTTCAAATTAATGGATGTAAGACAACCAAAACCACTGGTTACGTTCACTGTTGTGTAACTTTCGGAGGAGATCACCGGCTTTTCAAATAATGTGTGCGATTAAATGTCACCAATTAGGGGTGATTTTAGCTGGTAAATTGCATTCAATACTTAATGCATTTTACACTTTTGGTTTTTACTTAACTTTAGTAGACAAACTATCGGACTTGTTTTTGTTTTTTGTTTTCATTTCAGACCACTCTTTTCATTTTTATGTGCAATGAATATGAAAAAGACTATGGACAGTTCATGAACACAAAGTATGATCCAGAAACCAGAACAGCAGGTTTCGTTTTTTTATTTAGATTTTTTTTAGATACAAGCTCGCTGATGTTTTAAATCTTCCATACATCGTCTTTCACATTCGCCCTTGATTCAGACTGTATTTCCGGTCATATTTTTTTCTTCCTTTCATCCATTAACACTAAAAATCAAATATGAATGATTATAGGACACAAGAGAGTCCTAGTGCATTGCTATCCTGGCCACTAATGGTAAATACACTGGAGTTCAGAATGATTCATCTTTACATGATGAACTATTAATTAACGCTTCATCTCATCAGCCTAACAAGCCTGAACCAGATGGGCCTCTCGAGACCTCTGTACGGTGACACATTTGATGTGAGAGTCAAGGGCTGTCATGAGAGCTGTCATCTTGGTTACTAAATCGAATGCATGGAACAATGGATTCATGAAGGTGAAGAGTCAGTCTGAAGCTCTGCAAATCAAGATGAAGGTTTGTTATCTGATATGTGTGTTGGCTAAATACTTCACTTACTGCACCTAAGTCCACAGCTAATGTGCTGAACATAATTAAAAGCAGATGCACAAGATGGAAACCAACAGTGTTTCCTAAGGTGCTCTTAAGGAAAGACGCAGTGCTTGAATCTGTAGCATCATGACCACAGATGATATCATCAACTGAATCAGTCAGACAAATACCCTTCCTGACTGAATCGTCTCAGATTAGACACTCACTCACTGAATCACAAGATTATTGAGTTGGCCAGGGCTGTTTCTAGCCAATTTGACGCCCTAGGCGAAATCCCTATCCCCCCCAATAAAAACTTGTTTTTCATAGTAACGACACTAATTTGTGGAGATTGAGTTCTACGAATCTAAATGCATTATATGTAGATTGACTTTAGATAAACATTTTGCACAATTTATTATCTGTAATATCATTGCGTTGCCACTAGATGCCTGTATAGCCCTATATAACAATCCCTAGTTGCTAAGACATTGCACATAAATCACACATACATTTATTTTATTACATTTGGATTTGGATACATGTTTAGATACTATAAATGGCTACTTTTTGTATCTATCTGTTTTTTGTTCAATTTTTTGTTGTTGTTGTTGCTTGAAACATTGATTTAAAGTGTCAGTTATTGCATTATTATTTCAGTCAAACCAATAAAACCCTTTGTTACAGCAAACTACATATAAAAGCCTGATCTGTGGCATAAAAGTAATCAATGCTGCTATTAATCCTTTGCTACTCATTAACGCGTGAATTTCCCCTTTAAATAACGTGACGCTCTGCCCTCATGCGTATGACGCTGCTCGCAGTAAGTGATGTGTTAGAAGTGAATTAATTGATTCAGCATTTCAACACCTCCGTAAGGATGCATTAAACGTCAAAACGGTTTAATAAACGGTACTGGAGTTGGCAACAGGTTTGCAACATCTATTGTAAATCTCACATTATGCTGTATTATCACCAAATCTTGGATTCAGACTTTGTCAACTTGTTTCCTTTCATTTACTGTGCATTTCTTTTTTTGGATCTGATTGACTAGTTTGACTGATTGATGAGTTGCGCTTATATTAGGAGGTCGACCGATTGATCGACCAATTTTTGGCATTTTTTAATTAATCGCCATTGGCCGATTGTGCAGCAAATTAGGCCGATTAATATTAGGGGTGTAAATCGGATGGTTCGATACGATATCGATTCTCATACCCAGCGATGCGCTTTTTACAGATACCTCAAAAAATTATACGATACGATTATGATTCGATTCAGAAGTATATCAATTAATATAATCAATATTATATACCTATTTTAAATAACCATCTACATTTTTATTAACTCAAAAATTTAACCAAAAATATATAAGATGAACATCTAAAAATCAAAAAATGCTACTATGGGCTCAGTGCTAAAAATCTTTTCTACAGATAACCAAATTACAAGCAATAGCAGAAAATAAACACAATAGAACAAAGACACAAGTTCAATAAACAGTGCTTTTCAGGTTTTTCAGCTCAGTCTAAAATACATTTTCAGGTACGCTACAGAAATGTAATAAATGTAAAATAACTGCATAGTCTTCACTGTATAAATTAAATAGCCTATAAATGAATACTTTTTGATGTTACAAAGGTTATTTAGTCAGGAGCAGTGAGCACTTGTATTTTTCTTTGACAGTATTAGATTTATTATTCGTTTGCTTTCACTTTAAGAACGAAAGCACAGAGTTAATATACTAATGATACACGTGCCTTTTCTTTCTCCACTGTTTACATTAAGACATATGCTATGCTTAAACGACTGTTTACAAGGATATTAGCCAAAACATGCATTTTGATGTAGTTTTGTCTGTATTTATTAATCCATGCACAAAAAAGCATGCTGACGTGGCTGTCTGATTGCGTCCGCTTCAGATGTGTGAGCGGAAAACGTCTCACACAACGCTCGACTCTTACTCTCGATGTATTTAGCTCAGATGTGCTTTATTTGTCACATACACAATTATACAGAGTATAACCAGCAGTGAAATGTGTTCTCTGCATTTAACCCATCCAAGTGCACACACACTTGGAGCAGTGGGCAGCCGACACTGCGGTGCCCGGGGAGCCTGTTGGGGGTTCGGTGCCTTGCTCAAGGGGAAAATTGCCTCAGTCACCTCAGTCGTGGACAATTCCAGCCGGAGCCGAGATTCGAACCCACAACTTCGGGTTACAAGTCCGACGCTCTATCCATTAGAACCACGACTGCCCCTGTGGCATCGTTTTGATGGATATGGATATATCAATTAGGGCTGAAACGATTCCTCGGGTTACTCGAGTTTCGAATACAAAAAATCATCGAGCCAAATTATGTGCCTCGAGGAATCGGTTTGTCCATTTACTAGGGATGCACTGAATTTTCGGCAGCCGAAAATATATGTCGCACCACACCGCCCAGCAGTGTTCAGGTTTGCCCTCTCCCTCAACTGTCATCACTGCACCGTGTGACGCTCCGCTCTATCATTCTGCTTAGTTAGGTTAGTATACTTGTTGCTGTTTGCAGTAGAGCTGCTGTGCTGTGACGTGCAGTACAGCTGATCTGGGCAATGCTGGTCAAATCTTCCTTCACTGATCTGCTCA
The DNA here is from genome assembly GCA_027564155.1 of Gymnocypris eckloni scoliostomus. NCBI lineage: Eukaryota > Metazoa > Chordata > Actinopteri > Cypriniformes > Cyprinidae > Gymnocypris > Gymnocypris eckloni. The sequence goes on along the minus strand of CM050427.1, from coordinate 9,958,454 downwards.
CATTCGCTGATAATACATGTTTACTTGATGTTTCTTCACACCGAATCATAATTTCTATTAATTTTTCTATTCATTTCTGATGACCATTAACTCATATTACGCCCCCCCACACACACACACACACAAACACAAACACAAACACACAGAGAAGCACGCGTGACGTCTCAAAGCGGACAGAAACACAAAAACAACATCTCCAGAACTGCTCTGAGAGTCACTTCATGATAGTTTCACCGTTTAATTTGAGTAGAACTATCCTCATATATATATACACACAGAAATGTAAAGGTATTCCCGGGAACCCCTCAAAATAAAAGTCTGTTTTTTTATTTTAATAGTATATTCCCTGTTTGCCAAAAAAGTAAATTTTTCAATAATTTAAAGATAAATTAAATTAATAAATGTTTAATTTAAGCAATTTTATGTTTCACTTTACTTCTTATTGCTTGACTTGGAGAAAAAAAAAGAAGAAAGAAAATCGGCCAAACAAATCAGCTTCATATATTGGCCATCGACTGCCGCGATTTATAAATATCGGCATCGGCCAGAGAAAAACCCATATATGTCGACCTCTACATTACCCATAAAATTGCGCAAAATTGAAACTGCAAATTGAAAATACTTCTAAAGGAAACATCAATTTAGCAAAAACTCCCATATATCACTAAAACTAAATTTTACGCTCGCATAAGATTTCAGGCAATTCAAAAAATGAATTTTTCACAAAACTGCAAGGAAAACTGTTTTTTTGCATTTACAGGTCATCTGGTGTACGTAAAACTCTCATGGTCATTCTTTAATGTACTAACCTCCAAGAAACACCTCATTCATGGCCACTCTCAAGTATAAGGTGCTTTCCTTGCCATTAATGCTCGGATAACCCCTTATTTACACTGCATGTCTGCGGCGCTCTACGCTACGACATCGGAGCTGATTGCAGGCACTCTAGAAAATGCTACCAGTCGGCGCAGCACATTTCAGAAGCATCATAGAAGAAGCGCTCCAAGCTGCTTCGCTAAAGATACACACACTCTAAAAATGCTGGGTTAAAAATACAACTCATTGCTGGGTAAAGTATGGACAAACCCAGCAATAGGGTTATTTTGACCCAGCGGTTGGGTTACTACACTCTTAAAAATAAAGGTGCTTCAAAAGGTTCTTCAAAGTGCTGCCATAGAAGAACCCTTTTGGTTCCACAAAGAACCATTCAGTCAAAGATTCTCTAAAAGAGACAACTCTTTCTTACCTTTTGATAATCTGAAGAACCTATGTAATATACATAAACCTACCAAGATCCATCGCCATGATTTATCGCAAGTAGGGATATCACGAGAACCGATACTGCGGTCCCAAGTCAGTATAAACATTTTAAAATACTGTCGGAACCTGTTGTCTTCAGTAGTGTAAGTACCGATGGTACCGAAGAAGGTAGCGACTAGAGGCTGCAATTCTTCTGGAATTGAGGGGGGCAAGCAGAGAATATGCCTGCAAGTGTTTCAGTCGGTCCTCAAAGGGAAAAGAAGAAGAAAAACGCCCACAAGTACACAGAAGAACTACACGTGGAAGATGGCGACGATATATGAATACAATTGTGTGAGATTTAAATTAGAGCGTGCATTGGAGAAAGCACGAGCACTCCGCATGATACTAAAAGCTTACAGCTTGTTCATTTGTTGGGTATCCATCCATGGATTATCCTTATTAACATTATTGGCTAATATTACTGGTTTAAATAATTATTATTTATGGTAATGGATTTAAAACATATTTTCGACCTACCAGTATGTCAGTGAATTTAAACTAATGCTTGCATTCAGAGTAGGGGTGTGTGTGAGTGTTATTTGAAGGCCAAGTGCCACTATTGTTATGTTTTTGTAATTTTTTAATAAAAGAGTTAATTATTGTTATTTTTTTCGGTATAGACTTGGTATCGAGTATTGTGTACTTTTAGTGGTAATAGGCTAGATTTTCCAAAAGGCTTTAACTTCACTGAATAAATATGAGCACTGGATGTTATAAAATCAAAACGCGGTGCGGTTGTTTTATATAAATGGATTTTTGAACCAGCTGTTTTCAGGAAAGTTTCAGTAGCATTTTCATTTCATTTTTCCTATTTTGGCTGAAAAAGTAGCAATGAGCGCAGCACTGCTTTGTTTATAAATATTTAAATGTATGTATAAAAAAATTATATAACCAACAAACATGTTTCACATTGTTTCTGGAAAAAGAAAGCATCTCTGCAAATGTTTTGGTGTAGCATTACAAAACAAGGTCACAAATCTGATAATGACATTTTAACATGAAAATAAAACTAGAAGATTTAAATAGGGCTAACAACTCTTTGTTCCACTTAGTAACCTCATCTTTTTCATCAAGAACATCTAGGTAAACAAATACCTGAAACAGAGTTTACTGCTCTGCTTTCCTCTTACTGTCTTTTCTCATGTGGCTTGCTTACATGACTAATTTGCTATGAGAGCGTCACATCGTCTTTGTGTACATAAACAAACGTGCACAAACATGCCGAATAAGTTTCATGGACAGTCTATTCTCTGCTTATTTGCATCAACTTAACATTTTGACTTTCCCTCATTCAAGTATTGAAACAAGAACAACGCTTTGTACTATGTACACTTTTGTACTTGCGATACTTGGATCATGTTGATATATTGCGCAGACCAAGCTGGCAATGTAAAAGACTCTGAATGCATCAAATTACTGGGCAATTATAATATGAGAACATGTTGTGATAGAAAACCGTAATGGAGTTTTGTGGCATTTGTTAAAATGTTCATTGCTGACTGTGTAGGTGGATCTGGGGAGGGGGATCATGTAGACAACACTTGACAAGTCACACAGAGTTCTAGTTCTCTTTGCAGACAGAACACAACTAAGGTAGGCAACAAGTTGTCAGAGCAACGCTAAACACTTCTCGCACAAGTGAGAGCACATCATTAGGAGCTCTGGAGCGCATGGCTCCCCAGCTGCAAAAAACGTTATGTTTACTTGGCAACAGCTGAAATTTGCTGGCAGCTGCATGTTTGAGAGTGTACAGTTTCTTATGTAAAGTATGTGGGATGTTCTCACAGTTATCTTAGAAGAAACCTAATTAGGTTTATGCACGTTGTAAATACACATCTGTGCATGTACATCTTTAAAGTTGATGGCTTGCGATAAGAAACATGCATGATTGGTCAAAAATGAGGACTGCAATAAATCAATATAACATTGAATAAATTAATAACACATGTTTCGGTTTGTTAAATCTGATAAGCAACACTAAAGCCTCATTAGGAGTTCATTTATTAATTATTTGCTATCTTGAAACTATAATCTAGTATATTTTGCATTACATATTCTTGGAAATTGTTAGCAGAAGTCAGTCCACTTCCAATTTGGCACAAATGTCCCTAACTAGTTCTGTTTTGATGGGCAGATGACCAGTTATTAAGTGCACAATGGAAGTCCAGTCAGCTAGAGAGTGTGCTTGATTGATTTGAGTGATGCTATTTTTTTGTGCGAAATTGGATGTTTCCAGAGTTTAATACATATGCATGTGCCGAGCTCATGCGCACCTGCAAGAACACTTGCTTTCAGAGAGTTCTCACTCACAAACAAACACCAGACAAACCACCCGGACCACCAAAACCACTTCAGCTTTGAGTCAGCAACTAAACCTGAGAAAAACAGTGAAAAACTGTCAATCATAGTCATTTTAAAAGTCTTTGTGCATGCACAAGAATTGATGCCTGCAATGCCAATAGGAGTTAAAGTGCCCCTATTATGGGTTAAGAAAGCTCATATTTTGGTTTTTGGAGTCCCCAACAACAAGTTGACATGCATGCAAAGTCAAAAAACACTTTCATTGTGTTATAATATGCATTTAATTTTACCTTATTTGCTCAACGACTCCCAAACGATTCGCTCAACGATTCATTTTTCCAAATCCCTCCTTCGATGACACTAATCTGCGGTGATTAGTCCGATTAGTCTCATTTTCATTTCATCATCCCTATAATGCTTTGTGCACAGCCGTTACCGGGGAAACAGCTATTTTACCGCTCCAAAAGCGGTACCTAGTGGCAAAGAATGAATTTGCATTTTCAGTCAGACCAACGCAAAGAGATCAACAAGTGCTAATGTTTCATGTTGACGTCAAAATTAAACGGCTTGGGATTAGTTTTTAAAACAACTCGTTTGAATGATTCAGAGTTGACTCTTTCTTTTGAGAGACAATAACTTTATACACGGTGCACTTTCAGATTTAAAACTTTGCAGGATGTTTTAATTCACTTAGAGCTGTGTTACACACAATGTCATTTTCAAAACTCCATAATATGGGCACTTTAATATTAATAATATTTCTAGTCTGTCTGATTTAAGCTAATGGGATTTTAAGGCTACTTTAATTGTTATGCATGTTAAATGTTCTGTGCCACAAAAGTTGAATCTAATAAGCACATAAATAAGGAACATCTGGAACATAAATGAGTCTAAATCACCTGTAGCTAAATGGAAGTTGGCATATACCCTGGCACAATGTGTGTGGCTAACTATTGTTTATCAAACAGAAAATTGCATGACCCGAATCTGGTTTGGGTCAAGTGCTGGCTGATGCTCATCAACTTTGGCACGTACTTCAAAGCCGGAGATAGCACCATGTTTATTAATTTTCATTCTACAGGGACTGGTAACTACTAAAATCCCAAACCTAGAGAGAATACACAAAGATTTTTCGGATATGATTAGACTTAAAGAGCTCTGTGACCCTTACATCTCCTAGAACCCCCTTTGGCGCTTTAGGAGGAGCTCCTCGTGACTTTCCCTTTACATAAGTTAGTGCCTGGCCATAGTCATCCAGCTTGGCAGATGTGATCTAAATTTCACTGGCACCCCACAACCTTGCGGTCAAGTTTTATAGGCCAGAGCCCAGGGAATTACAATTCCTAAGGAACAAAAAGGGAGCCCCATATAGCTGAAACCGCACTGCAAAAAGAGCAGTCGGCTGACATCTCAAGGAATCCTGTACGTCACTGAGAGTGCAGAAACAGCTCTTTCTGGCACACGGACTGAAGGTCATGTGGAAGTATTTATTTGAGGCTCGGGACCCTCTTGGGGAAAGCTCTGCAGGATTCTTGGTCCTGAGAATGTGCTGGTCTTTCTCTTACCACATAAGAGATCCACTGCGGAGGATGAAAAACACATTGTGCAAAGCAGACACAAATACCACATGTATCGCTTATGGGCTGGGAGCATAATTGTGATGTACTTCTGATGATTTGCTCGGCTAAAATATTCTCTTCTGTGGAAACAGCTTTACCACCAGTCTTTAAAGTAAAGCATGTGAGAGAGGCATGAAAAAGATCTTTACAGCAGTCTTTTTAAATTGCAACAATAGCAAAGTTGACATATACTTGAAAGTGTAGCCATGTTATTGACATTTGACTAAGATATGACGGCTTAAAATGATTTATGATTGAATAAACAGAAACTGAATTTTTGCAAAATACACATCAAAAATGGTAAAGAAACACCCCAACCCAATTGAAATGACAACGTATGCCCCTTCTAAAAGTGCAAACACAGAAGTCAACTCAATTGTGACTTATCACATATCATTTAGTGTCTCGCAATTTGAATTGCGAATGACCTGTTGAATAGGAGAGTCTTACTTTCCCCATTAATCAAGCCAGCTCGACCCAACACAAACACACTGGCAATGCATACCAACACAACAAATAATGTCATCACTCAATAACAGAAGTAATTAGCTTGCTTGGCGTCACCCAAAAGTCAAAAAGACGTATGTAACTGGTACAAATCCTTAAAATATGAATCTATGATGTGGGGGACTTGGCTGAAATATATTCATACCAGATGACGCTACACACATAAATATGGATAAAAAGACGTTATTCTTCAATTACAATGATGATATAACACACACGGTTTATTGAGATTAATACAAACTTATGCGAACAATTATTTTCAGTTTTATAAGATTTTTCTCAAAAGTGCCTCAAACAGTAGCTTCCCATCTGGAGCTTTAACGATACAGAGACGTGGACAGAAAATGACAAGATGTCGCCCTAAACCGTGGAAACTGGAATAACGTTACAACATATTTTAACAGGAAACCCGGGTGTAATCTTTGTTTTTGTTTTTATAGTAAAATCCAATAACATTTAGTTTATCCTGGTCCGTCCGGACATTTGTCTCTATAAATACCACGTTACGCACATTCAAACCACAGACAGCTATGTAAGCAAATTATACTTAACATCTACACTTCTCTCAAGTAAAATAATCGAAAACTACACTGATAACAATGCTAAACATTATTTCCGACAGAAAGCCGGGTTGGGCAACACCCTCAGCCACACAATCCGCTTAAATGCTCATCACACACGGCTCTCTGGTTCTTCACCAAGTCTATTTTCATCGGTTTTGCAATATAATAATAATTTCCTTTTATTAAAATAGATTGCGAAAGATTGCGCCTTCATTTTACTTACCGAAAGGTTCTTGGGAATAATGTGTCTGAGTGACTCAAGCCTCGCCATGCGATCGTAATGATGTCTGATTCGCGAGAGAATCGTTCTGTTCGAAGTGTTCTTTTCCGTGAATCAAACGAACCGATTCGGAAATACAAATGATTCAACAAGTTCAATTTGCTTGAGTTCCACAAAGCCTCGATAACGCCTGATTCATCGGAGTCTTACTAAATCAATGAAACGAACCAATGTGACTAAAACTTGATACTTTTTAAAGCAGGTAGGCCTACTCTTAATAATAACTGCCAAAAAGCAGCTGATCAAAAATTGTACAAGATAAATGTTACTTACTGTGGAAATTTGACATTTTTTGTAGACTAGTCTATTAATATATCCTTGGACAAATACCTAAACATGTCTAGACAATAAAGGTTGCATATTTTAATTTATTTGGTTAAAACAAACAATTTTGACATAATTTTATGCGGCTGGCATATGATTTCTGTCAGAATAAATTTGTAATTTGGGGCAATTTCATATTTTTTCCTCTCAAATGTTTCACTTACACAAAATGATAATATGCAATATGTGAATTAGGTGTGTATCCTTTAAATTGCTGTCATTAACCCAATGGCTTTGTTTATAACTTTGATTGTTGTTATGTCTATAATCATGCTCTAATTAACAGAAAACACAGTTAAAGTTACAGTTTAAGCAAAGCCATTATGCCTAAATTATATCACATAACAAAAAATGCGAAAAAGAGGAATACTTTAACTAAATGATAACATTCAAAATACAAATTGTGGGAATTCCCCTTTCCCCAACATGTATCAACATGTTCTCAGTGAGTCAATACTTGATTCTGTTGCTCCATCGGTCTTAAAATGAATTAATTAAAAATAAAGTGTTCAACTGAATCGATTCAGTAAAACGAATCGAACTGCCGAACACGCTCTCTATTATTTGGTCCTCCCACAATCTCATTTTGCGTCATGACCCGCCACATGACGACAGACATGACGACAGCGCCAAACAAGGCCATGGTAGAATCTTAAAGCGGGATTTCAAATCTGTGTCACATGAATCACTGTTTGACATTTCTAAATATCCATGCATTTATTGGGTATAATGCTAGTGGCTGTTTTAAGCCTGAACTTATTAGACGTCTCAAATCGTCGAAATGGACAAATCAAGGCTATACTTCATTTAGTAAAAACTGCAGACATAAAAGAAAACTAAAGTTATTGTGATTAGTGAATATGATGGAAATACATTTGCTTTGTCAGCGTCGCTTAAAACAGATGACTGTTGAAAATCAATTAAGCAAAGCATGAATTAAAGGTCATAATATGCCTATGAATAGACCCTTGCCTTTAGCACTTAAGTAATTCCTTTGCACGTTAACACTGCATGTGAATTCATGTCTCATGACTAAACCCACTGGAATGCTGGGAACTCATAGTTTTGATCCAGATTGAATCCAATCGTTCTGCTTTGTTTGCGAAGAAATGACTTTTGTATTGCTCTGTGATTGAGCTAATTGTCTTTGTTTAAATCTTGAGTTTAGATAATTATATGGACCTAATTTTAATATTAAAATTATAGGCCTACATACAATTCCAAAAAGTATTTAATAAAATAATATTAAAGAAAAATTACATATAAATCAATAATTATTCAATACAATTGATTTTAGATTTATTTAAATAATAATAGTTTAATACAATGTAAATGTAGGCTATTTGTATTTTGTTATAGCCTATTTAGGAGTTTATTCTTACTATCTTCAAACTTGTATCAGACTTGTCAATGTTACAATATTAAAATAGCCTAAAGCCGACAGTGATATCCGCCCTCCAATTAAAAAGAGACAATAACAAGGAATGGGCTTCTATCTTCTTCTACAGCTGGTGTGCTTCAAATATAAACAAAAACAATGATCACCAATCGACTGTGGTGGTCCTCATGTCCGCCCACATTAACACCTCCATCAGTTATGTAAAAGAGACATTAACGAGGAATGGGCATCTACATCTTCTATAGCCGGCGTGCTTCATATATAGGCCACAAACTACACGACAGACTCATCTTCGCTTCAGAATCAGATGAGATGCAGCGAGAGCGCGCACACATGCTGCTCAGAAGAAAATACAAGAGATACTCCAAACACAAAATGACCTACCTGGGTCTGATCGCTTATGTCATTCAAAACGCACCTGAGAAGAAATTAAAGTTTTACGAGGTAAGGTCACGTGTATTACAGCGGACTCAGTGTAAAATAGATTGGCTACGAATTCTGATTGGACGAGTTGAAATCTCTCACTGCGCTCCTGCATTCAGTGGCGTAATTTAGGGCATAATAGCTTTTTTTGGCGGATGAAGAGTTTCCTGTATTTTCTGATTAAATGCAAATATGTATTAAACAATGTTGTCCTTTATCATATTTCATTTGTAAAAGCAATGACTTTCTTGCGTGCTTTATTAAATCAGAAACGTTTGCTATAATATGCTGGTTTGACTGTCTTGTTTTCCTCCATCAGTTAATGAATGCGGTGGCGCTATTTGTGGATGGTGACAGAAAAGGCCTTGAGAATAATATCAGAGTCTGTTTATCATCAAACAACTGCTTTGTAAAGGTACGTCTTCTTCTTCTTCTTCATGTTGTTATTATTAAGACACTTATATAATGATGCTTTGTCTTCATATGTACAGGTGCCTATTAATCCAGATTGCCCAAATGCGAAGCGCAACTTTTGGAAAGTGGACGAAAGTAAAATCACCCCAAAGATACTGCGACGACATTTTAGGGGTTTGCGCGACGTCTTCCCTGACTTTTATGAAAACATGGAAATGTCTTTGAAGAACGAAACGGAAAACAGGGCGACCTGCAAACGCCCCGAGGCAGAGAAGTTTAGCAGCCCGTTTTCAATCGAGTCCCTTCTGCAGCGGGAAAGCAGCGCCCCCCTGAGGAACAGACCTGCACCTTGTGCGACGAGGAACCCGCTAAACACGTTTGTGGGCCTCGAAAATGGAGACCATGGTTTGGCATGCAAGAGGAAAACATGGGACTGGCCCCATCCGACTTCACACGCCGATTTCAGTGGATCATATCCACACTTTTCTTTTCCTAATTACAGTTTGGGCCAAATGAATGAAGGCTGCAGTTCCTCCAGTGGATCCTCCAAGACGATGCACTCAGTCTCTGATCTGTCCTACTGTACAGCACCTGACAACATCAGGCAATTCACTCCAAAGGTTCACATTTGGGGGTTCACAGTAATGCCATAGAAGATTGAGTTTTGGTTCCCAAAAGAACCTTTCATTGAACATTTCTTCAAACAAACAAACATTTTTCTTAGTGTGAACAACATTTTAATAATCTAAGAACCCTTTTCCACTGTAAAGAATCTTTTGTGGAATGAAAAGATTCCATGGATGGTAAAGGTTCTTTGTGGAACCATTGATGCCAATAAAGAACCTTTATTTTTAAGAGTGTATATGCTTACGGATAAGATTAAACCCCCCTTAATTATACATATTCCATTCAGACACAAAGACGAGATGATTCAAATAAAATTTATTGACCTCCAGCTTCCACCAGTCAATATGCATGCAGATACAGGCTTCAGTCAAAATTATATATTTTTTGGTCAAATTTCCCAACCTTTCCTACAAAAACTGCATGCACCTTAAATAATCAGTTCTGCAGCGTACAAACCACAAAAATACCAGTTTTACATTATCAAATACTGCACATAGAAAACATTTACAAAGCACAAGTATAAAATTACAGCTTCCCCATACAGCTCTCCTTTCCGTTCGGTTATATTTTCTAAAAGTTTTTGCTCTGATAAATCTTTGATCGTGCTCTCTCAAAGTGCAAGACTTAAACTGAAGTGGGTTACATCAAGTAGCTACATCTCTTGTGATAGTTGAAAACCTGTCTCCAAAGGTAAGCATGTCTCAACAATGTCTTGTGCTGTTCAAAATGTCATGAATAATATGAATGATTTATGGTGACAACAAAAGAGCTGCTAAAAGCTTTGCTACATGGATAAGAAAACAGTCTACAAATGACCGTCTTTGCATTTGTAAAATAAATCCATTGCCAAAGAGTCTTTTAAGTCTGACCCAAAAGTACAATAAATTCAAGTTTGTAGTCGTATAATTTGAATAAAATAAAGTACCTTTTTTCTCTTTAATTCCATGTCTTGTTATGTGTGATCACAAAAATAGAGCCTAATTATACAACACTGCATGCATGACTCTTTGAGAAAATAAAGACAAATATGCTGTAAAGAAAACACAATGCTTACTTTCTCCAGATCATTTTACAAATCTCAGTAATGCAAATGAATAAAAACAGGCATGCACTGAATATTCAGCTAAACTGAATTCTCAAATCAGTTGTGATAGCAAACAGATTGAATTGGATACCAGGTATGTTGTGCTCATGTAAGCTTTTAAACATCAACACATTGCGGGTAAATATGTTATTCTGCCACGCAGACACTGTAAAACAAATGTGTTTTATAATACAATAACATGAAATATTTAATACGCACAATCAAGTTAGAAATACTTCAGTATCGTTCATAATATCAAAGCAAAACACTCTTTCAGTAACATGTCTAAGTACTTATAGTTATAGTAATCTCTAAAATAAGGCAATAAACAAGCCACCACCTTTCATCCAACAAACCATTCTGTAAGATAATTATTTTTTTTAAAATAAGATAAAAGCGCAATATATCACATTAGTCTTTATATTTATTCACAAACTTAACAAAAACAGTATTAGGGGTTCATAAAAAGACTTCACAAGGGTTTGAAAGAATAGTTCACCCAAAAACGAACATTTAATGTAGCCTACTCAGCCTCAGACCGTCCAAGGCAGGCACGTGCAGAGGGGATATCGAACACCTGCCCTTTTTCAAAATTACTCAATAGTGCCCCTCTCAGACAAATAGCAATGCTGTTGTGGTCAATAAAACAAAATGCATTTGAATTCTAATTAACATGACAATTTGTACAAAACAGTATCTAATCGCTCAAAAGTCGCAAAATTCATGTTTATTTTTACATATCTGTCAATCTGAGGTGTTGCTAGGCTCTCGAGCCATATGGCCTATTGTTCTTTCACTGAGTGGGTCGACGGAAGGAAAAAATAAACCAAACAACAATTTAAAAATTTTTCATCAATAATCAAAGCTATTGTGTCGATTTAATTAGAAATCCATGTATTACATATTTTTGAATATAACATAATTCACCAATGCCCATTAGTCATGTAGCTACACCAACCAATCATGATCTGGCACAAGAAGTTCAAATTTCATCGGACAACATGTGAAGTGGAGCGGTTATTTTCTGTTCTTATTCATAAATCGGTTGAAAATGTCATGGGACCGACGAGCTTATTTGTGGAGCGATCTAGATCTATGGTTTGTCTCATTTTATAAATCAAATTACATCACTAGGAAAATGTATGCTGAGTGATTAAAAAAGCACTGCACAAAACCGTGCAGCGCCTAAAGTTGCAATAATGGTAATCAGTAGGCTATTCATTTCACTTATATTTATGTAGCCGAGGATATATACACCGTTAATTATTTGATGAAGCTATCTTAGTTAATGAAGCCCAAGTGCCACCTACAGCCTCATTAGGCTGGTGAAATTGTGATGTGAAAGGACTTTATTATATTACCATTTTTGATAATGCAGCAAAACGAAAGTGTCTTATGCTCACCAAGCCTGCATTTATTTAAACAAAAATACAGAAAAAACTGTAGCCTTATATTGTGAAATATTATCACAATTTAAAATAATGTTTTTTCTATTTTAATATACATTTATACTATTTTAAGAAAATACCATTTATGTCTGTGATTCAATGCAGAATTTTCAGCATCATTACTCCATTCTTCAATGCATGGTCCTGCAGATATTATTTTAATATGCTGATTTATTATCAATGTTGGAAACAGCTGTGCTGCTTATTTTTACGTTTTTTTATTGGAAACGTTGATACTTTTTTGGGGTTCATTGATAAATAAAAAGTTTAAAAGAACAGCATTTATTCAAAATAGAGATGTTTTCTAACAAGGTCAATATTTGCTATCACTGTTTCAAAAACGAATTTATTTAAAAAAATTAGAATAATAAAATACTGACCTCAAGCTTGTAGTGTATGTTGTTACAAAAGTTATATTTTAAATAAATGCTGTTCTTGTTTAGCTTTTTATTCATCGAATAATCCTGAAAAAAAGTATCACAGGTTTTCAACATTGTTAATAATTCAAGTAAATAAAGTAAATTAATAACGTACATTGAAATTTGATTTGATCAAATAAATGCAGGCTTGATGACTATAAGAGACTTCTTGCAAAAATATAAAATAGTAATATATCCAATCTTTTTTTTTCCTCTCCTCATATTGCCCCTTTCTTACATCTGAGCCCCTGCCCCAGATAAACTCTCTGTACGTCCCTTATCCAAGATATAGATAAGCTTGTTTCTTCACAGGAAAAGGTTTGGAGAGATTGAACAATATATCACTTGCTCACCAATGTATCCTCTGCAGTGAATGGGTGCCATCAGAATGAGAGTCCAAACAGCTGATAAACACATCACAATAATCCTCAAGTAATCCACACCACTCCAGTCCACCAGTTAATGTCCTGTTAAGATGAAAGCTGCATGTTTGTAGGAAACAAATCCCTCATTATGGTATTTTTAACTTCCAACCATTACTAAAACAGGAGTTATCTTTGTCTTGTCTGAATCAGGAGAGAAATATGCAAATTAATTGATGGACTGGAGTGGTGTGGATTACTTGTGGATTATTGTGATATGTTTATCATCTGTTTGGACACTCGTTCTGACGGCACCCATTAACTGCAAACTCATCTACTAATCTTGCTTGGCCGGAGGGTGAATACATTTACATTTTGGGTGAACTATTTCTTTAACTGGTCCAGAAAGATGTAAAGGGATTACATTCCGATTTGAAATGAAAGCAATTTGTCAACATTTATATAATTGATATGCATCATAAAATAAAATAAATGCTCAAATTTAAATATCATTATCAGTTTTACAATCTATGGTCCATTTCTGAATGCAAATAAAAAAGTAAGCATGAAAACCAGGTTGACCACATCCAACTGTTTCCGCTATGATTGTTGGCCCGCACAAATCAGGTTTATTCAGCTTACATCATCATAACATCACATTGATATTGATATCTGTGTTCAGTGTATTAAGATCATTCCCCAGTCAGGCTGGTGTCACTTACACTCACACATAAACTGCACATGCCATAAACGGGCCAAGACAGGCTTCACCATGTACGAACTGAAAAGCATGAAGTGGTCTCGCATATATAAGCAGGATGTTGCTCAACACCGAGAATTTAAACAAACCAGATCCCAGCCACTTTTTCTGGTATCTTATTCAGAAGTTACAACATCATACTCAAAGATTTGTGTTTACAGATTATTAGCTGTATCTGATTACTGTCAGAACAAAACAGATCTGATCGTCCTCATTCCATGTTAAAATATCAAAACGTATCCATACCACAGAAATCTGGAAGCGGCAAATCTAGATTTTTTTTTATCAATGTTGCATTTGGTTTAGCTATGGACTGCAACAAATTACATCCATCCACTACACCTGGAAAAATAGAGCAGTACAGTACAAATATGCATGCATTCAGACTCTTTTCACTTTGCAAAAACGCAAGAGCAGTACGATTTTGTAACTACTTCATTGCACTGTAAAGGGACACGTATATTATCCCAAATTCCCAAGTACGTGAAATCACATAGAAAAAATATCAATATCTAATAGTCATTTCCTATGTGTTTACCAAGGACAAACATTCAGTTTCAATGCAGTATGCAATTTCATCACCCATGGGGTCAAAGAAGTCATTTTTCTAATTAAATGCCACACAGACCATTTATTCATTGACGAAAGCGACCAGGGTTTGACACAGTCTCGGCGAAACTTGTGCAAACTACGAAGCCGGAACGCGGAAGGCTGAAGCTGGTTTTGGGTGACCGAAGCGAAGGCCTCAACAGATGGCTGACCATCGTATGAAACGTATTCAGTGGCAAAGGCCACGTTTGGATGGTGACGAGAAGAGTGAAATTATATTTCGGGTGTTCCAACTTCGCCACTTTGTTCGCGAAACTGACAAGCGCAAAACCATGTTTTGGTAACGCAATATTTCGTTCCTTGCGGCGATTTTTCCGCTAATCTTCGAAAACTAAAACTTCAGGCTGGGTTCGCCAGGGTTCTTTGCAGCTTACATTCAAGCCAGAATAAAATATAAACTAAGGGCCTGATGTACTCTCAAGTTTGAGGCAATCTCGCCGAACACTGGCGGCAGTGGTATTACGTTAAGTGGCTTTATGGCTTATCCACTCTTATCAGTACGACAGCCGTACATTGATCAGAATGGCACAGGGTCATTTATTCCAAAATTTTGCCGCCTGCAGGAAAACCGAGCACGCCTGTAACATCAATCAATGATGACATACCGGTGCCGCGTTGTGCCGTGGCGCGCTTCAGGGGCAACACTTTAAGCCGCTAGCACCTTGTCGATTCAGATAATCCATCCAGGTAAGCAGTTTGCCAGCGATCTCATCGCCTTCAAAACAGATCACTCTACCCTTTCGCATTTGAGCTTGAGCATCAAACAGCGGGAATTATGCTTCTCAGTTCGCTTGTTGAATTGCCAAGCGTCTTTAAAGAATTTGGCCAGGTGTCATATCAGATTGATGTATTGCTGATAGTGTCCTCAAATACCTCATCTGGAAGATCTGACTAAGTTTGATCAGCCAAGCTGGTGTAAATATAGTGTATGAGGTGCTATAAAACCAGTGCCTCAGACTGGCCAAGTGCTGCAGGTCTCCGCGGCACTGAAAGTTGGCTGAGGGGGCGTCTCAAGCTGGCTGGGGACTGTGATTGGACAGGGATAGTCCACAGTAGGTTGGGCAGGGCACAGGGCCTGGTTTGGGCTGTGGGTCCCTGTGAGGAGGCTGATTCCATGCACAGAGATCCTCAAATTATTTAGTATTGTGTTTTTCAAGCCTCTGAAATCCCTGGAAGGCGCTTCCAAGTACCGTGAAGAACCCAAAGCCGCCAGTGATGATAAATTAATCGGCTCAAGCTGAAGCCGCTGCTTGCCTGGTTCAGTTTCGCCAGCCGATTTTTGATTCGTGTCCCTGATACCATTTCTGTGCTGGTTTGTAGGACCGTTGGTTCCTCTTCGGGGTTGGAGTTCCTGGCCACATCTGTTGACGGTTTCATTCGACCGTGGTGAAAACAAAATAAATATCTCCATTTATGGTCTGTAAACAAAATATCTTTCAGTTGATCCAGTTCGATGGCAATCATTTTGTTTCTTCAATCCAAAGACGCTCCTTTCGCCGCTTTAATGGGAATCAGTGACGACTGTCGATAACGGCAGCTTACTAAAGTTGAGATGTGGTCATTCAGTGAGATTCAGGTCATTTCTAAGTCCATTTATGGTAGTCATTCAGTTGGTCCTTTAGTCTAAATCTTCAATCTTTGAAATGAGATTTTGTGGTTTATTTTCATCATCTAAGTCCATGTGCTCAGGTCGTGAGTTGCTGGTTTCTGAGAATGAGCTTTGTTTCAGGGGTTTGACTTGGTGGGGATCACAGACTCTTTATTTGGGGCTGTTTGTTCTTCCGTGGCATCTTTAGATACCCTTGGCCAGGAATGCCCTGCGTGCGGGTTTGGCAGTACTGGTGGTTAACTGGACGCGTGAATCTGCTGTGCGCTGGCGGTAGCAGTTGCCGCTTCTGATGCAGTTTTCCATATCATGTCTGGTGCCTGTATGTCTGATTTGTGTCAGCTCAATATTCGTTCCAGCCAGGCGGGTGGCTGCCATCTACTAAATTTGTATGTTCTGTTGCGTTTGGGGTCAGTGGCCGGGGCATAATCTCGAACAAAACCGCCTAGGGGCCAGAGAAGGCTGTGTTTGAAGGATGCGAGACTGAGTTGGCGATCGGGGCGCGATACTGGTCCGCCAGAGGCGGAAAACACCAGCACTTCCTATGGCGGCGGTCAAGTCCTCCGGGATCTGCGACCATTCCCATGAAACACTACTATCATCTTGTCACCCCACGATCAGAGGACTAAAGGTTTAGACCAGAAGGATCGCCTGTGGAGGTTTGTCTGGGTAGCCCTATTACACTTTTACCTGCTGGTTTAAATTCTTCTTAGTATTCCTTTTAAAAATCTCAATTTACTGGGTCATCAGCCCATTTTATAATTTAAATATAAAATCTATTCTATATATTAAATAACCAATACCTAAAATAGGATCATTAGATTTAACTTTATTTTATGTAAATTATACTTTCAGCAAGGGACCCTTTCAGCAAATGTCGATTAAAGACTATCTAATCTAGACATTTTCAAATATTAATATTCATTTCTATATCTCATCGAATAAGATGACTGCCATCCATCAAAGTCTTGAAAAAATATAAGGATATGGCGAAAGGTTTCTGAAATATAACATCCATTTATTTCAGCAAGTCTTCCCCTTTGGTAAAACCCTCTCACCCTTCACTGGCAAATCCTCCTTGGAATGATTTCCGAAGATCTGTAATCTAAAGACTGCTAAAATTAACTTTGTCAGGAATAAATTGTCAAAAATACCATTAAAATGAAAAGGTTGTTTGAAATTAATAATGTTTAACTATTCACTATTTTCTATTTAATCAATACATTTCGATAGCGCTAAAGATACTGCTTTCATAAAATATAACTATTCAAAATGGTTAAGATCCAATATCAAGATCATCATTGGAACATATTTAGCATAGTTTACTTTACGCCAGTCACTATTTGTAATCATTATACTAGGCTTGTGTATTTTGGTGAGTCATGTTCATGTTTGAGATGTCAGTATTTACGCTACAGATACCGCTTACGAAATATGAATTATATAAAACAATCAGGCAATTCATCCAGCCTAACATTTCGATAAGGCATTTATGGCAATATTTTGGGACATCAATGACTGGTACTATTCTTCTGAAAATGTATTTGCAGACAGCTGGGCCCTCCCGGCACTCACCCCAGGCTCTGTCAAACCATCAAGTTACTGGAGGTTGGATCCGGGTTTCTTCACTTTGGTTTCTTCCCGTTTCTCCAGGACACAAACCTTTATTGAAACACAGATAATCTGGTGTGCTAGATAAAATGATCACTCAATCATTATATGGCGGTGAGCCACCTGCCAGGATTGTTCTTTGGTCTGGTTTGGGGTCAGACCCTGAGACTCCAGCCAGTCTCGACCGCCGCGCTGTCCGCTCCTCCCGCACGGTCTCGCTTTGTCACTACACAGAAGAACCAGACGCTGCGAAATGCCAGGATCAATCAACAGCAGGTGGAGACAAAGAGCATGATGCAACATCCGCTCCTGAGAGTTTTGATGTCTTGATGTTTGATTATAAAACGTGTTATTGTGTCTAACCAGTCAGTAACTCCGGAAAAGGTTGACCTTTATCAGACCTGGAGATTATGCAGATAAACTGATTGACAATCAGCCGAGTGCCACGGAATGATACAGAATAGCACAGTGCAATATTATTTCTACAGTTTACATTATGTATATACTATGCTCAAGATTTAACTCCCATAAAAAATCCCTTTGGACAAATCCTTCATAATAATATAGTATATTGTGCCCTTTTTTCATGGATTATTTAGTGTACTAAATTATACCATACACAGCAATATGCTCAAATTGATCATATTTCCAAATTATATGTCCAATTTTTTTATGTTTGGCAGTTCAGAATCAATTAATGGTCCAAGACATTTTAATATGCACTTAAACCGAAAATGCTAAATAACCCTTTTTTATTTACTGGATTGCAATATAATTTTGAACTTACTGGTTAATGGAAAACTTAATCCCTTAAATTTACTTGGAATTCAATAACAACACATCATACTTCATTTAAATGCATTTAGCTTAACTTTAAGCACTTCTTCTGACCCACATAAGTAGAGCATAAGCATCTTTATATCTCATTTCATAATCACTTCTATTGTTTTGTTTTTTTAAATATGGTTAAAGTGTACTGTTGAATGAACTGTTGAATGCATTTATGACAAACTAAAATATACTTTAATGTCATTTATATTGAAACTTGTATCTTGTGTATTTGAATATATTACTAATTGCACATTTGTATTGATAAAGTAGCAATTCAATGTTTAAAATACACGAATGTATGTACTTAAAAATAATTATGTACATAAACATTAACTTATTGCATGTTATAATGATTAACAATTTTCATTTGAATACAGAATAAAATCCCTTTTTTTATAAACCTGATGTTAATTGTTGCATTTGAGTGTACTCTGGCCAGTGTGCAGGCGTCTTACCCATTGGCGGTGTGGCTAATGTCTGCCGCCCCACTATCTGAGCGGGACCCAGACCGTCCAGGAAGTCACTGAACTGGCTCTCAGGGCCGAGACGAGTGGTGGGGAAGATGAAGCTGAAATACACCCCGTGTTATGTGTGAAATGTGTGATCAATCAAACTCATCAATACATAGCAGGTTTGTTTCTAACCAGGGCAATATATAGTGCTCCTTCATCATTTACTGTGACAGCGCCTCACACAGATGAGGGAGTCTAACGAAACAAGTCAAGATCTGAGCATATTTAGGCCTGGAACTAGCTATGGACTAGATTTTTAACGGATTAATCTGTGGATTATTTCTTTGATTAATCAAACCAGATAAAAAAAAAATCTGATAAAAAAAATCCAATATTTGTATATATATATATATATATATATATGTATATATTAGTGCTGTCAAATGATTAATCGCATCCAAAATAAAAGTATCTGTTTACATAATATATGTGTGTGTTGTGTATGTTTATTATGTATATATATATATAAATACACACACACGCATGCTTATATTTAAGGAAAATATGTTATGTTATGTTCATATATAAATAAATGTAATCATTTTATTATTTTGTTAATTATTACTCGTTATTTACACATTTTTATAAATTAGTTGTTTTAGTCCTAATCATACTGCAGCATATTTGAATTTGTGACATTATTTTCATGGCAATTAAACACATTTCCTGCTGTAATGTGAAACAAATATGTTATCATATCATATTATTAAAATGATAAAATACTGTTGTACTGCCTTTAATTTATGATCTAAATCAAACTAAACAGCTGTGGTCCTAAAAACAGGTTTCCGCTTATTTTATG
The DNA here is from genome assembly GCA_027564155.1 of Gymnocypris eckloni scoliostomus. Lineage (NCBI taxonomy): Eukaryota > Metazoa > Chordata > Actinopteri > Cypriniformes > Cyprinidae > Gymnocypris > Gymnocypris eckloni. The sequence goes on along the minus strand of CM050427.1, from coordinate 9,938,651 downwards.
CTAAATATGACATCTTTTTTCTTTTATTTTGAAATGTGGACATGTTTTGTGAGATCTAAGCGCATTGGGATGCAGTGATTAAATATGTGAGGTGGTGGGTCACACTCACGTCCCATCAGAGCTGTTGCTGTTGGTGCTGCCATCTGTTGAGTCCTTGCTACCCTGCCGTGTGACACGGTTCCTCATCTCCACTGCGATACCCGTCTCTGTGCTCCGCCGGATGGTGCTGCGCAGCTTCTTTGTTCCACCATCTACACAAAAACACACACATATGCAAAGCTGCTTTTTACATGAACAGGGCAACAGACTCCTGGGCTGAAAATCCTTAAATATATATACACTAACTGGCCTGGTTAATAGGTGCAACTGTTCAACTGCAAGTATCTAATCAGCCAATCGCATGGCAGCAACTCAATGCATTTCGGCATGTAGACATGGTCAAAACATTCTGCTGGAATGTTATACTCAAATGACCTCTACAGTCACCAGATCTCAGTCCAATAGACAGAGCACCTTCGGAATGAGAGATTTGCATCATGGATGTGCAGCCAACAAATCTGCAGCAACTGCGCGATGCTATCATATCAATACGGAGGAGTGTTTCCAGCACCTTGCTGAATCTATGCCACAAAAAATGAAAGCAGTCCTGAAGGCAAAGGGGGTCAAATCCGGTACTAGAAAGGTAGACCTAATAAAGTGTCCGGTGAGTGCATATTCCTTTCTTTTACAGCAAATGATCAGTGAAATGATTTGTCAGAAAGGCTGGTTGTCAAGCTCAGAGGTCAAACTAAACATTAAACCATTACATATTTATTCACGTTTAAGGGGTTTGCAGTTTTTGCAACCCTCTTACCAACATGTCTAAACGAAACTTTGTATCATTTAGCTTTTTATTAGCAATACACATTAAATATCAAAACAAATTTGAAAAAATTATAATATTATATAAAAGTAAACTAATAAATTATATTAGTGTCACATGATCCTTCAGAAATAATTCTAATAAGCAGATTTTCCGCTGTAATGTGAAACAAATATGGTATCATTTATAAATGTGTTTTATTATATAAGAAACATTTATTATTTTTATTAGGTTACATTTTTTTTGATGAATAGAAAGTTAATAAGAACAGCATTTATCTGAAAAATTAATATTTTGTAACATTATAAATGTCTTTATCATAATTTGTGATCAATTTAAAGCATACTTGCTAAATAAAAGTATTAATTTCTATAATACCCCAAAAAAAAACAACAACAAAAAAACGAAATAATTATACTAACTCCAAGCTTTTGAAATGTATGGTGTTATTTCAGATAAATGCGGATATTTGTATCTTTCTATTTAGCAAAGAATCCTGAAAAAATGCACTCAACTGTTTTAAATATTGATAATAATAATAAATATAATAATCAGAAATGTTTCTTGAGCAACAAATCAGTATATTAGAATGATTTCTGAAGGTTCATGTGACACTGAAGATTGGAAAAATGATGCTGAAAATTCAGCTTTGATCACAGAAGTAAATTACATTTTTAAATATAAAGGAAAAGTCAAATTGTGAAACTCGTGTATTAAATCAATTAAATGCACACAGACTGAAGTAGTTTAAGTCTTTGGTTCTTTTAATTGTGATGATTTTGGCTCACATTTAACAAAAACCCACCAATTCATCTCAACAAATTAGAATATGGTGACATGCCAATCAGCTAATCAACTCAAAACACCTGCAAAGGTTTCCTGAGCCTTCAAAATGGTCTCTCAGTTTGGTTCACTAGGCTACACAATCATGGGGAAGACTGCTGATCTGACAGTTGTCCAGAAGACCACCATTGACACCTTCACAAGGAGGCTAAGCCACAAACATTAATTGCCAAAGAAGCTGGCTGTTCACAGAGTGCTGTATCCAAGCATGTTAACAGAAAGTTGAGTAAAAGGAAAAAGTGTGGAAGAAAAAGATGCATATTAAAACATTCTGTCGGCCCCTAAAGTGTGTCGTCTCAACGGGAAAATGCCAGGTTTGCCCAATTACCAATCCAGCCCTGTTTCCTTATCACTTCTCGCGTGCGTTTGGCTGTAGTTTGCGGAGCAGACAGAGTTGTCGGTGATTCTTCCTATTGTGAAGTCATGCAGTGTGTAACCTCTTGTCGCCGGTGTTGTGAAATATTCGGTGTCTGAGATTTTCGGTGACGCTGGGCGGAGCATACATGAATATTCATGAATATTCATCTGTTTCGCGTCACTGAAAATATTGACTCTTCGGAATCGGACGTAAAAAACGCTCGGCGGATTACACACAAACTGTTTTCAGAGTGTTTCAGCTTCAAAGTGAGATGAAGTTCAGCAGGTATTTAGGCTACTGTTAATTTAGGGACAATAGTTTGTAAATTGTGTCATGATATGTTTAATTGAATTATCACAGCTATTGATTTGTTGATGTGCCTGAGGATACACTCCAACTTACTGAGCCAAAACAAATTTTTGTTTATGTAACTCATTTATTTTGACAATCTTTAAAACTGTTAATAACTGATATAAATGTATCTTTGGTGTTGGTGACACAATAAAGTTTCAGTTGTGATCATTCTGTGGTGTTTCTTATTGTTTGCTCAGTTGGTAGCCTACATAACATCAACCCAACTTTAGTAATAAATTAATGTTACCGTTTTTGTAATATATTTAAATAGTTATATAACCATTCTTAACACAGTGCTGCAAATGTTTAGAAACATGCTGAGATGATAAAAGATAAAGTCATTATGTGGCTATTTTGCATTTATAAATACAATAAAGACAGCAGGTTATTTTGGTGTTAGTTTTAATTGATTATTCTGTGCTACTGCACAGTCTTGGGCTCTTTAATTACGTAACAGGATTTAATTCAAATGATAAGTTAACTTTTTGATCGTTTTGTTGATCTACATGAAAATGTATATAACATACAACTCACAACTTTCATTCAAAATGAAGTAACAGTGATCATAAGGTAAATACATTTTTTATAATTCAAAATAGAAAACAAAATCTATTTAATACAATGGTTACTATAATTATAGGTAATAAAATCACATAAAGGCCAAGCAGTGTAAATGGTTCAATGGCAAGAGGACTGAGACCGTTGGTGCACACAATTACATGTAATGACCAATTATATATAATACTCATTTATTAGATTTTGCACTGTAATGTTGAAGATGGATGAGGCTAAAATCAAAGCACTGACAGACTTTAAAAGATTTGGACAGATAGAAATTAAGAACCCTCATTAGGTAATGATTTATAAGTTTTATGTAATAAAAAATACAATTATATAAAAAAAAGCATCAATAAAAGCAAGGGGTTTTATGGACAAAATGGGTTTCATTACTACATAGCCTACAACCAGATGCGATATTTTCAGAGGTGCTTTAACGCGAAACAGGAAACTCATGAATATTCATGTATGCTCTGCTCAGCGTCACCAAAAATCTCAAACGTCGAAAAATCTACTTTTTGTGCTTGTAAATATTCCGTATTAATACCTTCGTATAAACAATGAGACCAGGCTGGTTCTCACGCAGTGAAAAATAAACCGCAAAGCAAAGAAAGACGACACTGACAACACACCGACAGATAAGACTTTCAAATTTTGACCCTTTTTTAAAAGAAATTAAAACAAATACCATTTAGTGGCTTTTAGATGTGTCATGACAGATCACTGTAGCTCCTCAGTTAAAGCAACGAATGAACCGATCATCTCTTCCTCTTTACTAGTTCTAGGATTAAATAAACATGAATGAACATCAGAAGGTACTTGTATCAAACACGGAAAGACATCAATACACAACATTTTTCAACTTCAAGTCCACTGACAATTCTCTACTCTCCTGTCTGAATTGTTTGTCGATTCTGTGTTTTGATTGGTCAGATAACCTGTCACTCAAACTCCCTGCGGATGGGCAGAAATACAAAGTTGATTCTGCCCTAATTTGAGCTAATTAATGTTTTTTTATGTTATAGAACGGATTCATGTAGCAAATGAGAATCAATACAATTACAGAAAATATTTTAAGACAAAAGTCTTGTTAATGATTTTCAGTTTTGTTCGAGGTAATTCAATCAACACATTTTCAATAACTAAAGAATATGTAAAAATATTATATGTATATGTATATACACACATTGTCAGGGTTTTGTCACACCAGTTTACTAGAGAGAGACCCAGATGCAGAATAATCAAGGGAGTGACGTTTATTGACAAGACAGAGATTAACAGGGCTGAAGTGAGAGTCCAAACAGTAGGAAAGGGCAGTCTGCTGGAGAACAGGAGGATGGTCAAAGTCAGGCCTGGGCAAAGCTTGGCTGGAGAACAAAGGAGATAGAGCAGCACCAGTCAATGAGATCACTGGAGATCAGGCAGCAGCTTGAGCAACCAGAGCTTGATACTTCGAGTTGTAGTGAACCCAGTCCAGTCAGATAGCCTGGTCTTGGGGAGCAGCAGCCAGGGCTTGATACTTTGAATTGTAGAACAGCAGCCAGAGGGAATCCGGACACAGAACAGGAACAAACACAACACACAAGACAAGACCACAAGACAGAACAACAAAATAACACACTCAATATACGCTATAAAAAACAAAGAAAAACTACAGAGAGCAAATAAAACAAAATATTGAACCAAAAGGTAATTTCCAGGGAACTGTAACTGGAATATAAACTGGCTAAGACAAGATCAAAATAAAGAAAGGAGCCAAACCAAAGGCTAGAGAAAACTAGAGCAAAAATAAAAGACCGGAACTAGACAAGAGCAAAATAACAAAATCAAAGAAATACTAAAACTTCAAGAAAAAGAAATGCAAAGCTAGACTGACAAAGAGAGCTGAAAAACAATGCTACTAATACGACTAGTTGACTGATGATGAATTCTCTTACACACAAGGAACTAACGCAACGAACCAGCAGAGACAGGAGGGAAAGAGGCACAATATAAAGGAGCAGAGCACACGAGGATCAGGTGGACACAATCACATAAACGAGGACTAGGTGAAGACTAAACAAGGGGGCGGGGTAACTGGAAACCAGGAGGCAGGGCGAGAGGAGCACATGGCCAACAAAAACAAAGACAAAGCCATGTGCTTAGACACAAGACAAACAAGGATACATTAAACAAAGACAGAACAGACATGGCTGTCAGGGAAGAACCCTGAAATACATACAAATATCACAATAATAATAATCATAAATCATAACAAACATATTTATTTTGGTACTACTGTAAAGCCATATTAAATTATTATAGGATTTCCATCAAAGCTTTCAGAATCTTTACTTTAAAAAATATATTTTCCTTGCTTTTTTAATGAACATTTTAATGACAGTGTGTATTTACTGAACAATTACATGTTTCTTAATGTATCAAAATAAACTGAAATAGTAAAAACTTTGCTGAAGTGATTGGTTTGAATAATTATTAACTCAAAACATTAAAGTACAGCTTTTGTACCAATAATGGGTGCCTTTTGCTTATACTAGTGAACTTTGCTGCATAGTTGCCATTGTAGCGCTGCTTTACAGTAGAATTAAACATCTGTCTCTTATCTGAAAAGGTCTGCATCATTGATTCGGTTATTTTCCTTTTTATTACTGTGGAGCTACTTTGAAACAGCCTGTATTGTATAAAGTGCTTTATAAAAAAGGCTTCCACAAAATGTGTTGATCCATTAATGTTCAATAAAAACATACTTTTTTTTTGCTCTAACGGTACACTATGGGAGCAGTGAAAAGCACATTTTCTTGAGGTGTGTCGTCAGCCCTGTTGTACCCTGCCATAAGTGAAAGGTCTGCCTGTGTGAGACTCCGGGCTGTTTTTCTGTCAACCGTGCCTCTAACTCTATCAGATGTCCATGACTTTGTGGAATGATGGCATGCGGCTCACAAACCTGGAGGATGCACAAGACAAGCACATCCAGCAATCTGTTAGAGCCTGGCGATGACGGCCAATCTGCTGACCTCATCTCAGAGGTAATGTAAGGTGTAGAGCAACAGAGCGTGTATGATGACTTCATAAATACATCCAGGATCAGATATGAGTCAATAAGACAATGAGCCACAAGACTAACACTCTGATATAAGCATACTACAGTACTGTTCTTAGTATTTAAAGCGAATTAAAGGGATAGTTCATTAAAATGTTGTCATCATACTCATACAACATATGGGTATTATCCTTCTAAAAGGGTTCATCTGATAAGAGTCAAATATTTCTTCAAAGCTCAGATGTGCACAAACAAGAGAAAAGAAGGTTTGTGGTTTAATTGGTACAGAGCCGATCCTCCCTATACGCAGAATACACAAGCTGCGTAAGGCCCCCGAAACACGAGGGGGCACCCTTGCTCACAAAGCAAGGGTTCAAAGTTTTTGAATTTGGCCAGCGGTTATGAATGATAATTTATAGTAACGCGGTGCTGTCGCCCTTTCTACGCAAAAATCTGTAAAATCATGTAATGTGAATGTTGTAAAGTGTCTTGTTCGAGACAAAAAAAAAAACGAGTTGAAAGTATAGCAAGCTGCGGAAGAGATACTGTTTCTCGAGCGCTTTCCGTGAGAGCGATTCGGAGCGGAGTGAAACACGGACAAGTGCGTTTCATTCATTCAATCATAATCACTCGAATCACTAGAGTTGTGTATTTTAGTCAGATGAAACAATCACAGCAGCACCCATATAATCAAATTTGAAAAGTTTGGAAGGCTAAAATAAATCCTATTGAGCAGCACTCTTATGAAATTATTTTATGTGAAAAGAGATGCATATGCTACAAGAGACACTAATTGCTTTAGACCACAGCTAATTGTACAGTTTACTATCATTATATGTATTTATAAATATCAATTATAAATATAAAAATAAAGATAACCGCAGAATGTTACAATTTCAGAGTGAGATATCAAAACCGAAGAATTTAAAATATTCTGAGTTTAAAAATCCCTAGACGTTTAGGATGGAGCAACATATGAAATGAATGTCTACATAATGTTCAATAACATAAAAAACAGCTAGACTGCAAATGATGCTATGTTCTAAACTGACAGGGTGATATGAATCACAACAGTGTCGTTTCTACAGAAGAAGGAACTTGTTTACTGTCATGGAGCTCACAGTCTTTAAAATAAAATAACTGCAAGAGCGAGTGCAAGACACAGAGAACAAAACAGCTTTCTCAAAATACAGAGAGAACATGCACAGTGTGGGCCAGAGGAACACAGAGCAAGAAGACCACAGTCACCATTCACTGTGGTGTTCAATTAAAACTGAACTACATGTGGTTGTGGAAAGACAGATGATGCTAAAACACCACAGATGCTGTGGCAAGCAAATGTTTGGGAAATATAATATGTGACATTTTAGAACAGGTACGTTTGTGGGAGGGAATAACTGCATGATGTAGATTTATGTAAACCGTTTATTACACTGCTGGCTGTGGGGTAGTGAAAGGGATGTGTACACGCATTTGACACTGAGATCGGAGCCTCTGTTGAGCCCTCGGGCAGGACCGCATGTGTGACAGTGAGTGAATCTTGTGTGTGTGTGTGTGTGTGTGTGTGTGTGTGTGTGTGTGTGTGTGTGTGTGTGTGTGTGTGTGTGTTTGTGTTTGTGGAGTCTTTGTTTAAAGACGAAGAGCGTCATTTGTTTATACCAGCATGTCTTAATTATTTTTGCAGTTATTTTACAAGTTATTTTACAAGTTTGTTTTATTCCTCTAAAGTAAATTAAGAAAATTCAGAAATGACAGTCATAAGTATATAGCCAACACTGTAACTCACATTGCCTGTTTCTGCCGCTGAGTACACTAGGGTAATTGCGACTACTTTAAATCTGAAAATGTGACCGTGCATCGTATAATGTGACTTTATCTCACAATTAAAATTTTAATCTTGCAATGTAATTTTATACCTGCCATTTTGATTTTATATTTTGCAGCTGTGACTGTTTCTTGTAAACTGTGACTTTATACATCACATTTTTTATCTTGCAGTTGCAAACTTTGTTTCTTTGTTTTTTTACTTTGTTTCTTGTAATTGTGATTTTTACATTCTTGTAATTGTCACTTTAAATCTCACAGTTTGACTTTTATATCTCCCGATTGCAATTTTAAATTTCACAATTGTGAATTCTAAATATTTAGATTTTATATCTTGCAATTGCCTCTTTGTTTCTAGTAACTGTGACTTTAAACCTCATATTTTGAATGCATATTTTGCCAACTGCAACTTTGTTTCTCTTAACTGTGACTTTATAATATCTCACAGTGTGACTTTAAATCTTACAGCTCTCTATTGGACTTTGTATTATGCAATTGCCACTGAAAATCTCAAAATGCGACTTTTAATCTAAAAGTAATTGTAAATTCATATCTCACATTTTATTTTTATATCTCACAACTGTGATTTTAAATCCCAAACTGTAAATCTTGCAACGTGACTCTCTATCTCACTAACTTTGTATCTTGCAATTGCATCTTTAAATCTCTCAAGGTGACTTAAAACCTCTGTGAATTTTTATTCTGTTTTGATCTTAAATTTCATAGCTGCAAAAAAGTGATTTCTCACAATTGTGACTTTATGTCTTGCAGTAGCGACTTCATATCTCACAGTCTGACCGTATTCCTTCTTAAACTTTATCTCACACTTTTTCCATACACAACCACACATACACAGCTCTGACTAAACCAACCATTATTCTCAACCTCTATGCGTATTATTGCTGGCCCATGTATAGAAAGCTACATATTCTGAGGGGTGAAAGCTTTCTCCAAGATGCTTATAAAACACATTTATATCCTTCTATATATGGCTCTATCTCCTGTCTATTTCTTCTCCACTCAGTCCTTGTCATTCGACAGCTATTCCCTTGAAGCCAAACGCCTACTCTGCCTGTTTCACCCAGAAGACTCTCGCTACTGATCCACAGTAAATACCAGAACAGCGGGAGAGTCTGTCCTTTGGGACACTTTGATGAAATATTAAAGAGTGCAGCTCAGAGAGGTAGACAGCTAGGGATGGGGTTGGTTAGATCCAGGGCTAAGGGCAAGAGGTGCTAAAAAGATTCATCCAAGTCCACGTGACACCATCCCATGAACGACAGCCCACTGAAAAGCACTCCACCTTTTTCTCAGACTGAAATGATAGCGCACGTGAGCAGATGCACAAAAACACGCCACATTCACCTTCACACAAAACCTATTTCTGCGGCTATGCTGAACACTACATCAACGTTGTCATGCGCGCTGCCAACTATAAAAAAGACAAGTGCCCTGCGTGCCAGAGACACATCCTTCTGTCTGGTATCTGTGGCAACAGCCTGCTCTCCCCAGACAGATATCATGGGGTACAGACATTTTAGATTAACTCGAGCTAAAAATACCGCCTTATCGCCCAACAAGACACAACTAATCAATGGCTGATATTTCAGGAAGATCTGAGCGTGGGCGGTCTGTGATGTGAAGTGGCCGTTGATGTGAAGGAGAATCTAATTAAGGGGCTTCCACAAAATAAACAGTTTATTCACATACTAAATATGTATCAGGACATATATGACAGGAACTTTATCATGAGGGTGGACTGCTGAGAGAGTACTGTGATGATATGCTCACCTGAGGTACTTTGGTATGTTCAGAATTGCATACTATAACACTGCTCATGCTGTTTTTTCAGTATGCAGTATAAGGCTAGTGTATGTGTCATATAAGAAGTGGTACACTACTGATGAGGTGTCTTCATGTGAAGATTCGGTTGTGTTTCTTTTCCTCGGAAGTGTGGCTACAAGTCAACCCACCTAAGAACAACTTCTCCAATGTAGTCAAGGCTACCGCTGTGCTGATTTGTTGGAGATTGTAACACCTAGTCCTATTAAGTACATAAATAGAGCGACGGCAGTGGGCCTAATGCATCAATTATAATCAGTTGTGTAACAGTATGGTGACCATATGGTGCCATATATATTTCTAAGACTTCCTGAATGAAACATGCAACAAACGTATTTATTTTAAAAACATACTTTTTCAAATAAAACTTTTACATTGTGCAGTAAGTAGTCTGTTAAATTATTGTGTAAAATACATTTCGACAAAGCAAATATGCATTAAATAAAATACATTTTGGTCTCAGCCCTTTTCATCCATCTATACGGCCTTTTACAAATAAAAATGGCAGCTGCTATTTGAACTAAGTACTAACAAATCTGATGTGATTTGAAATTTGAAAAAGGAGAAAAAAAGTTTGCCAAAAGGCGGCTTCAAATCTGGGTTTATCACGTCGAAACTAGTTTAACACGCACTTAACCATCTGCACCACCAGAGCTGACGAATGACAACTGTCTGTAGTTTTTTAGTTGACTAGCCCAAAAACACGTTGGTGGGCGGAGTTAGTGTAAATAGCCGATGTAAAAGCAGAGCTGCTAAAATCATCAAAGACTCAAATTACCCCGGTAACCATCTTTTCTGTTTACTGCCATCTGGCAAGCGCTTCAGGAGGATGATGGCAAAGACTGAGGAGGAGCTTCTTCCCTCAGGCCATCAGGCTCCTTAACACAAACCCAGTTTAATAAACACTTACAAGACTCATTATTAACTGTAAAACATCCATATTCTCATCACCCGTGTCGCTGCTATGTGTACATAAATGGGTACAACCCGTTTGCACATCCCTCTCATCCCTCTTGTTCATATTACTATTTATTAAGTCCCAATATACTGTGTTTGCACATCTTATTGTTTTGCACTTTTTATTCTATTGCACATTTTACTCTTTATTTCTCTTTTTTTACCTATATATGCTCTTGTGTTGTGTTACTTTTATATAATTTTTTTTTTATTCTTTTGCACTGTCCACTGAGCGGACCTGATTTGATTTACATTTCACTTCTGATTATACCCTGTATAATTCATTCTGTGACAAATAAAGAAACCTTGAACCTTGAACCTTGAGCCTCTGCCAACAAGGCGGGCTATTTGGATTTAGTGTAAATAGACACTACGAATAAGAATGGTTGCATTGTTGTGTGCATTTTGGTGTATGACAAAAGAAATCTGCCTTTTTCATATATAACTCGTGTAGATTGCAAATTCTCTTCTTTCAGGTCCTAGATATCCGCATATCTATGTAAAATGAAGCGAGTAGTGGGACGATTGAGACTGGTACCTTATGTGGCACCAAATTCATTTGTGTAAAGCCTCAATAAAAAAGTGTTTCCAAACTGTATTTTTTTGTGTGTGTGTTAAAATTAGCGCGTTAATGCAGGAGATAAATTTGTTCAGATTAACGCGTAAAAAATATTTTACGCAATTAACCCAGGGGCGGGGCTAGGGTTGGCCACCCCATTCCCAACTGCTGCCTCAGTCTCTTTTTTTCTTGAAAAGGATTGCGTTTATTTAGATGTAGAATGTTTTTATGACCACATCAAACGGGAGACGCTTCAAACGCGCACTCTAACTTCGCCTCCATGCCAGGTGGGAGTCAAACGAGCGCAGAAAATGTTTCATAGTGCGCGCTCTTCAAATACATGCACAAAGGTGCCGGCACGTGCTGTAGCCTGTATCATTTCATATCAAACAACGAAAGAACATGCATGCAATACGTTATATATGCATCATATTTAAGAACGTGTCACTGAAATGAGGCACCCCAGCACTGTCTTCCTCATCTAAAACACCTAGTTCAACTCGTCCGCTTATTAGTAGAGACTTTAAGAGCTGAAATAGGTCAGAAAATGTAAAGAGAGTTGTGAGAAAACAAGATGTGTGTCAGATCCGCGTCACTTTCAGCAGCAGAAGCTTTTAAATCAATAGCAGGCAAATAAGCTAATAACCAGCTGCTGTGATGTCTATTAATACAAGAACAAAGGAGAAAAAAAGAGGAAATCAATAACTTTTACAGCTTTAAAGGGTTAATCTATATTTAATTTATAATTTAGTGTTTGAAAACAAATCATTTTCTGTATATTTCTGCTGAAGGGCACAGGTAGCTAAATATGTTATTTATTATGGGTTTATGTGAAGATTGTTTTAAGTTCACTTAAATTAGAAGTTAAGCCTAATAAATGTTAAAATTGATAGCTCTCAATTATACTGTAATGACGAATGGCTACAGTCAATGGTTAAATGTTAAGGGGAAAAAAACTATTTTATAGAGACATGTTGATATCAGTGATGCTGGCCTTCAATCATAAAAAGATGCTATTAAAGAAATATAAAAAACATACTGTCTTTATGTTGTTTGTACATTGCACATTTGAAGATTGAATGTGGAATTATTGCAATATAAAGTATATTTAAAAACTTTAATGTTAGCTGGGATTAATTGCGATTTAAAATTTAGTAACTTTCTTTTATCGATTGACAGCACTAGTTAAAATTTTAAGTATAGACACAATATTGTAAGTATGTATTGTGTTGACACATTGGAAATGTTCACAATAAATAGCATTTCTATCACCTATTTTGGTAAACAGTACAATACGCAAAACTTTTTTTTCACAAAAAAGTATGAAAACTGGTCTACTGTATACTACGTAAAACAGAATGCATTCGCGACAATATATTTTTTGAATAGCACTACATTGTCAGAAAACTCCTTTACTACTCCTTTTACAGTGCTGACAACAATTTTTTTATAAAATAATGTGAAACTTCACATTTCATGACGTACATTTGTAAATATAGTACACAATATACAGTCATGGCCAAAAATATCGGCACCCTTGGTAAATATGATCAAAGAAGACACTGAAAATGAATCTGCATTGTTAAAAAATTCACAAAAATCTAACCTTTCATTGGATAATAAGAATTTAAAATGGGTGGAAATATAATTATGAAATAAATGTTTTTCTCTAATACACATTGGCCACAATTAACGGCACCATTTTATTTAATACTTTTTGAAACCTTGCCAGTTTAACAGCTCTGAGTTTTCTCGCATAATGCCTGATGAGGTTAGAGAACACCTGACAAGATATCAGAGACCATTCCTTCATCCAGAATCACTCCAGACTAGGGCATCACCACGGTAGTCAGTTGTCACCTCGGTTGTGTATTGCCACCGGCGGTAGTGCATGTCACACACTCTATAACAAGCATATTGCAAAGTTTTGTATACAAGTGTAATAATAACAGTTGCAAATTATTTTATTTAGACTATAAATCTATGCTAATTCATAAATTACCTCAAATGGCATTCATGGCGTTTCCTTTAGATTGGCAGGTTTGAGCGCAGGAAAATACAGTTTATTCTGAATAATTATTGCCCTGATGGTGGAAATGGGAGTTTTCACTGCTCTAGCTCTTTTCTTAAAGCCACTTCACTAATTTGTGAAGCTCAATTATATTTTGCTGCACATCAGAAATATATTCTTTGTTTTTTTCCTCATTGTGATGGATGATTAAGGAAATGGGGCTTTGTTTTCCCCCCTATTTTCATTTCTGTGAAACAGGAAGCCATGGCTGGATAAGTTCATGTTCATAATCACCCTGGAGTGCTGAAAATTGTGAATATGAATGCGAATATACTTCAGATATATTTTACTCATAAGAATTTCTGGGGGTGCCAATAATTGTGTCCAATGTGTATTTGAGAAATTTCATAATGATATTTCCCCCCCATTTTAAATTGTTATTATCCAATGAAAGGTTAGATTTTTGTGAATATTTTAAACAAAAGATCAAAAGGATTAACAATGCAGATACATTTTCACAGCCTTCTTTGATCATATTTACCAAGAGTGCCAATATTTTTGGCCATGACTGTACATGCACAGCATGCAGTATAAAGTATGTTGGTATTGTCTCAATGTTACTACTATTGTTTTAAACTTTTAATGCATACTGTTGAAGTAATATGTAATAAGTAAGTATATGAAGTAATAATAGTAGAATGTATACAGAATATGATGCGGTGTGCAATTTGTTGCCAACAAATTGCCCAGTTTGAATTTGCAGCATACATTTAACACTTATAATTACAACATAATATTTAGCATGCTATTTACAGAACACAGCATGCAGTATGCTAGTCTTCCACTCAAAACATATCTTATCCAGAGCAGTCTATCAAAAGTTAAGAATTTTAAACACAAAATTGTACAAATAATATAAATTATTTCTGATTTGACGATGTAGCATACAAAGTTTTGCATACTATAAAAGAGTAAGGAAGTATGCAGTAAGCATTACACTAGTATTCTATTCTGAGCATAGCTATGGTCATTTGTCCATTTAATGACACAATAGCATGATGTGTTGTATTTTCGATCAGGAACTGAATGCATTTGTTTCTCAATTGGCTTTGTAACTTGTCGGCTGTCTTGACGCCTGCCTAAGAGACTTATTAGACCTCATCTCAGCAGGAGACACCCAAAATGCATTATATACTATTCCTCACTTCTCCATGACAATGAGCATCGCTGATGAGAGACAGTGACTGATTATGAAGTGGATAGGGAATTAGAGAGTAAACAGAGAGGAAGAGAGACAGGGTGCAGGGGATGAGTGCTAGGGTGGGGTTTCTATTTTTAAGTCTGTAGTCAGGAATATCTTTGCCGAGGGAAGGGGAACTGTGGAGCAGCAGACAACAAGCTCAGACAATGCCCAGACACTGGACAATGGATGAAGCTTTCCAGTGTGTGTGTTGAGTGCTTGGGTTCGCGCACACTATCATATCAAAGAATAGTTTACCAAAAATGAAAATTTGTTGAAAACATCCAAGATGTAGTTGAGTTTGTTTCTTCGTCAGAACAGATTTGGTGAAATTTAGCATTACATCACTTGCTCACCACCAAATCACACACGACTGTGTGTCCTCTCACAACTCCACTTCTATTATCAAATTCGCTGATGATACTGTGGTTATATGGGCCTTATTTCCAAAAATGATGAGACTGCATACTTGGATGAGGTAGAGAGAATCACATCATGGTGCCAGGACAACTGTCTCTCTCTGAACGTGAGCAAAACTAAAATAACTGATTATGAACTTCAGGAAGAGACAGCAGCGGCCCTACACTCCTCTTAAGATCAGTGGGACCCCTGTGGAGAGGGTGAGCAGCTTCAAGTACCTCGGTGTAAACATCACCGAGGACCTTATTTGGACTGCACACATTCAAACACAGGTCAAGAAAGCCAGGCAACGACTGTACCATCTGCGGCAGCTGAGGAAATTCAGGGTCTCACCAGCAATCCTGAAAACTTTATATTCAGGGGCCATAGAAAGTGCATCTCAGTGTGATATGGAAAGGCCTCAAATCAGGACTGCAAAGCTCTGCAGAAAGTCGTGCGCTTAGCTGAGCACATCTCAGGGTCTGCTCTCCCCTCTCTGCAGGACATCTACCTCAAACGCTGCAAAAGCAGAGCTCTCAAAATCATCAAGGACTCAAATCACCCTGGTAACAGTCCCTTCATTTTACTGCCATCTGGCAAGTGCTTCCGGAGGATGATGGCAAAAACTGAGCGACTTAGGAGGAGCTTTTTTCCCCCAGGCCATCAGGCTCCTAAACTCAAACTCAGTCTCATAACATCAACATGACTCAATTTAATAATCAGTAAGATATTCATTATTCTCCATCATCCATATAGCTGCTCTGTATATATCCTGTACAACCTGTTTGCAAAAATCTTCTTGCACACTCCTGCTTATATTATTATTTATTAAGTCTACAGTATGCTGTCCTGCACATGTTATTTTATTGCACATGTTATTAGTTTTTCTTCATATTATCAAATATTATTCATATGTTTTATTTTTTACTTCATTTTTTCCATACCTATATTTATGTATTTTCTCTTGTGTTTGTGTTAGATATAATTGCACTGTCCATGGAGCGGACCTGACTTACATTTCACTGCTGGTTATATTCTGTACAATTGTATGTAACGAATAAAATCTTGAATCTTGAATTGAATCATCAGTGGATCCTCTGCAGTGAATGTGTGCCATCAGAATGAGAGCCCAAACAGCTGATAAAAACATCTCAATCACAAAGTAATCAACATAACTCAACATAACAGATGACCCACTGGTGAACAAGTGATATAATGCTACATTTCTCCAAATCTGTTCTGATGAAGAAACAAACTCATCTACATCTGGGATGGCCTGAGGGTGAGCACATTTTCAGCTAATTTTTATTTTTGGGTGAACTATTCATTTAACTTCACAAAGCATTTTAAATATGGTGTGAGACACAACATTATGCAAGAACGTGTTCACTTGCAGTGAGATTAGCCAATCATATTGAAGGTCTTAAATATATAGAACCAAAAACAACAACAAACTTTATTTAACTAATTTTACCTAAGCATTAATGCACTTGTTTTGTCAAAAACATGGAAAGGCAGGAGACTGTCCAGGTAGAGGTACAAGGGAAAGGTTGTGGTATTCTCATTGTGCTGTGGGAAGTGAAGGTCATGCTGTGCAGATGGCCGGTGGGTTCAGGGCCAGGTGGTCATCATCTTGACACGAACAGGCTATATCTCACCACTTCAGCTGTTCATGGCCTGTTATGACGCATATTGCACAAAAACATTCTTCTGGGAGTAGACTATTATGAGTTAATCAAGGTTTTAGAGAAACGTATGACTTGGTTGGAGGGCTGAAGTAATACAGATTTTAAAAACGTTGATGTTAAAACGTCTTGATGTTAAAAAGACGTTAAAAAACGTCTTGATGGATTTGTTCTCATAAACTTGCAGCTTTTTACTTCACAAGATGTTAATTGATGGACTGGAGTGGTGTGATGTTTTTATCAACTGTTTGGCAACCCATTCACTGCAGAGGATTCACTGCTGAGCAAATGATGTACCACTAAATTTCTCCAAATCTGTTCCCAAGAACAAACAAACTCATCTACACCTTAGATGGTCTGAGGGTATGTAACATTTTTGGGTGAACTATTTATTTAAGAAACCTGTTCCTGTCAGCCTTAACAAGTAAACAGCAACATGCCATTGATTTTTAGGAGCAAACTGTCATCTTTTATCTTTCACTAGGACACTCTGTTAATATATATACACGCAGGCGCCAGTTTACTCATTGATTTACACTCTTACTTGTTCTGTTTGTCTTCTGACACAAACAGTGTATACAAAGGACAGAGAGTGCTAGCCAATTACCTTCACTGGACACAACACACATAATTTCAGCAGTGTACATTAGAGCTGATTTTGAACTACTCGCTTGCTGAAAAGACCAGCTTAAACCAACCTAAGAAGGTAAGCTGGCCTTAACAGATTTAATATGGTCTATCTCGAGTCACAGGCGAGTATTTAGTTGGTTAGAAGTGCCCATGCTCCCCCCCACCCCTAAAACCAAGCCAGCCTGTCCCAGTCAGGAGGTCAGATAAGAGCAGTTCAGGCTGGTTTAAAAGGTTTTTCTGCTTTTTGCAGGTTGGTGAAACGTAATCATGTTTAGCAGCTCGATTTTCTCACTGGTGTGAAGGTGCATCCACACAAATCTCCACCAGGAAGCACTTCCCGTCTCAGCTTGATCTTATTAACCCCCAGTGGCCCAGTATGTACTAGCTTCACCCACTGTCTTCTTCTTCAAGCCAACACCTTCAGTCCATACACACCCACGACTGAGTGCATAGGAAGCCGGGGAGCTGCATTGACCCCATCCCTTCTTTTCTAATCCTCTAGCCTCTGATTCTCTCATCCTCTCTCTCCATCTCACACACACACACACACACACACACACACACACTTTCTCTCTCTCCCCCACCCCGTTTCCATGGTAATGCTGTCTGCAATGCACCAAGATCCCATTGTGTCGGCCTCTCGCTCGGCTTGTTTGCTTCCATTTCTACAACTCTCATCCATTAACCGGTCTTTATTCTCTAACTTCACCTGTCTTGCGGCTTGGTAGTAAGACATCTGAATAATGTCAAACATTTATGAAAGTTGTTAATGAGTCCCTCACTCTCACACAACTCTGTTACAGTATATCCATCCATCCATCCATCCATCCATCCATCCATCCATCCATCCATCCAAGGTTCAAGGTTCAAGGTTCTTTATTATTTGTAACATACACAATCATACAGGGTATAATAAGTAGTGAAATGTTAGTCAGGACAGGTCCGCTCAATGGAAAGTGCAAAAAAATAAAATAAAATAATAATAATAATAAGATAAAAATAACATAAAAGCAATAAAAACTATGAAACAAAACACGAGAGAGTATATATATATAAATATGGTGAGAATGAAATAAGAAACAAATAATGAAATAAAATAAGGAGTAAGATGTGCAATGAGATAAAGTGTGCAGTGCAAGAGAATGTGCAAATAGGTTGTACCGGGAATGTACACTTCACGAGTTCACACTTACTTAATAATGAACTGAATAAATGGTATGCGTATTTGGCGTGCTGTCCGAGGAGAGGGCTCCGAGCTCGGTAGTAGTTCCCGAGCCGGGTACTCCCTTGCCGGGAGAGGGGTCCGAGCTCGGCATTTGGCCCGGACCAAAGCTCCCCTACCCCTTGCTGGGGTGAAACGGACTGGGAGTGAGGAGTTGGGGTGGTGGAGGGATTTCTGGAAGACTAGAGATAATGGAGGTAAGGCTGCTTGATTATTTATAGAGGTTCTCTCTAGCGTTTATTGGATAGGGGATGTGATTACTGATTATGAATTGGCTGTGTTAATTATCCGCGCGTGCTCCTCCCGAAACTTGTTTATAAAACATCACATAGCAGCAGTGTGGATGATGGGGAATAATGGATGTGTTACAGTTTATTAAGTTGAGTCCTGTGGATGTTATGATGTTATGAGACTGAGTTTAGGAGCCTGATGGCCTGGGGGAAGAAACTCCTGCTCAGTCTTTCAGTTTTAGCCAACATGCTCCTGTAGCGCCTGCCAGATGGCAGTAAAATGAAAAGGTGGTTACCGGGGTGATTCGAGTCCTTGATGATTTTAGCAGCTCTGCTTTTGCAGCGTTTGAGGTAGATGTCCTGCAGAGAGGGGAGAGTAGACCCTGAGATGCGCTCAGCTAAGCGCACGACTCTCTGTAGAGCTTTGCAGTCCTGGTTTGTGGCATTATTATACCACACTGAGATGCACTGAGTCAGTACACTTTCTATGGCCCCTGAATAGAAAGTTTTCAGGATAGCTGGTGAGACCCTGAATTTCCTCAGCTGTCGCAGATGGTACAGCCTTTGCCTGGCTTTCTTCACCTGTGTTTGGATGTGTGCAGTCCATGTCAGGTCCTCGGAGATGTTTACACCGAGGTACTTGAAGCTGCTCACCCTCTCCACAGGGGTCCCACTGATCATAAGAGGGGTGTCCATCCATCCATCCATCCATCCATCTATTAGGGGTGTAACGGTTATTGGTAAAAAATCAAACAGTATCGTTCTCCACCCACGGTTCGGCACGCACTTGCACAGCGGTTCAACTTAAATCTGACAACGCATCTAAAAATATTAACACGTAAAATAGACAGAGTTCAGCTAATGTATGTTCCTGTTGATCTATCTGTGTTTAAACTAAACTCATTTAATCCTTGCCAGTTTAAACATTCAAGACCCAGAAAGACGCGAAAGAGACCTTGCGTGCGCAGTGAGAGGATTTGTGTGTGCGCTCATCCGAAGAGCCAAAGCCGTGTTCAGGTCTCAGGTCTCAGACAGCGAGCAAATATTGAGTTCTCTTAACAAGTCTTGTGCTTGAATGGACAAATTTCCCCACAAAAGTAGTGTCAACATGCCCGTCTTGGTGAGTATCCTAGCAGATATAGTCAGCTGAACGTACAGTATCAGTGTACTGGATCCGTGCATTGTCTTAAAGGGACAGCATTTTATTAATGTTAATCAAATAACAAAAACAATGAAATCTAAATCTATCTAATTTGTCAACTTGCTTTTGTGAAAATGTCATCAATATAATTTTTGAAAGACTCAAACTATTCTCAAAGGGATTTATTTCTTTGTTTGCGGTCCTAGTGTCATGGTTATGTTCTATTTTGGTTTAGTTTTCCATGTGTTTCTGTCTCCTTATTGAGTTCCTCATTAAACCCTAAACACTGCACGAATTAAGCAATCCTATAAGATCCGTGCAAGTCACACTGCGTGACATGGATCTAATAAACTTGGCTACGATGTTTGGGTAGACTGTACGATGATGACACCTTTCATGACACCATCGCACCAGCAAACACACTGTGCGATGATCATGCTGTATCGTAGGTTATCTTTGGTCACAAGACCGTGACAATGGCAGTCTTTGAACCTCTCTCACTGTACAACACAGGACCACCGATTAGGAGCCACGAGCACATAAATCGCCACGATTGTTTCACGATGCTAATCTTTCATGTGGGACAGCCTAAAATCATGCAGTGTGTTTAGGGCTTTAGTTTCCATGGTTTTTGATTAATTACTCAACACCTGTTTCAGTTCTCTCTGATTTTTCTAGTTTTTAAGTCCTGTGTTCTCCCCTGTTCCGTGGTCTGCTATTATTTGTGCTTATGTGGTCATTTGTTTTCCTGTGTTTTATTATTAAATATTACTTTGTATTGAACTCCTTCGCCGAGCGTTTACTTCGACAGTCACTGCGTGACAGAATAGCAGACCCTCATAGAGTAAGATTGGTGGCATTTTTTTTTTTTTTCTTTTTGGTTTTGTTTCTTCCTCCCCTCTCTCTGTATGGATATGATGTTTTATTAACAAGGTTCGGGAGGAGCACGATCAGATAATCAACCAATTTGGCACAGGTGCAACTCGTTTAGCTAACCATTCTAATGAGCACAATGCGTATATATACATATAGATGCAGCCTGCCTACCTCTGTCCAGTGACAGTTTTCCGGCATTCCAGCTTTCTTTCGTCTGCCAGAAAATGTCTGAACTCGAGTCGTTTTCGTCTGACAACGAGCCCGACACTCCATCACAAGCCACTCGCTCTAAAGCATGGCTTGGTCAAGCCTCCGGCTCCAAGGCACCTCCTTCTGCAGGCTCTAAAGCGCTTCCCCCTCGGCCAGGCTCCACCGCCGAGCCCCAGGCTTCGGCGCGCGGGCGGAGGCCCACAAGGCCAGCTACTCCCTCTCCTAAGCCACGAAGTCCTCGTTCACCTCCACCATCAAGACAGCCATTACAATCCCCATCATCATCATACGCTTCAGCTTCACCATCCATCCCTCCTATCGGGAAATGGACCGTCGCGGGATTGAGACAAGCACTGTCAAACTCCGACGTTAAGTTCTCCCGGAAGATGAGCAAAGCTCAGCTCTTCGATCTTTACGTTTCTCTGGGAAAAACCAACACATCCACCTCAAAAAAGGTATCCAAAGCCCGCAAGACAAGAAACTATCATGTCTCTCCAACTTCGTCTTCTAGATCAAGTTCCGGCTCCCCGCGAGCGTCAAGACGCAGCAGGCCATCAGCAAGCCTGGGCCACGCCCCAGACTCGGCCGTTCCTCGCACGGCGCTGCCCCCCTTTTCTTCTCAACCAACCACCGCGGCACCCTCAGCTACTGCGTCACGCGCAGCACCGCACATGGGCATAACTTCCCAATCTCCTATTCTTCCCACTCCCTTCCTTCTTCCCTCGGCCGCAGACGCTAGCGTGAGGCTGCCTCCGCTAGCCGCTCAAGCCCAGCCTCCTTACTATTACCCTCCCGCTACTTCTTTTTCCTATCAATGGCCAGCAGCCCCGCGGCAGACGTCCATGCAGGAAATCATCAGCCAGCAACACAGTCTCACTGGCCTCCTCCCTCTTTTCTTCCCACTTCTCTCTATGGGCTCCCCCAAGCATCTGGGGCCGATCCGTGCATGAGGCTGCCTCCGCAAACGGCTATGACCCCTCCCTCCTTCCCTTCTACCTCCTCCTATGTGCTTCCCCAAGCACCAGGGGCTAATCCGTGCGTGAGGCTGCCACCGCAAACGGTTACGGCCCCTCTCTATCTTCCTTCCAACCCTTCTATCCCATCTAAATCGCAGTTCACCTTATTCACAGCAGTCCCCCTACCTACCCCGTCAAATGCTGCTGCTCTGGAACCACCTCCGGTACCCAACACCATCAAAACCCAGATCCTCGCAGGTACGGACATCGATCTCTCATCTCTCCTCTCTCTGCTACCGCCCGCCGAAACCCACCGTCAAATTGATTGCGGAGATTTTTCGGTTACTTTAAAAAATCCAACTCCCAATTCATCCCGCCCCCTCTCATTTTCCGAATTCACCATAGCTTTCGGCCGCTACACGGAAACAGTTTGCTCGGTTTTTCCCCATAGACGGCGCGAACTTAATGACTATCTAGCGATAGTTGCGGAACTCGCGCTGTCTTATGGCGGAGCCCATTTTTACACGTACCATAAATTATTTTCAGCCAAGTGTGCGGTACGCGTTTCTCAGTGGAATCAGTGCCCCTATTGGGGCGCACTAGACTCTGATCTCCACAATAGAGTATTTTTTAGTTGTCCCAATATATCGTGCGCCGTCTGCAGGTCAGTAGCTCACTCGACCATCTCATGCCCCCAAGTTAATCCTGCCATAATACCCTGCCCAGAACCGATGCAAGCTAAATCCACCAGCTACGTACCCCGCTCTACAACCACTAATCCAACATTGGATTCCAGGAGAGAATCTATCCCATTCTCCGGTAATCAGCAGGTATGCGGAAACTTCAACAGAGGAAGATGCACAAGACAGCAGTGCAAATATCTCCACGTCTGCAGCTATTGCGGCGGGGCCCATGCCCGTATAGTATGTCTCAAAAGCTACCAATAAAAAATCTAGAAACTACTTATCGACTCCAGTCAACATTTCTCGTCTATCCTCTGAACTTTCACATCACCCAGACACTAACTTCACCAGTTATCTATTGTCTGGCCTCAAACAGAGCTTTAATCCCGGCACTACATGCCCGCTCTCACATAACATCATTTGTAATAATCTCCAATCTGCACTCGCAGAGCCAGATACAGTAGATAATCTAATCAAAAAAGAAGTCGAGTCAGGTTTTATGATCGGACCCTTCGATACTCCACCCTTAGAGATTTTTCGCATCAGTCCTATCGGAGTGGCTACCAGAAAATTTTCGGGGAAAAAACGTTTAATAATCGATCTATCAGCTCCACACAATTCCCCGTTCTCTAGCATAAACAGCCTCATACCCCTTCAGGTATATTCTCTACACTACCACGATATAGACCAAGCGATCACCATGATCAAAAATGTAGGTCGCGGTGCGTGGCTGGCAAAAGTAGACATCACTTCTGCCTTCAAAGTGATGCCTATCCACCCAGATTTTTGGCACTTATTTGGGATCCGCTGGCGTGAGAGGTTTTATTTCTCAGTACGCCTAACTTTCGGATGTAGAAGTAGCCCAAAAATTTTCGATATGTTATCAGAGGCAATCTGTTGGATCCTGGTTAACAACTATTCAGTGCCTCACCTAATCCACCTGCTCGACGACTTTCTCATTATATCTCCTCCCGATGCCATCCCAGCTGAAAACATCACGACAGTCCAAAGAATTTTCGCGGAGCTCGGAGTCCCCATCGCGCAGGAAAAATCTTTAGGTCCTACACAGCTCATCGAATTTCTGGGCATTAACCTGGACTCAGTCAAATTCCAAGCTTCGTTGCCCAAGGAAAAAATCGATAGAATAATCCTAGTGGCTTCCTCCTTCGCAGAGGGCCACAATTGCTCCAAACGCGATCTCCTGTCCTTGCTCGGTCACCTTAACTTCGCAATGCGCATAATTCCCCAAGGCCGCCCCTTCATCTCTCACATGCTCGCACTTGCGTCCTCCGTACATGCCTTAGACGACCAAATTATCATAAATCAGGCTTCTCATAATGAGATCAGTTTATGGATCACCTTCCTTAAACAATGGAATGGTCTAACTTTTTTTTACATCAATCTGGTCCTTCTCCCCGACGATATTCAACTGTTTACCGACGCAGCCCCATCCGTCGGTTTCGGGGGATACTACCAAGGGCGTTGGTTCGCGTCTCCATGGCCCCCTCAGATGCGCGACTCTCCCCAGTCCTCAGCACTGTTCAAACTCTACCCGCTAGTTATCGCCGCCTTTTTATGGGGAAAAAATTGGACATCACGCAGCATCTTGGTGCACTGCGATAACGAAGCGACTGTCCACTGCATAAATAAAGGCCGTTCCCATTCCCTCGCTCTCATGCCACTGCTAAGACGTCTAATCTGGATTTCAGCATGCGATCAATTTATTATAACGGCTAAGCACATTCCCGGATCCAAAAATCAAATCGCTGATTCTCTCTCTCGTTTTATGTTTCAGAAATTCAGAGCGCTGGCTCCGAGGCGGACCCATCGCCAACCCCAGTACCTCCCTATTCGCAACTCATATTCCCTTATCTCATCCCCTAAAACCTCTCCTCGATTCGTCTTTTGATTCTATCCTCAAAGCAGTTTCACTCAGAACCATCCATTCATATCTAACAGCTTGGCGATGTTTCAAAGCATTTCACCTCTCCTATAACCTGCCATTTCCCGATTTTTCTCTCCTGGCAATTACGTCATTCATTTCCTACCTCAATTCCATCAAGAATCTCCAAGCCGGATCCATCAAAGGTTACTTAAGTGGCGTTCAATTTTTTCACAAACTAATTTACGGCTTCCCCTCCTCCGAAATAAATAATTCCCAAACTTCTCTCTTAATCAGAGGAATTCAGCGCTCTCAACCGTCTAGCCCAGATTCCAGACAGCCTATAACTCTGGACATCCTCACAAAATGCATCCGAAATCTCCGCACAGGGTACCAGTCTATCCACACCGCTCGTACCCTCGATGCCATGTTTCTATTGGCTTTCTTCGGTTTCCTGAGATGCTCAGAAATCGCAATAACCTCCAAATTCAACCCCAAACTCCATCCGACCATCTCTGATTTGTCCATAATCGATATCGAAACTATCGCCTACTTCATCAAGCAAAGTAAGACAGACCAAGAAAGGAAAGGCCACTTCATATACATTTTCAACCTCCCATCTCCAATCCAACCCTATCAGGCTCTCTTTTCTTATTTCCAAATCAGGAACGCCAAGCTAAATCCACACTGGACCTCTCTTCGTCGACTCTAACCACCCGTGACACGATTCTGGTTCCAAAAACACCTAAAACTAATTATCACTCAAGTAGGCTTACCCGCAGAAAATTTTTCCTGACATTCATTTCGCATCGGAGCAGCTACTACAGCAGCTCAGAAAAGGCCTCTCTCAGAATCAGATTCAGACCCTCGGTCGATGGTCATCAGACGCCTTCAAAAGTTACATTAGGTATAATCAACTCCACATAAGGGAAGCACATTTATCCCTGATCAGTTAAAAAAAAAAAAAAAAAAAAACGCACCTCATATTCAGCCGCAAGGGGGACTCTCCCCTCCGGCGCAGCAGAGCCGCAAGCTCCCTTCGGACGCAGTGAGAGTCCCTCCATCAGTCGCGTCTCCTTGCTATTTCAGCGTTGGACGGGGCTCCCCTTCCGGTGCAGCAGACCCACGGCTCCCTTCGGTCACAGTGTGACGCCTCCGTCTGTCATTTCGAGTTGCGCTGCTCGCTCGGTGGCGGACGGAGCTCCCACTCCCGGTGCAGCAGAGCCGCTGGATCCCTTCGGTTGTAATGGGAGCCCTTCTTCCGACGCGTCAAACCGCGCCTTGCATTAAGCCGCAAGGGGGACTCTCCCCTCCGGTGTAGCAGAGCCGCAAGCTCCCTTCGGACGCAGTGAGAGTCCCTCCATCAGTCGCGTCTCTTTTGCTTATCCAGCGTCGGACGGGGCTCCCCTTCCGGTGCAGCAGACCCACGGCTCCCTTCGGTCGCAGTGTGACGCCTCCGTCTGTCATTTCGAGTTGCGCTGCGCGCTCGGTGGCGGACGGGGCTCCCACTTCCGGTGCAGCAGAGCCGCTGGCTCCCTTCGGTTGTATTGGGAGCCCTTCTTCCGACGCGTCAAACCGCGCCCTACATCAAGCCAAAAAGGGGGACTCTCCCCTCCGGTGCAGCAGAGCCGCAGCTCCCTTCGGACGCAGTGAGAGTCCCTCCATCAGTCGCGTCTCTTTGCTTTTTCAGCATCGGACTGGGCTCCCCTTCCGGTGCAGCAGACCCACGGCTCCCTTCGGTCGCAGTGTGATGCCTCCGTCTGTCATTCCGAGTTGTGCTGCGCGCTCGGTGGCGGACGGGGCTCCCACTCCCGGTGCAGCAGAGCCGCTGGCTCCCTTCTGTTGTAACGGGAGCCCTTCTTCCGACGCGTCAAACCGCGCCTTGCATTAAGCCGAAAGGGGGACTCTCCCCTCCGGTGCAGCAGAGCCGCAGCTCCCTTCGGACGCAGTGAGAGTCCCTCCATCAGTCGCGTCTCTTTGCTTTTCAGCATCGGACTGGGCTCCCCTTCCGGTGCAGCAGACCCACGGCTCCCTCCAGTCGCCGGGTGAGCCCTCCGTCTGTCGTCTGAGCTATGCCGCATACTCTGCGGTGGACGAGGCTCTCCCCCCCGGTGCAGCAGAGCTGCAGGCTCCCTCCAGTCACAGTGGGAGCCCTCCATCCGACACGTCAAACCGCGCCTCGTTTCAGCTGCAAGAGGGACTCTCCCTTCCGGTGCAGCAGAGCCACAGCTCCCTTCGGACGCAGCGAGAGTCCCTCATTTGATATCTGCCATCATGCTCCTCTTCTAGCGGCATGTAGGGCTCGCCAGTCCAACGCCGCAAGCCGCAGCTCCCGTCGAGCACTGCTCGAGCTCACCAGTCGCCCTGCCTCCTTTTCATTTGCAAACTCCAATCCATATCTCTCCACAGCAGGCATATTTTGGGGGGCAATTAACTTTTGCTCTCTGGCTGCTGTCCCATGCCTCAAGCTTCTTTTGGGGAGTTCTCTGGGTTCGGGCCATGTTCCGGGCTCGGAGCCCTCCCCCAGGACAGCAAGCCAAAATATGCTTACTATTCGCTATCAGATTAAATGTAAGGGTGAACTCGTGAAATTATGTTTTATTAACAAGGTTCGGGAGGAGCACGATCAGATAATCAACCAATTTGGCACAGGTGCAACTCGTTTAGTTAACCATTCTAATGAGCACAATGCGTATATATACATATAGATGCAGCCTGCCTACCTCTGTCCAGTGACAGTTTTCCGGCATCCCTCCTCCACCCCAACTCCTCACCCCTAATCTATTTTATCCCACATCAGGGACGGGGGAGTTGTCTGGGTTCGGGCCATGTTCCGGGCTCGGAGCCCTCCCCCAGGACAGCAAGCCAAAATATGCTTACTATTCGCTATCAGATTAAATGTAAGGGTGAACTCGTGAAATACCAGCTGTTCAACTCCTTTGCCGGGAGAAAAAGGACCGTTCGATGGAGGACCATACCAAGGACTTTTTAGATCTGGCGAGCCTTACACACTTTCCCGACCGCTCGCTCTATATCTTTTAATATACCAGCCTGAGCAAGCGGTGTTAAGCAAATGGTCCCCGAGAGGATTTTTCCACTTTTGTGGAGTGGGTGCTGGTGAATTGTGAATCCATAATACATTTCTAATTACTGCTTATTGATTGTAAGTAAGGTAGTTGTTGTTATGTTTAAGTACATGGATCTAGAACATGTCATGCATTAATATGTGCTTTATAAATACTAATAATGAAACCAATATGAAAGTAATATGTACGATAATGCAACTTGATAATAGTTAATAGTGTTCCCTAACATAAAGTGTTTCCCAATACTTTGAGTAGAAATGAGGACTAATGAGTTATGAACAAAAATGAATTATTAATGAACAATAGTGTATTTAAAACAGGATTAACCTATGTTAAAGAGCATTAAATAAATATAAAATAATCTATATTACTATATTACAGTAAGACCTGTAAATG
Source organism: Gymnocypris eckloni scoliostomus (assembly GCA_027564155.1). Classification (NCBI taxonomy): domain Eukaryota; kingdom Metazoa; phylum Chordata; class Actinopteri; order Cypriniformes; family Cyprinidae; genus Gymnocypris; species Gymnocypris eckloni. Next base: position 9,910,807 of record CM050427.1, on the reverse strand, counting down.
TTGCCTTTGGCTCACTACATCTATACCCCACAACTGACACCCTTTATATTGAGTCATCCTCACAGCGGGGTACTGACTCCATGTTATTAAAATAATGCAGATGTGGGGGTAAAACATCAGTATTATGTAATAGGGATTGAAGAGAGGTGCCATACCATGCAGTTTGAGATAGGGCTTTCTTTTTGGTGGCATTTAGAGAGTGATAATTAAAGCAATCTATCGCTGATGCGCCGAAGAGTAATAAAAGCCCTGGAGGACAGCCGAGAGGCTGGGCAATGAGTGTGTATGATCAAGCCATTGACTCAATGCTGACTCTAGCGGCACCGGTGTACCAACAAAACATGCTACCTATCAGATTGTGCTACCAATAATATATGTGTATTGTTTGAGGGTAAGTTTAGGGTAAGGGAAGGTGTGGACAGGTAGGTTTAGGGTAAGGTTAGGTATGGAAATTAAAAAAGCCTCAAACCACACGAAAAAGAGGCTGGTAGCACAATCTGATAGGTAACATTTTTCGCTATCGATTTGTGCTACCTATCTTTTTTAATGGGAGTTAGCACAATCTGAGCGGGTAGCACAAATCGTCAGAACACCGGCACTGGATCACAAATCTGCGGGAAACATGAGCTTATATCACCAGTCAAATCCTGCATTCCCTACTCATACAGTAAATATGCGATAAATGTCATAAGTACTGACAAAAAACATTTAATGAACGGGTGTTCACATGAGAGCATATGTGATATAATTGAGAAAATGTGGTTATGTTTTTAAGTATGATTGTATTTCTGTTCATTTCGTGGCGCAGCACATGTACATGCCTCTGAGAGATCTATACGTCATGATATGCTGGAGTTATTTTAGGCATCTGCGCTATTGGCTGGTTACATAAGGCATGGGAAGTCGGATTCTTTCCACTTAAAATAAAGAATCTGAAAAGCAGGAAGAGAGGGACAGAATCCAAACAGATACTGAGAACGAATGAATGAGCTGGAAATACAGATGTATGCACTGAAATCAAGTGTGTAGCTTTTTGGATGGTATAACAGAGTAACAGAGAAACTGTATTTAGCCTATATGAAAATACATAGCAGAATGTGTCAGGATAACGTTATTTTGCTAAATTTACAGTGAAGTGTAATACACAATTTGGTAACACTTTAGAATAGGGAACACTTATTCACCATTAACTATGGCTTTTCCCTGCTTATTAACAGTTAGTAAGGTAGTTGTTAAGTTTAGGTATTGGGTAGGATTAGGGATGTAGAATAAGGTCATATAGAATCAGGCATTAATATGTGCTTAATTACTAATACTAAATGGCAAAAATTCTAGTAATATGCATGCTAATAAGCAACTTAAGAGACACTAAAATAAAGTGTTACCCAAAATTGTATGGTTTATGGTTGCAGAGCAAAGTTACAATTTGCCACATTAAGGAATTCAACTGATCAGCACAGGCGCATATGGGCTTTTTGGTAACACTTTAGTTTAGGGACCAATTCTCACTATTAACTAGTTGTTTATTATTAGCATGCCAATTATTAACATATCACAAGTATATTAGTACTTATAAAGCACATATTCTGCATGACCATATTCAACCTGCCTAATCCTACACAATACCTAAACTTAACAACTACCTTACTAACTATTAATAAGCAGCAAATTAGGAGTTTATTGAGGCTAAAATCATATTTAATGGTTTGTTAATGACGGGAATTGTACCTCAAAATAAAGTGTGACCAGATTTTTAAATGTGGCTTGTACAGTTGAAACTTTTGCTATGAATTATGTTAGTCTTATGTATTATACATATTTTGTTTTGTGAGGTAAATATAAATATTTAAAAAGAAAAGGTAAAAAAAAAATTACAAGCACTCAACCAAATAACTAAAATTATAATGAAAACTGGAAATATAAAAGCTATATAAATATAAAACACTGACATTGCATATTTGTATTTGTTCTAAATGTACCGTAAATAATATATTTCAAGTTTTTAATACTCTAATCAACATGGGCATGGACAAATATGGATGCTTTATGCAAATGTATGTTTATTATTATTGAAACCATAGTCAACATAGTGCATGAAGACTAGACATGTTTCAAAGGTCATAGATGTTTTTCAAATAACTTGTTCATGTCTATTAGGGTGTAATCACACCAGGAAAGTCCAATAGTTCACTTGCTTTAGTCCGGACCAAAGGCAAAAAATTATACAGTGTAGCTATTTTTAGCCATTTTGGTTCCTTTTCACACCACACTTTTGCTCTGGTCCGAACCAACTGAAACGGACCAAAATGCAGTCACGTGACAACATCTGCTTCACTTGTTGGCTAGATGTGTCTTTGAACGCATTCCCTAAACTGCTTTTCGATTGGTCAGAAATAGCGTGTGGGAAAATTCCAAAGGTGCTTCTGAAAGTAAACAAAGACAGGAGTAAAATGCAGCAGACAGCACACTGCTATTATGGAGAGACAACTGCGCGGGTTGATTTTATCCCTGGTCATCCTTTACTACATAGTTTGTATATACCACTTCAGGCAATATATAACTTTTGAGAATGAAGCGAAGATGCGGCTGGAAAATAATGTATTAATGCACTGCAAACGGCGAAGGCGCAACGCAAGTCAACAAATTTCTATGAGGCTCCACACCTCCTCACAACCCCAAGTTTGTCCACGACCTGCAATTCTAAACTGCAAACTGTCAACAAACACTTCCTCATCCCATAATGCACAGCGCAGCTGACTACGGCAGCTGGTGTAGTCCAAAAATGCGCATTTCTTTTTGCAGTTGGGCCTGTTTGAGGTCGGATCGCGTTCGTTTGAAAGAGTACCGAGACACCTCTTCAAGGAGGTCTCGGTACGCTTGTTTGGTCCGCTTTTGGTGCGCACCAGAGTACGATTGCTGCATTCTCACCAGCCCAAACGAACCGCACCAAGAGGGAAAACGAACTTTAGTGCGATTCAACTAAACTAAATGAGGCAGGTGTGAAAGCACCCTTAGACTCATGAAAAAAGAAATTCCAGGTTCATATTACTTCTCTTTCTTTGCACTGAGCAATTTACTTACACAAGCCTGTTTACATTTTTGCAGGACAGGGCAGCTCACTTCTTCTGAACATGCAAAATGTAAATTATTTATTATGAGATTTGTTTCCCTCTCTGTGCCCACATACTACATTTTGAAGCAGCTAAATTCTCAATAAAACTGTTTTTATAAATATATTCAACATTTATATTAATGATCTTCCAGTAACACAGTCCTGAAAGTTAATCTATGCCGATGACATCTGCATTGGGACCCAACATCGGACATTTGACGAGGTCGAAAACATACTGAACAAGGACACGGATTTGATGGTGGACTTCCTCGGTAGGTGGCGACTCCAACCCAGTGCAACTAAGACGGTATCCAGTATCTTCCACCTCCACAATGCACAAGCCAACCGGGAGCTCAATATCTTCCTCAAGGGCCGGCGGATCAAACATGACACAAACCCGACATACCTCGGCGTTACCCTGAATGAATGAATGAATGAATGATGCATTTATATAGCGCTTTATTGTGTATTGTTGTACACCCAAAGCGCTTTACAATCGTGTGAGGGGGGGTCTCTCCTCAACCACCATCAGTGTGCAGCATCCACTTGGATGATGCGACAGCAGCCACAGGACAACGGCACCAGTGCGCTCACCACACACCAGCTACAGGTGGAGAGGAGAGAGAGTCATAGAGACAATCAAGTGGAAGGGGATTATAAGGAGGCCATGATTGACAAGGGCAAGTGGTGGGAATTTGGCCAGGACACCGGGGTTACACCCCTACTCTTTACGAGAAGTGCCATGGTATTTTTAATGACCACAGAGAGTTAGGACCTCGTTTTAACGTCTCATCCGAAAGACAGTGCTTTTTGACAGTATAGTGTTCCCATCACTATACTGGGGCATTAGGACCCACACAGACCACAGGGTGAGCACCCCCTGCTGGCCTCACTAACACCTCTTCCAGCAGCAACTTAGTTTTCTCAAGGAGGTCTCCCATCCAGGTACTGACCAGCTCAACCCTGCTTAGCTTCAGTGGGCAACCAGTCTTGGGCTGCAGGGTGATATGGCTGCCGGCATACCCTGGAGTCTGGACTGATCATTAACATATCATGATCACCTGAAGAAGCCAAAGTAAAAAAAAAGAGGAAATCAATAACTTTTATAGCTTTAAGGGGATCATCTATATTTAATTTAGAATGTACTGTTTGAAAACAAATAGTTTTCTGTATATTTCTGCTGAAGGGCACAGGTAGCTAAATATGTCATTTATTATGGGTTTATGTGAAGATTGTTTTAAGTTCACTTAAATTAGAAGTTAAGCCTAATAAATATTAAAATTGATAGCTCTCAATTATACTGTAATGATGAATGGCTACAGTCAATGGTTAAATGTTAAGGGGAATTTTTTTTTTTATAGAGACATATTGATATCAGTGATGCTGGCCTTCAATCATAAAAAGATGCTATTAAAGAAATATACAAAACATACTGTCTTTATGTTGTTTGTACATTGCACATTTGAAGATTGAATGTGGAATTATTGCAACATTAAAAAGTATATTTTAAAACTTTAATGTTAGGTGAGATTAATCGCGATTAATTTTAGAAAAATATGCGATTAATTAGTTAATTTTTAATTGATTGACAGCACAAAAAATAATAAATAAATATATATATATATATATAATATAATTATACTACTATGTTAAACATTACTGCTATTTGCTATACATTGTTTGCAACAGAAGTTCAAAATACAAAATCTAAATAGCTACAGATGTGCAGCATATGTTAATGACTAGTGAGCACAAGCAATGTCATTAAATTGGCAAGCTTGACATTTGCCGAAGCTTTTCTCCATAGCCTTGTTATAGATTCCTGTTTTTAGAGCCCAGTGTCTCTCTGACTCCCTTATTGGCTGTAGGTGCAACAGCAACATTGCACTGCGCATAGCAACAGTAACCATAAAGTTGTTGTTGGAGATCTCTTTACAACACCCACCCAGACTAAATTCAAGGAAAGGTGGAGTGATAAAAACATCTTTCATTTCTAAGAGACCATTTATTATAGGCGGTTGGTCTGAGCGGGATGCAGCTGTTATGGCGCGAGTGTGTGTGAGAGTGTGTTTGTATGTATGTGTGTGTTTAAATGTTCCATGGGAAGCCGGGGTATCGATTTATCCCCACCGAGCCTTTCATCATCAAAGATAAAGATGCAGTGAAGGTTCAGCTTTAGAAGTTGTGGAACCTGTGCTGTGGCCACATACAAAGAACTTTAAATGCATTGTTTCTATTTGCAAGGGCATGATGCACCTATTTTTTTAAAGGACACCAGAAAGAAAAAAAGAAACACTTTTTAACTTAGTTCATAAGAATAAGATTTTTCAGTGTTGTGAAGCTGTAGTAGGTGAAGTACCTAGTTGTAGTTGTGAAGTTTTATTCAACTTAAAAAAATGACAATTCTGTCATCATTTTCTCACCCTCATGTCACAAAAGAAGATATTTTGAGGAATGTTGGTGACTAAAAATACAATAGAAGTCAATGTGAGCCAAAACTGTTTGGTTACCAACATTCTTCAAATTATCTTCTCATGTGTTCTGCAGAAGGACAATAGTAATACAGGTTTGGACAAAATTGGGGGTGAGTAAATAATGACAGAATTTTCCTTTTTGGGAAAATCCGGTGATCAGAATGTACTTTCATTGTATGGAAAAGAGCTTTAATATTTTAAGATGTGCCTCACCAACACTACAATGTGGTTATTTGTTTCTCTCTTCTTCATTTTGTCTTGTTTTCCACTATATATATATATATAATTGTTTTAATTAAATTTATTTTAAAACAAAACTGAGTGAAATTATTTTATGCAGTGCATAAATGTACCAAAATATGCAGTTTATGTTCCCAGTGCTGAGAACAGCGTGTTGATCTGTAAGCATCAGGAAACAGTTTCCTTGAGTGTTGAGTAATCATCTATACAAACACAAACACTGGATAAACAACTACAGGTAAACATGGAGGATAACTTCACTCCCTCATGCTCTCAATCCATTTATATACACAATCTCTTTTTGACTCCAATACACACACCCTGAGTATTCACACTTTGTCTTGTTTTTAACCTGTGAACGTATGTTCTGGACCTAATGCTGTGTTTTGATGCCCCTCCAGCCTGGCACTGACCAGTCCACCCACTCACCACCTCCTGTCCATCTGGGTAACATAGCATAGCTATTCTATGACAGTGTTGCAGCATTACTCAATGTACAGTACCATTGCAGGGTGGTGTGAGAGTGTTTCGGGCCAGATTACACTTGCCATATTGAGTCAGTGCTGCTTTGTCACTTATCTTAGGTTTGTTGTTCATGTGTCATTATGCCTCAAAGCTTTGGTGTTCTGTGATGAACATTGTTGTTGCAAATTCTGCTCAATCAGTTGTGTCACCAAGGTTAAGTTATCCTGGGCTACCAGATTAGCTTTTATGTAATTTGCAATGGAAGCTTGTAACACAAGTATTTAAATATTTTTTAAAGTTTTCTATTATAACAGTTTTCTATTATAAAGTTTAAAATAACAGTTTTCTATTGGAGCAGCATTTAAGGCAATAATGTGTAATATTGCAGGCGATTAATCTGCGATTCTGAGCGTGAATTGCATAGCTTGTTGGTGAACTACGGCTCTGTGTATTAAATGCCGCTCCATCTGAAAACAGGTAATTGAGATTTATTACTAATCACAGAACCGGCTTTACTGATGAGATGTGTATGACAGTCACATGCAATATATCATGCAGCCCTACTATATTTACTTAGAATTTACAAACATTTACTCAAAAAAACTTTCGGGAACTATGTCTAGAAAGAAATATCACTTTTCAGTCCTCATGTTACCAACCAATAACAATAATCTTTAAAAAAGCACAAATATTGGCCAATTAATTGATCTCTTATTACAGGTGACCAGACGTAACTTCACTAAATCACGCACTCTCAGAAAAAGGTACTAACACTGTTACTGTGGCGGTACCCTCTCACAAAAAACTAATATGTAAACTTTAGGCACAAATATGTACCTTTAAGGATCCAATATGGTACCAATTATATGATATAAGGGACCAATTAGGTACAAAAGTGTATTGAAAAGATACCACCGCAGTGACAGCTTTGTAACTTTTTTTTTCTGAGAGCGTACCATTAGAGTGAACATTATCTCCAAATTAGACATCTTTCGTAATATAATTTAAGTAGTGTTCAATCAACAAACATGGTCGCCATTTAGAGCAACAGCTGATCTGGCATTTGGATAGTGCAAATCGCACTGATATAAACCATACCATTGAGCAACCTTTTGCAGCACAGTGGTCAGTAACTAAATGTCAGCCGGTGTTTGGGTAACCTTTAGGGCGTGTGTGATGGAGTGCAGGTTGTGGGCGGGAAAGGGTGGCGATAGGGACTTCACAAGATACGACTGAGAAATAGCGGATAATTACTTTAGGGTTAATTAAAGAAGGGTGAATCATCCATCTGTGCACGTTGAAGGATGCGCAAGCACTGCGCTAGTCATTACTGCTGCGGGCGGTTGAACATTCACTCATGTTTCTGGGCTACACTATCTTGACATACGCTCAGGCAACAGCGCCGGCCAACACGTCTAATGCCATTGATGTTTGCTGTAGAAACCAATAACTCAGCATATAATTTTACCTCACATTGAACACGATACACTCAATGTACAAAAAAGGGTGTAGTGTGACAGGAATTGAGAGATTTAGTAGGGAGTGAAAAAGAGAGGGTATGAAGTGAAATGGATCTTCTTTTTGGCAGCGCTGTCTCTCGACACACACTACGTCAACCTGTCGAGGACACATTTGCCAGGATTTAGCACGTGAGAGTGTGTATGTGAGAGTGTGTATGTGAGTGAGCTGCTGTTCCCATTGTTTTTGAACATGTTCCAAGAGGATGCTTCATGTTAGCGAGTGTACATGTTGCAAATCTGCCGTGAGGAGAGTGTGGGCACGTGCCAGACCCGTAGTAGTCCCCGTCCCCTTGCACCGAATACCCCTCAGAGTGCTGCTCTCATCAGTTTTCCAAAGCTCATGGCACTAGAGTTGGGAATTGTAAGGAATTTAGTAGAGGTCGACAGATAGATCGGTTTTGCAGATTAATCGGCACCGATAGTTGATTGCTGGAACTATCGGCAAAAATCCAAGCCAATACTTTTTCCGGGTTGCATCCGTTGCTCACAAAACATGCAGTGCTGAAACTGTTCAGATCAGACAGAAAGGATCAGGGAACTGTTAAAAATAAACTTCGAACAAGAATATGCAGAGAGGCACGTGCCCCACACACAGTCAGAAACAGATCTACGTTTGACAAACTTTCCTCACGTTATCTTTAGTTCTTATGGTGTTTAGGAATAATACCGTCTGTTTGGCTTTGTCCTCACTACTTCACACAGTACTATAACTCAAAGCTTCTGCAAAGCATCATAGAACTGCATCAGCGTTTAGCAATGGATAAATCTGTTAAAAATGAAGCTCTGCAGCTTAAGCCATAATCATTAAGACTCGTTTGTTCATTTATTAAGGTGACATTTTGTACTTCCTCAGAATGAAAAGTGACTGCTGAAATAACCTAAGCATGAAAGTCCTAAACACATATATGTATATTCTTCTAATATATTAGAAATATATCACAGTATATTGGACAGTAATCCAAGCTTATTCTACTGATTCAAGGACTCAAAAGAACCTTGAAAACGTGGCTTTGCAGCAGGGAGCGGGGGAAAAAATGTCCGCCACTTAACTGAACTGCTATCTGATGCCACTGGTTGATCTAGTGTTGCTGTCATGCTCTGGTCAGTGACACTAAATAATTTTTTATAATCAAATACTTAATAGACCAATTTCATGTAGACGTCACAGTTAGGTCACTCGCAGCTGTGCGTGCATTTTGGTGGCAGAAACACACGGTCACAAGTGGAGTGAAACGGGAAAGTAAAAGTAAAATGTAATGTTGTGCCTTTGGATGTCAGAATCGGAATGCAAATCATTTTTATAGAATACTGTCGTCAAAAACGCCATTTGAATCTAAACGCAGATGTTTAAATGGACAGACTAATGAATGAAACCTGCTATGATTACTCTACTTTTAAAGCATAAATTTGATTTAAACAATTGGTCTACATAATATTCACATACAGTTCATTGGGAATATATTATATTTGCCCTACAGTTACAACATGAAAAAGGCTACTATTTAAACCTATAACATTTTACATTTAACGTTACCTATTTTCTCACAATAATTTTTTGAGACTTTTTTTCTCGCAAATGCAACTTTATATTTTGTATTTCGGACTTTACAACTCGATTTAACTCAACCATAGCGAGTTTGTCCATTCTGAGGAAAAAAAAAAGCCAGATGGGTTGGATATAACTCAAAAGAGAGAATGACGAGTTGATTTTTCTGATCAGAATTGTGAGATATAATCTCGGAATTGCGAGAATAAAGTCAGAATTTTTAAATATAGAAATTTTAATGCTGCTGTCACTGCCAGACAAAAAAAATACGACGACAGCTGTGGTTAAACAGGATAAAACGAGCGGACTGGACAGAAACGATCGTCAAAAAAGCTCGCATTTGCAGACAGCGCACACATCTTATTAGAAAGGGTGCAATAAAGTATTGTCTTCTGTTGTTATGGGTGCATCTAAAGATTTCTTATGAATCTCATAAGATATATATCTCATATATATATATATTGATTTTATTAATGTGTATGTGTGTTACAGAGGAGGCTCCTGTACCGCCTTCCTCGCACCACCAGAGGGAGCCATCCCCTGAATATTAACCATCTCCAATTGGACTCCAGTTCCCATCATTCCTCATACCTGGGACTGACTGATCATCCACACCTGCAGCTCATTGACACACACACACACATATAAGCCACACACACACACAGACTCTTTGCGAAGTCTTGATTTGCCCCGGCTGTCTTTTCTGAGCGTTATACCCGTGTTTGATTTCTGTGTGCTTTACCTTGGACCGTTGCCTGTTAATCTGATTGTTTTCTGCCTGCCCCGACCTCGGATCGTTCACCTGAACTGCGTTTGCTAGCCGCCTGCCCTGACCCTCTGCCTGGTACTCGACCTTGTCTCTGTCTATCCCCTGCTGTTCTGCCTTGCCGGTATTTGACCCTGTACTTTCTGACTATTCTTATTAAAAGCTGCAAATGGATCCAAACGTTTCTGACTCATCACCACAGAAGACTTCGCCACACAGCGATCCAGCGGCTCTCTTGCAGATATCCACAGAGCTTACTGCACAGGCTTCACAGTACACTTGCACCAACAACAATTAGCCCGGCTTTCTACGTTGACCGAGGAATTGGTCAGAGCACTGCAAGGACTCAGCGTTTCATCCCACGAAGCCGCCGCTCAGCAGGTCCCAATCCGCAGTAGCTTCACACCTGCCCAGACACCCCCAATCAGCCCACGACTTGCTTTCCCCGAGAAATTTGATGGCGAACCCGCCAGATGCAAAGGCTTCCTACTCCAATGTTCGCTTTTCACTAACCAACAGCCCTCGCTTTACCCCACAGACTCAAGCCGCATTGCTTTTGTCTGCTCGTTACTTACCGGGAAGGCGCTGGAGTGGGTCACCGCTGTCTGGAGGATGGACGGTTCATCATTTCCTACCTTCAATATATTCCTCCAACATTTCCGGGAGGTTTTCGAACATCCAGCCGAGGGGAGAAGTGCGGGTGACCAACTGTTGACTCTCTCTCAAGGGAGAAAATTGGCTGCAGAATACGCCTTATCATTCCGAACACTCGTGGCTCAGACTACATGGGTAGAGGACACGCTAAAGCTCTTGTTTCAGAGGGGACTGAATCTAGAGCTGCAGTCAGAGTTGGCCTGCCGGGATGAGGGAAAGAGCTTGAGTGAGGTCATTGATCTCGCCATCCAAATTGACAATCTGATCCGTTCTCGACGTTCAACTTGAGCCACGCCCCGCTACATGCCAGAAACCACCACCGTAGCTGAGCCCATGCAACTTGGATTCACTCACCTCACACCGGAGGAACGAGAACGCCGCATGCAGAACCAACTATGCCTCTATTGCGGTCAAGCCGGACACATGAGAGTCTCCTGCCCGGCCCGTCCGTTGTCCAGTTCTCGATCGGTGAGTGTCAACTCCCATTGCACAACTTCTGTGTCAAGCATTAAGTTACCGGTCAAATTGTTTATCCGAAACAAGATAATTACCAAGACTGCTCTGATAGACTCAGGGGCAGCCGGTAGCTTTATATCACATGATTTCGCCCTGAAACATAAACTGAAACTGACCTCCTGTGACTCCCCCCTGGCAGTGGAGGTGATAGACGGCCGCCCTCTTGGTGAAGGAAGGGTTCTACGCATCACCGAAGAAGTCAAGTTGCAAATAGGAATCCTGCACTCTGAATTCATCCAATTCTACGTCATCCATTCACCTAATCACTTGTCAGAGGAGCGGCGATCAAACTGAAGTTTCGGATAAATCGCCTGTAGAAATTTGCAAATCCTAGAAAGCGTTGCAACTCTTTGACTGTCTGGGGTTGTGGCCATTCCAAGACCGCTTTGACGTTCCTCTCGTCCATTGCTACCCCCTCTTGGCTGATAACGTAACCGAGGAATGAAGTGCTGGTCTGATCGAACTCACATTTTTCAGCTTTGGCATAGAGTTGGTATTGCATAAGGCGTTTCAGCACTAATCTGACATGACGAATATGTTCCTCCAGAGTGTTTGAATAGATCAGTATGTTGTCAATGTACACGATTACCCATCTGTCAAGCATATCACGGAAGACGTCATTCATGAACGACTGGAACACTGATGGACTGTTGGCAAGACCGAAGGGCATAACCAAGTATTCATAGTGCCCACTAGTGGTCGAAAAGGCCGTTTTCCATTCATCCCCCTCCCGTATACGCACCAGGTTGTAGGCATTGCGTAGATCTAACTTGGTGTAATACTTGGCCCGGCGCAGCTGTTCTAGTGCGGCAGGGACCAGGGGCAATGGATAGCGGTATTTAATTGTGATATCATTGAGGCCGCGGTAATCAATGCACGGCCGCAAGCCTCCATCCTTCTTTACAAAGAACCTGGCTGAGGCAGGAGAGGTCGAGGATCTGATGAAACCTTTGGCTAATTCCTCCTCGATGTAGAGCTTCATGGCTTCTGACTCTGGTTGTTATAGTGGTAAAATTCTACCTTTAGGAGGAATAGCACCGGGCATCAAGTCTATGACACAATCGACAGAACGGTGATTAGGGAGTTGAGATGCCCCTTTCTTACTGAACGCCTCAGTGAGATCAACGTACTCGGAGGGCAGGTGTAAACCCTCCATACTCTGAACAGTCAGTTCCCATCATTCCTCATACCTGGGACTGACTGATCATCCACACCTGCAGCTCATTGACACACACACATATAAGCCACACACACACACACACAGACTCTTTGCGAAGTCTTGATTTGCCCCGGCTGTCTTTTCTGAGCGTTATACCCTTGTTTGATTTCTGTGTGCTTGACCTTGGACCATTGCCTGATATTCTGATTGTTTTCTGCCTGCCCCGACCTCGGATCGTTTCACCTGAACTGTGTTTGCTAGCCGCCTGCCCTAACCCTCTGCCTGGTACTCGACCTTGTCTCTGTCTATCCCCTGCTGTTCTGCCTTGCCGGTATTTGAACCTGTACTGTCTGACTATTCTTATTAAAAGCTGCAAATGGATCCAAACGCTTCTGACTCATCACCACAATGTGTATGTATGTATGTATGTATGTGTGTGTGGTTGTACACACACATATATAGTTGTTTTTTACTGTTTGGCTTAGTTACGTTATAATCAATATTAGACTCTTTACCTTTTGTTCTTTAATATTTTGAATTGTTATTAGCTTTATTTTTTTGTTTTTCATAAAAAATTTCAGTTTTAAAATTTTGTTGTTTGCATTTGTTATTTTTATTAAATTTATTTATTAAAAAATGTCTATGTAGTATTTATAAAGTTTTAGCTTTTAGTTTTGGATCGGTTTTTAGTTGTTTTAATACTATAATTGATTGATTCTGTTGTCCTCCTTTGGAAGTCCCTGTGGATAAAAGCGTCTGCTAAATTACTAAATGTAAAAATACACTTTTATTATCCGAAGTGCACACTCAATTCAATTAAGCACTTTTTTTTTAACAATGGACTGTTTGGTGCAGAGAAGAATATTCAAGTTCAGTATGTTGTCTGTGACTTGTTGAGTACATTTGTCATTTTCATTGTAATGTATTTTATTAATTTCTGAGCTAATGTTCTGTATACTTTCCAGATTTGTATCTGACAATTAATACTTCTTCTGTTTCCGTTTTGTCTGTATGTCTTTGTTGTCCTTTTTGGACCGTGATAGCTGTTCAAGTTTATGCTGTATAAGAAAATTAAGTACAAAAAAGAAGAGTACATTTGTTCATATGATTGAGTAACATTCATCCAGGCACCTACCACGTTTACATGCTTCTACAACACTTGAAGTGCAGAAAAGGGGGCAGTTTAGCCACAACAGCAGAAAAAGATGATTGCAGGGCCTGTTATTTCCCCCATTACAGTCCTCTAGCCTCACATATGGTCAGTCAGTCCAGTTAAACACCTCACTTACAGCAGCTCCGAGATGACAGGTAAGCACTGTTATTAATGAACACACGAAGAGAGCACGGAAAATAGAAAACTGGGAATCAATAAAGATCAGAAACAAAACCTCCAGTGCAAATACAATACACAGTCAACAGGCAAGGCTGCTGGCATGCTTTCAGCTTTCAAATATCTATATATCTTTCTATATATCTATGTCTATATCTATAGTATTTTTCTGGTTCTCAGCATTGCACTATTTTCAAGCCCTAGTTTAAATTTCCCATCATTAAAGAGAGAAATGATGCTTATCATGTTACGTTAGTCAGCGCCCTCAGTTGTCATAAGCAGGTCTGCTAATGTGATCACAGTCGTGTGGAGCTATTCCTGCCTGCCAGACTGACTGCTGCTTTGCAGTGATTCATTCTGTTTGGCAGATCTCTTGCTCGTTGTCACTTGCATCCATAGACTGTAAAAAACATGGACGTAGTGTCCATGACGTCACCCGTAGGTTTCTGAAGAGCATTTTTGAAGCTCAAAGCTCAAATACAAGTTCTTGAGTCAATTGCCAGATCTCAGCTCTGTGTTAGAGCGCAGACTCAGCCAGGCACATTTTCTACTCACTGCCCGAGCATGCAAATAAACATTTTCCATTATTATCAATACATCTAACAATTTTCATGTTTACCTTAGATAATGTGGCTACTGTTGTTCACAGTGATTAATGATGTTAACAGTTTCAAAACAGGGTGGCACACAATTCAAGAACTGGCTCTATTTTATATCATAAATTGAATTGAATTGAATTGAATTGAATTGAATTGAATTGAATTGAATTGAATTGAATTGGGCAGGCCCCACAGGAAGTTGAAAAGTGAATATTTGAATTCCAGGACACGAATGACGAGAAGGTATACAATATAAAACATGTCAAGTACATTTGTATTTGCTTGGTTTAAACACCCATCCATCCATCCATCTGATTTTGTTAGTCCACCATTCAGTCACAATTTAACTATCAACAATTAACAACTTTTGCCTAAATAAATTCCTAATTTGCTGCTTATTAATAGGATGGTAGTTATTAAGTTTAGGTGTGGGGTAGGTTTAAGAGATCTAATATATGGTCGTGCAGAATAAGGCATTAATATGTGCTTTATAAGTATTAATAAACAGCCAATATGCTAGTAATATGCATGATCAAAATCACACAAAAAGTGTTTATGCCTCATTTACATAGCCTTCCTTATATGGTATCATCAGCCCATATATGGTCTCATTTGAAAGCTTAGAGCCTCTTCTTTACAATGAATACCATAACTTTTGGTATCATGATACACAAAGCAGTAAAATTAAGCTTAGAATTGTATATGTCCCACACAAAAACATTTCACCTAACAATTGCGAATAACTTTTTCCTAAGAATGTGGATTTTTTATATTTTTCACAATAGAGTCAAGTCATGTATCACAAGAAAGTGCTCATTCTCAGGAATCTGACTATTATCTGGAGAGCGTGTTTGAGTGCTTTGAGTGTGTTTGCTTTGATTTTTTGATCAAATTGTTATAATGAGACGTGATAGCACCGCTAACAGTCTGATGGACACTATTGATAGAAAAGTGTAGTACAATTTGCATTTCGGTGAATATACAGTAAATATACATGGATTATTACAGTGCAGTGTGGATGAAGAGATAGTTGTTTGTTTGACGTTCTGAAGGGCAGAGAGCCGTGACAGACAGCTTTAGCAACACATATGAGCTGTTAGCTTGTGTCCAGGGACAACAGATGATGGAGACCAACGATGCAAGTTACAGGTGAATAGGTGAGCTGATGCTCCAGACAGTATACCTTGTAACAAATGTGAAATTGTCTCCAATTCGTTTATGCCATTTTGTGTATTACTGCTTAGAAAAACATAGAAATGAAACATAATTCAATCAATAATCAATAAAAGTGCTTATGGCACATAGTAAAATAGGATTCTGGGTGTAATGTGTTTTATACAGCCTGTTTTTGCAAAGGAAACCTAAAAGGACCCTTTGTAGATGCAAAATATGACAGTTTCACTCGCTTTATTTATTATGCAGTAACTCCTATAAAAAAAAATAAAAATCTGGTACATTTTGGCATATAGTGGCATCAAACAAAGTTAGTTACAAAGAGCAGGCTCTAATATAACCTGAAATACAGATTTTCACAAAAAATAAATAAACAAATTACAAAAAGTAAAAACTACACCCATATGATATAGTTCAAATGGTTTTATTTACATTTTTTTTATTTCCTCCATTGTGTGTAGGGTAAACATTAGAATTTGAGTGTGCAAATTTAGGCGAAAATTCCAAAAAACGCCCCAGAGCTTAAGTAGAAAATAAAGTGTTACCCAACATTCAAAGTTTGACTTGACAAACATTATTTTTCTACTTCAAAATTGCATTCACTGTATATGAATTTCTTTAAATGTCAAATCATGTTAATTCTACTTCCTTAAATTCAAATTCGAAGTGCAGTTGTATCCTGTTTGTTACCTTCAAATTGGATTTTAAAAGGCATTTTCAATTAAAATCTGACACAAAACTACTTTGGAAAACATTAGGCAACATCTAATGAAATCTCACTAGGTATCATTAAAGAAGCCCCCAGTAGAGTTGTATCTGCATTTTCCAGAGCTTGTACTGTATATTTGTGAACAAAAGCTTCTTTAGATCAAAGTGTGTGTGTGTGTGTGTGTTCAGCATTAATGTGTAATATATCTCCTTACTGTTTGTCAATATTCATTTCAGTGACACCTCAAAATCCACTTCCTATGGTTAATCTACTCACTGAGGTCCTTGCCGCCCACAGCATGCGCCTTTCCAGGAATAGATGGCGAAACAAAGCAAGAGATGAGTAAAAAAGCAAGAGTAAAGAATGCCAGAAGAGAGATGAAGCATTTACAACATGAGAGCACAAAAAGCAAGACCTGTGTTCTGGGAAAAGGTACAATGCAAAGGGATATGCAACTAAGTACAATGCAAAGGGATAGAAAAGAAAGAGAAATCAATGATAGATGAGAGAGGGAGTGAAAGAGGCAGCGACAGGAAGCAAGAGCATGAGCAGTAGTCCACATCACCCTTGATAAGATTAAAAAACAAGAGCCGGACACAGATATTAAGTGTGTCTGTAACTCATAAATGTATCATCTAGAGATTTCAGAAGTACCAGTTCTTCAGTAGTTGTCAATACTAATATAAAAAACTTAATATCGGTCTTTCTACAGTAATGGTAGCACAAAATGCTACTCGAATGCACTTCTTGGACCCTGGTTGTGCCCTTCACTCACATAAAAAATATTTCAAGGCTTCAAAGTGAATATATGTTGTTATACTACGGGGCCGTTGAATGCTTGAATCTGATTGGCTGACAAACGTTCTGAGGAGTGCAATTATTTTCAGGGAAACGCACGGCGAACGTAGTTCCAGGCAGATCTCTTGACCGCATTAAATGACCATATCTCTTCGCCAAATGATTTCTGTTATTTAAAAGGTCTTATAACAGAAAAATAACCAAAACCCACAACGACACTGACCAAACAAACAAATATAGTAAACAAAAGGATAAAATCGACAGATCGAGTCCATGTTTTTGCCACAAAATTACGTTTTATTATGTACAGAAAGCACATAGCCATGTTTCTCGGTCTCGCCCTCACAGACACACATATAGTTTGCACACACCTTAACATAAGCGCAAATGTAGGTAACACTACTCTGACAATTTTATCAGTAACATAGTTTAAGAACTACACGACTTCTCACAAGCGATGTAGCAACAACGGCTCTGTTCGTGAAAAAAAAACTTACACTAAAAGACTTAAAGTATCACTACATTGCTGCCGATCACTGACTCACAGAGGTCACATTAATTTATCTCTCTCTCTCTCTCTCTCTCTCTCTCTCTCTCTCTCTCATAACTTAGTCATTCACTATTATCTGCATTATTCTGCTATCAACGGCTCAAGCATCCGTTACGGTTTAAAATTATGTTTTGGAATTAGCAAGGGAGGCGTTGGATGAGATGCGGAAGAAATAATCCTACTCACAATAGCGATTGAAGTAGAAAAAACGGATGAATGCCTTGAAATATATCATCTGATCGATGTGTTGAGGTGTGGCAACCGTAGTATAAGCGGAATAATTGGCTCCAAGCCGCTGAATTATTAGAAAAAAAAAGCACACCCGAGGTGGTGATGCGGTCACGACGCGAAGCGGAGTTACACCTCGGGTGTGCTTTTTTTTTCTAATAATTTAACGGCTCGGAGTCAATTATTCCTTACATATTAAATTAAGAAATATGATAATTAGCAGAATTAGCTGTGGTGTCAAAACTAGGGGGAAAAAATCAGTTGCTATCGACTTCTGGAGCTGTGTTATCAAGTCAAGCCTGGTGTCAACATAAAGCAGTGATACACAAATCTGGCTTGCTAGATCCACTTTCCTGCAGAGTTTAGCTCCAACCCCTATCAAACTCACCTACCTGTGATTCTCTAATGATCCTGAAGACATTGATTAGAGTGCTCAGGTGTGTTTAATTAGGGTTAGAGCTGAACTCTGCAGGAAAGTGGATCTCGCGAGCCAGATATGCGTGTCCCTGATATAAAGGGAACAATAAAAGATGGAGGGCTGAAAGAGGATGGAGAGGAATAATTGCTCCAAAACAACTTCCAAGATCATCACAGCGATTCTAAGACCGCAGACAGAAAGGGACGCCAGTGAAAACAGTGAAGGGCCTCACAAGGAGAGTACAACTCTTCGAGATGACTGATTTTCTGCTCTTTAGATTATAAACACTTCTAACAATAGTGTTGAGCCCTGTGTCAACAGAATAGGCAGCAGAGAGTAATGAGAATGACTCACTACAACAATAAGCAATGATCCGTATGACTGAACACGGCAATTTAATACTTTATACTTTTTATTGCTACAGATGCATTGTGAAATCAGTTAACACATTGATTTTCCCTCCCTTAAACTTTATTACACTGATCAATGTAAGTATTCTATTTAGGATATAACATAGTTGTAACTTTATAATGTGTATTGCTTGAGACTTGCAGTAATCTTTCATGATTGGGCTAAAATGATATACCACAGTATCCAAGACCTTATTCTAAAGAAAGAGACATTTTAAAAAGATGGAAGTAGCAACAGATCTTTTCCTCCATATTGTGACATCTGAGCATGGAAAAAAAAGTAGTGCAGACTATTGATCATCTAAATGAAATCTTGCAGTCGACTGTGAGAAAGGGGCGGGGTTTCATCAGACAAATTGATTGGAGAAGTCCGGCACACATTAGAGACAAGTATTTTGCTGCAATATCGAGACCTTTTGAGGTAAAAAATTTTACTAAATGAAAAATGAATTAATTAGTTATGGATTTTGCCAGGGTATTGTATGCAGTCTCTATGTGTTTTAGTGCTTTTAAAGCAACTTTTACAATAAAGCATTTTTTACATTTTATTGACGTGATTTGTTAAAGTTCACCCAAAATGAAAGTTCTTCATCATTTACCCTCATGTCATTCCAAACCCATTAGACTTGTATCTCTGAAACACAAATGAAGCCGATTGCTTAATGCAAGAACTCATTGATTCTCGCATAGGGTCTACATCTCGGCTTCCTTTTAACCATATTGGTGAGAACTATGTATGTAATCAATGTTTATATTTGAAAAAAAGCTGAGATTGTGTCTCTTGGATTAAACCTCTTAATTCACATGGATTGCTTTTACTTTGTATTTATGGACTTTTTGAAGCTTGAACACTCTGGTGTATTGGACTTTCAAAAGAGAGACAGAAATCTATCAGGTTTTATTAAAAATATCTTCAATCTTCATTTGTTTTTACAAGATTAACAAACGTCTTATGGCTTGGGAACAACATGAATGTGATTAATTAAGTTTTATGCTCGCCTTTTGTTAATGCATTAGGTGCCATGAACTAAAATGAACAACAAATACATTTTAATAACATTTATTAATATTAGGTTAATTGAATTGTATTGTAAAACCACACCAGCAAGCCAAATCCAAGTGTGAACAATAGTAAATCTTGATTACTAGATGTACCAACCACAAGACTGAAAAAAACTTGATAGTAAACACATACATACACCTAATACCAGAGTGCATACGGTCTGACTATGAAGTACAAGACCCCTCTTCTGAAAGAAGATCTCATCAAATGGAATACAAAAACAAACAAAACCTCACATCTCCATTCAATGGTTCTCCTGCCTGCTGTGGCTGCAGAGCCGGTGCAATTTCTGAGTGCATGTCTTTGTTATTTGTGCAAAGAGAGTTTAGGTAATGCGTATTCATAGCAGGACCAAAGCTGCTCTCCACTGAGTCGGTGCCGGGGCTGTTTTGGGGAGTGCAGGGCTTGCCAGGAGAGCAGGGTTGGAGCTGTGGAAGGATGACTCAGAGCTTACCGGGTCCGAGACGCTCTTTCCAACTCACCGTGCACAATTGCACCTTCTTATACCTGCTAAGAATAGCAGTGAATAAAGGTGAGCTCCAAAAAGTAAATGCACCTGTTACTCAAGTGGAAATAACAAAGTGTACAGAAATGAAATGAACGAAACACTGAACTCTTTTGTGTTCCACTTAAGTAACCAAGTCACACGGGGTTGGAAAGACTTGATATTGAATAAAGGTAGTAGTGTCTTTTTTGGATGAGCTATTCTTTGCTTAGCTTTGTGTAATATGTGGTGTCCTTGTGATGGCCTTCCATACTTTTGTTTAGCTGATGATCTTGTTTAGCCATTTTCAAGAGGAGCTACGAGCCACTAAACATTCAATTCATGATCCAAATGGAAGCAGGCCAAGCACAATTACAAAGCCAATGAATGAGTCAAAGAGCTGTTCAATGCCATTTTCTTAATGTCACCTCTGCTGGTGGACTGGAGGCTGTTCACCCCTGTGAAGATGTCCTGCTGTGGTCATTGTGAAAGAGATGTCTATCAGGAGAAAAATGTAGGATGCTACACAGAAAACGACACCCGCTTTCGCCCTTGTGATCAATATATTGATTGGTGTGTCATCTGTAGTGTGTAACAGCAGTCTAAATTGGTTTTAATGACAAATTTTGACCGAAGGCTGTGAAACCGAGTGGGAGGTTTATTGCGCAAACACCTGAACCACAGGAATGGAAAAAAATAGGTAATTGGCTAATTTCAGGCTGATAATGTAATACAAAAAATACAAGTCTGCTTGCCTAAGAACCTACAAGATGTTCTCTAGCTTTTGCTGCAGTGAACCATGGAGAACAATGCATTAGCGCAATTATGAATAAAACAAGACTGAGATGAAATGGTGCAGGAGACCAAGAGTGCATGATTTATAAGTAGGACATGTGAGGTGCAAAGTATGCATACATTTATACTGTGAAAATATACACTTGGATTCAAATTAACTGGGTGAATCTCAAGAAAATTAAAATGTAACCGCATCTTCAGGAATATAATAATTAGGGAAGGGGCGGATTGAGATTATAACTGTGGCCAAAACAATACCCTGAAAATTTGTTTTGGGTCACGGCCGATAACTGATAACTGATAGAAATTAAAATGTTATAGACTAAATCAATGACAAAAAAAATGATAGTAGTTTTTAGTTGACAACTACTACAACTTGCATTTTTACAACTACTACTACTACTACTAAAATCAATTTTTAAATACAACAAATTATGAAAAAGGATGATCAGTGATATTGATTTGGATATTTCTTAAAGATTACATTTGATTAGTGTTTAGTTAGTCTTAAACACTATAGGTGTTAGTTAGGCCCTGCTGGCCTTTCTAACACCTCTTCCCGCAGCAACCTAGTTTTCTCAGGAGGTCTCCCATCCAGGTACTGACCAGCTCAACCCTGCTTAGCTTCAGTGGGCAACCAGTCTTGGGCTGCAGGGTTATATGGCTGCTGGAAATAGATCTACGTTGCTGCAGAGTAAGTACTGAGACTTGCCACTTCCAAAACATTCAAAACATGCTTCCGTGAGCATTTACAAAATACTGCACGTATAATATATATGAAATAACATCTGTGTATAACATACATGAAAAAAACCTGTAGCAGATCTACAGGTGGAGCTGGGGGAGGTGGAGGGGTTCTGAAGCACACTGCAACTGCTTCATCAAGCAAAAACCAATCAGCTGCGCCATGTGAATAATGATGTCATTATATCAGATTGAGTTCGAACCTATCGGTCTGTACCGATTAGCCATGGGACGATAACCGGTTTCAAGGTATACCGCGGTTTGAAAGAGTCACGGTTTCAAAACCACTAACATTTTCCGTTATACCGTTTCTACGGTGTGCGCAGTTTTTTATGAGTTGTCAAAGACGGAAAGTGCAGGACTCCCTCAGTAGTGTGCAGTGAAAAGCGCACGAGTCACACGGCCCTTTCCCCTCTGGTTGGTGCGAGCAGTCAGTGAGAGTCAGCTGTGTGTATGATAAAATGGCTGAAGGAGATGAATCCCTGCAACTTTTCCACCGTCAAAAAAGACGAAGTCTGCCGTATGGAAAATGTTACGGTAACGTAGACTAATCATGTTCCGTACACAACGATGTTCCTTACAGCATGACGTTTTAGTGTCGATCGCTAAATAAATACTTCCAGGTCGTACATAAACTATCTATCTGTGATATCTTCATTTCTCCCTCTTTCACCCCCGATCAAGACAGAGATTCCCCCACCCGCCGTTTATTTCAGAGTTGAAATAAATACTATTTGGCTTGCTACCAAGTTCCGATGTAGATAACATGGCTAATTAACTAGCAAACGTCAACTAGTTTACTCCCTCACGTTACTTCAAAGAGCGGGGAATAGCTGACTAATGTTAAGTAGTAACGTTACGTGTCTGTGATTAGGTACAATGATTCAATTTAGCTTATCACGTATCACGTGTATCACGTTTATACTTTTAAGCCTCCTACCATTGTTTACATCTGTTCAAAATCACTACATTTAAAAAACAGACTTTGCCAAAGTGTTGTACGTAGAGAGACCGTGTGTGTGTGTGTGTGTGTGTTCTCTCTCTCTCTCTCTCTCTCTCTCTCTCTCTCTCTCGCTCTCTTTATGTGCACACATCCTCATACCTCACCACTTCAAACTTAATCCGGGAAAGGTGAACATTCCTGCATCATAACTTGGACTGAAAGATGAATGTGTAGAAAGTGAGCATGTCTCCAAAAACCTTGTTGAGCTGCAGGTTTAATGATTGCTTTTTAAATTATTTATTATTATAATAGTTTTATTTTACAGAAACTGTTTTGATTATGCTTTTGATTGAGATGCAGGTTTAGGCTCACTTTAAGTGACTAAATGTTTTCATTTATAATTATTATATGATTTTTTTCAGAAAATAATTTATTTATTTTCTGATTATTGTTAGGGCTGCAGGTTTAGGCTCACTTAAGTGGCTGCACTTAATTTAATTAAGAAGAATTCAATTATTTAAATTATTGTTTACTGTTCCAAAATGTTCTATATGTTTCTTAAAAATAAAATATATTGTGTTCAGTGGGAAAATGTGGTTGTTTTCTACTCAGACATTTAAAAATAACATATTTTAGACCTGTAATGGCAATACCGTGATACCCTGAAACCGTAATATTTTTATCTAAGGTTATTATACCGTGAAAATCTCATACCGCCCCATGCCTAGTGCCGATATACTTTTAATATTTGAAGTACACTACATGTGCACATCCAGTAAGATAATGTGCACTTCTTTAACACAATGGATTATGCAATCAAGTTTGTGAGTCTGTTTTAGGGGTTGTTCTTGAGTTTCATCTGATATTTTTTTTTTTAATTGTTGCTCCATGTACACATGCAGACTGACCTCTCTGCAGAGATACCATTTAATCAAATGACTGAAGTATGGAGGCAGGGAACTGTGTGTGTGTGTGTGTGTGTGTGTGTGTGTGTGTGTGTGTGTGTGTGTGTGTGTGTGTGTGTGTGTGTGTGTGTGTGTGTGTGTGTGTGTGTGTATTTCCGACCTCTCAGTGTCATGTTCAGATATAACGAAATATAGGTCCACTCCCTTCATTAGCATCACCTGCAGTACAAAGGCCCCACAGCAAATAGATTGACAGCTCATTTCGGAGGGAGTGCTTTCAGCTGTGTATAAAATAAAAAACGAGGGTCGGGTGAGTGGCGACTCTCGGTTTTGGAGTGGGTGCCAGTGGTTCCTGCCTGCCAGAGCCATTCAGTGCTGCTAGAAAGTGAAGGTGCCATGTTGTACCATGACAGAGACTCACCCATATGCTCGAAATTAATCGTTTGTAAATGCATGTCGGATAGAAAGAACGTAAGCTGCTTGGTTTCATTTTTTTAAATTGTTCAAACCTATGATGATGATTAATATAGAGCTTATTAAGAGGCGTTCTGCCTTGATTACATTCCTCAAGGTTGGCCTTCTTGGTTAGTTGAATAAGTTATAAGAATCCGCATCTGTTCTCTAAGTAAAAAAAAAAAAAAACTGAACTGATTTAGCTCAGATGAGCTTTATTTGTCACATACACAATTATACAGAGTATAACCAGCAGTGAAATGTGTTCTCTGCATTTAACCCATCCAAGTGCACACACACTTGGAGCAGTGGGCAGCCGACACTGCGGCGCCCAGGGAGTAGCTGGGGTTTCAGTGCCTTGCTCAAGGGTCTCACCTCAGTCGTGGACAATTCCTGCTGGAGCCAAGATTCCAACCCACAACCTCGGGTTACAAGTCCAACGCTCTATCCACTAGGCCACGACTGCCTATTAACTTTAAAAGTTCACCTAAGAGTAGCATAGCTACTGTTTCACTGTTAGCAAGCATGCTAAAGCACAATACACTATAATTATTCTAAAATCTAAAAAAAATAAAAAAATAAAAGTTAAATCTACTCTATTTATCTAAATTTACTGACATTTTGTTGTTTGACTAATTTAATATATTGATCCATCCCTGATTGCTAACAAAACTAGCTGTGCTTTCAAATTTGTGAGAAACAGAAAATCTTGTGCTTTAGTATGTTAGTCGGAGGCAGCGTTCCAAGGCAGGAAGGCATTAAGGCGCATTCCTGTCTCATGAGATACCTTCATCTGATTGATATTTGAAGGCAGCATAGATGTATCCTTCGCTGCCTTTGATATCCCACAATCCTGTGCGTTCCATCCCGTGACGGTTGAGCTTAAAAATAAAGATGGCGTCTGAAAGTTGCGTTTGGTGGTTAGTTTGTGTGTAAATAAATATTACTGATTCACTTTTTGCACTTTTGATGTTATTTCTAGCGAGAAGTATAATTTAGTATTAATATATAATTAGTATTATAGTAATTCATTATTTGTTTAGTTATCACCAAAACCCCTTCTATTTTGTTGTAGATCATTAAAGCGTTACGCTGTCTCAGAAGCCCGTCCGAAATCAGTTTCGTGAGGTGCCTTCATGCAAAAACACTGCCTGCAAAGTCATTGCCTCATAGGGCAGTGATTGGGCAGAGAGGCAGCAAGTCAGCTGCCAAAGTTTCAGATACAGCCATTATATTATTTAAAATATGTTACCACATCTGTATCCTGACCTTTAGCCGAGTATAAATGAAAAAAAGAAGCACTCACACAGTAAGTCTATTATTATTCTTGTCAGTCAATCACCCATTCGATTCTTCTTCATCACTCAATTTCTCCGCTGTCTTTCGGCTCCCTGAGCTTATGCACTCACATTTATTGCATCACTGACTTGGAGCTGAATAAGATCCACACCAGAGTATCGGATTAAATTGCTTGGCTGGAATCCATGCTGTGTGGAAGTGGAAATGTGACAGAGCAAAGTAAAGCAGTTATCCAGGATAAGGGCAAATGGGTGCTTAGGCATTGGCCTTGATGCCCCAGACAGGTGAACCCTGGAGCCCCAAACCTACAATACATCCAGCCCTTGAGACTCATCAGCCCTGCTGGTAGACAACAGCGCACTGAAAAGTTCATCCTTTATAAAGTGCACATACGCACCAACATAAGGTACTGAGAGAGAACAAGCAAGAGAACTGACTATTTGTGAAGCAACGCCTTATATCCTACAAATCCTAATTTACTAAGTGACACAAGGTTTGAAAAAAATTACATTCTGTCATCATTTACTCACCCTCATGTCATTCAAAACCTGTATGACCTACTTTCTTCTGTGTAACACAAATATATTTTGAAGTCTGTTGCTGGTCCCTATTTATATGGATAAAAAGGAGACATTTCTCAAAATGTCTTCTTTTATGTTCCACAGAAGAAAGAAAGCCATACAGATTTTGAATGACATGAGGGTGAGTAAATGATGACAGATCTTGCCGTTTGTGGTGAGAGATCCCTTTAAAGAGCAAAGTTACAGGCAGTATTTCTTTCTTTTTTTTCAGATTTTTAAATCTTAAAAATAGGGGTTGACCAAATATCAATCTGGCACATTATCGGCACCGATATTAAGTATTTTTATGATTATCGTATCGGTCATTTTCTGTCTAAGCCCTTAATTTGACATTAATTTTTGTTTTTACACCACATAAATATTAGTTCAAACTATCGGTTATTGGTCTACTTGAGCTGTAATAATCGGCATCGGTCAACCCCTATCTTAAAATCTTGCAAAATTATAATAGATTAACCAGTGTGTAACTCCCAAAGGATGTAAAACATCAGTAAAAAAAAAAAAAATTCTCCAAGGTCATTTTATTTACTGTACTGTACTTTTGCATTTTTCAAAGATGTTTATTTCTATGGGATATTTTTATTGCTTTCAAATAACACTTTTCGCATTTTAGTGCCTTACAGGTACATTTGTCTCGATTCTGATTTCACTTTACTGCATAATTTAACCATTTAAAATTCAAAAGTAAACAGTAAATACTTTGCCTAGTATCAATTCATCCCTCAATTCTTAAATTTCTCCATTTTAGCAGAATTTTCACAGTGATCACAGATGTTTGTTTCTATGGGATGTTTTTTTTTTTTCAATTTAAAATTGTTATAGGGATAATACAATTTAAATTCAAATGTTTTCACTAGTAGTCTCAGACTTTATATATACCCTACTGTATATTTAGTCTAGTAATACTATTCTAGTAATACAATTTATCATACATATAATTTATATTAATAAGCTATTAATTATTATGTAGGACAAAATGGCCCATGGTGGATGAAACTTCATTGCCCAGAATGCTCTAATGTTTGTCAAAGCAAAGCAAGTGTTTTGATAGTTTAGAGAAATACATCTACCCAGTTGACAAAAACATATTATTCATACGAGGGAACAAACAGGCATAATTAAATTAATAAAAAACAACTGTTGGATTAATAAAATCCTTCTGAAGAAACAGTCAACAGCAAAAAATATATTTAATGATGTGCTCATTACAAGAGTCATTACAAACTGGATTTGTATGACAGGTTCGTCTGCGTTTGCCAGGACGGCTCACATGAACATTATTAACACTTGTGGGCTGCTGTTGACCCTTATATAGAGAGCAAGAGTGTTACATGTCAGAACATCCCCCCTGGTCACAGAGTCCGTAATTACCCCACAGGAGCACAACTACACCAGAGGAGAGCACAAATAAGAGGATATAAAAAGAAAGGCAGAGCAGTGGCTGTGTACGACAGAAGCGTCCTCAGACTCTAATCTAGGTCGGTGAAATCTTCTCTTTCTCACCAACTAAACAAATGAAATTGAGATGCAGGTTTATTCCTGGGAGAAGCCAAGATTATGCTGTGTTACTCAGCTACACATGCAGACATCCATGAGTCATGATGGGAAGGTTAGCCTGCTCAACGCTTTAATAAGCCACAAATAAACACGCTGACCAGATGAAGAACAGCTAAGGAGGGGCTTCCCTGTATAACTGTACCTATTTAAACACAAATTGATGACTAAATACATACACTTTCTGAGGAGAAGGTGAAAGGTGTTTGACCGTACTGACGTGTTTTGGAGGCTATCAGAGCAGAGCTAGGATTTAAGCTAAGATCTACGTTTTATACTTGGGGTTTTGAAAAAGACAAGTAATAGCTGCAAGATCCAAAAATGTGTGTGTAGATCATGGAAACCAATTAACCATGGTCAGAATAGTTTATATATTTATTTTTCCTCAGTACTACCATTAAATATTAAAGCACTGTGGAACACAATAAAGCTCCACTATAGTTTATAACTAATATTATTGATGAGGAAGTGGACATAAGAGTAACACTGTGTGCTAAAAAGCATTGTTGAGAAGGTTACTTTGGAAATATAATAGGTAAAGTTACCCTATTTAAAATGTACAGTAATAAGTAACTATTTTGATTACTTTTCTACATTTCTAACTAATGTGTTCAACTGTTAATCATTTTAAAGCATGCAGGCAGGGTTAACCTTACAGTGGTACTCAGCATAACTGACAGACTTTCAAAATCCTTCTTCATTGTAATTACGATTATAATAGTAATAATAAAAAAAGAATATTCTGTGTCCTAAACTCCTGAAACATTGGTGTCTCATATTTTAGAGGTGTCAATGCAATTTGGGAAAGGAATCAGTTTAATCTGTGTGTATGTATGTGTGTGAAAATATTCACTCTTTTGTAATCGTTAACATTTTCATCAGTAACTGTTACATTTTAACAACACAGATTACAGTTAATTTATTTTGTAATTAAATAACTTAATTCTGTTACATGTAACTAGTTACTCCACAACGCTGCTAACCAGTGGGTTGAAACACAACACGTGTGACATAAAGTGAAACCAAATGACCAACATAACAGATAGCATATAAAAGTAAACAAATAAAATGTATCCCTTATATATGTGTGTGTGTGTGTGTGTGTGTGTGTGTGTGTGTGTGTGTGTGTGTGTGTGTGTGTGTGTGTGTGTGTGTGTGTGTGTGTGTGTGTGTGTGTGTGTGTGTGTGTGTGTGTGTGTGTGTGTGTGTGTGTGTGTGTGTGTGTGTGTGTGTGTGTGTGTGTGTGTGTGTGTGTGTGTGTGTGAGACCATGGACCACAAAACCAGTCTTAAGTGTCAATTTTTCGAAATTGAGATTCATAAATCATCTGAAAGCTGATTAAATAATATTTTCATTGATGTATGGTTTGTTGAGATTCGGACAATATTTGGCCTAAATACAACTATTTGAAAATCTGGAATCTAAGGGTGCAAAAATTACTAATCAAAAATTAAGTTTAGATATATTTACGGTAAGAAATGTACAAAATATATTCATGGAACATAATCTTTACTTACTGTCCTAATGATTTTTGGCTTAAAAAAAATCTATAATTTTGACCCATACAATGTATTTTTGGCTCTTGCTACAAATATACCCCAGCGACTTAAGACAGTTTTTTTGGTCCAGGGTCATATATATATATATACCTGCAGCTGAAAGTCCCAGACTAAACACTACATCCATAAGTCATAAATGTATACAATATATTTTTCTAAAGGTTTTTGCATTTACTCCCACAGAGGATAGACAAATTGAAAAATAGACAAATTGAGGACCACTGACGCTGATGTGGCGGGTGCAATGCATTCTTGGAAATATTTAGCAATTGTTCATAATATATATATATATATAGACGCTTTTATCCAAAGCCACTTACAGTGCATTCAGGCTATACATTTGTTGTCAGTGTTCCCTGGGAATTGAACCCAATTGGGTCCCCTGGGAATTTAACATTTTGCCCTGCTAACGCAATGCTCTACAACTGAGCCACAGGAACAGAATATAAAATCAGTAAATTCTAGAAAGTGATAAATGAAAATGAACTAACTCTCCTGTCACTTTAAGATGACGTCAACAACATTAGTATGAATATGACGGCTGGAAAGAGGCATCTGTCAAAAATTAAAACAAAAACTAGGGAATACTTAGATCATGCTCTTTTTTATCGTGTAAACATTAAAGTTTGTCTAGATGTATATTACACTGGTCAAACCTGCAGCTCTGCAGAGATAAGTTTTCGTGTTTTGAAGCTTGGCTGTGTTCAGCTGCTTTGATATGATTTCTGTAATGTAATGTCGTTCTGAAAGCAGGGAGGAAAATTGTTAAGCATGATTTTTTTTGTAATGGTTGGTTGAAGTGTTTCCTTTGGAATGAAATGACAATGACTGATGTTGTGTGAGACTCTTGTATGTTATTTGCATTAATGCAATATCAAGTAGCCTATTGTTTTATAATAGCAATTGATCTGACAGACTGACAGGACTCGGAAACCTTGAAAGTCAAATAAGGACAAGAGCATTGAGAGGAGCTGAAGGAAAGTGAATTGAAGTGAGAAAAAACTACACACCAGATATGACAAACCACGGCGTGAAATTGTTCAAGCTGCGACAACGAGAGCAGACAGAGGTGAAAAAAACAACAAGCATATCTGAGAGAGAACAACAGGATAGCTTGAGTATTGAAAGCTTGCCCACCTTGCTGGTTGAGCTGCAGTGTACTTTTGCTCCACTGTGACAGACCCACGATGGCCACCATCTTGGCTCCCAGGCTGGAGCGACGCTTTTTGTTACCGGCCAGGCCTGTGGCATCGGTCCCCATGCTGCTGGGGCTCTTCTCCAGGTTGTACATGGCACCGCTGATGCTGGAACTGCGAAACACGTTCCGGGGCACCACCGCGCTCATCCCGCCTGGGCTGGGTACGTCCACTGAGCTGCTGAGCATCATGGTCCTACACAAGCCTCTGGGCACAGAGCTGGACTGAGGCTGGGAGGAAGACAGAGGGTGAAAAGATAGATGCAACAATTCTATTACGAAACACTACTTTCTATGAAACTTTATCAAATCCCTAGAGTCTTTACTCTATACTTAATTTCAGTGGCTGTGTGTCATTCAAAGGATTAAGGTCAGTAAGAATGGTTAAAGTTATTGAAAATAAGTATCTTCTGCTCACCAAGGCTGTATTTATTTAATCAAAAATCCAGTTAAAACGGTAAAATTGTGAAATAGTATTGCAATTTAAAGTAACTCCTTTCTATTTTAATATTTAAAAAAATGTAATTTTTTTTTTTTTTTGCAAAGCTGAATTTTCGTTATCATTACTCCAGTCTTCAGAAATTATGCTGATTTGCTGCTCAAGTAATATTCTTACTCTTATCAATGTGGAAAATAGTTGTTCTACTTAATATCTTTATGGAAATTATTATAATTTGTTTCTGAATTCTGTGATGAAAAGAAATTAAATAGAGATCAATTTATATATATATATATATTAGGGCTGCCGATCGATTAAAATATTTAATCGTGATTAATCTCATGATTGTCATGAGTTAACTCGTGATTAATCATGCATTTTTATTTGTTATGAATTTACCTAAAATTAATACTTTTCAAGTTTTTAATACTCCAACATGGGCATGGACAAATATGGATGCTTTATGCAAATGTATGTTTATTATTATTAAAACCATAGTCAACATAGAGCATGAAGACTAGACATGTTTCAAAGGTAATAGATGTTTTTAAAAGAACTTGTTCATGTCTATTAGACTCATGAAAAAAGAAATACAAGGTTCCCATTACTTCTCTTTCTTTACACTGAGCAATTTACTGACACAAACCTGTTTACATTTCTGCACGACAGGGCAGCTCTTCTTCTGAACATGCAACATGTACATAGCCAATATTATTTATTATTGCATTTGTTTCCCTCTCTGTGCCCACATACTGTATTTTGATGCAGATAAATTCTCAATAAAACTGTTTTCATTTATATATTTTACTGTTTCTGTTGTCAGACAACGGAATGAATATGAAACAAAAATACTGATAATCGAGCCGTCGTCTGATGAAATCAAATACAAATTAGATAAAGACAATAGCTGTGCTGGGATTTCGGCTATACTTGCATGTAAAATTAGAGAAGCAACATAATATCTGTGCTTAGCTGAAATGCTGCTCGTCTCCGCCGCACGCTGAACAGAAACAGAGCAGACACGCGCTGGGACAGCAAGACCTCGCACTCGTGCAGCAGTAGCAGCGGGTCTCAGAATCTAAACAAGGTTTGGGCACTTTTTTGAAGGGAAAAGAAGTCGCTAAATGCGTCTGCAATGTTGCTAAGTTGGCAACACTGTGCATCTCCATTTCTCCAACTACGGGTTGGGCCACGGGTTAAACATGCGCTGCATTAATCGCGCGTTAATAAAATTAGTGCCGTTAAAATGAATTTGCGTTAACATGTTAACTTTGACTGCACTAATATATATTTATATATATATATATATAAAAATAAAAAAAAACACTTAACCCTTAATATAAAATTGTAGAAAAGGTAGACGTACAGCAGTGACAGATGGCCACATATAACGGTGTCCTGTATGGAAAGATGTTGCCCAGCTGACAGTAATTCATTTTCACCTATACAAGTGAACGCTGAGCATTGGCAGCTAATGAAGTGCGTTGCCTGCTTGCCAGTCTATTTTTTCCCTATGAAGTTGTTTTTGTTTGTTTTGTTTATTATTATTAATAAAAAGCAATTTTTTTCCTCCTGCAATTGGGTCCTCGCTCTCTTCCCATTACCCACACCTGACAAATCGTGCAGTCCTAGTGTGTACAGTGTATATTTATTATGTATATATATATATATATATATATATATATAAATACACATGCATGTATATATTTAAGAAAAATATGTTGTTTCTATATTAAATATATTTATATATATATATTATCAATTATATGAATATAAGTATATAGGTATAAATATTTTCTAAATATATGTGTGTATATTTATATATACATAATAAATATACATAGTACACACACATATTATGCAAACAAAAACTTTTATTTTTAATGCGATTAATCGTTTGACAGCATTATTAAAATTATTTAAATAACCATTTATTCAGTAATGAAATATCAATTTTCACAGGATGCATTTTGAGTGTTTAAGCTTTCGAATTATATCGAATTTAGGATGATTAGCACCGTTAATGTGATGCTGACAGTTAAGAGGTTAATGACCACAACGTTTTGAATGGTAGTCTATATCTACAAAACATCCCATTTTGCTGAGTTAACTCACTAAAAATAGTTGTTAATTTGATCAAATCTTTATTTTCATAATGAACCAATTTATAAGGATTTATGTATCAGCATTTCCTGCAACAGAAATCATATTTACCTGAGTTGTCTGTATTGAACTTGATGCAATAAAACTTTGTGTGCCATGCAATAATGGCAAGAGAAATCTTTTTATGAAGTTGACCTTATGGGATACATGCAAAAACAAACAATGCAAACAAACAGTGTAGTCCGATAGATGAGTAAATGACTCTTATGAGTTGCTTCGTTTCAGTGAATCAAAACCATAAACAGCGGTTCCTGAAACAATTGACTGAATCAGTTATTTTTAGCGAATCATTTTGCTATAAAAATGTCACTAACTACGAAATTTTAAAGTGACAATAACATAAAATATAAAAACGTATAAATGAACACTAAGATGTGCATTTCAAACATCATAAATTGTGATTTAAATTAGCATGCATATTTCTCTCTTGGCTCAGCATATGAGGACATGAAGGCTCTTGCTTATGTGTGCAGAATGATGCTAGCTTGATAAATGATTCAGAAGAAGGACTGGCGTGACATCTAAAAGCACTAGTAAATCAGTGTTCTCCAGGCAAAAAAAGACCACACAATTCCCCACAATGCATTGCAGCTTCAGGTTCATCAGCTTGGTGAATTCGAGCAGTAAAGGATAAAAAGTGTACCCTAATCTGTGTTCTATCTTCTCCGTGAACACCATCTGCATGTTTGTTTTCTGCACTCCCATTCTCTTTCTCCCTGCTCTCCACTCGCCGCTTTGATCTGCGCTTCCTCATATCAGCTCAAGTGCTTCTGGGTCTGTGGCAGTGCTCCCTCTTGGAAATGAATCAGCCTGCCTCCCTGAGTGATAATAATCATAATTTAGAGCTGGATCTGGACTAACTCTCCTTTGAAATGAAAAGAAAGCAGGGTAAGTCTTTATCATAGTAATCAGGTTGATTTAGGCATGTCTATATGAGGTCTGAATGGCTGGGAGAGATGAGCGGAGAACAATGGACTGAAATGTAGCAGCATGGCCGATCAAAGCAACCCGTGGCCTTCGGCTGCTTTGTCTGCGTTGTGCCTCAAGCTCTAAACTGTGGGCGCTGATAAGTACAGATTAAGAGGGCACCTTTTATCAAACGTCTCACTGTGCAGACTGTATTACAGCAAGGCATCACCCATGTCGATTTACACCGCACAGACAAAGCCTGACACTTTAGGGGTCAACTAGAAGCGGGTGAAGTGGGTCCCGTTTATTTACAGTGTGTTGACAGGACTTAATAGAGCGAGAACTTGTGGGACGCTGTACTCTCTCAATCACAAATTTCACTTTACACAGACATGCTGGCAATGCTGCTGGTGCAAGACCCAGTGCCCAATTTGGCCCCGTTTCACACGTTGCCAACAAGGAAAATCAGAAAAATAGCCTCAGCTATGAGCCTTTAAACCTGCTGGTGTTATACCAGCAACTATAAACATCAGAGCCTGAGAGTCAGGATAATATCCTCAGTGTAAAGTGTGACTACACTGTCACAAATCAAATTTAAACTAGATTGTTAGATCTAGAATCTACATTAGCACTGAAATTGTTTTATTTTTAACAGTTTTCACTCAGAAATTGGTTATAAATATCATAAACAATTATAAAGAAATGACAAATACCACATTCAATTAAAAGTGAAGCGTTAAAGTAGAAAGTCTGAAATAGTATTTTCTTGTTAAAAGTACTCCAATAATCTTTCTTTTATTTACAATTTTGATTTTTTTTTAAAGTGATGCGTGAAGTCGTCGACACGCATCGCAGAGCTAGTGCAAGATAAGCATTTGTGGTTAAAAATTATAAAAAATTTTTTTTTTACCTTCAGCCCATTGGCCACCATTGCAGTTCACTAAATGGAGAAAAATCCTGGAATGTTTTTAAGACTTTAAAACTGTTTTTCAAAACTAGTAATAAGACTTGTAAAAATATACTGTGATGCTCCATGTTTGTCTATATGAACGGTTACACACATTAATACACTTGGCATGAGATGCTCACTTTCAGGCTCTGGTTCATGCTCTTACACCACCCAACTAAATCTCACACCAAAAAACTAAGACAATGCAAAATAAATCTACAATACGTCTACAGTACCAGATGAAAAGAAATGGAGCTGGACAGGTCCATTGGGCCCCGAAATGAACACTTACTGTATGGATTTTGCCAAATCTGAGTAAATGTTCCATTTGGCTGGACTGCAATTGTGGCTGATAACTGTGCACTCTCAGTAACGTCACTTACTAGTGAAGAAAATGTTTGCAGTACAACAGATAAACTAATTTACACACAAAAAATACATTCTCATATTTATAAGAGTATTTTAATGCATTCCTATTAAAGAGTATTGGGCCTACATTTACAGGAAAAGAAAATGACAGTTGCTGTTTTTAAAGGAGTAAATGTGTCCCTACACAACAGCTGGAATATTAACATCTAGATTGCTTTTGGGTTTTTTATTATCTATAATTTAGTGATGTATAACTGCCCTTCTGATATACAACTGTAGACAAACATGTAGACAAACAAGTTATAAGCAGTCTATACTATACATTTATATACTTTTTGTAATTCTGAAATGTGCATATGATGGACGCTTTACTATCCCATGACTCACGAGGGATGCGTACATTGAGAACGTACTTGTTTAGCAGCTGAGAAGTAATTACTCAAAATAAGTACCTACTCAAGAGAGTATGTGATTTTGGATGCAGACTGGGAGTAATTGGGTTGAATCAGATTCAGTGAATCATTCAGCATTACTCAACTGACTCTCTTACTGAACCGCAAGTGGTTTTTCATCCAGTTGTGAGGTATATTTTAGATTCGTGAATATTCATTATTCAGCATTAGTCAGCATAGTTTTGTTATTGTAATCAATTAATAATGGTATTTAAAAAAAAATTAATATCAATAAAGAGGCTTGATATTTGTCATTGTTTTCCATACAAGATCCTTAGCTCCTGCGTACCTAACTAATCTTCTATCACGCTACAATCCAACCTGCTCCCTAAGGTCGCAAAACTCTGGACTCTTGGTAGTACCTAGGATAGCAAAGTCCACTAAAGGAGGTAGAACTTTTTCATATCTGGCTCCTAAACTCTGGAATAGACTTCCTGATAACGTTCGGGGTTCAGACACACTCTCTCTGTTTAAATCTAGATTAAAGACACATCTCTTTAGCCAAGCATTCATATAATGCATCTCACAATCTTGTACTGCCAGTCTATCTGAACAAATGCACATTATTATGCTTTAGCTTGGGTTATACTGATAATTTCATCCAGGTTTATTCCTGGATGGAACAACTGCTACGCTAATTGTCTTACTGTTTCTATGTTTCTGCCATGGGATTAACATCCCATGGTAGCTAGGAATTACACAAGCTTCAGTCTGGATCCAACCCTTAAACAATCTAAGATGACCGAACACCTGAGAAGAGACGATGACAACCCCTCGGAGGACCTCAGAGGAAGCCAACCATCAGCGATTATACTGACTTAACCAAAGTCTGCCATAAATGGAGGATCAGCACCTGGAGACAACCTCTACAGCCCTGACCATCAGAGGAGTCTAGGACACATAGATGAGCCCCAGAGACAGATCTCCAGTGAGGACCTCATCACCTAGACATCCATCGGGGAAAGACCACTGGAACCAGTGGACCACTTACACTCTGACTTTGCTGCAGTTGGAACAACTACTGATTCGTCTGGCCAGAGGGGAACTGGCCCCCCGACTGAGCCTGGTTTCTCCCAGGGTTTTTTCTCCATTCTGTCACCGATGGAGTTTTCGTTCCTTGCCGCTGTCGCCTCTGGCTTGCTTAGTTGGGGACACTTCATTTCCAGCACAATCATCAACTTGATTGCACAGATATTATTTAAACTGAACTAAGCTGGTCAATGCCATTACTAAATTCAATAATGAAATGCATTCAGCTGATAATTGAGTGTTAAATCCTGTCATTTTACATTATTGACACAATTTGCCTATTTTGATATTGTGCAGTGCTTTGTTACAATTTGTATTGTTAAAAGCGCTATATAAATAAAGGTGACTTGACTTGACTTGACGAGATCCAACTGCAAGGTTCAATCGATAAATGTTACATGATATTATTATACTTCTTAAATAGCATAGAAATAAAGTTTTTTAAACAAATTATATTTAAATAGACCAAATACTATGAGAATCACTAGAGTGATCTTCAGTTTTCAACTAAAAGAAATGTAGCCCCTAAATATTCAATTTTACGGGTCGATGCCACCTTCGTCATTTTTTGTCTGGGACATTTTGTGATCCACCAGCTGGACCAACACTAATCTGTCAAAAACCAGCATGGAAATCCATGCAGGTGTCATCTCAAGGGGTTTTAACAATTTTGTAGACTTCAGCAGAACACGGTCCTATAGAAGTAGACCCTTCCCAGACACGCTCAATCCCTCTCCCCCCAGCAGAGGAGCCCAAATCTCAGAGAAGTGAAGAGGTCGTCATTAGTCACCAGAGAAAACAGGGTGGCCCATCCATCACTGGCCCATTAACCCACTTCTCTATACAGAAATTTCTTAATTTGGACCTGTGCTCAACACATTATCTCCTTACGCTTCTTTTTTTATGGGTTGGAGAGATAAGATGAATTATATGACCTCTTTGGGATGACGTTGACAAAAATCTCAGCCATCTAGGCTCTTCTTGGTTTAAAACCAAGATACTTCTATCCTCACTGGAGAAACAAAGATCATGATTTCTTGAGAAGAGTATGTGTTCATTGAATCCTTACCAACTGCATTTCACTGAGCCGTCAGGGTGAGCATGGAGCACATGAGTAACCAATTAATCAAATTACAGTTAATAGAGTTTAAATCATAATTGCTTTAGGCCTTGTCAGTTTCTGGGCAATGGATACATGTAATTACAGTTATTAATCAGTCCACTGAATGAGGGAAAAATGTACTGATTGTATTGAAAACAAATGATACATTTTAAAGTTTGACAGCATAAGGAATGGTCTTTGGAGGTGTCACAAAAAATATTTTGCCATTAATGCACACTGTACACTCTTGGAAATAAAGATTCTTTATTGGCATCTAGTTCCAAAAAGAACCATCAACATCAATTAAATGTTTCCATTGCACAAAAGGTTCTTAAAGGTCATTGGATGCCCATTTTACACAAGTTGATATGATTATTTAGGGTCTTTATGAAAAGTCTAGCACATACTTTTGTTCAAATTTCTCAGTAGTAGTGTAAAAAACACCTTCTTTATCCTGTAAAAATCAGCTCTGTTTTCATTAAGCCGTTTTTAGTCCATGTTGCTTTAAATGTTAGTGAGCTCTGCTGATCCCACCCCTCTCTTCCGTGGAGTGACGAGCAGACCATAGATATGTGTAGATTCCCTATTCGTCCCCTCCACATACGTTGACGTGTCAGCCATCTTGCATTCACCATAATAATCAATGAATATTCAAAGATATACAAGCGTATAACTTGCTGTTGTAGACGCACACACAGTCAATGCGCTCAAAGATTCGCAGACCATTCCAAAAATGGCAGATGGCTTACGTATCGTGGCCCATAGAAACAGTCAATAATGAGGCATCTAGGAATATATATCTATGGAGCATACTTAACTTTAGCTGCAAAACTGGTTAACTAGCACATATTTAAGAAAGGCGATTTGCAAAGATCGGGATCAGCGCATTCCCTTCAAAATAAAAGTAACGTTAATCTGGAGTAAGTGACGACTGATATATGTTATTACATCCAACAACTAAACACTTCGGTCGCTTAATCGGAGACATCTTGTATGGCCTGGATAATGCTTCATCCGTATTCCAATCCTTCATTAATGAGATTTTCCGTGACATTCTGAACTGCTACGTTATTGCAGACATAGATGACATTCTGATCTACTCAAAGACGTGAGCAACATATCCATCATGTAAGAAACGTCCTGTCTCGATTACTGGCTAACAATTTATGTTAAAGCTGAGAAATGTGAATTTCACGTCTCAAGTACCACCTTCCTTGACTACAGGATCAGTCCAAAAGGAGTGGAGATGGACACTGGAAAAGTCGATGCAGTCATGGAGTGGCCACGTCCTACCACGGTTAAGGAATTGCAAAGATTCTTGGGATTTGCTAATTTTTATAGGAGGTTTATCCGTAATTACAGCTCCATTGCAGCCCCTCTAACCTCTTTGCTT
The DNA here is from genome assembly GCA_027564155.1 of Gymnocypris eckloni scoliostomus. NCBI lineage: Eukaryota > Metazoa > Chordata > Actinopteri > Cypriniformes > Cyprinidae > Gymnocypris > Gymnocypris eckloni. Next base: position 9,871,760 of record CM050427.1, on the reverse strand, counting down.
AAGGGTAAACCAAAGACCAACCAAAACCAAAGAAGAGATCATGAGTGGCCGCCAAGGATATCTTAGACCCATCCTTGACCCAGGAGTTCCACCAGGCACACCCTGATTGTCCTGCACCCAGATCAAGGGGACGGCCACGAAGAACACCTGGAGGTGTTCATAGAGGGAGGGATTCTGTAACATCTGCATCCGCCATCCATTCCTCCAACCGCCAGAGGGAGCCATCTCCCGAATACTGAACACTGCCAGTTCTTCTCTTTCTTCTTCCTGTCTACACCTGTTATAAGCCATGTTGTTTGTACATCATGTTGCGAAGCATTGCCAGTTTACCCTGTCTCTACCAAGCGTTTGACATTCCCTGTATTGTTTGCACGTTTACGTCTCTCTACCTGTTTCTGACCTCGTCTCTTCGATATCTGTTTTAGATTTGTTTGCTGTCTGGACTGCTGTATTTGTTATCAACCCTTTGCTTGTTTTTGACCACGCTTCCCACTCTTCATCTACTTTAATTGAGCTGTTGAGCCTTAATAAACTCTGCACATGGATTCAAATACTCAACCGAGTCAGTCAGCATTACAGATGGTAAATAGCACAAGATGGTAGAAATGTATCAACCAGTAGATACTGGTATACTGTTTATACCGCAGATATATCAATTATAAGCGGGCAGAAATGCATTCAATTATTTATACATGTAAGCAACCAAAAAAAAAATATGGAGGAATGTCTAAATCAAAAACATGTTGCAAAAATTGAATTTTTTAATTTGTGGTTTTACAACAGAAAATTAATTTGATGTTCCTCCACTGAGATTCAACTGAGTAATCATGCTTTGCGTCCAAAAATGGGAAAATAATCAAATGAGAACAACATTGCTCTCATCTGAGCTTAATAATTAATTAATTTACTAAATATTTAAAATTCTCCAACATTTGATATTTACTATTATATTAATTACAAATTCCTGACAACAATATTGTGTATTTCACTGTATTTTGAAACATGGTGGTATAAAATCATAGCATGAAATAAGATTTTGTTTAACCGCCCACTTTGATGCATGTCATGATTGTTCTGGTTCCTCTTTCTCTATTTCTTTATATTTTTGGAAATTATATATTTAATTTATATATATATTAAATTAAATATATATATATATTTAATTTAAGTCCAGAGACTTCACATCACACTTGAGGCAGAGAGAAGAGCGAGAAAGTAGATGTGTGAAACCTCTCAAACTCAAACACACAGTCCTCTACATGCTATCTGTATAAGGTTTCTCTCATCACACGAGCTGTGCTGTGTCATGGCATGAGTAATGCTACAGTCACACTCGCTTACACACACAGCTAAAATGAGGCCTGGACTACAGCAGCCCACAACATCTCTCCATTAACACACCATTAGCTGTGTGTGTGAGAGAGAATCAAAGTTTGGACTGAAAAACTACCATGTATCAAATGTACCAGCATTTTAACATTTTGCATATACTATTACTGACAAGACATATTTCACACTCAATTGAGGCTTTAACGGAGGACTGAGTCCATTTTCACATAACAGTTTCACAGAGTTAAGAAATCTTTAAAAATGTTATTGCATAAGAAGATATTTTGAAGAATGTCCAAATAGTTGACGGTAGCCATTGACATCAATAGTATTTTTTTCTCTACTATGGCAATAGCAACCAGCAATAGCCAGTTTGAAAGCCAGAACTCTTCTTTAAAAAAATAAAAATAAAAAATAAAAACAGCCCCAACGATTGTGTCTCCATGAATTAGTGGTTTGGAACAATAAGGTGAGTAAATGATGACACAATTTTTGGGCAAGTAATAAAATTGATATCAGATGTGTTGAGTGTGGAAAGTGTTTATAAGAAATAAATCCATGAATTGATTAGAAATGTTGCACACCGAGGTGGTGATATGCGATGCTGGCACCTCAGGTGTGCATTAATCACAATATTCTAATAACAAATATGTTGGTTATTTTACTATTGTGTTTTTATCAGGAGTTGTTTGGACTCTCATTCTGATGGCACCCATTCACTGCAGAGGATCCACTGGTGAACAAGTGAGGTAATGCTACATTTCTCCAAATCTGTTCATAGAAAGAAACAAACTCATCTATATCTTGGATGGCCTGGGTGAGCACATTTTCAGCAAATTTTCATTTTGGGTGAACTATTCCTGTAAGTGACACTATTTCTGTTAATAAGCATCTTGTTCTTAATTGACTAGCCATTATGGAATGTAGAATTAAAATAGTTATAAATGGAGTAGAAATTTCAGCCAATGAGATTTCACTGTGCTACCAGTGCAACATGACAGAGATACACGTCCAGGAGAATCTTGTTTGTCCCTTGAGTCGTAGTTTGTGGCTGGTCAACATTGATTTCAAAGATTAAGAGAGCTTAGATTGCCTCAGGACATTGTTTGGAAGAGAGAGAAAGAACTATGATTTAGTACATTAAATCCTGTATGTCAAACATTACAAAAACTAAAAGAGAGTACAGAACAAAGTGAAAATGAAAACCCAATCTCGTCGGCAGCACAGTGGATCAAATGAATGGTCCTTCCGTGTTTCTTTTCTTGTCCCTGTCATCCCTACGTTCCTTTCTGCTTCCTCTCATGATGCTTCAGAAAATCTTTGCTTCTTTTCACTGTAAGAAAACAAAGACATGATTTGTACACTGTGTTTACAGTCTTATGCACTGTATTTCTCTTATGTGTTTATCATTGTAAATTATTTAAGTATATGATTAAACAATACTCTATGTATCTTGCATTGTTTATTTCCTTCTATTTAATGTCAGATGTGATGCATTACATTCATATAAATTGATAGTTTTCATTTTCATTATTTTCATACCTAAATGTTCCAAACCCAGTATTTCTCCTTCTGCTCTTTTCCAAGCTAATACATTGAATTTAAATTTCAATCTGTCACCCAAATAAGCTGTACTTGCAGATAATATAATATTAATGAAATAAAAGGCCACTTCAAGGAACAGTTCACCCAAAAATAGAAATGTACTGAAGATTTACTCACCCTCGGGTCATAGATGTAGACAAGTTTGTTTCTTCATCAGAACAGATTTAAAGGAATTCAGCATTACATCACTTGCTCATCAATGGATGCTCTGCAGTGAATGGGTGCCGCCAGGATGAGATTCTAAACAGCTGATAAACACATCCCAATAATCCTCAAGTAACCCACACCACTCCAGTCCATCAGTTAATGTCCAGTGAAACGAGAAGCTGGGTGTTTATAAGAAATAAATCCATCATTAAGATGTTTTTAACTTTAAGCAAGTAATGTTGTCTGAATCAGGAGCTAATATGAGCGAAAACAATACTGGTTGATCGATATACTGAATAAATGACAAAACAGTCTACAACAGTTCTAAACAAATATTTTGTTGGATTGAAATTTTGATATATTTTCAAAAACAACACGATGGACTTTCTTAACTGACTTTGGATAATGGTTCTGACTTACATCACTACCCATTCTGCAGAGGATCCACTGATGAGAAAGTGACGTAATGCTACATTTGAAGTAACAAACTCATCTACATCTTGGATGGCCTGAGGGTGAGTACATTTTCTTTTTTGAGTGAACTGTTCCTTTAATTGATGACAATATTATTGTGTTAATAAGCATCTTGTTCTTAATTGACTAGCCTGGTTAAACAATGCTAAATTAAAACAATTTAATAAATGATTCCCTTTCTTCCCTCATTCTCTTCTTCATCTCATTTTCACTTTTTTTCGCAGAGGGTGATGAAGTGAATTCTCTCGGGTGAGTGTGAGCTTCTCAGTTTAGGTGGAGGGTCGGGGAACATTGATTCATGTTAGCGCACAGCAGACTTACACTGATTTACACCCATCTCTATCTCTCACACTCTCACTTTCACACTCTCTTCTCACTCTCTATGATTTATATGAGACCTTGTATGTCACTGATTATCAAATCCCTCTAAATTCAGCCAGAAAATGCATGAGTGAGGAAACGATAGAGGGCTAAAGAGGGATGTGGATCAAAAAAATGTATAGCAGCACTCAGCATAAGGGTTGCAGTCGGCCGCAGATTAGCTGATAATGTGCCCTTTGTGACAATGTCAGGTTAAAATATCACGTTATGATGCAATTACTGGAGAAAGATGGGGGCATGTTTACCTTTCACTGTAAGAAAACAAATGATGCAAAGATTTCATATGATCGTAATTACAAAAGTGCTGAATTAGGTTGCATATGAAAGCAATGTATATATTACAGTTGAGCTCAAATCACGAGACATGAATGCTTGGCTAAATGCCATATATTTATTTATATGTTGTTATTTTTATTAACTATTCAGTTGTTTATAATTCAGAAGTAAAATGAGTTGCCAACAACATTTCAGGTTGACTTTAACATGTTCTTGAGCCACAATATGTTTTCATGGGAGATAGAGTTGTACTAATTTGAAATATTATTTGCCATTAAACTAACTTGTTCAGGTAGCGATTTGATGACAATAGCTATAGCTAAAGCAAGATTCTCAATATCAAACTAATGGTATTGTTGACCTAAAGAGCAACTAACTGTTGTAGAAGAATTATTCACAACAATGCTTCACATAGCACACTGGTGGCAGATCAGCTTATTACATCTTGTAAAAATGCATATTTATAGCAGCCATATATTGATTAAACATAACTATAAACAACTACTATTACTGTTTACAAAGAGATTAGAAGTTTATTAAGGAGTAAACTAACATAGTGAATACATGTTCACAACTAAAGTGTAACTTTTATTCAATTATATCTATAAACATACTAATTTTATAACTAATCATTTATTTCCAAACAGTAGATGAAGTAAAATGTCACAATAGCGCTTCAAAAAAGCACAACTGATATTCACAAAGATGAGCATAATTTGAACATCTGTCATTGACAGGAACAGAAACACATTCACAGGATGATAAAGCACAGCCTCAGACACATACTCAGCACCTTGAATAAGTTAACAAAAACTATAAACAGATTCACAATATACTGAGTAATCACATTTTAAATATATATAGAAAATATAAATATAGAGCAAATGGATATTTTACATTCTGAATAATACTAATTATGTTTATTTACTTTATTTTGTTATTTTTAGACTAAAAATGAATATTATTACAGTACTTATGAAAATTAATTCTAGTACCTTTATGCAGTTGTTTAGACAGCCACAGAACATAACTATACAACAACTACTTTACTTACCATCAATAAGCAGCAAATTAGAAGTTTATTAAGGGGAAAACTCTAAGTTAATAGTGAATACATGTTCCTTAATCTAAAGTGTAACTTTTTATTCAATTATATCTATAAACATACTAATTTTAAGTAACTAATCATTTATTTCCAAACAGTAGATGTGAAGTAAAATGTCACAATAGCGTTTGCCAAAAAAGTGCACAAGTGCATTCACAAAGATGAGCATAATTTGAACATCACGGCTCATTGACAGGAACAGAAACACACTTCACAGGATGGCCGCAAAACGCCACAAAAGCACAGCCTCAGAAAGTACCACAGAATCTACTCAGCACCTCCCTGAACCGAGTTTAACAAAAACTATAAGTCACAGATTCACTGCCATCAGGAGCCTGCTTGCATCCGAGCCCAGTGCAAAAATAAGTATTACCTGGTATAAGAAGCACAAAATCTGGACCCAGGAGCACCGAACAAAAAATAATGGATATTTTACACTCTACTTCAACCTAGAGGTTGAGAATAAGCCATGGGTTCATATAGCACAGAACACTTGTCCCTAGCTGTTGTATGTGATGCATTATTTACTTTATTTTGTTATTTTCACCTCCTGCGCACAACGAAACATAACAAATATGTGCAGCTACTTGACAATTGGATCAGAACAACAAAAACTAACATCAGACCTCAGTCTTCACTGAAAGAACCACAACAATTCTTACATTCTCCAAACTTCTGGGCTTGTACCTGGCTTTACCATAGTATTTGAGTGGCACTTCTCAGTATCTGGACATATTATAGCATTAATGAGCCCATTTGCTGGGTAATGCCTCACATTCCTTGATCCTATTAAACCCAACATGGCCTTTGACCAAACATCAGTACATAGGCACCACATAGTCTGGCAGCTGTGAACAGACCTATAAATGTGATCGTTTACTGCCCTCCCGTAGCTCTCTCAAACGGACCATGTACTTAAATCAGTGAAAGGTGTAACCGGCCTTAGGACACTTTATGGATTTAACGTATCGACTCAAGCGTATCTCACAGGGATCACCGCTCCAGTGATAGAGTTATAGATACAGACAACCTAAACAACAGCTCGAATTGATTCACTTTACAAACTGAACAATCAACAGACCCGTCATAAATCAATCACATTTTTATCAGCTCATAAGCTGTGCATTTTCAGTCACTGAGAAACAGATTCGTTTTAATATGTCAGTGCTTGGATTCTGTTGAACTTTCATAAAAGGAAGCTAGTATGTGTACAGATTCAACGCTGCAAATATTTATTTAGCACATGCCACAATTCCAGGACATCCTAAACATCTATACAAACACTAAACTGTCTACATAGAAATATGTTCAATATCAGTGAATAAGGAACAAGTTGTGAACATTAACGTCCATAGACATCTACATAATATATATGCACATTGATTTGTCTGTTTATTTGTTTAAATAATGGCTTTAATGTTTAATGAAGGTCTTAAGTTTAATGCAAGGTCTTCAATGTACCATTTAACGCAAATCCCCTCTTCTTATTAATAGACATTATCGTATTTTGTCCTATTTTAAAGTATGCCGTGAAGGAAAATACACCCAAAATTCATCCTAAAACTAAAACAGATCTCGTTTAAATTAAAAAGGGAATATCTAAAAACAAAAAAGGCATGCAGCAGAGGTTTGGTGGAAATAGACACACAGAGGCAGGAGTGAAAATAAATGCTGCAAGAGAGGTTTTGCAACGTTCAGGCAATGCCTAAAATATCCCTGTTTCTCAAATTCAGTTTGTATTAACAAATGCATTTAAATAAAACATAATCGACTCATGCATTATAGTTGACAACGATGCGCTCGTTGCCTTTTAAATGCAGCTTTGCCTTAATAATAATAATTCAATGTATCATGCGAACCCAAACGCTTACCGGCAAACGGCGAGCAGAAAGAGGCGCGGGGTCGGTTCGGTTAGTCAGATAATGGTGTGTATCTGTCGTGTCGTTGCAGATAATGTCATTGTTTGGGTTTGTTTGATCTGTCTGGACGGTGTTGCATCCACAGAAGAGCGCGGCGAGCGACTGGTGAGCGAGCGAGCAAGCGAGCAGCGCGCTCCAGATCCAGCCTCCTCAAGGCGCGCGCGTCTCCGTGGTTACACACCTGATCCGCTGGGTCATATGGGCATATGTGTAACCGTGGAGACGACCGGATAAAACGCTAAATATTTCGTCCCCTGGCACGAGTTACACGGCATAATAACACGCGGTTATTAGGAGGCGTAATGAACTTACTTCTCATCAACATCAGCCCTACATATTACAGTACTCTTGTTAACTGTGTCCTTCAGCTTTCTTTTTCCTGAAAATGGGAACATTTCACAGATTTGAAACCATAAAGATTGCCTAAAGGTTTTTCCTTTCTCACTTAAGGGGTCTTTAACATATATAATTTTGAGGTTATAACCTGTATAATCTTTTGAGTTGATATTGCATTCAATGTTTTTTTTATTATTATTATTGAGTATGTATTTAACCTGTACTAAATAAAAGTATTATTTTGCCGTATCCCGCTGTAATATGCTTTTTCTGCATAAAAATAATGTAGGATGGCTAATTCACATTCAAGTCTTTCCATCTACATCATAATAGTACAACATTAATAAATATTTATCACTTTTTATTTGTAGTTTTGACTGCATTCAAGCCTAAATTACTATCATTAAGTAAAACAAAAACTATTAAAATGAATTATACTTATGAATTATATGAATTATAAAAAAACACTACTAAAAATTACAAAAACATGCAACAAAATTACCAACATTTTCACTCAAATTAAAAATAAAATATAATTCAAATAAAAATACTGTAATAACATATCAGTAATATTAAAATAACATTAATTCAAGCTCAACCATTCAAACCGGTTGCCAAGTTATTGTAAAAAAAAAAACTGTGCAGTGTGAACATTTTTGTTTAATTTGAATTTTGAGAAATCAGAAAGCTGTGAACATTGTATTTGACTTGCTTTGGTTAAGTTAGCTTTTTTTTTACTTTGTTTTGTTTTTGATTAATCAGAATGCTGTAAATATCAGAATGTTGTCAACCATTCAGCCCTGTTACTCAAGTTACTGTACACATAGACAATAATGTTTCTTTCATTTATTGAAATGCGATGTATGGGAATTTAAATTTATCTATTTAAGATCATGGGAAATTCAATTCAATTTTATAAAGTGCTTTTCATGATGCAAATCATTGCAAAGCAGCTTTACATTAAAAAAAGTTTCTACATTATATTAAGTAATAGCTTATCAGTGGTGACTATCTCAAGTTTATGGCCATATCGCAGAAATGCACGGTAAATGCACAGTATTTTTGGAATGCAAAATGTGGTAGTTTTGTATGTTGTCTGAGGGTTGGCTTCCTCTGAGGTCCTCTGTGAGGGTTGGCGTCATCTCTTCTCATGTGTTCGGTCATCTCAGGTCTTTGTAAGGGCTGGATCCAGAACGAAGCTTGTCGCAGAAGCAGAGAAGGCAATAGAGAAAAAAATAGTGTCTTCCAACTAAGCAAAAAAATATCTGTTCAATCCAGGCAAAAGAATGAAAATGTGCATTTGATCAGATGCAACTGAAGTACAAGGTTATGCAATATATTATATGAATGTTTGGCTAAAGAGATGTGTCTTTAATCTAGATTTAAACAGAGAGAGTGTGTCTGAACCCCGAACATTATCAGGAAGACTATTCCAGAGTTTGGGAGCTAAATGTGAAAAAGCTATACCTCCTTTAGTGGAGTTTGCTATTCTAGATACTACCATTTAGGGCTTTAAAAGTTTAAAGAAAAATTGTAACTGATACAGAACTTAAGAAGTAGACAGTGCAGAGACTGTAAAATTGGAGTAATATAATCGTATTTTCTTGACCTGCAAGGACTCTAGCTGCAGCATTTTGTACTATCTGTAGCTTGTTTTTTGAAGATGCAGGACAACCACCTAGCAGTGCATTACAATAGTCCAGTCTAGAGGTCATGAATGGATGAACTTGCTTTTCTGCATCAGAAACAGTTAACATGTTATGTAGCTTGGTAATATTTCTAAGATGGAAGAATGCTGTTTTTGTAACATGGGAAATATGATTTTCAAAAGATAAGTTGCTGTCTAATATAACAGACAGAGTTTTTTACTGTAGAGAAAGTAACAATACACCCGTCTAGTTGCAAATTATGATCCAAGAGATTATGTGTACTGTTTTTAGGTCCAATAAGTAATATCTCTGTCTGTCTTATCTGAATTTAATAGGAGAAAATTATTGGTTGTCCAGTCTTTTAAATGTTTAACAAGCTCCGTTAGCTTAGATAGTTTAGAAGTTTCATCTGGTCTTGTTCAAATATATAGTTGAGTATCATCAGCATAAGAATGGAAACTAATTCCATATTTTCTAATAATATTACCAAGGGGCAACATGTGTATTGAAAATAGCAGAGGTCCTAGGAAAGATCCTTGTGGTACTCCATACTTTACTGGTGATAATTGAGATGACTCCCCATTTAAAATAGACATAGTGATCAAAAAGGTAGAATCTAAACGCATTCTTATGTTTACACTAAGCCCAGATCTGGATCCTCTTTATGTGGAGTATTTTCTCTGTGCAGATAGCAGTGTGGGATATGTCATAATACTACTACACAATTGGATTAAGAGATTTATGGATTATGAAGATCTAAATGGGCTGACAAGGCAAGTGATAGTCACCTGGAAAGTGAGTACTATTGGATTAATGGTGGCCCAGGCTCGAACCTGCCAGAGTGAATTAAAGCAACAGCCAATCTGCAGAGGTTCAGCTATGCTTGCTTTTGCTCCTGGACATGAGTAAACCTTGCTGATGCTAGTTTTATCCCTGTATGTGTGGGGAAAGTTCCTAATGTTGATCCTGCTAGCTGGGGTCACATGCATTGACCTCACACTCACTCATAGACCAGCACTCGTACGTTCACCATTTCTTAAAACATATTCAGAAAAAAATACTGTTTTTCATTCTGTATTTTTTTTTTTTACTGCCTGGAAAAATAATACATTCAAATACCAGAAAGATTGATAAGCATAAGTATTCCCAGTCCTGCTCTTCCAAAGAAAGCTTCTTTTTTTTGTTGCAAAGTCTAAAGCAGAAGGGGAAACCCAGATTTATGATCCTGAACATAAGAAATAGTTTAGGTATTAGATTACCAGACTGATTGTTTTACCAGCAATAGCAGTCAACATTGAGGAAAAGAAGCATTTTGATGCACACCTATTAAAATTCATTTTTTATACTGGATATTAGTAGTTCAAGGAACATTTGATAAATTCCTCAAGTTTACTATTGTTATAATCAGCATGCACACTACAACTATTAGTGTTATTATTGTTGAAAGCAATGCCAGTCCTGGGGAAATCCAGATGTATTGCATGTTAAATATAATCAGAATAGAACATTGGAAATAAATAGTTTTCATTGTGACGTTTGCTGTATTAATGATCCCTGATGTGGTCTTACCAGAATACCAGTCGCAGGTCTGATTATAGGAAAAATAGGATTAGATAGGAAACAGTGTTCATTTCCTTGTTGCAGACCCTCTTTAAAGGGGGGCATCTGGTTGTATCATGATGAAATTCATGTGATAATTGTGGGGCTGTGTGGTTTTGCGCCGTACCTGTAGTACCGTTCATAGTAGTAGTAGTAGTAGTAGCCCTTTATTGTCACTAGTACAAGTACCAGCGAAATTAGCCATCAACCTGTCCATACATACACAACATACATATGACAACGGGGTAGACAGAACAGGAGACAGGGTATTTAGAAAGATACAGCTTTTACATGAGGAGAGAGAGGAGGAAAAAAAAATTTAACCCCCAGACTATGCTCCATTTGGAGTACAGTCTGAGAACAGAAAAAAAAACACCTCAGCACAAAAGCACAAATACCATAAACACATGACTTGCAACAGGGGGAACATATCCAGCTCTGGCAAGCAGCCATCCGGTCCAGTGCCATTTATTTCGGCGCCGGTCAACAGACCTGCTCGACAGGTGGCGGTACAAAGCGTTTTACAGAGGCAGTTGAATGGGGAGGGAGTAATGTCCGTAGTCGGGAGGAAAAGATTCACACTCCATCACTCTCACAGGGTGGTTATCCAGACGGCCTTGGCCAAGGCGCCTGCACGGGAGCCAGAAAAGATAAGATTAAGTTGTTGTGACTTTGAAGAACAGCTGCAAAGCGCAGCTCATTCTCTTTGTCCATTCTGATCTCTGAAATCACCAAGTTTCACTTCCAAAGCTGTGAGTTTCATCATGATGGTATCCATATTTCGGTTTATAGTCTCAGTCTCATTGCTGACCGCTCTTCCCACAGCTTCAATCAAAACTGGCAGCCTTGTGAGGCTTTGGACAGCTGTTCCGTCTTCTGAATTTTTCGATAACCCAGGGTAACGCCTAATCCAAACAGCAGAATACCTGTTATCATGGTGCCGAAAAGGTAGATATCTTCAGCGTCCTCCACGGAAAGAGCCGCCAGACACACGATTTGCCACCTCTCCCACGCATCCCTCGTATATCCGCCATGACGTCCCGTCAGGACAAACAGGTTCCCCAGAACCCAGACTTCGTTGAGAAGATGGTATCAATCGCTGAGAGACCAGTTGATCAAATCCATAATTTTCTAGTTTGGAGAGCCGTGCAGAAGGAGTCTTTTCAATAGATAATGAGACGAGACAGCAGAAGCAAGCAGAGAGGAAAAAAAAGGGTAGGGCGGGGAGTGAAATCTAAAGCGACTACCTCTGTTGAGTGCCAAACGAGAACATAACTGTTCTGTTTTGTTGTCTTTTGCTGTGTTTATAACCATTCTGTTTTGTTGTTTTTGTTTGTGTTTTATTTTGAAAAATCCGATTGTGAGGAATCAGAATACTGCGAACAAAAGTTTTTGTTTTGCTTTGGTTTTGTGAAATCAGATTATGAGAAATCTAAATATTGTGAACAAAACTGGTCTTGTTTTTGAGAATTCAGATTATGAAAAATCAGGTTACTGGAAATCAGAATATTGTGAACAAAATTGGTCTTGTTTTTGAGAATTCAGATTATGAAAAATCAGGTTACTGGAAATCAGAATATTGTGATTTTATTGTTTTGTTGTTGTTGTTGTTGTTGTTGTTGTTCTTCAGAAATCAAATCAAGAGAAATCCGAATAATTTAAACAAAAATTATTTTAGTTTAGTTTTTGAGAAATTATAATATTTTTAAGAAATCTGATTTTTGAGAAATCAGAATGCTATAAACAAAAGTTTTAGCTTTGGTTTGTTTTTGAAAAATACGAATGCTGTGAACAATTGTTTTGTTTTGAGAAATCAGAAGATTTTATTAAAAAAAAATTGAATGCTGTAAATATTGTTTTGGTTTTGCTTTGAGTTGACTTTGTTTTGTTTGTTCTTGAGAAAAAATGCAGATGTTTTTGCTTTGTTTTGTTTTCAGAACATTTTTGTTTAGTTTTGCCTGAATTCACTTTTTGATTTTGTTTTGTTTGTTTTAGAGATCAGAAACACCAGAAAACACAATTTTTTTTTAGTTTACTTTCTTTTCGAGAAATCTGTTATGCAAACAAAAGCATTTTGTTTTAGTTATTTGCCTTGCCTAGATTTGCTTTTGTTTTGCTTGGTTTGGTTGCTTTTCATTTTGTTTTTGAGAACTTTCCAGAGCTGAGTGGCATCAAAGTCTGTAATTATAGATAGATAATTAAAAAGACCCTTGTGGCCTTGTTAGAGTAATATTTTCTCTAACATATTCCTTGTACAGCATGCATTAAAACACCAGTTTTGTTTCATAACCAGAGCTGTGACAGCCTAATGTCTCATTAAGATCATGTTTTTGCATCATAATGTTTTTGCATCTTGAAAGCACTCAAGATCAAATAAAGGCTGCGATGCATCAGAAAGACATAAAATAAAACCTCCCAGGCAAATCTGTTTGAATATCTTGTAACATGATTCAAAATGAGGCCAAATGTCTGACTGCATTTTGAAAGTTTAACAGTGTTTTGCACCCTCATGCACCCCAAATGAATCATCCTCCATTTTCTCTATACCCTATGATTGACTATGTTAAAGACAAACACTGTATACAGTCATACAGCGTAAGACTTATGACTATGTAGTTTGTTAGTGGTAAATGTTGCTGAATAGACCTGACTATAGCATTTGCAGCATAACGTAAGGTCAGCTAAAATTCACCCCCATTCAGCAGCAGTTCATCTTAAACTGCAGTACAACAGTAAGACCTCTGACGCCACACATAGCTCCTACACACAATCAATACAGCAATTATAAGATGACAGGACCAGATTCAATGTACACTAACACAGCATCTTTGTTAACAATCTCCCTGAACTGATTCAGCATCGAGCTCATCACAGCTTGCACCGCGATCAATCTGCTTTTAATGAGACAGCGTCCTCTGCTGTACACAAAACACCATCACGAGTCGGCTTACCTGTTAACTATCCTGTTAACTGTTGGAAAGGTATCTAAAAATATTTATAAATTTACTTTCCTATTGTTATTTTATCATTTTAGCTAACTTTGAATAATCATATGAATATTATGAAATATTCATAATTTTTGGCCATGCCTATCTCTTCTTAAATGAAGCGTCTCAGGGTCGTCCCTTCACTGTTACAGACGCAGCTGATGGAGACCCTGACCTTCTTGTCCTCATGTTGTTGTGCATGATCTGGACCTTCCACTTGCTTCTCTGTCCTGATTAGATTCAGTTTGCAGTAGTGCCTTCATCTCTGAACAAACTGAACATGAACTCCTAGAAATATGTTTAAATATATATGAAGAGTTCATTTGCAAAAGCAGATCACTCCGTTTTTAACAGTTTTCAAAAATGTTTTTTATTGTGCATTCCAATTAATCTCAATCAAATTGCTGTTGGGTTATTTTAATAACTAAAAAGATACAGCTAATACAATAAAAACAGGACAACAATGAAAATCATGATTTTATTAAATAATACAAAAAATGTGTTTTTGCAAATAAACTCTTCAATGTTAGAAATGTCTGAAATCTACTGGGATTAATAAAATAGATATATTGTACTGCGATTAAAGTGGCGACTGAATTATAATAACAAACTGTTTTTGTATTCTTCCTTCATTTCAAAAGTAAAATATTACCATTTAAAATAAGTTTTGGAATATATTTTAAAATGTAATTTATTCCTGTGATTTAAAGCAGAATTTTCAGCATCATTACTCCAGTCTTCAGTCACATGATCTTCAGAAATCAGTCTAATATGCAGATTTGCTGCTCTATTATTATTATCAATGTTGAAAACACTGCGTAATAGTACTGAAAAAAAGTATTAATTGAATAACACATTTTTTAAGGTAAGTGGTTGCAATCAATTTATTTTAGCAACATTTAAATAAACACATTTAGTTGACTAACTTTCAACAAAATTAGTTTATTTAAATGTAGCTGAAATAAATTGATTGCAACCACTTAAATTTAGCAAATTCAATAAATCAGTTTATCGGTGTATTTATTTCTTGTATTTTTGATGAATAGAAAGTAAAAAGAACAACATTTATTTAAAACAGTGATGTTATAACATTATAAATGTCTTTACTGTCACTTTTAATCAATTTAATGTGTCCTTGCTGAATAAAAGTATACATATTTTAGTCAGATGTTTCATCTATAGTAAAACAAATCTGTTTCTTTTGTTTCATGTGCAGTCCTCATGTTGGTCTATGACTGTTTAAGATTGCTTTCGTTCTAGATCTCAACGCTTTTACAAAACCCTATAATGCAAAACTATCCTTTAGTCCACACAATACATTTGATCAGTTTCTCATCACAGTCTGTGCCCTTCATACAGTCAGCAAGAGCTTCCATCATGCAGTTATGTCTTCAAGTGTCCTCTAAAGCCAAACAGGCCCAGAAGCTGTGACATTTTTTTCTTGCAGAGAAGGTGAGCCGTGTGCCTTTGAAAGCCCTCAGGACTAAATCCTGACAGCTAAAGTTCCTTAACCCTCTTCATCAGTCCTGACATGTGACTGATGCTGCATTGATCACAATAGGCCTCCCTAAGGCCGTTCATGTTCCATTTCCAACTAGGAAGCTCCTATTTACAATTATTCCGATAGCACGTGAATGCAGCATCAGCCACGCTTTTACCTTTCAAGTCCTATATAACACCCCTTTCCCTTCTTCAAGGGAGAGTTCACCCAAAAATGCAAGATCTGTCAAAATTTACTCATTTTCGTGTTTTCATACATTGACTTACTTTCTTCTCAGGAACATAAAAAGACATTTGGAAGAACATTTATAATCTACTGAAGTTAAGATTTTCAGTCAATGAGTTCAGTTTTGATTTGTTTTTTTGTATGAATTCAAGCATCTTGGTGTTGCACTACACGTTTAAAACTGAAGGTTCTTTTTTGGCATTGATGGTTCTATGAAGAACCTTTATATCGATGAAGCATTTCCATTGTACAAAAGGTTATTTATAGTGGAAAAGGGTTTATAGTATAGTCTTTATAATATTTCCTCCTCACACAATGGACAGACGAACCTGGACTGTGTATTTGTTGGCCATTATCTCGATGGTACTCTCAACTTGTCGTATACATGCACTGTAAACAATGATCGTGATTTTAACGGTAAAAGACTGTAAAAATGCCACAGTTAAAAACCTGTTAAATGATTAACAGTAAGTTTTCTTACTATATACAGTGAATAACTGTAATAGATCTAACCTTTGTTTTCGAGAAAGTAGCCTCAGAGTCGACACTCATAGACTGTGTCTGAAACCACACCCTACACCCTCATTCACTAGTCCCTACATTAGTTTATAGTCCACTAGTGATTGAGAACAAATGAGTGAATTCAGACACCTGCTGTTAACAAACACAATCACTGAAGGAAAGAACCAGAAACAAAACTACAACTGACATACAGTCACAGCCTTAAATGACATCAGCTGAAATAAAACAGCAGAGGACGATTAAACAACTCCACAAACAGCATTACAAGCTCCACTTATTACTAACCAGTTTGACTTCATTTCTGTCACATATCTATGAATTAACAGAGGTTTATATTTGATTTCAAATGTTTAGTTTGATCTCACCATTTTGGTGATCGTGTTTGCTTTAGTTATGCTCTTGACCCCTGACTCTTTAATGTTAGTTTTATTTTGGTTGTTGTAACTGTGTTTGTGACGCACATTTGTTATGACAAGGAAAGCCAAAATATATTATAATAAAGTAGTTTTGATTAACTGTTGATGGTTATCATCAACTAATGATCTTCTTAACTGATTTCAGTTAGTAACAAACAATATGGGTAATTGTTACTTATTTCATTTTTTATGGTAGCAATATTACTGTACAACATACTGTTAATCCTAAAATGTTGCTACCGTATTTTTCACGGTAACATTCTGGCAACCACAGCTGCCGGTATTTTACCGTAAATTTAACCAATTTTTTTTTTACAGTGTGGATCTGATGTGAAAACTGTCAATTCGTGGCATTCAGCTTGTAATGTTGTGACATCTTTCTTAAAATCTTTGTAAAAAATATTTTTATTGTTATTTATCTATTAATATTAATTAATGAATTGTTTATTATAATTTTTTAAGTCTACCAGGTTCTAAATTTGTACAGTTGCTTTTTGTTTGATGCCACTGTTCCAGAGAAAACAAAATCAATAAACAGTTGTAAAAAAATAAGTTATTTAAACTAAAAAACGGTTCTTTTAATAACTGTTCACTGAAACCCACCCGTTCACTGCGAAAACCACATTTGGGAACTTTTATTGAGAGCATATTTTATTGATCCATATTTGCTGTTTTTTTAACACTCTGATCCCAAATGCACTTTCAATGTTTGGAAAAGTATCGTGTGAACATTCTTTAAATATTCTCCTTTTGTGTTCCACAGAAGTCAGTCAGTCGTAAGGTTTTGAAACAGCATGAAGTTGTGATCACATTTACTGTTGTTTGGCATAATTTCACGGGCAAAATCCAGTCGTTTAAATCGGAATTTGCCCGATTGGGAATTTCGGGTGTGGGTGAAACATTTATACCTTTTGAATTGAGTTCAATTTGTCAGACAAATTGTCCGTGTTAACCAACAGAAATCTGCTTGGTGTGAAAATGACTTCTGTGTGAACTGTGCTTCATACATTGCTACAGTGCAACATTTTCAGCTGTGTTGGTTTTGCCATTTATTTCTCCCATAGATATTTTTTAAAAGTCTTAAAAAAGCCATCAACCAAACCAACCAGATTCAAGGTGAATCACATTACAAACTTCGAAAGCAAACGTGGATTTAACAAAAAGACAAATGCACAAGATTGTGTACTTAACAGCTTTAATGATGGAAACTACAATCCCATGAAGCATTGCAAATTACATAATTTAATTAAAACGGTAGTTGATTATGCATACAGAAACTAAGTGTATGAAGAGTATATTGATTACGTCATTGGCAGTGCTTCATGGGAGAGTTCACTTCAAGCTCTTTTGTCAATGCTGCTCTCTGATTGGTGCATTTTTAGCAGAATCATGGGTAATGTAGTTTTTCACCAGGAACTCTGCTGTTAAACATGATTATAAAAAAAACTAGTTCATATAATGCAAACTGGTGGCTTCAACAAAGGCATATAGCATCGATTTAAAACTTTAAAGTTCACAGTAGTTCCCTATCAGTCAGTCACGTTCGACGTAACGTCAGAGTGACTGACTAATGGGATCTCGCCCGAGAGCCCAATCACCTTCGAGTGTTAACAAAACAAGCCAATGACAGCTGGCGTGCGTGTTTCGCCATGCGCACTCCGCCCGTGGTGCAGGTATAAAAGGACAAGAGCTTTTCGCTTCGGAGCCGAGCCTTTCAGCGAATCTCCGAGACTGTTTGCAAGACAGCAAAACAGCGTTGGTGTTACGGCGCGTCAGCGGAGGTTGCTGTCCAGTGCTGCTTCTGACGGCGTGCTGCAGCTCTTCATTCTGCGGTCGCGCTGCGACCTCCCCTGGGCGCTTCAGCGCTTTTAAAAGAGTATTTTCTAAAAGAGCAAATCTAAAAGAGCTCCACAAGCGACGGGCGTCTTTTTAAAGATGGCTTCCCGCTCGTGTGTTTCTGGATGTGGTCGTTTCCTGGCTTCATCTGATGGTCACGATCGCTGTCCCTCGTGCTTGGGCTATCAGCACGCTGAGGCAGCGCTCGTGGATGAGTCATGTTCTCATTGTAGGAACATGACCATCGCGATGCTGCTTTCCAGATACCTCCTCGCCAAACGAGGGGGTATCCCCCCACCCTGCCCTGTTCTAGCTCCTCCGGGTTTGGAGGGCTACTTCGGCTCATGGTCAGGGTGATTTGAGGATTACAGTGAGAGCTTCCCCGTCGAGTACGTCTCCGCGGGCCTCTCACTCCTCCAGCGCATCGCACCATCTGGTATTCCCGGACGAGCTTGCGGGGTCTTCGGACAGGGCGGGGCCCAGCATCTCGCTCGGAGCAACAGCAGATGACAGGACGTCGATCGCTGCATTGGGGGATGAGCTAGGTTCTGGAGATGACGATTCGGCTGCGCTGCCTCCGTCAGGAAGAGTAGCGATGCCCGAGTCAGATCCAGAACTGACTGCTATGCTTTCCCGGGCCGCTGAGAGCGTCGGGCTGCACTGGAGGCCTCCGCCTTCTCCCGAGCGCTCAAGGCTGGACGATTGGTTCCTGGGGGCGCAGGCCTATCGCCGGCAACCGCCTCCGGTTCCTTTCTTCCCAGAAGTACATGAGGAGGTGACTAGGTCTTGGAGGGCACCTTTTTCTGCCCGAAACAGGCCTAGTGCCTCCTCCGTCCTCACCACCCTTGACGGTGGAGCGGCCCAAGGGTATGTGGAGATCCCCCCAGTCGAGCGCGCTATTGCCATGCAGCTCTGCCCGCAAGGCGGCGCCGCCTGGAGGGGTAATCCACGCCTTCCGTCCAGGGCCTGTAAGTTCTCGTCCGCTCTAACGGCCAAGGCTTACGGTGCTGCTGGACAGGCCGCTTCCGCCCTGCACGCCATGGCCCTCCTGCAAGTCCACCAGGCCAAGGCGTTGAAGCAGTTGCACAAGGGTGGTGCTGACCCAGGTGTGTTGCAGGAACTGCGCACTGCGACGGACCTCGCCCTAAGGGCGACGAAAGTCACAGCGCGGGCCCTGGGTCAGACGATGTCCACATTAGTGGTCCAAGAGCGCCACCTGTGGCTGATCTTGGCAGATATGAGGGAGTCCGACAAGCATCGCTTCCTGGACTCCCCGATCTCCCAGGCCGGCCTATTCGGCGAAGCGGTGGAGGACTTTGCCCACCAGTTCTCCGCCGCACAGAAGCAGACGGAGGCGTTTCGTCACATCCTGCCCCAGCGGTCCGCTGCTGTCTCCACCCCACCGCCGGCTGCAGCCCCTCCGTCTGCTCGTCACCGAGGGCACCCTCCTGCTGCCTCCACCTCCGCTCCAGCTCGGCCACAGCAGCAGCCTTCACAACGGCCCAGCGTGGAGCTGGCCGCAGGAAAGCGGCACAGCCCGCCTCCGCCCCTGCCAAGCCTGTGAAGCGCCAGGGCAGGTGGCATCCCTGAGACGGGCGACCCGGAGCCTCTGGATCCTGCTCTTCAGGAGATGGTGACCGCACCACTCCTTCCCCCGGAGGAGGGCCGGGTGGAGAATCTTTTGTTTCATTTTTGTTCTGTTCCACCACTGGCCCCCGGGCAGCAGGGTCCGGTCCGAGGACGCAACGCCTTCTCCCGCGCCCCCTGCCCAGCCATGGAGCCAGGTGAGTGTCGCACCACACACTCAGACCCCACTTCGAGACGCACTGGCTTTCGAGTCGGGCCCCTGTGCTTCACTTACCGCTGCCCAGCACGCGTGGTAACTCCTGGTCCCGCTTGTACGGTCCCTGGGGGCCTGGCTGAGCTCCCCAGGCCGTCTCGCTGGCTGCTGAGGACAATCAAACCCGGGAAGTTTTAAACCTGTTGCCTCCCCGGACACGTCTCACTGCCAGCTGTTTTTCTCCCTATCCGAGGAGACCCTCGGTACAGATGCGCTGGCATGCAGCTGGCCTCGGGGCCTACGCAAATATGTGTTTCCCCCAGTGAGCCTTCTCGCACAGACCCTGTGCAAGGTCAGGGAGGACGAGGAGCAAGTCCTTTTGGTGACGCCTTACTGGCCCAATCGGACTTCCCAGAACTGGTGCTCCTCGCGACAGCCCCTCCTTGGCAAATTCCTCTGAGGAGGGATCTCCTTTCTCAGAGAAGGGGCACCCTCTGGCACCCGCGTTTGGACTTGTGGAATCTCCACGTATTGTCCCTGGACGGGACACGGAGGTTCTAGGTGGGCTACCTCCAGCGGTAGTAAACACTATTACTTCTGTCTGGGCCCTGTCTACAAGACACGCTTACAGGCTGAAGTGGAACCTGTTCGTTGATTGGTGTTCTCCCCGCCGGGAGGACCCCCGTAGATGCCCGATCGCAGTCGTGCTCTCTTTCCTGCAAGATGGGTTGGAGCGAAGACTGTCTCCCTCCACCCTCAAAGTGTATGTCGCCGCTATTGCCGCACATCACGATGCAGTGGACGGTAAGTCTGGGGAAACACGACCTGGTCATCAGGTTCCTCAGAGGGGCGAGGAGGTTAAAAATCCTCTGCGTCCTCATCTGGTACCCTCTTGGGATCTCCCCTCGGTCCTGTCGGCCTTGAGGGGGGACCCCTTTGAGCCTCTGCAGTCAGTAGAGCTTAAGTTCCTGTCACTGAAGACAGTGCTCCTCCTGGCATTGGCCACGGTCAAGAGGGTAGGGGACCTGCAAGCATTTTCAGTCGACGATTCGTGCCTAGAATTCGGACCGGGTAACTCTCACGTTGTCCTGAGACCCCGGCCTGGATATGTGCCCAAAGTTCCCAACACGCCCTTCAGGGATCAGGTGGTGAACTTGCAAGCTCTGCCCCGGGAGGAGGCAGACCCCAGGACCTCAGACCAGCTCTTTGTCTGCTTCGGAGGACAACAGAAGGGGAAGGCTGTCTCCAAACAAAGTCTCGCCCACTGGATAGTGGAGGCTATAGTCTTGGCCTATCAGGCCCGGTGCTTACCGTGCCCCCTTGGTGTGAGAGCACACTTTACAAGAGGCATTGCTTCCTCTTGGGCTTGGCGCGGGGTGCCTAGATAGCAGACATTTGCAAAGCTGCTGGCTGGGCGACACCTAATAAGTTTGCGAGATTTTATAATCTCCGTATAGAGCCAGTGTCCTCCCGTGTACTTGTCTTGGATGGCCGGTAAAACTGGAACGTGCTCGGTGTCAATCATGCTTGCTGCGCCATTCCCCTCTACGGACCGGATAAGTGCGCTTTGTTGCTTCTCAGTTGAGTTCCCCACGGCGAACCCTGTTGAAGTTCCTCCCGCATCCTCGGCAGTCAGGCATGGCGGGCGCCAGACTCTAGGTCCAGCACTCGTGTGTTGCCTAAGGTCAGCCCTTGTGCTGGGCTAGGTGCCCGTGTGTAGTGATTCCCCTTCCGGTGATCCCACATGTGTATTCTTCCACGGTACGGCTCCCCCCACAGTGAGCCCGTGTCTTTCCCTGGCAGAAACCTTCTGCTCTCTATGCTGTGTAGCTATCTCACCCCAGGCGGGCTGAGTCTACCACAGAGACTCCCATATGTAGTACTGCCCTTGGCCAGTCCATATGCGTAATCTCCACATGGTACCTCCTTATGCAGGATGTGGCTCCATAGCGGTCCCCTACTTGGAGTACGCTTTCCCAGTGTTATCCTACCCACTGAACGGAACAGCAGTGGCTGTCATCTCTGCCTAAGCCCTGTCCTATCTTCCATCCCAATTGGTGTGGGGGGACTTGCTGGCTTCTGCACAGCACTGGAGGGGGTCAGCAATTGTGGCGTTTTCCAAGGGATCCCATTAGTCAGTCACTCTGACGTTACGTCGAACGTGACTGACTGATAGAGAACGACGTAACGTCCCGTCGCCATAGTTGCTGTACCACCGCTGTACGGCCGGGGCACACAGTCTCGGCTCCTCAGCGAAAAACTGTTGTTTTCTCCTAAATAAACTCCTTTTATACCCGCACCGCGGGGCGGAGTGTGCGTGGCGAAACACGCACACCAACTGTCATTGGCTTGTTTTGTTAACACTCGAAGGTGATTGGGCTCTCGGGCGAGATCCCATTAGTCAGTCACTCTGACGTTACGTCTCCGTTCCCTCCTTCAGGGAACGGGGGTTACGCAAGTAACCGAGACGTTCTGTCTTTATAGGTTCATAATCTAATGATACAATTCAATGGATTACATTTCCATATGAAGACAATGACTGTTGCATTCTATTGCCAATAATAAACAAATTCATTACTTGGGTGCATTACACCTTTTTAAGCATATTTTTGTATTCCAAAAGCAAAAACAAATGTGCTTAAAAAAATATATATTTATTTATATATATATATATATATATATATATATATAGGAAGCACATAAGCTGACTGTCTTAGGAAAGATGAGAGGAGACTGGAGACTTTTATTTCTAATGATTATTTTATTTAAATAAGACACAATATTCCTATTATTGAAATAAAGAAACAATTAGAGGCTAAAAGTTGAAGAAAGTGTGGCTTTTGATACAGTCACCAGACACGGCCTATAACCGTATGCAAGCTCAGCAGCCTGTGCCGCAGGAAAACAATTCAAGCTACAAGGCTTTAAAAATAATTTTCTTGTCGTAAGAATTGGCTATAGGCAAAGAGTAACCACTATGCGCGTGATATGCTTCCAAAACTATTTTGTTCTTTCGTCCTCAGTCAATATTTTTCCCCTTCAAATCAAACGACGTCCTCCATTCACACTCGTATCTGGTTTGTACAGTCACAACAACAAAATGCTTTATTGCCATTGTGTGTGAACAGACATCAACAGCACTGCTGATTTTGATAGCAGTCGATGGCTTTATCAACAGGCTCCAGAATCACACATGTATGGAATGGAGATGAAATCATGCAGATATTCAAGCATTTAAAACAAAAGAGCATGATTATTGCAAACCCTTCACTTACTAAAACGCGTTTCATCTTTTACTAAACTACTTGGTCTGTTGATATAAGGTGCAGCATAAACTTGTTACTTTTAAAGCCTTTCTTATTGATCGTGTAATATTATGTTGGTTGTCAATGGTTGATCTTATAAGATGGGTGAATTATTATCTTTATTGATGGCAAAAGCACAATATGTTATTGTTTGACAAAATAAAAATTCTGCTGAGATCAGAAAATCATGCTTGCCTGTCATTAGTTTGTGGACAAAACTTTGATTATTATTGATAATTAGCGAAAATCATAAATGCATGCTTTTGGGCATAGATTGATTTAAATATTTCAGGCTCGTGTTTTATGAATGAAATATATTCTGCTTGTATAAAGCCAAGCTTTTAGGTGAATCTCATGAAAGCTCCCAAATTCATATTTCTCAACAAATGAAAAAGAAACAAAAAAATACGTTTTTTTTTTTTTTTAGGCCCATTAAGATATTTTTCATTGTGACAATTTTGGCAAGTAAATTCATTAATCCTCAAATTTCCATTACCATAATGTGGAAAATATTATTTACATTAAAGCATTATGATTTTTTCAATTGTTAGGTATTTATAAATTGTTTATTTTGTGAATTATTTTGTTATAATACTTTCTGCTGATTTTAATGAATTTGTGGTGGAAATGTTTGTCTTTTTTTTTTTTTTTAAGTCACAATGCGCAAAAATGTGGGAAAACATGGAAGTGTTTGGTGGCTTCTAAATTCATCCCTGTTTGGATCCTAAGGAATGAATGGTGCTAAGCTAAACACTAGCATAGTGGCACCACATGCTAGAGCGATTAAAAGCACGCACAGAGACGGGAAAGGTACGTATCCACTCGTCTAATTTGAGGGAAGAACATAATGGAATATGGAATATATATATACAATTAGGAAATTAAGTTTAAATGTAAAATGTAAAGTAACAGGAATCATACTCCAGAATGGGATTTACCAAAGAAAAGATCTGTATTTTGCTGTATTTTAATCTTAAAATGTTATGGTTTAATTCTTGAAACTTAAATTTCATTATTCATATAAAAGGCTTATTATGGTATTTAAAAAAAAAATATTACAATTTGATTATCAAAATCAGTTCCAACATGCCACTTAAACAGTACTGCAATAGACAGAAATGCATCTCACAGCCCTCCAACCTGTGATCCGAGCTGTACTTCGTCATTAAATGCTAATGTGTGTCATATAGTAACTGTGAGGATGCGTGTCTGAGCCATGAGGATTGTACAATGCAATGTTTTCAACACACAGCATGTCCGACCCAATAAAACCCGTCATGCGGACAGCACCTCCCAACATGGAATGTGATGGAGCGCAGAGAAGGATGAGACGGAGTTTTACCTGAGTTTAAACCGCGTGTGATGCACCTGAAGCGAGGTGGGCCGCAGGCGGACACTGTGCAACAAAACCTTTAATACTTTATCATGTTCTGCAACATCGTCAGAAAGTAGGAAACCCCGGCAGTCGTCAACCCGTGGAGTACCATAATGCACATAACACAGCAATACACGGTTTTAAATTCAACCAAGCTTATCTTTATATATATACTTCTCATATATAGATATATTGATAGAGAGAGAGAGAGCTTATTCATACTGTGGATGGTGAAAAAGAACACGACACATAATTTAATGCTAAATGTACGATCAGTTTCAAATGCATGCCCTGACACTAGTAAGACCTTCCTGAAAGCGTCAGTCGTCTTTCTCCTCATAAATCGGTGGCTTTGCGCTGATTATAGTGCTCATACAAAAGCCACTTTGCTTAAATTTTAAGCACACGACAAAGGCAAAGCTGCGTTTGCTCGGGATCAACGTGGAATCAAACCAGATGGAAAAGTACCACATCCGACACACACACACACACAAAAAAAAAGCAAAACTGGATTATCTGGAATGTGACTGAACTTATCAATGGGCACATTTAATAAATAACATTTCTGTATGGGACTCTCACTCATTTATCGAGATAACAGTGAAGCCATTTTAAATTTGGATTTGCATATACTAAGGTCCTTTTCCTAAAAACGCATCCGTTCCCATCCAGATGTCATACTCCAACTCTTCGGCTGCCTTTGCATTTGCGATTTTCGTTCAGGCTGCAGTTGCTATGCCATGCAGATAGTAAAGATTCAGCACAAAGATGGGGTCCATCAGAGAGAGAAGATACATTTTTGGGCGGGGAACAAACGGTCTTCTACACGGGTGCGGAGAGGCACGACTGAGACCAGCTCTGACGCGTTTAGCTGACTTCAAATTTCTGAGGCTGCTGTTGGGAGGGAGATTCGGGAGGGTCGTCTGTGCTCGTGCTGGTGGAGACCTGAGTGGGCATGTGGTGGTGGAGGTGTGGGGCGCTGGGGCCGGCCTGGCTCTCCTGCTGGGAGCCGGAGTGCTGGAGCTGGGATCCCGGGAGCTTGACGGGGCAGAACGCAGAACCGGTGGAGATGAAGTTGACCTTGTTTTTATCAGGGCAGGAGAAAAGGGGGGCGGTGGCTGACTGTCTGGACCTGAGAAAGACAGGAAAGTGATTTAGGAGCATGTTCCAAGTGGAATACTATAGCAGACAGTATTCAGGGTTTCTGCAACATTCATACAGCTGTGGTGGGACGCCACACCAAAAATCATCCCAGCCACGGCTACAGATTCTCAGTAACATCATAGTGACGCCGCTCGCTCAGTCGGGTAATTAGCAGAGAACTCAGAGCAGGACTTGAATTTCGGCGTGGGTTTGCGGCTATTAATATTAATTCCTGCAGGTTCCGTGGTTATAACATGATGACGCAATGTATCATTTGCACGTGCTTTTGAGTCTAACTCACTCGCGCGCTCTCTTGTAGACCATATTCTGTGAGCCCACACATCGCGATAAACTGAGAGTGACAGCTTTTTAAAGATTATTAAGGGAGTTTGCAAATGTGATATTTATTTAATACAACAGTTCAATAAACATGAAGTTAATATTAAGTGACTTACGTTGTCTGAATATAACACTACTGCCTGATTATGTGCCATTTCACCAAGAAAAATAGTTACAAATGAAGTAACAGCTGAGCCGCTGCACATCTCTAAAACAAACACAGCGGTGTTTCATTCATGAATGAACTGGATGTTCAAACGAATCTAGTGAGTCAGTGATTCAATTCTCCATTCATAAAGACAGTCACTTGCTTCATTCCTGAATGAATCAGCCGTTCGAACGAATCAATTGAATAAATGATTCAGTGATAGAATCAGTTTACTTTTGAAACGTATCATTTCAGTTATTTAAATCATTTAATATTTCTATATTCAACATTTTATATTTAAAACATTAATCTCAACATTAATTTATGAATTTAACTACACTCATGCCACCTCTGAGTCTCATTAAACGTACCTACAAGCCACTTTTATGTTCTTCTGTGTAGGCCTGGATTAACACAGTGTAGAGCCCTATGGCAGGGGTTCTCAAACTTTTCCATTCCACCACCCACCTAGACAAGTATAATCTATTTCGAGACCCACCCAAATATAAAAAAAATAAAAAATAAAACAAAAATTACTGTAAGCTTAATTAAAAGTTTAATATGGAGGAAATTAATACAAATATCCATTTTATTTTAGTACAGCTGTAAAATTTCCCAACTAGTATTTACATTTTAATTTCTTAATTTATAAATGTTAATTTGTCTACGAAATATGTCCATAAAAACTGAAACATGCTCACTCTGGTGCAGCTATACGGTAATCCGCACTGCGAGTGTAGTGGTTCTCAAACTTTTGCAGTGGCGTGACCCCCCTCCCCCCAGGGGCATTTAACATTCTTTTGAGTACCCCCACTTAGACAGCAGTCACAACTTTGCCATTAAGGGATAATATTTGCCACCTTAAATTAATTAACAGGTGCATTTTTTACCTTTAGGCAATTGTTTTTCTAGCCTTATTAATTGTATGTCATGTTTTATGTCATATCCTTACCATTCCATTAAGTGTGTTATTAATACAATAAATAAAGTAATAAATGATGGCAAAACTAAGTGATACTTGTAGATTTAAAACTAAAATCGCCAGTAGGTGGCGGTAAGCCACCGTATTAATGAGCAATACAGTAAGGAAGCAAAAGGCTGTAGTTATGAATGGATTATTAATCACTGACTCTCAGTCGTTCAAAGCTGTAGATTTCTGAACGAAGCTGAACGAAACACTGCTGTTGCTTGGAGACACACCAGTTCTGTTACGGATTTCATTGAAACTGTTATTATTTCATTGTAAAATATAACAAACAACTTTGACAATATTGTTTTTAAAATGTAGGTTACAGTTAAAATGTAAAATATTCACTTAATATTAAACATTTTTGTTGAACTGTCATTTAAAATCAATGTCACATTGGCAATCGTTTGGATATTCAGGGAAAATTGCATTCTTGCTCGTATTTTGAACACAAAACAATAACTCGCGCAGGGTGTTTCTGTATCAACGAGGGTTTCTTAAATCAATCTCAATGTACAGTCCATTAATAGGCTATTTGTTCTTCATGCTATTAAGTGCTACAAATTAGGGATGGGTCACGATTTTTGAATATTCGATTAGTCGATTTAATTATAGAATATCGATTAGGTTGTGCGATTATTTTCTAGAGGTGTACACACACTCTGCGTTTTAAACCGTGCCTGAGCGTGTCTGAGCTCCAAAGCCCTGTTCGTTTGATTAATGTGATCACTCCGTGCCGCGCTCAGGCTCAGTGATGATGCGGTGGTGACGGGCCAGAGGGTGGCGCCACCAATAATGCACCTAAAAGCTGTCAAAGACAACAGAAGAAGAACACATTTTCTCCCGCGTACAATGACTTGCGTGTCATAGCGGTTACGAAAACTTTGGACAATGTCAAATAAGAGTTCTGTCTGGAGCTCCTTTGATAAAATTAATGAAAATGAAGTGGAGTGCAAACTCTGCCGTACGAGGCTTGCTTATCATAGGTCAACCACTGCAATGCACAATCATTTGAGAGCGAAGCACCCTGAAGATCCATCCACAGGCCAGCAGCAATCAGTGGCTAGTTTCATGATCAGGACAACGAAGTACGTGCTGAAATCGCATTGGGTCTCGTACTGTGTCGCGTCCCTTGTCAGTGTCGGGCGCTTGCTTGGCCATTTTTTGTGATTAACAGAAAAATGTGTTTAAGCGCCAGCAGATGATAGAAGTGTAAAGTAATACTCTTTGAGAGAAGCAGTCTATCAGCGGAAGTTAAAACAACTAGTAAGTGTATTTACTTGACTCATTAGTGTTTAGCGCAGTTGTTGTTGCTAGGAAACGCTTGTTTTGTTTACTGTGTGGAGACGTGCTGAAATCGCGTTTGGTCTCGTACTGTATCGCGTGGGACAGGGACACTGTCAAAGGATATAAGTATCGCTTTTTATTTATCTTCTTTCTTACAGCTTGTTTCACTTCTGTTTTAGTTTTTATAACCAATTCTTACTATGTGTAAGTTGTTGTTTGTTAACATGTGCTTTAGACAGTGTTCTTTTTTTAGGATTACTGATAAAGTACTGGCATTTGATTTGTTATCTATTTTAATTTTAGATAAATTATGTATGAATTTAATATGTCTTTATAGGTATTTTTTTTAGTTTTAATAAATTGTATTTATTTTTGTAACGTTACTTCAACCTACTACATGGAAATGAAATAACATATGCATATATTTGGCTTATTGTCATGTTAGTATCATTTTTATACTCGTTTTATACTCGTTTATACTTGTTGTTTAAATATTTTGAAATGTTTTTAGCTTTTTTTTTTTTTTCATTTAAATGTTTAGTTTTGAAATGTTGTTGTATGCATCTGTCATTTTATTTAATTTCTAAATTTTCTTAAATGTGTGCATATATAGTATTTATAGAATTTTAACTTATAGGTGTAGTTACTTTTTCTTATTTGTAAGTCGCTTTGGATAAAAGCGTCTGCTAAATGACTAAAAAGTAAAGTAAAGTAAAAAGAAGTCAGATGCTAGATGGGCAGAGCAAACCATGGCCAACATCACTGAAATGATCGCTAAAGATATGCTTTTGATCAGCTTTGTAAAAGGAGAGGGTTTTAGAACTCTTATGGAGTTTGAAGAGCCCGAGTTTACTGTCCCGTCTAGGAAAACGATCGCTGCCAGACTGGAGAAACTTTTTGATGACAATGTAAGAGAGCTGCGCAGTCAGTTAGCGAGTGTTGGAAAAATTGCACTAACCACACATTCATGGACAGCGCTTACAACTGAATCGTACATCATGATCACCTGTCATTATATAGTTGATTGGGAAATTCACAGTGCTGTTCTGCAGACAAAAGCCATGCTAGAGCAGCATACTGCCGAAAATCTGGCAAATACACTTTCCACTGCTATGGACCAGTGGGGACTAAGCAGAAAAATCACTGTATGCGTGCATGACAATGCGAGCAACATGGTGCTTGCCAACACTGAATTGTAGAGTGGGACTCTCAGCCTTGCTTTGCACACACGCTCCAACTCGCTACAAATGACGGTTTCAAGCTTCAACACATAAACCATGTCGTTGCAGCTGCCAGTCGTGTTGTTTCTCATTTCCATCACAGCACAACAGCAGCATAAGCGCTGAAACAAAAACAGCAACTGCAGAACTTGCCTGAGCACAAATGAGTACAGTACTGCCGAAATAGGTGGAACTCTATTCATGACATGTTCGAGCGCTTACTCGAGCAAAGATGGGCAATATCTGCGGTCTCATCAGACAGAGTTTTCACTAAACTATCAGATGCACGAACCCTCGAACTGACTGATGATAGCTGGGAGTTATGGAGGAACTCTTACCCGTGCTTCGCTCACTTAAATGTGCAACCACTGCATTGTGTGGAGAATCCGGAGTATCCATCTCCATGGTTTAACCAGTGACAGCAACTCTTCTGTCAAAACACCTCAAAGTAATCCCAGGAGAGTCTCCCAAAGTCTCTCAGTTCAAGCAAACAGTGTCTACTTCACTGGAGCGGCGACTTGCACCTGCAGATGTCAGCAGCGCTTGCAAGGTTGCATTCATCGCATCCTTCCTCGATCCTAGACACAAACACCTGCGGTTCGCCACTGAGGAAGTGCAGTGCAGGCCAAGGTGTGTGATCTCATCAAAGATCAAAGATCATCAAGCTGTTTTTGATGAGATCAAAAACAGCTCAGAGAGTGAGGAAGAGATGGGCCTAACAGTAGAAAGAGATGAAACGCAACCGTTGGCCAAAAAGCCAAAAAGTGATTCGCTGTCTGCATCTGCAATCGCAGTCTTGTTTGGTGAGGACTATAACGTAGAAATGTCAGACACAACCGAATTAAATCAGTACTGCCAGGACACGTGCCCACCCATCCACATCGACCCCATGGACTGGTGGAAAACCAACGACCACAAATACCCCCGACTGGCAAAATTAACAAAGGCTTACTTGAGTGTGCCCGCGACGTCTGTGCCATCAGAAAGGGTGTTCTCTACGGCCGGACTAATTGTGAACAGATTGCGCTCCCGTCTTCTTCCCGAGCATGTGAACATGCTCATTTTTTTGAATAAAAATATGAAATAGGTTATTATGAAGACAGACGTTAAAATCAATGTTCACATAGTGCTGTCATTCAGGCTGTTCACAATATGTTTTAACGCGTAATATGTTTTAAGAATGATATTCTGTTTTAGCATATGATATTCTGTATTATGTTTTAAGCCTAATATTCATGGATGAATTAATCAAACTTTTTTATATGCTATGAATGTTTATGCTCATTTTTAAAATATAAATGTCCCAGCCTTATGAGCAAGTTGATAATTGATGGACTGTTTTGTTAATAAGTACCATCATTCGGTTATGTTATATATGTTTCAGCAATCATACGTTACAACCATTAATTGGCTTGGATTAAGACTACTCTATAATTAATTAAACAGTTTGTTATCATACAGATTGAAAGCCTGAATAGTCTCTCTCTCCCGCTCTCTCTGTATACGTGTGTGTGTATGTGTGCGTGCGTGGGTGCATGCGCGGGAGGGGTGCGATTTTGTAATAGTAATGGAATAATCCCCCGCGATTATCGAATATTACTTTTGCTTAAGAATGCCCATCCTTACTACAAATCTACTTTAAAGATACAATGAACAACAGCGCGATTTGCTAAAGCAGCATATTTCGCGGGCATCCTGTTATACGCACGCTGCTTGTGTGGATGAAGTCAGTTCTGACCGCAAAATATGAGGTAATTTGATGTTATTTGACTGTTTACGGCACTCCAATTTTCCAGTTTTTATACTAGAAACGGCATTTTGCTTGTATGAAACAAATGCTCGGTTTTAATGTTACTTTAAGTTAGAATTAAATGACAACTCTAAATGCCAAAATTCAGCATTTTGTTTGCGTACCCCCTCCGTGCACTGTGCTCCGTGCACCCCAGTTTGAGAACCACTTAAACTCATCACGGGGTCCAGCGCAGGAAATGCATTCATGATCCTTCCCTGTGTGTAGGGCAGAGCAACCCATCACTTTTTTATTTTAGTTTTTTTTGCAAAGCAAATGAAGCGTAGCAGAACTATCTAAAACAGTTTGGAGATTCAAATAATTGTAAAAATAATGAACAGATTGTCTCATTTTAAATAAACACTAAAAATATACGGTAGGTCAATATCTCGGAAAGATAGACAGTGCCAAGTTCAGTCATAAGTGAGTCATTTGATATGACATATTTAACTCTTTGGTGGTCCTAACTTAGGTGGTGAAAAAGATGCTTGTATAGCCCTCTGTATAAATACATATGTATATACAGGGCTGTATGTGTCTGTTTTGCACTCTAAGTGTTTAAACCCTTCATTGCGGTGTGCTTTTCTTTCTGTATCTTGGCTGATTTGTAAATTGTACCCAAATAAGAAAGTTTTTTTACACTTCCTATTCATTTCCGATGGCGATCATTTCTGACCACGTATAGTAAAAATTTGCCTTTTTTTTAAGCACCACAAAAGTCACCAAGTTTCACATCATTCTGAAGAAGAAAAAAATGAAAGCGTTACATTTTTCAGTCAACACTGTCAGACATGCAATAGAGGGCTAATATAATTAAAAGGTAATTATATACAGTGCCTTGCGAAAGTATTCATACCCCTTTTTTCACATTTTGTTAAATTGCTGCCTTATGTTAAACTGCTTTAAATAATTTTTTCCCACATCAATCTACACTCCATACACCATATTGACAAAGCGAAAACAGAACTGTCACAACTTTGTAAATGTATTTTATATAAAAAACTGGAATAATTACATTGCATAAGTATTCATACCCTAAACTAAATATTTAGCTGAAGCACCTTTACAGCCTCAAGTCTTTTTTGTTTGATGTGACAAGCTTTGCTCATCAACATTTGGCAATTATCTGCTATTCTTCTCCTCACCTCTTCACCTCTCAAGTTGGATGGGTCAGATGCACTTTTTCAGGTTTCTCCAGAAATATTTGATTGGGTTTAAGCTCAGGCTGGGACTGGGCCACTCAAGGACATTCACAGAGTTGTCTATAAGCCACTTCTTCTGTGTGTTTAGGGTCACTGTCCTGTTGGAAGGTGAATATTCTGCCTGTCTTGAGGTTCTGAATGCTCTGGGCTTGGTTTTCATTAAGGCTATCTCTACATTTTGGAGCATTGAGGTTTTCTTCTACTCTGGCGAGCCATTTTACTATTTATACATCCCTCTCGAAGTAGTAGGTCATCAGAGTATTGAATGCATACACAACATTTGCATGCTGTGCACATTACACATACTCCATTCTAATAGTAGCAGAATGGTAGTGTGCAGAAATCAAACTCCACTCACGTAATTTCCTCAAACACTTTGATCTTCTCGCAGCCCTCTGGAGGCTCCCGTTTGAACATGTAGCTGTTGTTGGGTTTTGGGGACGAGGTGAATTTAGGCAGAGGGGAACTGCTGCCACTGTCTGCAGGACAGAATTACAAACATCCAATAACTCTCTGGATTAATATCAGACACCTTTCATGATATAATACTGCAATCTGTTTTGGCCTCCAGTGTGCGGGTCTGACCTTTGTCTCTGTCGTCCAGCATCTCGTCGGTGGAGTAAGGGCTGCCGTCATGTGAGCGGGGTGGGCATGCGGGCGAGGGGCAGGGCGACAGGCTCGAGCAGCTGCTGGAGCGTCCAGGCACTGATGGCGTCTGAGTGTCTATACCACGACTTCTGCTGCTGCGCTGCTGAGGAGGAAACGGAGCCCGACGCCCGTCAGGAACATCCAGTGCCTGAGACACAGTCAGAGAGAGACTCTCATATTTCCCAATTTCACAGTTTTTACTGCATTTAATTAAATAGAGCATTTAAGAGACTTCTTCAAAAACAACAACAAAAAAATCTTACAATAAAATATTTACAGTAAAGTACAGTATAGTACAGTATACAGCATAATAATATAAAACATCTATCATTTGTTTTCCACCAAAACTGCCACTGTACTTAATGACATGCATTTTTTTCATGCTAAACATTTGTACTCAATGGGTCTCATTTATCAATCTAACGTAGAAACGACCGCAGATCCGAGCGCACAAATCAACTTACGACAGAGTTCACGTGTGATTTATGAAACGGTCGTATGCCGCCAATCCCATCGTACGAAAGATAGTACATTGATAAATGTGGCGGCTGAAAACAATCATAATTTGAATATCACGCCCTTAGGGCATCACCCCTAGAGTTTACGACATGGAGAAACGAAACCCGGCCAAAAAGAGGAAGTAATATCATGAAAGAGAAATTAATCTTACTCTAAAATCACCCTTTAACCTTATAATTGCAAACATTGGCATTCATTTATATGTATATTAAATACCAGTAAATATAACAAAACATTTATAAACACTATATAGATTATTTATTTCTCCTTAATCCACAACAAACTATTCAATTTAACAGCATTCCAGAACAAGAATGAAAAAACGAGTAGCTATAAAATGTTATATTAAACTATGAAGTAAAACACAAATTGGGCTATAGTGGCATTCATTATATACAGAATAGACTACAACGTCAAGCTAAAATGAATGTATTAAAGCAAATCACAAGCCTCTCTCATTTGACATCCAAAAGTTTATATTTTTGTCATGTTACATTTGGTTGCTAAACTATTATCTATGATATAAACAAGGCTTTGTACTTGTGTTCCAATATCTATGTAAAATATCAGCCTTCACATGCGCAAAACTGTTTATTTCGGCGCTGCGTGCTGATTTTACAGTGGACCTTTTAAGTCTGGTTGACTGCATTTTAGTTTGATTAATAGCTGAAATATCAAGTTAGTGATGCTGAAATGTTGTGTGTGTGCGTGTGAGCACCTCGTGATCACTCATCAGTTAACTTTTTAAAACTTAAAAAGTTTTTTCTTTTCTTTTATTAATATGTTAATTAAGAGAAATATATTTTGTGTAGCCATATTTATTTTATTCCTTTTATAATTTCAGTTTTTCTCCATTCAAAGCAGCGCTGCAGGTACGTGATACGATGATGTGTAACTCATCATGGTCGGTTTATGCTGCTATTTGCACATAGAAAGCTAAAGCCCTGAAAAAATAAGCTTTTATTGTCGGTTTAGGAAAATAATCTAAATTAAGAAAATGCTGTCATTATACAATTCCCCAAAATTCTCTATGCTGCATGCAAGTTCAGGCTCACTCAAAAAACCTGCGTACATGAGCTCAGACCTGACGTGAGATTTGATCGTAGCCACCGCTCACGTCTATATTAATAAATTCCAACTTTTGCGTAGAAACGACTGTACACCCAATTTACGGTCGTACGTTCGTTTCGTAAATGAGGCCCATTGTGGTTATGTCTTTAGGGGTGTGTCTGTACCTTGAGCTCCTCTTTCTCGCCATTGTCTTTGATGAAGACTTTCTCCAGCTCATGGTTGATGCCTTCCATGCTGCTGGGAACCCTGGAGATGGAGGGCTTTGGCACTGTGATGTTGGACAGTGGCATCTGTGCTGACTTCGACATGGATGGCTGTACATGGAGAAGACACAAATTCACATTTAACTAACTGCACAGAATTTGCTGGATGTATTTAGTGCATACACTGATGTAATGTGTGCGGACCGGAGCTTGGCTGGCTGTGCGGATGGTGGGAGTAATGGAGGTGCTGCTGCTACAGCAGTGGAGGGGAGAAAGATGCTCTTTACTGTCCTTACACTGCCGGTCTCTGCTCTGCTTACTGCGCTGCAGCTGGAGCCTGAGCTTAGCAATCTGAAAGTCAAAGACACAAGAAACATTTATTCTAAAGTGACGGATAGAGTAGGGGTGGCACGGTACATGTATTCGTATACTGTGTCCTGAGTCCCCTGCTCTACTCTCTCTACACACACGACTGCATCTCCTCTCACAGCTCCACATCTATCATCAAATTCGCTGATGATACTTTGGTTCTGGGCCTCATTTCCAACAACGATGAGTGTCCAGTTATCTAGGGTTTCTTCTCAGCCTCAATGTCTGCCCAAACTTGAAAAAGGGTTCAATTAACTTCGGAGGGTGCATGGAATAATTCAAAACATCTGAATCTTCATCATCGAAGCAATTTATTGAAAATCTTTCAGCAAAAACTTGATCTTCCTTTGCTTATTTTCAGAGTTTAATTTAGATGCTTAGCTCAGATGCTTAGCTTAATAACCAGTAGCATCTCAAAGTTGATGAACACATTGTGGCTTTTCCCAGCTCTCTTTGAACAAACTGAGCATGTGGTTTACTCCAAACTCAATGGCTACATCCGTGCATGCTTTAGCAATCTTTCTCATTCCTTGTTTCTTCTAGGTTGCTCTATGTTCCCACAACAAATAGCATCCATTCATTTTGATCTCAAATCAAACTCATTTTATCTGATAGATTTTTTTTCTTTATTTATCAATGATGAATATTATTGTAATTTTTTTCTTCTTTAAACACAATTTCAAGTTTAGCTCAACAATGAGACTGCATACTTGGATGAGGTAGAGAGACTTACATCATGGTGCCAGGACAACTGTCTCTCTCTGAACGTGAGCAAAACTAAAGAGCTGATTGTGGACTTCAGGAAGAGACAGCAGCGGCCCTACACTCCTCTTAAGATCAGTGGGACCCCTGTGGAGAGGGTGAGCAGCTTCAAGTACCTCGGTGTAAACATCTCAGAGGACCTGACTTGGACTGCACACATTCAAACACAGGTCAAGAAAGCCAGGCAAAGACTGTACCATCTGCGACAGCTGAGGAAATTCAGGGTCTCACCAGCTATCCTGAAAACTTTATATTCAGGGGCCATAGAAAGTGTACTGACTCAGTGCATCTCAGTGTGGTATGGTAATTCCTCAAACCAGGACTGCAAAGCTCTGCAGAGAGTCGTGCGCTTAGCTGAGCGCATCTCAGGGTCTACTCTCCCCTCTCTGCAGGGCATCTACCTCAAACGCTGCAAAAGCAGAGCTGCTAAAATCTTCAAAGATTCAACTCACCCCGGTAACCATCTTTTCTGTTTACTGCCATCTGGCAAGCGCTTCAGGAGCATGATGGCAAAAACTGAGAGACTGAGGAGGAGCTTCTTTCCTCAGGCCACTCAGTCTCATAACACCAACATGACTTAAATTAATAATCAGTAAGATATTCATTATTCTCCACCATCCGTATAGCTGCTATATATATACACAGTACAACCTGTTTGCACAAATCTTCTTGCACACTCCAGCTTACATTATTATTTATTAAGTCTACAGTATACTGTCCTGCACATTTTATTTTATATTTTATAATTTTTTTACTTCATTTTTTTCCCCATACCTATATTTATGTATATTCTCTTGTGTTTGTGTTACATATAACAGAGTGGGGGAACTATGATGTCAGAACCTGGAAGAGTAATTCGCTGCGGGTTCCTGGAGCAAAGCTACATTTTAGACTACAAATGTCTAATTTAACAAGAATTCAACCACAGGTGAGTCTAATTATTCATTACACAGGTGACAGTTGACTATAAAAGGGTGTTACTTAAAGAAAACCCCTTCCCATTTCATGCTGTCAGCAATGGCACCACGTGGAAGAGAAATGTCACAAGACCTGAGAAAGAAAATAATTTCTTTACACAAGAAAGGTGAAGGCTACAAGAAGATCAGCAAAGCTTTACTTATCAGTCAGAATACTGTAGCAAAAGTGGTAAAAACATAAAAAAAAAATGGAACTGCAATCATCTCACAGAGACGTCCAGGTCGTCCACGGAATATAACACCTCGTCAGGAGCATCTTCTGATGAGAAGGGTTGAAGAAAATCAACATGCAAGTTCACTGCAGTTAACTAAAGAAGTAGAAGTATACTCTGGAGTGATGAGACCAAGATAAATGTTTTTGGAACTGATGGCTTCAAAACTGTATGGCGTCGCAAAGTTGAGGAATACAAAGAAAAATGCATGGTGCCTACAGTGAAACATGGTGGTGGCAGTGTCCTTATGTGGGGCTGCATGAGTGCTGCTGGTGTTGGGGAGCTGCATTTCATTGATGGCATCATGAATTCACAAATGTACTGCTCTATACTGAAGATGCTACCATCACTCCGTCCCCTTGGTCGTCGTGCACTTTTCCAACATGACAATGATTCTAAACACACATCTAAGGCCACTGTTGGATTTCTGAAGAAGAACAGGGTGAAAGTGATTCAGTGGCCAAGTATGTCTCCTGATCTGAACCCAATCGAACACCTATGGGGAATTCTGAAGAGACAAGTTGAGCATCACTCTCCATCCAGCATCCAATCTCTAAAAGAGGTCATTCTTGAATAATGGAAAAAGATACATCTGGCAAAATGTTGGCAACTTGTTCATTCCATGCCTAGAAGACTTGGTGCTGTCATTAAAAAGCATGGAGGCCATACAAAGTACTAGATTTAGTAGTTTTTGTTGTGGGGTGTACTCATTTTTGCATCACCCTAATTTGAGTAAAACTGAAAAATGTGTAATCTAAGTTATATTATTAACCTTACTTTCATGTTATAAGTTAAACAGATGTTATATTAATAATAATAATTTGTTAATAAATTTATATAGCGCTTTTCTAGACACTCAAAGTGCTTTACATAGTAAGGGGGCTATCTCCTCATCCACCACCAATGTGCAGCATCCACCTGGATGTTATATTAAACTTAGTCTTGTCAACATTTTGGAAATGGTTTTTGTGTTCATTGAGATATTGTTTAAAATGTTACTTTTCAAAGGGGGTGTACTCATATACGCGGAGCACTGTATATGACATGGCCAAAATAAAAAAAACTAGACAAAGAAAAATTTATTAAATGAAAAAAGAAAAAAGTGAATAAATAAAATGAAATAGCTGAAGAAAAAAAACAGGTTGAAACCCAAAATATTTATAATAATAAAAGGCACAGTATTGCTAAATTTCAGAGTGTTGCCCATTGTCCCCTTTGGTCTTCCATAATGATCAATATAATAATATAAAAATATATAAATCCATAACAAATATAATTATATAAATTCATTAAAAAATTAAAAACAAGTACAAATTATATAAATGATATAATAAAAATAAAATAAAAACATAATAAAAGAAAACACTTTTAATTATAATACAAATAAAAGGTGCAGTTTTTCTAAATGTCAGATTGTTGCCTATAAGACTATATGCCACAGACAGAATAAAATAAAAGAAACAGCAAAATACCAAAAAAGAGAGAAAGGAAATAAAGAAAAATACCAAATAAATAAACAAGTAATCAAACACTCTCTTGAATTGGCCTGAGTGCTTGTCTTAACTCCGCATGGCCACAAGAGTTCAGTGCAACACAGGCAGCCGTGAGAGAGGGCTCATCCATGGTCAAGTCTTTCACTAATACAGCACTGATCAAAAATAGCACATGTATTCCCTGATGTATTAAGATTTGTTACCCGTAGTAGAAAGAATGACAAAAAAAAAGACAACAAAAATGATACTGAATCGACAACAAAAACTGATATTTAGCCCTCATTCCTCGTCTCATTGTGACCTGCTCTGCCTTCTCTTGAGATTTTAATTTTAAGAATTACCTGCAGTAAATTATAATCAAAGGCGTCGTGCCCATTGAAAGTGGATTTTGGCCATATTTTTAGGCCAAGTGGATGTTGAATGCAACTTCCAAAAGACAAAAAATAGCCGAATAATAGTTTCTATATTTGATACAATCACACCAGCGTGATTAAATCGTTCAGCGCGTCAAATCATCAGCTGCTAAATTCAAATCTGCGTTCGCTGAGCCAGACGTGTTTTTACAGCTCTGCGCATTATAACCAATCACACGCGATGCTGTTGAGTTTATGAATGCAATGACCAATCAGAGACGTTCAGATGAGTTATAGCTAAAATACCGCTGTTTGTTCTTCACTCGCTCGCTGTGAGACTGAATACCTCTTTCTGGCGAATTCTCTCGATAGAAACAATAACGTGCAGATGTGTGTATGAATGAACTATGAATC
Source organism: Gymnocypris eckloni scoliostomus (assembly GCA_027564155.1). Taxonomy (NCBI): domain Eukaryota; kingdom Metazoa; phylum Chordata; class Actinopteri; order Cypriniformes; family Cyprinidae; genus Gymnocypris; species Gymnocypris eckloni. Next base: position 9,831,877 of record CM050427.1, on the reverse strand, counting down.
TGTAATTAATATATTCATTTCACAGTGTAAACAGCTTCAGTGATTTTAAATGGGCTTTTTGAGAGTGCTTGAAGACTGTCAGTGAAAATGTTCTTTGCTCTCTTTCTGTACAATGAAAGTGTTATGATAATTAGCCTAGCCTAACTTACAATGGTTTAATCATATTAACTTTCAATATTAAATTCACATTAAATATAAAGTCAGTCGTATTAAAACTATGTTATGTCACTACGCCCATATCTGTTACTTAAGTAAACAGACGGGTTTTTATGCATAGTTAATAGATTACATTATTAGGTTACTTTGACCATCGCCCACTAGATCAACTAATATAAGCTATAAAGGTGAGAATCGAGATATTTCATGATATAGTTTATGCGTTTGGGAATGTTTCGAATAAAATAAACAAGAACATAAGTGCTATTGTGGCTGCTGTGTGTCACATGACGACACCCCCAACTCGTGCCCCCTCAAAAATAATGAGTGCATGCATGACGCCCCTGATTACAATGGTTCCTGTCTGTATGTACCGAGACAATGGAACAAGTCTAGACTTGTGCATTCCTACAGAAAACACAATTAGCTGACGGCTCTTTCCTCACATGCATGTTTGTCTTGAAGATGTTACAGAGCACTGAACGACCTTCAGCCTTTCCCTCCACCTCAGATTAGATTACAGAAGCCAATCAAGAAACTGTAAAGACATGCAAACGACTTGCTCTTCATTTCCTTCGACCAGGCAGCAAAAGTCCTGAAACAAATTCTGTATTTGAAAAGCACAGTGAGGAAAGGGAAGCGCTTAGTGGAGATGCCGGTGTCCTGACATTTTATCCTACCTGTCAGATTTTCCTACCTCGGCTTACTGCGCATGCGCGCATCAATATTACATCCTTTTCTCACGCTGAACAACAATATTTAATGTATCTGCATTACTGTAAGGGTAGGTTTATGGTTGGGGTAGGTGTAGACTTTAATAAAACACAATCTAATAGGTAGAAAAAATATTTATTGTTGGTTTCCGGTACTAGCTGTATCCCTTCTATCCACAACCGCAAATATAACACGTAATTACTGTACGTGCATTACTGTAAGGGTAGGTTTAAGGTTGTGGTAGGTGTACACATTAATAAAACATTATTTAACGGCTAGAATTTTTCGTTGTTGAATTGTACTACCCACTGTTTTAATGGGAGGTAGCAAAATCTGACAGGCTAGCACAAATCGACAGAACACCTGTCTTCGCATGAACTGAAATTTCACAGTATATGCTCAGCACTAACAAGAGGAAATCCTGAATGTGCTCTCTAGTAAAGCCCTGCTAAGTATGTCAATATACACAACCTAAATCCACCTAAGAGGTGTAAGGTCTTATAAGCTACTAAGTGGAAGCAGTTGACATAAACCTGGATAAAAATGTGGATACTGAGGACATGAACTTCCCATATGCAGGGAAGGAAAGCAGGCCTAAACAGCCTTTTCTTGGAAAATCTCCCAAACTGGAAACAGTGCCATGATTCAGGCCTTGCAGAATGAGCTCGCTGTGATGAGCTCCTAAGAAGCCTCTGTTATGAACTCTCTAATATGAACACAATCCTATGGCTGGAAACTGTGCGCAAGCAGGCAAAATGACATCTTCACATGAGAATTTAGTAAGAAAAAAAAAAAGAATACAAAATAAGGGTGCATGCATCACAGAAATGGTTACTTCCGTGTCCCAAGAATTTAAGCATTAGAGTAAAAAAAAAAAAAAAAATCTATTGATAGATTGATATAATATAAGTATATTACAAATGTATACTTTTTACTACCAAAAAGTAATATTTAAATTTCTATGTGTTCCACAGTTTTGTGAAACCCTGTTACTGAATGATTTCCCCTTGATTACAAGAAATGCAACATTCCTTAAGATTGTGACAACAACAACACATGATTTGGACACTTTCTACAGCATGACAGGAAGTACATTGTCTCATTCCACAATGACCAAACATACACTAGCCTTTAATTTATTTACATTTACATTTTTAGCAGACGCTTTTATCCAAAGCCGACTTATCCGACTTATAGCGATTCAGGCTATACAATTATTTTTTTATTTGTCAGTATGTGTTCCCTGGGAATCGAACCCACAACCTTTGTACTGCTAACGCAATGCTCTAACCACTGAGCCACAGGAACATTTTTATGAGAAATATAAGTTGATAAATAATTACAAACCAACATTTGCTCCCAAATTAGCCTGCCAACCTCTGAGTGACAGCTTCATTTATGCAGCATTTTCAACACTGTTACACACACATATATATATATATATATATATTTACATTATTATAATTTTATGTGATATATAAATATATTTAATATAAATAAACAACCTTTTTCTTAAATATGTACACGCATGTGTTTGTATGTTTATATATATAATAAATATACACAGTACACACTCATATATTATGTACACAAAAACTTATTTTGAATGCGATTAAACGTGATTAATTGTTTGACAGCAATAACATATATATATATTATTAGTCATAACATTTTAAGGTTTAAGCTATATTTGACAGGTCTCAACTTTTGATACAGGGTTGAAAAATATGTCAAAGCCTATAGACAATGCATTACAAATAAAGAAGCTCAATTAATACTTAGTCACATTTCTGAAGCTTGAGCCCAGCTTCACTGGTTCTATTTGAAAACTGAGAGAAATAACCTCCGAGCAGCTACACTATTGTTTGAGGGTTTGCACAGGAAACCGATTACTCTGCACCTCCACGCCGCTCGTGTCAAACGGAACAAGTGCAAGAGACCACGAGGCCTTTGTAAACCAGACAGGCTTGTGCACGTCACCGATCATCAGGCCCTTCCATCAACACATAACTGATAAAGGTGTGACTTCAGAGCGAAAGGACACACAAGGCATGACTTTGCACATATTACTTGCTCTGAAAGTCTTTTCCAGAAGCCTGGAGGCGATGGGAAAGCCATACACTGGGCGGAGGGGGATAATGCTTGTTGCAGAGAGGGGAAGTCGATTGTTAAAAGGGGAGATAGTCTTATCTCGCGGTTCCCTGAATCGTCAGGGTGGGGCTGAGCGCCTGTGATAAGGCTGACTCTGCTGCGGCTAGCGCTAGCAATAACACACACCACGCAGCGCAGGAAGTCTGAAGCCACACAGGAAGTTATATATAGCAGCGAATGCAGGGGAGACGGATGGGTCGCCGTGACTGGCAGCCTCGTGTAGAGCTGTGTAACAGGGGTTTTATTTCCCCCACCCGCGTACATCGCGAGACACACAGGATGAGATCATTGCAAACGAAGAAGTGCAGAGCTCATCACTTTCAGGACAGCGAGAGCTCTGTTAATAGCTGTTAGTGTGATTGCACTTTCTTATTCTCCAAACCCAAGGGGAAAAACTACACAGCTGCGTGCGCAAGACGCACTTCATATAGTGTTTCACTGTTAAAAGGGAGTGTTTTTCTGCCATGGGCGTAAGTGCATGTGTGTGTGTGTGTGTGTGCGCGCACCTCTTTATGATGGTCAGAGCTGCCCCAGGACGCCGAGCGCTGGTGTGTTTTCCCTTTCTCTTCGTTCTCGTCACTCCAACATCCAGGAGTCTGAAACACAAAATACATGTCTTTTGATTACATTGAGGAGTTTATATTCTCTTTGAAGAAATCTGATTGTAATTAATATGGACTAAATTCATATTTTTATAATTAAAAACTATTAACATCTTATGAAAACATATTTATACACTCTCATTCAAAGTTTTGGGTCGGTATGATTTTTGAAATCTCTTATTACGCTCATCAATGCATCATTTATTTGAGCAAAAATACAGTAAGAGCAATATTGTGAAATATTATTACAATTGAAAATAAGCATTTTCTATTAGAATATGTTTTAAAATGTAATTAATTCCTGCTGCAAAGCTGAATTATCAACATAATTTCTCCAGTCTTCAGTCACATGATCCTTCAGAAATCATTCTGATATGCTGCTCAAGGAACATTCATTATTATAATCAATGTTGAAAAAAGCTGCTTTATTTTTTTCTGTATTCTTTGATGCATATAAATTTATCTGAAATAGAAATCTTTTGTAACGTTATAAATGCCATTACTGTCACTTAAATTTCAAATATCCTTGTTGTATTAAAATAAATAAATCTTCAACTCCAAACTTCCGAATATTAGAGCACTGCACACCCTATTCACTTTTCTTTGTAAATCATTTCTACCTTTGGCGGTTCCATGGGAAAGTTTTGTCAGATTTAATTCAATTCAAGGGAAATCTTTGTCCCCTATGTGTAGCTAAGTACACACTGATAAATCACATTCCTATACATCCTCCTCATGAGCCACTATTTCACACCAAGATCACAAAGGCTGCATTGTTCCTGCAATAAACGGTTCCTTAAGAAACAGTCATCTACATTCCTTCAAAAACAACACTCTCAGTTACTATGGTAAAGTCTGCAGGCACATGTTTGCACCCAGGTATGTGACATGCTTAGTCAGTCCAACATGCAGCACATGTACTGTATAAGAGCACATGAGAGAGGCCTTGTCACACAAACCAATGTGATTAGCAGCTTATTATTCAAAAGAGGTCTATACTAAAAATAAGATGATGTCCACTATATTTTCTGATTTTATTGTAAATGTTGACTGAACAATTGAATTTATGCACATTTTCTGTACTGTTCATGACGAGTAGCTATAAAGCATATCTATAGTAGCTATAAAGTGATCAAACTACATTTCCCGCAGCATCATAAGAGTAATAAACGCATATAGCATAAAGCATCAAATACATGTCTAAGGTGCACTCTTGGTTCATAATTCTCTAGCACAATAGTTACTTTTACACTGGTGAAAAAGAGAGAAAGAAATAGCTCAATGTGTTAATCAAAGCAGTTTTACATGAATATAATATAGTTGTGTCTTCCAAAGTCGTAAACAGGGATTATTAGTGGATTTAATACTAATCAATAAGAAATGTTTCTTCAGCAGCAAACGAATGCCATTTTTTTGTCAGATAAATGTAATAATATTCAAAAAAGAATAATGACATAAAATAGAATAAAATAAAATATAAATAATAAAAGATAATTATAATTAGTAGTAAGTGGAGTCTCAATAGCTCTGTTAAACAGCAAGTCTTTGTTTATGATAGTTTGGGAGTTTTTTAAGGGCTCCCTGTGGATCAATAGATGTGGTCAAAGTGTGTAAGTGGACCTTGTGAAAAACAGAGGCAATATATTTCTAGAGAAAGATGGAAATGACTCTTTTAAGCACATATCTTGCCTCTGTGGCAGTACTGCTGTGGCCAGAGGCGGAATCAGGCCAAAGAATACTAGCCCTGCGTTCATCAGCCAAACAGTCGTCACACTTCAGAGCCTGGCCTTTGGAAACAGATCGACACTAGAAGACCAAATGAACAGACAGAGCCTTTGAAAACCTCTTTTTCTTTAAGTTCTTTTAAAGGACTGACAATGACAATTCCAACACTATTTACTCCCTTCATGTTGTTCAAAACCGGTCTTAATTACATTTGTCACCAGAGGGTTAACTAACAACATAAATAACCTTATTTACTGAAAATCTTTCCTTCATCAAATATCATTCACATTTCTGCATATTCAAATGCTTGGAGTGACATCATCAGTTCCCTATCTGTCGGTCACTACGAGTTATGTCGTGACGACATAGGGGATTTACGTGGAAGCCCCGAACATCTCTGACTAAGAAAAGACGCCAATGAAATTGGCTAGTGGATTTTGCATACCTGAGCCACTCCCCGTGCATACGGTTATAAAAGGGCGACAGGTGCATCCACTCATTAGATTTTTGCTTCGGAGCCGAGTGGATGAGAAGAGTGCTGATCTCCACAAAGCCGTTCATCTTTGTTTTGTTCCCGGTTGGCGTAACGGTGCGATCAGCGGAGTCCCTCTCATCAGCGATTCCCCTGGGCACTTCAACTGAGAGAGCAAATTCTAAAAGAGCAAATCACGGACGATCGCGTCTTTTTCAAGATGCCGTTTCGTCCGTGTCCTTCTGGTTGCGGTCGTTTCCTGTCTGCGGATGACGGACACGATCGTTGTCTTCAGTGTCTGGGCCGCCGACACGCTGAAGCTGCGTTCGTGGATGACTCATGCGTCTGTTGTGGGCGTATGAGCATGATTTTGCTGCGATCTCGCCTTTCCTTTATGAAAGGATTGGCACCCTCTGCCGCCACCCGTGCTGATCTCTCTGACTCGAGCAGAGGATCGGCGGCTGACGCTCTGGGAGATCTGAGGGTTACTGTAAGAGCCTCTCCGCCGGGCACGCCCCCACGGACCTCTTACTCCTCACGCAGCGAACATTCCGTCCGGTTCCCGGGTGATTTCGCTGGTCTGACCCACGGGGCACCCAGCATTTCATTCGGTGCGCCATCTGTAGATAGGATGTCGATCGCAGCATCGGGGGATGGGTTCACGTCCTCTGAGGATGAAGGTGCGGTGGGGCTGCCCCCCTCGGGTGTTGGACGATTGGTTTCTCGGAGCGGGGTGCGACTCACAACCGCGCCCTGCCCCGGTGCCTTTCTTCCCAGAGGTGCATGAGGAGCTGACGAGTTCGTGGATGGCCCCTTTCACGGCCAGAAGCCGCTCGTCCGCCTCCTCCGTCTTCACTACCCTCGACGGCGGAGTGGCCAGGGGGTACGCGGGCATTCCCCAGGTGGAGAGAGTGGTCGCGGTGCACTTGTGCCCACGAAACGCCGCCACTTGGAGGAACCGTCCGCGTCTCCCGTCCAAGGCCTGTAAGCTGACAGACGCTCTCGTGGCCAAAGCTTACAGTGCTGCGGGCCAGGCAGCCTCCGCCCTGCACGCCATGGCTATCCTGCAGGTTCACCAAGCCAAGGTGCTCAAACAGGTGCACGAGGGTAGTACCGACCCGGGGTCGCTCTACGAGCGACGAAAGTCACGGCGCGGTCCCTCGGGAAGGCGATGTCCACCATGGTGGTCCAGGAGCGCCATCTCTGGCTCAACCTGGCAGAGATGAAGGATGTCGACAAGGCACGCTTTCTCGATGCCCCAATCTCCCAGGGAGGGCTGTTCGGCGACACCATCGAGGGCTTCGCCCAGCAGTTCTCGGCGGTACAGCAGCAGACCGAGGCGATCCAGCACATCCTGCCCCGGCGTGATGCACCATCCACCGCTGCCCCCGGAGCCAGGCCTCAGTCTGCCCGTCGCCGTGGGCGCCCTCCTGCGTCCTCCAGAGCTGCTCCGCCCCAGGCCGAATCGACACATAGGCCGGTGCGTCGAGCCTCTCGCAGGAGAGCGGCACCCCCTGCGTCCCAGCCAGGCCCCAAGTTGTCCAGGAAGTCGATGAAGCGGCCCTGACACGGGCAACCCGGAGATGTTGGAGTTTGCTCTTTCTCAGGAGATGGCGAGAACAGCGCCATCCTTCCCTCGGTGGAGGGCCGGGAGGAGAATTTTCTGTTTCGTTTTGTTTCTGTTCCACCGCTGGTCCAAGGGCCAGCGGTACCCACCTTCTCAAAGAAAGAGCAATTTCCATTTCCTCCGGGTTCTCAGGTCCATGGGACGACAGTGTGCGATGCCCTGCCACCTCACTCTCATCCACGACCCATTTTGCCAGTAACCAAGAGAGTACGGTTCGGGGACGACATTCCTCCCCACGCACCTCCGGCCAGTCCCGTTCGGGACCCAGGGAGTTCGGTGAGGATGCCTCAGAACGCACCGCCTTCAGTGCCATCCACCCCTACTCTCTTTCGCTGCACCACCACAGGTACGTCGATTGTGCCGTTGGAGCCGCTTGCACAGCAACTGTAGGCGTGGCTCACGCTGCCCAGCCTGACTCGCTGGCTCACGCGCACAATTCGACTCGGCTACGCGATTCAGTTCGCCAGGCGACCTCCCAAGTTCAACGGCGTTCGAGACGCCGGTGGCAGTCCGAACGCCCTGTCTTGCGCGAGGAGATTGCTGTCCTCCTGGCAAAGGATGCAATCGAGCCGGTCCCTCCAGCCGAGATGAGGCAGGGGTTTTACAGCCCTTACTTCATCGTACTCAAGAAAGGTGGTGGCCTTCGCCAATCCTGGATCTGCGAGTCTTGAACCGGGCTTTGCACAAGCTCCCGTTCAAGATGCTGACGACAGGCGCATGATCAAATGCATTCAGCCCCAGGATTGGTTTGCAGCGATCGACCTGAAGGACGCTTACTTTCATGTTTCGATCCTTCCGCGACACAGACCGCTTTCACGGTTTATGCGTCAAGGTCGGGCATGGCAGTACAGGGTCCTCCCTTCGGGCTCTCCTGTCTCCCCGTGTTTTCACGGTTGTAGAGGGCGCCCTTACCCTGCTACGGGAAGTGGGCGTCAGGATCCTCAACTACCTCGACGATTGGCTTATTCTAGCCCAATCCAGAGAGCAGTTGGGCGATCACAGGAACTTGGTGCTCTGGCACCTCAGCCAGTTGGGGCTTGGGTCAACTGGGAAAAGAGCAAGCTCTCCTGTGCAGAGAATCTCTTTCTCGGTGTGGAGTTAGACTCGGTGAGTATGACGCACGCCTCACGGAGGAACGTGCCCAAGCAGTGCTGAACTGCCTGAGTTCCTTTAGAGACAGGAATGTGGTACCACTGAAACAGTTTCAGAGGCTCCTGGGGCATATGGCATCCGCAGCTGCAGTCACGCCGCTCGGATTGCTTCATATGAGACCACTTCAGCACTGGCTACACTCCCGGTCCCGAGGTGGGCATGGCGCCGCGGTACACTGCAGTAGGTATCTCCCAGCAGTGTCGCCGCCCTCAGCCCCTGGACAGACCTTGCCTTTCACGGGCCGGGTGCCCCTAGAACAAGTGTCCCGCATACTGTTGTCACAACAGATGCCTCCAGCACGGGCTGGGGCGCTACATGCAACGGGCAGGCAGCCTCGGGGCTCTGGACAGGGCCCCGACTGCTTTGGCACATCAACTGCCCCGGGATGTGAACAGCTGTGGGCAGTGGATTTAGCCTTGCGGCAGTTCCGGCCACTGCTGTTGGGCAAGCACGTGCTAGTCCGCACGGACAACACTGCGGCGGTCTCATATATCAACCGGCTGGCGGGTATACGATCACACCGCATGTCACAGCTCGCCCGCCATCTCCTCCTCTGGAGTCACGCGCAGTTCAAGTCACTGCGTGCTGTTCACATCCCGGGGCAGCTCAATCGTGCGGCCGACGCGCTCTCACGACAGCTCACGTTCCCCAGAGAGTGGCGACTCCATCCAGAGACAATCCGGCTGATCTGGAGTCGATTCGGGGAAGCTCAGGTAGACCTGTTTGCCTCCCCCGAGTCCTCCCACTGCCAGCTGCACTTCTCCCTGACCGAGGGCCCCCTAGGCACAGACGCACTGGCACACAGCTGGCCTCAGGCCTTACACAAGTATGCGTTTCCCCCAGTGAGCCTACTCGCACAGACATTGTGCAAGCTCAGGGAGGACGAGGAGCAGGTCCTGCTGGTTGCGCCCAATTGGCCCACCCGGACCTGGTTTCCCGAACTAATTTCCCTCGCGACAGCACCTCCCTGGCCCATTCCTCTGAAGAAGGACCTCCTTTCTCAGGGGCTCGGCACCATATGGCACCCGCGTCCAGATCTATGGAACCTCCATGTGTGGCTCCTGGACGGGACGCGGCAGACTTGAGTGGTCTACCACCGGCGGTGGTAGAGACCATCATTCTGGCTAGGACTCCTTCAACAAGGCAAACCTACGCACTGAAATGGAGTCTGTTCGCGACCTGGTGTTCTTCTCGCCGAGAAGACCCCTGAAGATGCACGATTGGAGTAGTGCTTTCTTTCCTGCAAGAAAGATTGGAGCGTAGGCTGTCACCCTCCACCTTGAAAGTGTATGTAGCCGCTATTGCGGCTCACCACGATGCAGTGGACGGCGGGTTCCTGGGAAAGCATGATCTCATCGTGAGGTTCCTGAAGGGGGCCAGGAGGATGAATCCCTCCAGGCCTCCCCTTGTGCCCTCTTGGGACCTCTCTATCGTCCTGGCTGGACTTCAGAGGGGCCCCTTTGAGCCGCTGGACTCAGTCGAGCTAAAGTTCCTGTCTCTTAAGACAGCGCTCCTGACCGCGCTCACTTCCATCAAACGGGTCGGGGACCTCCAGGTGTTTTCGGTAAGCGAAGAGTGCCTTGTGTTCGGGCCGGTCTACTCTCACGTTGTCTTGAGACCCCGGCCTGGATACGTGCCCAAGGTTCCCACCACGCCCATCCGCGATCAGGTGGTGAACCTGCAAGCACTGCCCTCGGAGGAGGCAGATCCAGCCTTAGCGTTGCTGTGTCCCGTAAGAGCATTGCGCATATACGTGACCCGTACCCGGAGCGTCAGAAGCTCCGAGCAGCTCTTTGTCTGCCACGGAGGGCAGCAGAAAGGGAAGGCTGTCTCCAAACAGAGGTTGGCCCACTGGATAGTGGAGGCCGTCGCCTTGGCGTACCAGTCGCAAGGCGAGCCGTGCCCCCTGGGGGTGAGGGCTCACTCCACCAGGAGTGTTGCCTGCTCCCATGCGTTGTCGCACGGCGCCTCTTTGGCAGACATCTGCAGAGCTGCGGGCTGGGCGACACTGAACACCTTCGCAAGATTCTACAATCTCCGCATTGAGCCAGTTTCTTCCCGTGTGTTGGGTAAGTAATGGGCGGGAAGAACTGGCCGGTGTCACGCTTGCTGCACCATTCCCCCTCACCCGGGGATACGAGCGCCTTTTTCGCCCCAGTTCAGTTCCCCGGACGGTGAACCCTGGTGGAATCCTCCAAGCACCCCCGACAGTCAGACTGGGCGGAGCAGTCTGGCGCCAGGCCCAGTGCTGGTGTTAGCTTGCCCGGGTCTCCGGTCAGCCCCTGTACTGGGCTAGGTGTTCGTATGGCCTGATTCCCCTTCGGGTAATCCCATATGTGTATTCTTCCACGGTAAGGTTTTCCTCACGGTAAACCCGTGTCTTCCCTGTGACAGAGCTTCCTCCCTACTCCTAGGTAGGATCTGCCCCAGAGTCCAGTCGTATGTAGTACTGCCTAAAGCCTGGGCCAGTCCATATCAGTGTCTCCACATGTTACCCTCCCTTCGGGCAGGATGTGGCCTCCGTAGTGCCCTTCTCTGGAAGGCTCGCTTACCTGCCGTTACGACAAGCTGTAACAACAAATAGGAAAGACCTGAAGCTGTCTTTCACTGAAGGTCGAAATCCCTTCCGATTCCGTGGGGAAAGGAACAGCGGCTTGGCTATCTCAAGGTTCAAGGTTTCTTTATTTGTCACATGATAAATTATACAGGGTATAATCAAAAGTGAAATGTAGTTCAAATCAGGTCCGCTCAGTGGACAGTGCAAAGAATTAAAAAAAAAAAAATATATATATAAAAAATAAAAAATAAAGTCAAAATTAAATTATATAAAAGTAACACCACACAAGAGTATATATATATATATATATAGGTAAAAAAAAGAAATAAGAAGTAAAATGTGCAATAGAATAAAGAAAAGTGCAAAACAGTAAAACAGTAAGATGTGCAAAACAAATTGGATGTGCAAAAACATTATATGGGACTTAATAAATATTAGTATAAACAGGAGGGATGAGAGGGATGTGCAACGGGTTGTACTGGGTATGCACACATAGCGGCAATATGGATGATGAGAATATGAATGTTTTGTTATTTCTTTTACAGATAATAATGAGTCTTGTGAAAGTTTATGGAACAGAGTTTGTGTTAAGGAGCCTGATGGCCTGAGGGAAGAAGCTCTTCCTCAGTCTCTCTGTCTTTGCCATCAAGCTCCTGTAGCGCCTGCCAGATGGCAGTAAACGGAAAAGATGGTTACCGGGGTGGTTTGAGTCTTTGGTGATTTTAGCAGCTCTGCTTCTGCAGCGTTTGAGGTAGATGCCCTGCAGAGAGGGGAGTGTAGATCCCGAGATGCGCTCAGCTAAGCGCACGACTCTCTGTAGAGCTTTGCAGTCCTGGTTTGTGGCATTATTATACCACACTGAGATGCACTGAGTCAGTACACTTTCTATGGCCCCTGAATAGAAAGTTTTCAGGATAGCTGGAGAGACCCTGAATTTCCTCAGCTCGGATATCTCCAGCAGCGATGTACTCAGTGGTCCCGGTGGGCACCAAGGTTAGCGAATTTGCACTGGAGCGGTAGGAAGGTTGCAACCTCTTGCATGGCATTTGTCTGTCACGCACTCGCTTGTCAACATCTGCATGCCACAAGGTTGTGACGGGGTTCAGCTTGTGGCGCTTTCCATAGGACCCCTATGTCGTCACGACATAACTCGTAGTGACCGACAGATAGGGAACGTCTAGGTTATGTACGTAACCCCTGTTCCCTGATGGAGGGAACGGAGACGTTATGTCCCCATGCCACAATCTTGAACCATCGCTGGTTGCCGGCGACTGCTCTCGCCCTCAGCGTAAAACCTAATGAGTGGATGCACCTGTCGCCTTTTTATACCCGTATGCACGGGAATGGCTCAGGTATGCAAAATCCACTAGCCAATTTCATTGGTGTTTTCTCTTAGTCAGAGATGTTCGGGGCTTCCAGGTAAATCCCCTATGTCGTCACGACATAACGTCTCCGTTCCCTCCATCAGGGAACGGGGGTTACGTACGTAACCTAGACGTTATGGAAATGGAACCAGTGTCTTTTGGAATAATTTATGTCAAACCTGTATGATGTCATATATCATGTGTCATATAAAACCATATAAACATATAAAAAGTGTTATTTTAGTATCACTGATATACTACAATATATTTATACAATATTTAGAATTATATTTTATATTTTTCATTTTAGTAAAAGTTGTATTAATTTTGTTGCAATTTCTTTTTTTATATTTTGAATTTTATTTTGTGATTTTCTGTTTTCATTTTAACTTCAGTAAAAGTTTTAGTAATTTTGTTGAGATTTTATCATTTTTATTAGTATGTCTATATAGTTTTTTTTTTTAATGTTTTGCTATTACTATTATTAAGTTTAAGATTATTTGATTTAGTTTTAGTTATTTTAGTAATTCAACTTAAACTGAACGAAAAGGAGAAATTTTGCCTCGGCAACAAGCTAAAAAATATCAATTTGAAAGTAAAAAAATTGAATTCAAGTAATGACAATACCATTAATGGCTTTAGTTTTAGTTAACAAGAATAGCTTTGAAACACAATTGGAAATGATACTTTAAAGCTGGAATTAAAATGATCTACGCTAAAGCCAGAGACATAGGAGAGCATCATTCTTATGAGATTGATATATTATTTTTAACAATAACAATAATAAATGTTTCTGTTGTCTCCTGCCTGTTTACATCACATTTTAATGCAACAACAGTATGATTACGTGCTCATATTTTATGTAAACCATTGGTGTCTGTGTTTTTCATAACAGAACCCAAACCAACTTTGGAGTTGTCTGATTTGGAGAGTCATCATTTTTGGTCTTCCATTCTTAAAAGAATAGTTCACACTAAAAAAATAATTTACTTGCCCTCATGTCCCTCCAAACCTATAAGACTTTTGTCTGTCTTTAGAACACAAATTAATAAATGTAAAATTTTCTCTCATAATCTTTTGTTAATCCATTGAGAGTCTAGATAATCGGTAGGTTGTATGGGTCTGGAACAACATGGAGAGAGTAAATTATGACCATTTTCATTTTTTGGTGAACTAACCCGTTAAAGAGCAGCCCTCCACGTACATGGACATTTGTGAGGTATGTGAATGTCATGTCTGTTTTAATGTTTCAGTAAAGAAGAAACTTTCTGAAAGCAATATATGCATTTAAACAATATTACATGCCCTCACACTAGTGTTGCCATTATAGCATTCTAAAGCGCTGTGGTAGACAGACATTAAACAACCACACACAAAAAAAACAGACTATTTACCTGTCCTTACTGATGTGGATGCACCTCTATCTGAAAATGGATGGTTTGATTAAATTTTTTTCTCTTTTTAGGCCACTCATGGAGAACAGGCGGTGACTGGGATGAATGCTGGTCAAAGAGGAGAATTTCCCCCAAACTGATGCAACAGTGGTTTTAAAGGAGGACACTGTCCTGGATGCTGTAAAAGATGTCACATGCTGTGCTGATGGGGCTTCTTCATGACTACATCAATTATGCTAAAGAGATCATGAAAATTGGCAGTGATGCATGATCTGTATTCATGGACTATGAAACAAACTGTAAGTGTATAATTTGTAAAAACCAAATGTTAAATGCTTGTTCTGTGTTGTTTAGTAGAAATGGAGTTTACACTCAGTCATTTATACATATGCTCACATTCTTTCACACACATATGCTTCTGTTAAATGTTATAACATCAGTGTTAATGTTGTGTTTTATTTCTGTACTCTCATTCCAGAATAGTTTGTAAAGAACTTGACTATTAACTAATTGTACAATTATTGTATAACAGTGTTTTTGTATATTTTTATACAATATATACAATTTACCAAAAAAGTAAATTTTTATCTTAAAAGTTATTCAACAAATGTTCAAGGCTTCATTTAAACTCAGTAGCTGTTAATGCCATACTTATCTGCATTTCTTCTTAACATGCATGTTACTTTTTGACTGTTTTCTCTTGTTGTTTTTAATAAATATTTACCTTTTTATAGTCATTCTGTAAAAGTGATATTAAAATTAACAAGATTTGTAGGTTTAATGTCTAGCTCAATTTGGGTTCATTTTAGCCTAGCAATGTAGTAATTATTAACCATAAAAAAGCAATCCAAATGACCCAAATTGGGCTGTTTTCAACCCAGCAGTTTTTAGTGTGTATACAAAACAACAGTGTGAATGACTATGTGACAAAATCTCTCCTTGTGTGTTATGTGTCGTATATCTTGTCCAAGACACACGAGTTGGAGTAACATGACAGTAGAGTTACTGGCACAAAATGGCACAGTTGCCTTATGTGGGTGAAATATCCCTTTAAGAAAAGTGTAGAGATGCAGGTTTCTGGTTATTCTGAGCATAGAGCATTCCAAAGTCACCGCTGTTCACCTGATCTGACCGTGTTACTGCAGAGGAAAGCAGCACGAATCACTGTGACAAAGAGGACGAGGGATTAAACCCAAGACACTGTTAAATAATGGAGTGGGAAAAAAAGTCAGAATCCCAACAGAGCTGTCGCCCTAATCTATAGTGCTTTTGTGCATGCATCAAACTTTAAAGACAAGCTAAAATGAGAGTCGTTTGAAGTTCTTTGACACCGGTGAGTAATAAAAGGTGAGACCTGAGATGGCCTGTCCTGGTAACACCCACGCTATGGCAAGTGAACACAATTATCTAATGTTTTTAAACCGACTGGTTATACAATTTATGTATAAAGAACTTCTTGTAACCTTGCATGCAATTTCACACCAAGGAAATATACACTCACCGGCTACTTAGGTACACCTGTTCAATTGCTTGGTAACACAAATTGCTAATCAGCCAATCACATGGCAGCATCTCAATGCAATTAGGCATCTAGATGTGGTGAAGATGACTTGCTGAAGTTCAAACCGAGCAGTTCAAAACCTTCAAACCTTTCTGTTTCACAAAAGGTTCTTCGTGGTGAAAGAATGTTCTTCAGTTTATAAAAAGGTAAGGAAGAGATGGCTCTTTAAAGAACCTTTGATTGAATGGTTCTTTGTGGAACCAAAAATGGTTCTTCTATGGCAGCAGTTCCCAATTCCAGTCCTCGTGCACATTTCGTATGTTACTCTTATCGCTTCAGATGTTTGTTCTATTCGAACTTAAGTGCCCTGCGAAGTAGACATCACAGGATATTCCGCCATGATTCCAGTTCGAAGCGAACGTATATATTGCATTCAAAGTGCATTGAAGTGTGCAAGATGTGAATTTAAATTGTATATATTTTTACAGAGGTATATGATGTCACACTCGTCCGTGCATAGAGACGTTGTGCAGCGCGAATCCATGAATTAATGTTCTGAAGTGAAGTAAACTTCAACGGATTTCCCCTGCTCAGGGAGTAAGGAGCAATGGACACTGTGTAGGAAGCATGTCAATTGGAACACAGTTCATGCACAGAGCGCACTTTTAACGAGGTGATTATCTGAATCAGGAGTGTTAAGTAAGAGAGGCATGCAAAATATGCAGAGCATGGGGGGGACTGGAATCGAGAACCGCTGTTTTATGGCATCGCTTGAAGAACCTTTTGAAGCACCTTTATTTCAAAGAGTGTACACTTGACCTGCAATGACCTCTAACATGTGGACAATATGGACTGGCTGATGGCTTGGGACCGGTGTGATAAATGCTCAGGGCAGTTGATGTCTTCGTCAATGGCCTGATTGGTCACACTGCAAAGTTATCATTCGCACGTGTTTTTACGTCATGCCAGGTTGAACAATCAAGCAATTTTAAAATATTTAGGTACAAGACCACATGGAGGAAAACTATATCCAGTAGTTTCATATCTTATCTTTTCTTTTGTCTGAAAACCACCAACAACACGCAAATACCGAACTTATGTGTTCTTGCGCTTAAACAGACAAATACACACAAAATGATGTCAAAATAACTGCCTTGGTGAGTATTCTCATAAACATAGTCAGTTTTGTCTTAACTGCAGTTAACTTTTGAGAAAGAAAATGTGTATCCAATATTGGGGGTAATGCATTTCAAGTAACCCGAGTTGCGTAAGTAGCTGACAGTTGCTAAATATTGTGCTAATGTAACCCCCCCCGACACGGGTCCGCACCAACTCATCGAGCGGGTCGCGAACCCGGGATTCCGGTGCGGGAGGCGGGCGCTCTAACAAGGAACGCCAAAGGCTACAGCCTCTAGCGTCAGTCGCTAGAGCACCTCTTTTGAGGTCAGGGGAGCGAGGTTTACACACAGCCCTTACTGGCATACATCCGTTACACTCACCCCCCTAAACCTCACTCCCGCCCGGGTCACGGCACCAATGTAACCCCCCCCGACACGGGTCCGCACCAACTCATCGAGCGGGTCGCGAACCCGGGATTCCGGTGCGGGAGGCGGGCGCTCTAACAAGGAACGCCAAAGGCTACAGCCTCTAGCGCTAGAGCACCTCTTTTGAGGTCAGGGGAGCGAGGTTTACACACAGCCCTTACTGGCATACATCCATTACACTAAAGTCGCGCTCGTCACGCGGGAGCTGATGGTAGAGGGCGGTTGATATTGAGGCGGCTCGCCACAAATAAATCAACGTATGGGAAACACTGGAGATTGTCTGTGGGAGTGTCGAAAGGGCGGCCCACCCAGCTAAAGGCTATGTGTGGGAAACACTGACAACTATCACTAAACAAAACCACAGCTGTGGATCATTCTGGTAACAACACAGTATTGTAAGAATTTGAACGGAGTCATTTTTATAAATTAAACTATTATTTTCTCTTGTGGACTACATGTAAACATCTTTATGTGAAATATATTATTCAGGTCAGTACTAAATAAACAACAGCATGCATTTTGTATGACCCCTCTTACTCGGTAAAATAATCAACATTTTGCAAATTCTGCAAGGTGTATGTAAACTTTTGACTTCAGCTGTATATAATCAAATAATTTGAAAATAAATAATTTGAAATTCATTTATTTCATACTATGTATACTACAAAAACATTTACATGTTTGCAGTAAGTACTTAATACAAAGATCCTGTAATTATACTTTTAGCATGCTAAACTGGTATACTTAAAGTCTGCTACATTTAAATTTTGTGCTTAATGCACTTTAATTGTGCGGAAGTAGTGCTGAAGTCCCACTAAAGATGAAGTGAAGCATATTCGATTGTGCTAAAGTGGAACTACTGCAAGCATACTTCATTATTCTAAGATCATACAATCCTCATCAATAGCGACATTAAAACATATGTTAGGCTTAATATTAAGAAATCTGCGCTGTGCACAAGAAGTACTCCAAATAAAGTTTCATTATAATTTTCATATTAGTAAGCTTCGAGCAATATGTCAGTAAATATTTGAATAGATTTCAACTATACTTAGCATTAAATAAATGTATTTTAAATATATTACTTTACTACTAGGGGTGGCTGCAATAGTTGCTAATTTGTACTGCTCTTGGTAGATTGTGTTGGTCATCATTGAAATAATCTGGCTGTAGATCAGTAGATCACTGGACCTTTTAGATTTCTTATTTTCACAGCGAGTGTCAACACCTATTGAGAATAGTCAGTTGGTATCAGCTTAAAGAAATCACAAAAAAAAGAAATATTCCTCAAGTTACACAGCAAACACGTAAAAACCCAGATGGACCTATAAATGCTGTCATGCTAATGTTTGCAAACACACCTGAACACGCATGCTTTGAAGCCAGAGGGTAGATTTTGAACATAGAGGGTGATAGAGCCTACCTGTGTGGACTTGTCTTTCATGCACGAGGGGCTGTGCAGGTGGGATTCACGTGGCCACTGCCCTATCAGGTAGGGCCCGGTGATAGCACCCAGAGAGGAAGTCCGTCTGATAGTAACTGTGCTCCGCACCTGTTGCGACTTTGACCTCTCAACTGCCATAAAGAACAAACAGAAAGAGAAACAGATGGGTGATGAGCAGATGGACTGTGGTGGTGGCAGTCCTAAAGTTATTTCCCCATAAAATACTAAAATGCATAAAATGCACACGTAAATACTACACATTCTCAAAATCAACTAACTAGTCGGTTTCCTGAACTGTTTGTTGAAACCATGTCCAACTCAAGTTGGTCTTGGATTAATTTGTTCACTGATCGCATTATGTATCCTGGGATCGCCTTAGGCAAAAAGGATCATTTACATACTATAAAGTATACTAAAAGGGATACTGTTGTTAAAAACAGTAAATGAAAACTGTTGCTGGAAAAAAGGATAAGAAAAGTGCATTTAAATTGTACTGATATGCCCTTGTAGCATACCTCAAATATTAAATATATACATATACATATACATATATATATATATATATATATATATATATATATATAACTGTACTTTCAGGTTATATAATATCAATTAAATAATACTAAAGTATAGTAAAATATAAAATTGTACTATTTAAAAATAGTAATAATAGTAATTATTTAAAAATAAAAGTTTTATTTTGAAGTACATTTTAAATCATGTTTTATTAATATTCCTATGCTTTAAAAGACACTAGGGGTGCAATGGATGGAAACATGCACACAAAGATTAAAGTTGTTGATACTGGTTTCATTTGTGTGGTAACAGCCTAAATGTGTATTATCTTAATTGACTGATTAAATGTAACCATTTGGCTTAAAAGATGTACACTTTTAGAAAAAAATTGCATTATTAAAGGTAAAAATCTATTTAAACTTAAATGAAAAGATTAATTAATCACTGATGTGAACTGACCACACAGAATATCAAGAATATCAAAAACTCCAGCTGTCCACGGTAGTCAGATATCAGCACAATAACACACTCTGCAAAATATCGTCTAATTATCGTTATCGAAAAAATCCCCAAAAATATTGAGATATAATTTATTTTTAATATCGCACACCCATAAGTATCACAAGTCTAAACAAACAGCACGTGCTGTCAGTGATTTCCATTTCTAGAGGCCGCTTTCGTACTGTATATTGACAGCGAAGCTTAAGCCGCTCCAGCAACGGACGCAACCCGGAAAAAAACTATCAGCATGGATTTTTGCCGATAACCGATATGTCGGTCGATCTCTAGCATTAAATTAAAATATTTTAAAACATTGCCTTTTGTGTTCTGCAGAAGAAAGAAAGTTGTATTTTGAAAGACATAAGGCGAATAAATAATTACAGAAAATAATTTTTCAGGTGAACAATCCCTTTACACGGCAGCGTAATTACACTGACTACATTTTGAAACGTGTCAATGACTACTTTACATGGACATCAATAATCCGATTTTAATACAATTAAGACAACAGTCTGATTAAGAGAGTCTACCATGTAAACAAATATTTTTGATTACCTTAATCCGGCTAAAGTCATAATCAAAGTAAACACAAATCGAATTAAGACATGTGGAGTATTCCTATTTTAGTTGCACTATTGAAGTGCAGTACAGACATGTAAACACCTTAATCAAACTATTACCATCATGTAGGACTATTCGCCACAGGATACACACACGGCAGTGATCAACCGCTTGATGGCAAATAAAATAGCTTCAATGCCACCGTCATCTGAATGCAGGTAAAAATAATTAACTGCACTTAAAGCTTTCATTAAATAAAAAATGAAACACTCAAAACTAGGGGTCGACCGATATGTGTTTTTCAGGGCCGATGCCGATACCGATTATTACAGATCCAGTAGACCGATAACCGATATTTTGAACCGATATACGTGTCTGGTGTAAAAATTCAAAAGAATGCCAAAATTAATAATAACAAGAGCTCTGACAAAAAACGTTCTTTAAATGCTTTTAAACATGTCTTTAATTCTGAAAACTGTTGATAACAACAACATTTCCGTTGGTTTTAATTTACAGTAAAGTGCAAATGAAGGCATAAAACATTCATTTAATTTATCTTTTAATCAAATGAGAGTTAGACTTTATTTTTGGCAAACAAATGAGTTTACTATTAAAATTAAAACATGGAAGAAATAGCATATTGTGTGATTATTCTCAACAAAAGTTGTAATAATTGTTGTAGTTGTATTACGTATACAGTAATATATTCGGCTAAACCGAACTTATATTTTGACAGGTTGCCATGAGGACCTTTTAAGTTTCTGTAGCCTATGTATATATGATATGACGTTCGTTTTACTCAAATGAAACGGTCAAATGCTCATGAAGTGACTCTCCGAGCAGTTCTGGGGATGTTGTTCATGTATTTATGTCCTCATTTAGTGAGACGGCAGACGCTGAAGTCACTGCGAGCATCACACGCTCGAGTATGTATGTGTGCAGTAAATGAAACCGCACGTCTGTGTCATTCATTAACAGAGATGCAGAACATGCAGGATTCATATTTAAAGTGTTTTTGCGGCTTAATATTTATAGATACTAGTCCATAGCGCGAGTCGATTTAAGTGTACTGACCTACTTTTGATTAATTCATCCAAACTTCGACAAATTCCGTGACATTCCGCGTTATACGGTAAATTCCATTATATGACTGCATTCGCGATTCCGCCCGCATTTTCATCGCATCATGGGTTATATTGAGGTGTTTTGCAACTTCAGTGTAGTGGATTGTGATTTATTGCAATCGTATTGTACCTTTGAGAGACAACTGATGCGTGATCACTGAGGCAGCTACTGTTAGCAAGTGCTTTCGGTGTGAGACTGCCTTCAGTTTTCTGCGTTGATTGGTCGGACTCGTGACTCTCTACATATCAGATGAGCGGTGGGCGGAGATTGCTCAGGCCACAGAGTGTTGAGCTCAGACAGGCTGCATCGAGACAAATAGAGCATTTAAACATTAAATAATTTCACCTGTATTATTTATTCACCAATAAATAATGTCACCTGTAAATAGTATGTTTGTTTGCATAAAAATATCTGCAAATCTGTTTTGAAAATGGCCGATATCGATAATCGGTAAAATGCTTAATATCGGCGCCGATAATCGGTCGACCCCTACTCAAAACTGTGGCATCATCACAAAGATGAAATATGTTTATACGTTAAATTTTGGAGGGGACGTCGGACAATGTCATGTGGGGACGTAATGACGCATACCATTAATCAATCTATGCACTATAACATGTAAAACGGGAACATGAAATAATTATTCTAAAAGCAACTCATGTAAACACCTTAATCTTAATATTGTCTTATTCAGAATAAGGTAAATAATTAGATAACTGTTGTCCATGTAAATGCAGTCAATGTTAAGAATGTACCTTTTATGCCTTAACATGCTGTCTAGAAAGGCACTATGTAATCAATGTCTTATCAGCCACTCAGGTGCTCATAGCCTATTTACCGTAGAGGTAGACGGGCTGCAGATGCGGGTTAACTTGTTTGTGCTTGGTGTTTAAGCAGAACATCAATCCTTGACACACCTGATAAAAATACCTCATGCACATCCCTCAGCCCACAAAGATGAAGGAAGAGGACAAACTGGGTCAAGGGCACACAAACTTATCTAACCAGTGACAGTCATAGCGTGACACTTTCCTATAGCAGAGATGACAATATTTACACCTCTCTATGGCACTGTGAATACATCATCAGGTCCATGGATCACTTTTATGGCTTTCAAAAGACAAACTTAGGTATCGGTGTACACAAGGCAGCTGCAGGCAAACTGCTTATGTGTTTATGAAAAAGTAAGTACTTGGAAAGTAAAAATAAAGCCCTGCTGAAAAGATGCATTACAATTCACCAATACCATTCATCCACCATACCACCAATTTCCATCAAGCCCATCAAAAACTTGATGGTCAACAGTATTGACATGCTGGACCACCAGACTAACATTAACCAGCATAATCCAGCTTGGACACGCATGAATCCAGACAAACTGGTGAACTGTGTCCTTTGAACTGTTGACTTTGCAACTTCTCGTCCTGTGATTTAATCTCAAAAAGCAATAACAATAAACACGTAACTAGTCGTTGGATAACTTCAGTCATCCTGTCTCATTCCCATCAACCATATTCTCTACAACATTTTTTTATTTTAATGTTAACAGCATGGCTATGCTGGTCCACCAGCTAGACTAGCACAAGCCAGACTGGAGCAGCATGGAAATTCAGGATGAATCCAACTGGATAACTTTGCATCGTTGACATGTTAACAAGTTGAAGTCTGGTGAATTCATGGTGAATTTCATTGTTTATTTGCTTCTGTTCAACACCACTACTAATATACGCCCTAGGTAAAACGGCTCTAGCCAAGTAGTTGGCTGTTGAATGACTAAAGAGCAATTCTGCATTTTATCACATTTATGTGTTTCTGTACAACTACACTAATAGACTAGTCAGTTGTTGGAGGACTAGTGAAATATTCTATATCCCTTCATCCCTATCAACCAGATTCAATACCAAAGTTTGGCTGGTCAACAGCATGGCTATGCTGGACTATCAACTAGAGACTAACGCTAACCGGCATAATCCAGGCTTGACAAACATGAACCCAGACCAACTGGTGAACTTTATGTCCTGTGAACATTTGACCTGCAACTTCTAGTCTGGTGAATCATCATCTCAAAAAGCAATTTTGAAATGTATCTGATTTATAGATCTGTTTGCCATAATACACGTACTAGTCAACTTCACTAACAACAAAACTGGATGTTGGATGGCTAATAGGCCATCCTGTCCCGTTCCCATCAATCGGTGTTCCTGTGTGGCTCAGTGGTAGAGCATTGCGTTAGCAGCGCAAAAGGTTGTGGGTTCAATTCCCAGGGAACACAAATTAAAAATGTATATCCTGAATGCACTTGTAAGTCGGTTTGGATAAAAGTGTCTGCTAAATGCATAAATGTAATCATATTCACTGGTAAAATTTGGATTTTGATTGTCAACTGCATGGCTATGTTTGTCCACCAGCTAGACCAGCATAGAAAATCAGGATAAATCCAGACCAGTTGGTGAACTTTTTATCCTTAAACTGTTAGCAAGTTCAAGTCTGGTGAATCATCTTGAATTTCATCATGTTTGTTTGTTTTCTTCTGTCCAATCCCACTACTTGTAAACTCAGTGGTCAAAAATCCTACCAAGTAGTTGGCTGTTGGATGAGTATTTATCCATCCTTTCAACCAAACATTTTGAACACTTACAAACAACTTCTATTCTGGTGGATCACTTCAAAAGAGCAATTTGGCATTTTATCACAACGATTAGCTTCTATATAACTAACATTGATAAACTAGTCAGTTGTTGGTAGGGGTGTGTGATATTGAAAAAAACATTTTTTTTTTTTTTTTTTGTGTTATTGTGCTGATATCTGACTACAGCTGCAGTTAGGGTTAGAAGTTTCATCTGAAGTGGCATTTAGATGTATTTACACACTGTTTAATGCAGGTCAGAGGGACATGGAGTGATAGTAGGCCAGCTTGTCACAACTAGCAAAGTTTGGCTGATCCACTTGACTAACACTAACCAGCATAGCCTGGAGTAGGATGGATATTCAGGTACAATCTGCATTCTTGCCCTGTTGACCAGCAACTTCCAGTCTGGTCCTCTAAAAAGAACAATTTAGCATCTTGTATCACACTTATGTGCATTTGTCCCCGCACACTGAAAGTGACTTTCGACAGGAAGCATCTTAAAGAGAAAACTCAGTACATTAAATGTGCGATTACTCTGTGACCCGAGCCGACTGCTTATTTTACAGCTACAATGTTGGTTCACACAATAGGCTGTTTTAAGCCTGATGAAGTCTCTCTAGTTGCAGGTTGCCAAAAGCTGTTCACACGGTGTTTGCATGGTGTGAAGCCCATCAGAAGAGTAAAGCAAGCATCAAGTGAAACCAACAGAGACATTAATAAATAAACTGAGAGGAGAATAAAGGAGATGAGACGATAAAGTCTGATGAGTAAATGTCAGAGCAAGCGGGCAAAATGTAAACCCCATGCTCTCAGATATGCGGTGTAAATAATTAGATCTAAGGTACTAGGCAGGATTCGCAGAATGAGATTACGACTAAAAGACAAACACGTGTATGAGAGATGGTGTGGACACGGAGAGTGACTTGTTGCTTGCTATGGTGACAAACATGGTCATTCGGAGCAAAGCTAATGGATTACAGTCCATTCTAGAAGAACATATTTAGACTTGGCCCTTATCTCACTGTGTACTTTTTAGGAAGTACCTAACTAGAGACCGTTAACTCCTTGTGAAGTCCTGTCGAGCTACAAAATAAAGGGATTTCAACAGCAAGCTCAATATTTTTAGTAACTTTAAAACCAGTAATTGTCACAAAGCGCATTGTTATAAGTGTTTCTGTGGCTGAGTGGTAGAGCATTGCGTTAGCAGCGCAAAAGGTTGTGGGTTCAATTCCCAGGGAACACACATACTAACAATACATTTATAAACTGAATGCACTGTAAGTCACTTTAGATAAAAGCGTCTGCTAAATGCATAAATGTAAATGTAAATAAAGAAGTCGTTCATTCAGAAAATCACACGGTAAGTTATTTTAACTTCTTCCAGAAGTTAATGAGTTTATGTAACTCATAAATCATCTCAGGTTACATATGTAACCATAGTTCCCTGAGAATAGGGAACGAGACGCTGCGTCCTCTAGAGGGCGCTATGGGAACGCCTTCAGCGTGACCGGTGTCTGAAGCATGATTACAAACACCCAATGCACTTGACATTGGCAGGTGGACGTCTGCGGGCATAAAAGGGTGCCTGTGGAACACATCATCCTCTTTTTTTCAAAGGGGACGCTGACAGGAATGCCCGAAGCATGGCCAAGAGACGCAGCTTCTCGTTCCCTATTCTCAGGGAACTATGGTTACATATGTAACCTGAGACGTTCCCTTCCGAAAGGAACTTCTACGCTGCGTCCTCTAGAGGGTGCTATGGGAACGCTATGCCAACGCCGCCATGCTGAGAGAAAGAGTGTCCAAAAGCTGGATTCCTAAGTCACAGACTCGAGGAACACCATCCCTGCCCAGCAGAACTAGGGTCAAAAAACCCTGTTCAGGCCAGCTCAAAGCTCGCCATCAAAGACTAGCTCACAAGAGTATGGCTCTCGGAGTGGAAGTCTCAGAAAGCGACTCTCTAGATTGAGAGGAGATTTCTACACTCGACGCTATGAACAGCTAGTGAGGCTCAGGACAGAGCATGCACGCAGTACTGCCTAAGCGGAGCTCTGGAGAGTGAAGGCTTAGGCAGAATGACTCTCTAAAGCGAGAGAAAACCTAGCAACATTCGATCCAGGTAGGGGAACTCCCAGAGAGGAGGTCTCAGCATAGTGAGAGGAGACCTGGCTACACTCAACGCCAAAGGCAGTTAGTGAGGCTCAAGAAAGAGCCTGTGCATAGTGCTGCCTAAGCGGAGCACTAGGGAGTGGAGACTTCAGCAGAATGACTCTCATTCTCATGCTGAGAGGAAGCCCAGCAACACTCAACCCTAGTTGGGGGGCTCTAGAAGTGGAGGTCTCGGCATACCGACCCTCTAAAGCGAGAGGAGACCAGACTGCACTCAGCGCAAAAGACAGCTAGCGAGGCTCATAATAGAGACTACATACTAATGGTGCTGCCTAAGCGGAGCTCTGGAGAGCAGAGGCTTCAGTAGAATGACTCTCTTAACGAGAGGAAGCCTAACACTCGATCCAGGTAGGGGAACTCCTTAAGAGTGGAGGTCTCAACATAACGACTCTCTAATTGAGAGGAGACCTGGCTATACTCAATGCCACAGGCAGTTAGTGATGCTCAAAAAGTGCCTCCTATTACTGCCAGACGGAACTCAGGAGAGTGGAGGCCTCAGCAGGACGACTCTCTAAACGAGAGGAGGCCTAACAGCACTCAACCTTAGTTGGGGGCTCTCAAGAGTGGAGGTCTCAGCATACCGACTCTCTAAAGCGAGAGGAGACTGGACTATACTCAGCGCTAAAGACAGCTAGCGAGGCTCACAATAGAGACTACATACTAATGATGCTGCCTAAGCGGAGCTCTGGAGAGCAGAGGTTTTGGTAGAATGACTCTCTTAAACGAGAGGAAGCCTAACACTCGATCCAGGTAGGGGAACTCCTTAAGAGTGGAGGTCTCATCATAACGACTCTCTAATCGAGAGGAGACCTGGCTAAACTCAACACCACAGGCAGTTAGTGATGCTCAAAAAGAGCCTACATTCTCCTATTACTGCCAGAGATGGAGCTCTGAAGAGTGGAGGCCTCAGCAGGACGACTCTAACGAGAGGAAGCCTAACAACACTCAACCCTAGTTGGGGGGCTCTTAAGAGTGGAGGTCTCAGCATACCGACTCTCTAAAGCGAGAGGAGACTGGACTACACTCAGCGCTAAAGACAGCTAGCGATGCTCACCGTAGAGACTACGTACTAATGGTGCTGCCTAAGCGGAGCTCTGGAGAGCAGAGGCTTCGGTAGAATGACTCACTTAAACGAGAGGAAGCCTAACACTCGATCTAGGTAGGGGAACTCTCAGAGTGGAGGTCTTGGCATAGTGAGAGGAGACCTGGCTACACTCAACGCCAAAGGCAGTTAGTGAGGCTCAAGAAAGAGCCTGTGCATAGTACTGCCTAAGCGGATCTCTAGAGAGTGGAGGCTTCAGCAGAATGACTCTCTAACGAGAGGAAGCCTAGTAACACTCAACCCTAGTTGGGGGGCTCTTAGGAGTGGAGGTCTCAGCATAACGACTGTCTAAAGCGAGAGGAGACCTGACTACACTCAGCGTTAAAGACAGCTAGCGAGGCTCACAATAGACACTACGTAATAATGGTGCTGCCTAAGCGGAGCTCTGGAGAGCAGAGGCTTCAGTAGAATGACTCTCTTAAACGAGAGGAAGCCTAACGCTCGATCCAGGTAGGGGAACTCTCAGAGTGGAGGTCTTGGCATAGTGAGAGGAGACCTGGCTACACTCAACGCCAAAGGCAGTTAGTGAGGCTCAAGAAAGAGCCTGTGCATAGTACTGCCTAAGCGGATCTCTAGAGAGTGGAGGCTTCAGCAGAATGACTCTCTAACGAGAGGAAGCCTAGTAACACTCAACCCTAGTTGGGGGGCTCTTAGGAGTGGAGGTCTCAGCATAACGACTCTCTAAAGCGAGAAGAGACCTGACTACACTCAGCGTTAAAGACAGCTAGCGAGGCTCACAATAGACACTACGTAATAATGGTGCTGCCTAAGCGGAGCTCTGGAGAGCAGAGGCTTCAGTAGAATGACTCTCTTAAACGAGAGGAAGCCTAACGCTCGATCCAGGTAGGGGAACTCCCAAGAGTGGAGGTCTCAGCATAACGACTCTCTAATTGAGAGGAGACCTGGCTACACTCAGTGCCAGTGGCAGCAGTTAGTGATGCTCAAAAAAGAGCCCACATTCTCCTATTACTGCCAGAGACGGAGCTCTGAAGAGTGGAGGCCTCAGCAGGACGACTCTCTAACGAGAGGAAGCCTAACAACACTCAACTCTAGTTGGGGGGCTCTTAGGAGTGGAGGTCTCAGCATACCGACTCTCTAAAGCGAGAGGAGACCGGACTACACTCAGCGCTAGAGAAAGCTAACAAGGCTCACAATAGAGCCTACACGCCAACAGTGCGGTCTAAGCGGAGCTCTGGAGAGCGGAGGCTTCAGCAGAATGACTCTCTTAAATGAGAGGAAGCCTAGCAACACTCGATCCAGATAGGGGAACCCTTACGAGTGGAGGTCTCAGCATAACGACTCTCTAAAGTGAGAGGAGACCTGACTTCACTCAGCGTTAGCGCCAGCTAGCGAGGCTCACAATAGAGCCTACATACTAAGAGTGCAGTCTAAGAGGAGCTCTGGAGAGCTGGGGCTTCAGTAGAATGCCTAGTAACACTCGATCCTTGTTCAGGAGCTCTTAAGAGTGGAGGTCTCAGCATAACGACTCTCTAAAGTGAGAGGAGACCTGACTACACTCAGCGCTAGAGAAAGCTAGCAAGGTTCATAAAAGAGCCTACACACCAATAGTGCGGTCTAAGCGGAGCTCTGGAGAGCGGAGGCTCCAGCAGAATGACTCTCTTAAATGAGAGGAAGCCTAGCAACACTCGATCCAGGTACAGGAGCTCTTAAGAGTGGAGGTCTCAACATAACGACTCTCTGAAGTGAGAGGAGACCTAACTACACTCAGCGCTAGAGAAAGCTAGCAAGGCTCACAATAGAGCCTATACACCAATAGTGCGGTCTAAGCGGAGCTCTGGAGAGCGGAGACTTCAGCAAAAGGACTCTCTTAAATGAGAGGAAGCCTAACAACACTCGATCCAGATTAAAAGATACACTAATTTATTTATTTTTTAGCTTGCAAGCGCCCCTAGGGGGCATCGACGCATATCCGCACTCGTGCCTCCCTTCGATGTCAGCATAATAAACATGCTTATACCGATGGATGCGGGCTGAATATGGTTTATCCCATGCCTACATGATCTCACTATGAAGATCTGGAAGGAATGGGAGGCTCAGGGAAGCTGGAAGGTTATGCCAGAGAGAGATCACTCATCAAGTCTACTGTGAGCCACTTCCCCTTTTCCGTGCCTCCACTGTAGGTCTACCAAGCAGAAGCGCACGCTTCATAACCTCCAGCAGCTCTACATCGCGGGGCAGACAAGCTGAGAAGGCTCAGAAATATCCTCTCCGCCTTCATCAGCCCACCATGAGCCAGCAAAGCACTTCCTGCTGAATCAGAAGATGTAACAGACAATACATCTTCCTCCCGCAGTTTACTCTCGTCAGCCGCTGTCGAGCGCGAGATTAAAAATTCCTCTCTCAAACTCGTTCGCAAGCTCCATCTGCGATCGCCACAAACTCAGTCTCTTCACTGCCTCAGCAGCGGCTGGACCCGAGCCGCGGGGGGCAGATGATCGCCCCAATTCTCTCGAGAAAAGGGACAAACGAGAGCGGAGCTTTTCCCAAAGAAAAAGGCTCACAATGAATGCACTCCATTCCCTCGAGAACAGAGCGCGCTTGCTTTTTGCCCAACGCATAAGTCGTGTGTGTCATCTGGTGTCAGAAACGCTGACATGGATCGGCACACCTCCTAAAGCGTTTCATAATACTCACACTTCAGAAACAAAGTCCCCTGAAGACAAAAAGAGGATGATGTGTTCCACAGGCGCCCTTTTATGCCCACAGACGCTCATTAGCTTGCATCATAGGCATCCACCTGCCAATGTCAAGTGCATTGGGTGTTTGTAATCATGCTTCAGACACCGGTCACGTTGAAGGCGTTCCCATAGCGCCCTCTAGAGGACGCAGCGTAGAAGTTCCCTTCTGAAGGGAAATAAAGATTTTAGACCTGTATTTCATGTTATGAATTTATCTGATTTTCATGACATGCATTCATTTAAATGTATATTAAAGGAAATTGTAGGTTATCATTGGTTAAAGGAATATGAACCCTAACAAACAAGAGTGCAATGACAATGATGTACTTACAATACAACAAATGCTAAAAATTTAGCTTTTATACAAATATTTCTCAAAATTATTTTCTGAGTTAATCAACAGGGGTTAACATGTGTTTAACAAATATCATATAATTTAATAATGTTTATATTAATGTACAGCATTATAAATCAGTCATTTTAGTACTGAATATTTATGAAAATATGCAATATCTCTGTTCAGATGTGATGTGATAAAAAAGCTAAAGAGAGGGAGTAAATGACAAATAACATGTTAAGTAAGAAGTTGTAAAACGAGCTTATGCAGAGTTTTTGTATCAAAGTTTGGCTCTGACATCTGGACTCAGGCCAGATATAGCAGTGCATTCACAAGATCTGTTAAAAACAACCTCACTGCTGACTGTGTTAACAGAGGAATTGGTCAAGTGAAAAGCATTAAACATTTGAATTATCAAGTTTAAATGACAAAATACTGTATGTCCAAATGATATTCAGTGATGTTCAAAAGGTATGACATCAAATGTATTGATTACTGTTGCCTGGCAGCTATGCAAAACTTCTAGAAGTTGCTACGACAAACAAAATGTTTACTGAAACAGGAAGAGGGGTAAGATATATGGTTTGTCTTTTTAGCCTTTGGTTTATGGCAGAAACACTTGGTAAAACCTTGACTTACTAGTAACTGGCAAGTGACACTTTACTGTACACAGAAGCTGAATTTGACAGTTTTAATTGTTTTTAATGGGAGTTTTCTAGGATTTTTAGGAACATTCAGGATAATTTTAAAGGAATAGTTGACCCAGAAATTAAAGCATTCACTCACCCTCATGTCATTCGAAACCTGCATGAGTTTATTTCTCCTAGGATTATATTTTAGTGCATGACCCTCAGCAACCTAAAAAGGCTCATTTGTACTGCATATTTGTACCATATTTTAACATATTGTAGCATGTATGCTAAATGCTATGTCAAAGCTTCAACCTGTAATTACTGTTAAAATTTTTTAAACCAAACTGTGCAATGCATTAGAAATGCACACTATAAAACCTAAAGCTTGAAGCAGTCAGATTGGTGTGGCCCTCAGCATTTGCAAAAAAAAAAAAAGGTTATTCTTCTCCCATTCTAGCTATGCTTATTTGCACGTCAAGCTAGTATTGTTAAACACGAGGTGGCCGAGGTTGACTTGGCGTGTGGTTTGACTTGCCCAAATGTTGCTCAGTGAGTGTGGAAGGCATTTGCTCAGGGAGGCCTGGCACTGGACTGCTTCCTCTCAGCCTATTTTACAGTTTCCCGAGAGCAGATGGAAAGAGGAGAGCCACTGACACCCCCACAGCAGGGCAGGGCCGACAGATTGAGAGATGGAAAGAGAAATATCTTCACTTCATCTTTGCCTCTGACTGCTTTAGAGCAGTGGCGGCTGCTGGTCTTTCAAAGAGTGGAAGCTCATTTTCGGCCAACATCATAAAAATTGTACATTTATTTATACGTAAATTCTGCAGTTCCTTTTCAAGAAAATGTTCTAGCCTACTGTATGTATGAATGAATGAATGAACAAACCATCTACAAAATATATTAAACTCGACGGAGGAAATGTGGAAATTAGGTTAAACTGAAACAAGGAATGTGGTGTGAAATTGTGTGAAATATACGATGAAGGTTGCAGCAGTTTGTCTTTCGACTACACATGCAAAATCCGCGATGGGACTGAGTTGGAAATGGAGACAGAGTGATACGCGTCATAATCTGAAGACCACGCCCACGCCCACACCAACCGTCTCTTTGCATTGCGAGAAGCTGCCGCCTCCTTGTCATTTATTTATAACAAAAAAAAAAAAAAAAAATGTCTAAAAGCTGATATGTGACAATGTGTATAGAAAACAAGCTAAAAACAATAAATACGCTTTTATAAGCTGTCGACCCCAAAAAGCAGCGTTTTAGGACATAAAAGTGGATTAAAAGAGATGACAGACCCTCCAATCATCACGCAGACGCTCGGAGTCCGGGCCAGCCCACTCCTCCATTCATCCCAGAGACGCTGAGCGTCCGTGGGCGGGACATAATCGCAGCATTATCCAATGACCGTCTTGTTTCTAAGCACTGAAAAAACTGTTTAAAGCAGCCCCATTGAAGTCAATGGACGCTGGGCTTCAACAGAGTAATGCACTGTACGCTACGGGAATGAATGAGAAGGAAATCGAGTCAGCCGACCTAAGTAGCTGATTCTGAACGAAATTGTTTTCGTTCGAGATGAACGTGTTTAACGCATTTTTAGTCAATAAAATGTTAACATAATAGTACATATATTTGACCATTCATTTTTTGACAATTATAGGGGAAGCTGAGCTTCCCTTGCAGTCTTAAAGAAATCGTGTCTGCTTTAGAGCTACAACTAACTGACAACTTAAAAAAAAAAAAATCAAACAAACAGTCTCTCCTGTATCTGAAAGCTTGAAGTGTCTACTTTCAAATGAATGAATTCAAATCGAAAACAAATATTCTCTGATTATGTAATTCGTATGAAACTACACAAAACAATTATGGGTTATTTTTTAACCCAAAATGCTGGGCTAAGTCTCTTTTTGTTGGGTCATTTTATCACATTTTAAACACTGTTGGGTAGTTTTCCAGGTGTTGAGTAAAACCTGCTGGGTTGCAACGCTGGGTTGTTTCAGCCCAGCACTGAGTTATTTAATGACCTTCGCACCTAGAAGATGTTTAAATCGCTCCCCTGACTGTCATTTTGAAAGGACAGCGGAGCAAAGCCATTGGTTTCAACTGTTTATTTATTCCACGGTCTGTCTGAAAACTGGATTCTGATTGGCTGGAAGGTATGCAGTATAACTGTTTAATGCACAGGTAGTTCCGAGTAAGTTTAATCGCTGTTCTAATGAGAGAGAGAGAGAGAGAGAGATTGCAGATTGTGCGAAAAGGGTCTGGCTGGTTCATGTTCTGCTGTTCTGTAGCCACGGATTTGCAGGTCTTGTCTTTTTATCCTACAGATGACTTGCAGGACCCTGTTCGTTATTGTACTAAATTAGTTTTAATCGTTTAACCGCCACAGCGTCTTGTCTCCGTTGGCAATGCACACGATTCGTGTCGAATACAAGTGACGACGCAAGTAGCGGAAAGTGCAAGTCGCGATTGCAAGTGACATTGTAATTTTATTTAGTTTATTTTTTCTTGTCTTCACCACAAGAAATGTAAATGTAAAATGTTTAGAGATTCAAACAAAAACAAAAAAATCAATAAATGGAACAAAATAAAAAAGACTGCAAGTGACATCACTCGCGGAAGCGCAAGTGTCTGAGGGTGCAAGTCTGAGAGTGCAAGTGCAAGTGCAAGTCTGCAGCCAGATCCTATTGGATTGTGCTGCACACACACAAACACACACACACACTTCCACAACTTCCAACACTTCCTTGCGATTTTTATTAATACTAGATCGCTACATTATATTCCCCAGCAAAGAGGTGATAAAATAAAAGAGGTGATAAAATAAAAAAGTTATTTTTCGCTGTTTTTGAAGTAATTATTTTGTAGAGAGAGACGCGCAGATGCAGCAAGCAGGTATCCTCTCTCTCTCTCTTTCTCTCAATAATTAGTTTAAATAAATGTGGTCTTACCGCACTTGTTCATCTCTGTCTGATTTGAAACTGGCAGAATGCTAGCGCTAACTGATGAAAATAACTGTAATTTTTACCCATTCGTTCAAATATTGCGCTGCAAAGAGCAAGACAATTTTAACTTGTCTACTACTTCGTAAATGACCATGGAATAAGCAAGATAATCAACGGCTAGCCGTGCATAAAAGATTTTAATCCTCCGCTTCGCGTCGGGCGGTTCTTTGCCACCACGTCGTGCAGTAAAATCCTTTAATGCACGGCTAGCAGTTGATTATACCTAATTTAATGTTTTCATTAATAATTATTTTAAATTGGCAGAATTATTACTTTTTCGCGACAACAATATTGTTAAACTTCTACAGGCCAACATCGGTTATGTTAAACGACGGCCATGCTACATGTAACGTACTCGCAAAGTCGTGTTAAGGTACGTGAGATGACAGATTATTACGGTTTCATTAAGTATCAGACAGTCATGGAAGGCTGAAATATGTGAATATCTGCAAAAATAGAGGAAAGAGTCGTTTCTGTCACTGAAAAGCGAATTTAACAAAGTGAGTCAAATGAGTTAAAATAAGTGAATGCGACTTTCTGCTCTAATGTAAGCGCCTGCACTTGTCCATATCGACATGTAAATCACATACAAAGTGCATACAATGTCATCGGACCGCAGGTCTAAAAGAACTGAAGATCCGATTAAAATAAACCGGTTCATCAATTCTCGAACAAAGTGATTCCCCGAAAGGAATCGACGTCTAGGGCCGATACTAGGGGTGGGCGATATGACCAAAATCTTATACCACGATATGACAAATTTTATATCACGATAACAATATATATCACGATATAGTGATTTTTTTTCTTTTAAAAAGGTTTGTATTATATTAAAATGTTTAATACCATATAATTTTTATAATCCTTTTCACCAATGTCAATATCAAACTAATACAAGCCTAAAGAGAGAGAGAAAAAACTCAACCTCACTGAAAATTATAAACAGTCAGTGATGAAATAAGGATAAGAAACTAATTGCAAGCAATAAGACAACAAATACAATAAATAAGAAACACTACATACATTGTGTTAATTAATTATTCTTCACTGTGTTAATTATATCTATCTATCTATGATAGATATAATTAACACGTGTATTATGCATAGATTCTATACATATTATAAATATATCATTATTATTGTAATTTTTTATTTATTCTCATTAAAATTTACAAAAGTGATTTAGTCAAGAGCAGTGAGAGATTTTCTAGCAGTGTACTGTGATTAGCATGAATGGCAGACAGAATGAATATTGGACAGCTTCCCCTTTAAGACCGAAGTCCGGATCTAATCCACTGTTACATTGCGTTTTCTCTTTCTGCCATTTACTCGCTCTTAAGACCTAAATCGCTGTGTTTGAGGATACTTGCAAAGACGGGTATTCTGATGCATATAAGTGTGTTTATGTAATTGTTAAAAGTCGGCAAAAAAGAAAAGGTATATACTGTAGCTCTGTTGTTTGATTTTCAACGGCTTAAAATCGGTTGTTTTAAAACTGCAGTGCTTAAAAATGCGTGACCATGCTGACATTACAGATGTAGTCCGTAATTTAGGAACGAGCTCCTCGTTGTGTCCTGGCTGGTCGTTCTGTCTCCCCTTCACGCCCCATGGTGGTCGGCGTATAAAGATCGCAGTCACTCAAATTATGAAAAGGTATTACCGCAAACAATGTATTTTGCGACACCACGATATAAACGATAGAACATAATATGAAACGATAGACTTTTTATTTCGTCCATCCGAT
Organism: Gymnocypris eckloni scoliostomus; assembly: GCA_027564155.1. Taxonomy (NCBI): domain Eukaryota; kingdom Metazoa; phylum Chordata; class Actinopteri; order Cypriniformes; family Cyprinidae; genus Gymnocypris; species Gymnocypris eckloni. The sequence continues at coordinate 9,796,451 of CM050427.1, read as the reverse complement.
ATATATCGTCATATCGCACAGCCCTAGCCGACACATTTCAAATACATTTCAAATACGCATAACTGCACAGCGAGTGCCATTAGTGAGGTGATTTGCTATTTGTGTGATTTATAATTTCTTTTTATAAAAGTAAATAAAGGTTTTTGTAAGTAATATAATTCAAACTGTATTTTTTTTCTTGTCAGAAAAGCACATGGATACAGTAAAACTAGCCGAGTGCAGTCTTATTGAGACGTTGAACTTGGTAAGTTCATGTTTATTATGCACTTTACAGATTTTACATACATAATGTCAGGATCCCGCCCTGACAGTCTTGTCTGTCTGGTCCTTGTTCAATGTTTTTTTGTTTGTTTTGTGTCTGAGCACATAGCTCTGTCTCTGTTTATGTTTGCCAGGTGCTCCTCTTGTCCCACCTCCCTGTTTCCCCTGGTCACGCCCCCTTGTTTAGTCCTTGTCTAGTCCTCGTTTGCTTGATTGTGTTTACCTGTTTCTTGGTCCTAGAGTTATCCTTTTATCTTGCGCTAGTTATTTTGATCTTGCTCAAGTACATTTTTTATCTCTATCCTTTTATTTTATATCCTCGTTTCCTTTTTGTTTTCTCTAGTTCTTGTTTTTTTATTTTGTGCATTCTATCTAGTTTTATTTTCTCTTTTGATTTAGATTTTCTTTTACCTTTGTTTTTGCAGTTCCAGTTCCTTTTTTGATCTTGGCTTTCTGTTTTTGCTCTTTGATTAATTTATTTGGCAAGTTTTGGTTTATTTCTTGTTTTTGTTTACTTTTGTCTGTCTTGTGTCTTTGTGTTGTCTTGTTTGTGCACGTGTTTAGCCGTCCTGCCCTTTCCCTTGGCCTCTGACCCCTACTACCTGGAAGCAGCTCTCCACTCTCACAAGTCAAGTCTGTGGTTCTGTGAGTCCCTACCGGGCGGCTAGACTGGTGCGACTTCTGAAATTAATTTAAAGCTACCCTATCTTCCTGCTTATCCCTTCCTCTGGAGCTGCCGCCTCCATGCTCGAGTCCGCTACCACCACGGACAGGTTCAGTGGTCATCCCTCCCTCCCGTATTGTGTTGTCTGCGCTGCCCCTCTGTTTGGACTGATTCACATCTCACTCTCCCTGTTGTTTCTAGTCAACGTCTTGTCAATAAACTACCATTGTCCGCTCATTTGCATCTGGGTCCCATTTCTTGCAGATCCCCGACAGAAACGAATCAGCCAACTCGGGACCCAGCAATGAGCATCCGTATTGTTCTTCCCAGTACCACCAAAGGGAAACTGGAACTCCAACGGGCAGTAGCATTGCTCCGCCAGCAGGGCCGGGAGGTGGGTTCATTTGCCCAGTTCTTCTGGACCATGGCAAGGGGCTTGGAGTACCCGGACTCAACTCTAAAGGAGGCTATAATGTAGCGTCAGAGCTTATCGATACTCCGGTCTTTCATAATTTAGCCCAGAGGCCAATTAAATACCGGGTTTCGGTACACATCCCTACTCATAAGTGAACACTTGATAAATGACACTTTTCTGAGAATAAATTGAAGTGAAGATCGCTAAACTGCAAGTTAGCCGGTGTTTTCACAAAGCAAGCATGTTTATCCACAGTGGAGAGAGAGCACGTACATATGGTTGCCTGGTTGACAAAGATATGTATCACACTTAGCAGATATTTCCGTATTGTGCACATGGCAAGCTCTGTTTCGGGGATTACGTCTCTTCATATCAGGCAACCCAGTAGTATTCCTCTGCGGCTAGATTAAACATTGGTGTCAAACATTTTAAACGGTGTTCTTGTATTAAAATTAAGTGCGGTCCACTGCTGTACATGTGCCACAATATCGATACAGGGCCAGCTGTAATCCTGCCAATATTTACCCAGCGCTTGGGATGCCAATTGGGTTATTTTTATCCCAGCCATTTTTACAGTGTTAAGCAAGTCTTTCCCGTATCTGCACTCTAAAAAAATGATGGATTCATTTTTTTAACCCAAATGCTGGGTTCAGCAAGTTGGGTAATTTTATTGGGCTATTTTATTATTAAAATTTTTACCCATGCGCTGGATTATTTTTTTTAACCCAAATGCTGGCTTCAGCTTGTTGGGTCATTTTAACACTGTTTTTTTTCTCTCTCAAAAATCATGCATTAAGAGCCGGGGCGTGAAAACTTTTTGAATTTGAAGATCAGGGTAAATTTTACTTAATTTGTCTTCTGGAAAACATGTAACTATCTTCTGTAGCTTCTGAAGGGCAGTACTAAATTAACAAATATGATATTTAGCCAAAACCAAAAAATATACACATCTTCATTCTGTTCAAAAGTTTTCATGCCCCGGCTCTTATTGCATGTTTTTCCTTCTGGAGCATCAGTGAGTGTTTGAATCTTCTGTAATAGCTGCGAATCCCTTAGTTGTCCTTGGTGCGAAAAGTTGGATCTCAAAATAATACAGTCAATGTTGGAAAGGGTTCAACTTCAAATACACAAAAATGCTGGAAAACCAAAGAATTTGTGGGAGCTGAAGGATTTTTCTGAAGAACAGCAGACAGTTTAACTGTTCAGGACAAACAAGGGACTCATGAACAACTATCACTAAACAAAAACACAGCTGTGGATCATTCAGGTAACAACACAGTATTAAGAATCAAGCGTATGTAAACTTTTGAACGGGGTCATTTTTATAAATTCAACTTATTTTATCTTGAGGACTACATGTAAACATATCTTATGTGAAATATATTATTCAGGTCAGTACTAAATAAACAATAGCATGCATTTTGTATGATCCCTCTTATTTGGTATAAGAATAAACATTTTGCAGATTTTGCCAGGTGTATGTAAACTTTTGACTTGACTTCAGAAAATTAAACCTATCAAATCTACTGTATCATATTTAATACACAAATGTTAAGGCTTCTAAATTACCAACATGATCAAAACTGTTGAAAAAACAGTTGAACACAATCTAAGGCATGCCTTGTTGTCTGACTGATAGTTAGGTTTTAAGCAAATGATATGGTCTTTCAGTGAAATTGTCAAAACTTCCCCCTTCAGGTCATGGTTCACGTGTCTTGCTGCTGTGCGATCTTTAATCATTTTCATAAAGTAAATACATCAATAACTGTTATATAGTTAGTACTGTTTCAAGATGAACTGAAGCAACTTAGGTTTACTTGATTATACATAATTTTTTTATTTTTTATTTAAAGCATGTAAAAATGTTAATATCAAATCCGATCCATCATTTGAGGAATGTTTATTTGTTCATCTCTCAATCATCATTGCATTGCATTATGTTTTGCCTCCTATAAAACAAAGCATATAAATATCCTCCTAACACATTTTATTGTGAAATCTATGGATTAACAACTGATATTTATATGATTCCATGTAAGCAGTCTGCTATACTTTAAGAAAAACTTATTTATTATTTACAATTCACAAGCTATCAAAATTTCATCTTGCTTTTAGTCCATTTTAAGATCAGCAACTGCACCAAATTACAATTATTTCCTTTCTTGAGTATGGTCTCCATATTCTCTTATTTCATATTACATGAGCCAAAAAAAGCCTGATGTATCAAATACGATACTCAAAACAATTATTTAACTTATAAAGGTATTTAAAAAAAAAGTAAAGTTTCAATAAACAGATCTGACTATAATTTGAGGTTTTACAGGTTTAAAATATAGTGATGTCACAGCACAAAGACTTTTGTGTTGTCGATTACTGTAATTATGAATTATTATCAGTTTGATCCATTAGCCATGCTGTTTCTGAAAGCTGTGAACGTGGTAAACGGAGCGACACAGCGAATGCCGTTAGTGAATGTGTAAGAGGTGACATTCAGTAAAATACTGCGCTTGCAAACCGAGAGAGCATGTGTGGGTGGACGAACACTGAAAGACCTTCTGTTGTTATTCACACAATCACATTTTGACAAACATCATCCCAATACAGCCAGTTTGGCTCGGAGCTGTGAATTAGGTCATATTAGACGAGGGACAGGTGTGGTTTTGCTCGCTGCACGGTGGGGAAATAAAACAGAGTAATTGCTTCGCTGTAGAACTGCAGCCTGCAGGTTATTTTGTCATCACATGTTTGGAATTCGTTTATGGCATTAATATGATTTAATGGGAATTGATGATCGCTGCTCCTGGCATTCGCTCGTGATTGGGTTACTGTGGTGTGAGTAAACTTTATTCAGCGGGATATAATATATATATATATATATATATATAAACAAGCCAAGGAAAAGGAAGTGCGAGCCACATCATGAACACTGCATGTGTAGAAGTTTAAGGTTTCAGAGGTAAATACAGTCTCTGTTAGGAGTCGATTTGCATTGCAGGAAACACAGGCGCTATTTTATGACATCCATCAGCACAGTCGGAGTGCTGTTGGGCCGCGCAAAGCGTTTCGCACAAGGAAACAAAAACGAAGTGCGAGGCAGGGGGACATGCAAATGTGAACTTTCCCCCTCCAAACGCACCAGTGTTCGCCGCTCTTAAACGAACTCACCCACGCTCGTCACATTTTGAATCACAACAACATCACCACAGTATTCAGACAATCCTCTTTCTCTTTTGGAGCCCAAACGTCTCAGATCATATTCAAAAAGCTGGAATTCATAATATAACTCAGAAAGAAACATTTAGGATTACACACTATTTCTTGGTCAGAAATTGACCATCCAAACTTTGTACAGACTGTCAGGTTTTATTTTTCCACTGAAGCTCAAGATGCTTGTTGGATCACGAACATTAGGTTTTAAATCAAACTGCTCATTAAACTGTCATTAAAGCAAAAGCAAAAGTAAAAAGCAGAAAAAGCAAATACTAAATCATCTTAAATCTAATTGTTATTCTTATAATATAATTTGTATCTAAAATGTATTTTAAATGTCAAATTGTTCAATATATTTGCTAACGATCACTTGTTATTTTATATATATATATATATATATATATTGTTTTTACTTTATATGACCTTATACAGTCAAACTAAAAATTATTCAGACATCAGATATCATATCATTTTTGCTCTTTTTTATTTACTAGTGGGTGCAGGACACTTTAGTTAATTTATGTAAGTGAGGATAAACTGTGGCACATAATACCCCCAAATTCTTCATACAGTGGACTACCAGTAAAACTGATACAAATTTGGGACCACAAATTATTCAGACATTTTGACCCAAGCATATTTTGCTTACGTGCTTTTTCTTTAATTGCTAACGCAAACTTTTTACAACCACAGTCTGAACAAAATTAAGCATTGCTTGGTAATTGGTTAACTTAAATTAGTATTGTCTAATTGCGTACTTAAATTTAACAGCTGAATAATTTTTGGTTGATGGTAATCCATTACATACCTTTGTATCAAAGTTATGTGACATTATCAGGATGAATTTGTTCTGACACAGTTTAACTCTTGAGCTCTTGTCTTATTTTATTACCATTTTCTAAACTACAGCAAAATAAACTGTGATAATGTGAGAAATGCTGAAGGCATCTGAATAAATTTAGGTTTGACTGTATATTATAAATATTGTGGGGATGCTTCCCTTACAGAAAAAACACATGAATTTCACGTTTTCCACATGTGATCACGTGCACATATATATTTTTTTCACATGTGATCACGTGTCCATAATCCTCCATATATTTTTCTCACATGTGATCACAAATAAAAATTATCATAAATTATGTACATTTACCCACTGAATATTGTTCATAATTGTACTTTCATTTGCAATTGCTTTTGTTTAGTTTGGGTGACATTTAAAGCATTGGAAAAACTAAAGCGTGGTAAGAGCCTTATTAATAAAACAAGAGTTGTTGGTAAAAAGTAAACATAAAATGTATGAACATAAACATATGTACTACATAAAAAGTACTTGGACACTTATGCTACTTAAAAGTGTCATTGCCATATATAAAAATATCAAACCAAGTTAGCAAAGAAATGATGCCATATTTTCACTAATGTTTGCCATTTTTTATGTATTCATTTTAAACAACATATCTTTTTGTTTTATTATTTTCAACCCTTTGTTTCCTGGGGGAAAATATTTTGCTAGAAGTGTTTTGCTACTATTTCCATAAATGCACTAAATAATGTAAAGTTTTTTTTAATGTTCCCAAGCATATAAAAATAAAAGGCAACAAATCTTTGACGGCTTTTTGTAATTACAAGAAACTACACTGTAAATGAAAAGCCCATTTCTATCAGTGGTTAGTTGACTATATCTCATGCAGTGAGATATAGTCTGGATTTTCTTTTGAAAATCATATAATGGATATAATGGATTTTCTTTTGAAAATCATATTTCCAATGTTACAAAAACAGCATTCTTCCATCTTAGAAATATTACCAAGCTACATAACATGTTAACTGTTTCTGATGCAGAAAAGCAAGTTCATCCATTCATGACCTCTAGACTGGACTATTGTAATGCACTGCTAGGTGGTTGTCCTGCATCTTCAATAAACAAGCTACAGATAGTACAAAATGCTGCGGCTAGAGTCCTTACCAGGTCAAGAAAATATGATCATATTACTCCAATTTTACAGTCTCTGCACTGGCTACCTATTAAGTTTCGTATCAGTTACAAAATATTATTACTTGCCTATAAGGCCCTAAATGATTTAGCTCCTGCGTACCTAACTAATCTTCTATCACGCTACAATCCAACCCGCTCCCTCAGGTCGCAAAACTCTGGACTCTTGGTAGTACCTAGGATAGCAAAGTCCACTAAAGGAGGGAGAACTTTTTCATATCTGGCTCCTAAACTCTGGAATAGCCTTCCTGATAACGTTCGGGGTTCAGACACACTCTCTGTTTAAATCTAGATTAAAGACGCATCTCTTTAGCCAAGCATTCATATAATGCATCTCACAATCTTGTACTGCCAGTCTATCTGAACAAATGCACATTATTATGCTTTAGCTTGGGTTATACTGATAATTTCATCCAGGGTTATTCCTGGATGGAGCAGCTGCTACGCTAATTGTCTTACTGTTTCTATGTTACTGCCACGGGATTAACATCCCGTGGTAGTTAGGAATTACACAAGCTTCAGTCTGGATCCAACCCTTAAACGATTGAGATGACCGAACACCTGAGAAGAGACGATGACAACCCCTCCGAGGACCTCCGAGATGAGCCCCAGAGACAGATCTCCAGTGAGGACCTCGTCACCTAGACATCCATCGGGGAAAGACCCCTGGAACCAGTGGACCACTTACACTGACTTTGCTGCAGTTGAAACAAACTACTGATTCTCTGGCCGGAGGGAACTGGCCCCGACTGAGCCTGGTTTCTCCCAAGGTTTTTCTCCATTCTGTCACCGATGGAGTTTTCGTTCCTTGCTGTCGCCTCTGGCATGCTCAGTTGGGGACACTTCACTTGCAGCACAATCATCGACTTGATTGCACAGATATTATTTAAACTGAACTAAGCTGGACAATGCCATTACTAAATTCAATAATGAAATGCATTCAGCAGATAATTGAGTGTTAAATCCTGTCATTTTACATTGACAAAATTTGCCTATTTTGGTATTGTGCAGTGCTTTGTTACAATTTGTATTGTTAAAGGCGCTATATAAATAAAGGTGACTTGACTTGACTTGACTTGACTTGAGACACGCTACTTCAATTTGAACTCTCAAATTATATTAAAACGATTGTGTAATGTTTTTATACATTCCTCTTTTATCTGGGACGGGTCACACTTTTTACTAGCCACTTAGAGAGGCTGACTAGTTTATCCAGACGTGCAAACGGTTTCAGGAAACAAAAGTGGTCGAGCTTTTAGAGCAATCGACCTACTAATGAATTACTTGGCTAAATATTAAGCTGGAATATGAAAAGGTGTTTAACATTAACAACTATGTGTTGGATTGTAGGATTTTCTTTAAAACAATGTTCACTCTGACATTTCTAGTAAATTTCACAAATAACTACAATGTGAAAGGTTGAAGTAGAAACACTGAAACAGTAAATAGTTCGTGCAAAACCTATACTCCGGTAATCTTTACACAACTACACTGCATGACCTTTAAATTCAATCAAAATATAAACATTCCCTAAACATACACATTTTAAGCTAAACTCCTGATGCTGAATATTGCAAATTAATAATAAAGTCCATATTATATCAACTTTGAGCAGTACAGCACATACATTAGTGAGTACAATAGCAAAATTAAATATAAACATAACAAACAATAAACATAACATATAGTAAATATGATCAAAACATGACAAAAATATATAGTAATGTACTTTTTATCACTTAAAAATACATTAATAAGCAAATAGAAGTGTTTTTGTGCACTTAAATCCACTTGCAATTCATACTTCAAGATGTGTTTTTCCATTGCCTGTCTTCTTTTAAAATTAGAAACAAAAATGTCTAAGCAAAGGAACTCAGAAAAGAAAGTTTGCTTTCTTGGCATATTAAGGTTAACGAAAGGAAAGCAAACATTTAAACAGACATCTGCTTCCTGAATGTCTTAAACATATTTGCTTACTAATAATAATTAAACTGCCATCAGCCAAGACAAATCTTTCATAAAAACAACTAATGAAGCAATGATATTTCACACATTACTCATATTGCACTCATGGACATGTGCCAATTAATGTTGTGATATTTGATCTATGTTGTGGGTTGAAGTCACTTGCCATATTTCTCTGGCAATTCAGAAATTACATCACAGTAAATCATCAATGCAAAGTCATGATGAAATATTATTCATGTTCCCTGCCATCACAATACATGTTTACTTCAAATGAGATGCACTTCCTGTAAACCACCTACAAAGTGCTTCAGATTCTCCTCACAATATGTGATGGACATGTGCCATTTGCCTGTTTCTCTGCTACACTGCCTTACCACAAACAGCCAAAGACCAAAATAATGTCCAGGGATTCATGAATTCCATTCGTTCTGACATGATTAATATAACTACGAGCATAAATAAATGTGTGTGCGAACGTAAGGGTGCTTTCACACCTGCCTCATGAGGACATTTTATCACTGAACACATGACAGATGATGAGGATATTGAAAGACAACGCTGTATGATGTATATGCAGGCGAATATACTTCAGTTTTTGTTCAGATGAGTATAACACAATATAACACTTTATACTGCTCATGTGTGGTGTGACTACAGAGCATCTAGTTTACAGAAGCTGCAAGTAGCTTATAATGATGCAATGAGACTCTTACCAAGGATACCTAGATGGCATAGTGCAAGTGAAATGTGTGTGAGAGCAAGAGTAATCACCTTTAAAGCACTGTTACGAAGTCTTATGTATAGATATATCTGTCAGCTTAATGCTTCTTAGAATGAGATTATTGTGGGTTTATCAAATATAGGGGTTAGTACTACACGGTATCAGTCGAAGCATGACACTGGTATTGCTGTATTTAGTAACTCTTTATGTCTGTGATAGATGCTATAGGTTGTATATGTTGTCTAATGTCTTTTTAAATCTGGACATTGAGTCTGTAATAAAAGTTTTAAAGAAAAAAAAGACACAAATGACTAGTGTATATGGTGTGACCTCACCTACACTGACCTCAGAAAGTATTAAGACTCACTGTCTGAATGTGACTACGATGTGTACAAATTATACTTGGCTTAATATTTAGTAATGAATGAATCAAATGTAATTAATTCTAAGTGTAATTCTTAAGTGCTCAAATCGCTGACATCTATATATGATATCTTACTAGTAGATTAGTAGTCAAAATACATTTCTGGAGCCAGTATATAATAATAATTATTGTTCAATTCTCATAAACCAATTTCTTTTTTAATGACAATAGTGTCCAAGTCAGCAAGTTGTAATGCAGTAAATATGGTTTTGTACTGAATAGGAATGCAGTCATGGGAATGAATGAACAGATGCGTAGATGTTATACTCATCCATGTATCCTAAATATACAGTCAGTACATAAAGTGGCCAAAAAAAAGCTTTAGGCGCTCAATTTGCACCATTTAAGTTTCATAATAATGTTTTATGAAGCAGAAAAGCGGGGTTGCTTATACACACACACTACACACACACACACACACACACACACATCCACCCAGCCTCCAATTACGTTACCCACGTAATTATTTCCATCCCTTCTCGGTAAACAACAGCGAATTGACTACAACCCTGAGAAACACATATACCATCTCATTAAGAACCGGAGACACAGAAATAACGCAAATATTGGAAGTTAAGCCTGTATTTACGAAGCTACCAGAGCGCTAGCTTTAGCAGGAGCAGAACCAGCGCGGGCTGTGTCTCAAATCCCAGCGAGCTCACTACAGACGGCTTCTCACAGGGGGCGTGCGCGCAGGACGCGTTCCGAATGGCAAAGTCGCTTTAAGACTTAATAGGGTAATACTATATGGTAATAAGGATATTCTCTATAGTCTTTGTGAATGGGTTCCAAACGACGTCGGTGATCTGCATCATATCCGTTGCCTATCTAGGCAGCTCGCTATGTTTTAAGACACAGCCAGATCATGATGCACAAACACCTTTTTAATTTTCAGTCTATATTAACGCTTTAAACGCGTATGACTGCGATCGAGCTAATCGGGTCTAAAGCATTCTATAGTACATGCACTCACTGTAGCCTAACTTATATAAATATAAGTACTAAATAAACCTCGCGTTTCTGTTATAATAACAGTCATACATGCAGAATGGATGTTGCTTTATTGATAAACAGCTAAACGACCCCAACAGCAGCGTATGTGAAGATGCTTAAATGAACGGCAGTGGATGAAGCAGGCCTGTTGTTTACCTCTAAGGACAGGTGAATGAGGGCAGCGCTCCGGTGAGCTCCTGTGCTCCGGAGGAGAGTGTCTCTGCCGCGGGATCAGCCGAGCGTCCAGCGAGCCGCTTCCTGCCGGGCTGCCGGGACTGGAGCTGCAGTGCTGAGCTGATGCTATCGGTTCGGTCTTGCTTCCGACTGAGATGGAGGAGGAGGGGAAGGAGGACGCAGGAGGGCGGGTTGGGCTGTGCTGCTGATTTCCATGCAGGAGCTGGTAGGGCACCGTGGCGCGAATGGGCTGCAACCGGCTCGTGTTGCCGGCGGAGGATGAGGATGATGATGCTGCTAAAGAGGAGGAGGAAGAGGGGGTGTTGATGGGGGACCCGTCATTGCTGCGCCTGACCAGAGCTGAGTGTACAGGTGATGCTGACATGACTGAACCTAAATATGTGGTAGTTTCACTGCAAAATACGCGAATAAACTCCTCACTGTGCATTCATTAACTTAAGTAATTAATTAAACTTCTTTAACAGTTACGAAGTTGATGTAGCGCGCTGCTTCTGTTTGTCGATAGTGCGCAGAGTTTGTAGCAATTTAGTTTTCCTGAACGACGTTTTGCTACGTCATGCAGATTTTTGGTTGACGCCGACTAGTCTTGTGTCAGGAGGAGTTCATCCGAGTCTGGAAACCTAAAAACAATTGACGCTTATCCCGACTGTCATGCGTCTCTGCACCCCTTTTTTATCTGCTGTTACTCCATCCAAATGGCAATTCAGCGGTGCAGTCACTGAGCCGCGTGGGAGGGAGCGTCCGGTGTTGTACCGAAATCCGACCCCCCCGTGAAAATCTTACCGTGCACGCGCCTCACACATTAATGCGCAGTACGGCGGCTTTGAATGCATATAATAAAGCTGCCAGTTGGCAAAATAAAGCTGTTAAATTCACATTGCATTGACTGCATGAAGATCCAGCTCATAAAGAATAATAATAATAATAATAGTTAATCGCATTTGTTTCTTGCTTATGCATTCATATATACGCAAATAACACGCTATACAACGAGACAAATAAATGTTTGCAATATAACACACAGTGGCATGCGTCATTACATGAAAACAAATAAAATACAATTATTACCAAATTCTTATTATAGTAGTGACAAACTGTAAAAATATATTTTTTTTATATTTACTCATGTGTGTATGCACTTATTAGGATCTTGTTTTTGGTTCGTTCATTCATTCATTCATTTACATTATGAATAGACTATATGTTATGCCTTTTTTAAGACATACTGTGTGCTTATAATAATTACCATGTATAGCTTCAATAACGGGTTTACATGTTATGTTTATGCTATAAGCACACATCCTCCTTGTTAACATGGTCACAGACTCACCAAATTAATTGTATAATCACATCATGTAATGACGGGTGTGTGCTCAAAAGCATTTGATTGTAGCTTCAACAGGACAGGTTTACATGTGGGGTGTATAATTTTCACACCCTTACACCTGCTGGTAAAATTACACTCCCCTGACCAGCACAGGTTAACAAGGTCACAGACTCACCAAATTAATTTTGTTACCACATCATGTCATGGGGGGTATGTGCTCAAAAGCATTTGATTGTAGCTTCAACAGGACAGCTTAACTAAGGGGGGAGGGGGGATCATTTTCACACCCTTACACCTGGTAAAATTACACCCCACTGACCAACACAGGTTTTGGAATATGGAAAATCTGCGACTCATACACTGTGTCCCAATTCACATATTTGTGCACTATTTTTGGACCTTTTTTATTATAAATAGAGTGGGTTGTGCGTTCACGCTGACAATTCCAAAAAGGAAATGCACTTTAAATACCCGGATGATGCACTAAATGAATGGAAAAAAAAACTGTGTGATCCAAGTGCAAAAAGCAGATTGATAACAAAAAAATTGGAGTAGATTACAGAGCATAGCAAAAAAAAAAAACTTATGAACTGCAACATAGAACCTACATGTAACATCAACAAACAATGGCTGACAAAGAACAGGAAAAACACAGGGGCTATACATGCACAGTGGACTCTAGCAAGACAAGGGACAACAAGGGAAACAGGATCGCAGATACAATCAGGGAACTAATCAACGTGGAAAAACTACAAAAGACTACAAACGTGACATTACAGAAAGAACAGCTAAAGTCAGAAACACTTTAGAATGTCGAACAGAATATTCAATATTAACTTCGAGCTTTGCTTCAATAAACTTAGTAGTTAGTAAGGTATTAAGGGATGTAGAATATGACCATGCAGAATAAGGCATTAATATCTTATTGTACATATGTAAAACATGCGTTTTGTGTAAATATAAATACAAAATAAATATGTATTTTAATATTTTTGTTTAATCATTGTTTGTAAAATTATGTACAGTTCTGGACATTTCCACATCTATTTTCCTCTGAAATAGCCATTTTAATTGCACTGTTGTTTTATTTTTTTCATATGTTAATTTTGCATTTATTTATGGATTAACTTCGTAATATCTATCTATAGTTTACGCAATGCATCTTAAAGGAGGAGCCCATAGAGTTCTCCAATTCTGCAACAGGGGTGAAAGCTCTCAGGTTGGCAATAGCCACTTACCTCATAACAAAACACAGGTATGAATTGTGGACTTGAAATACTTATTTAAAATTAAAAATGCAACAGACTTAACTGTAAGCAGTGCAAAAAGAGTGAGAAGACTTTAAAAAAGAGGCCGGGGCTAGTTGTCACAAGTGTTGTGTCCCTAAAACAATATAATAGAAATGTGGATTTCTCTGTCAGTGGTTTTTAATATGTTGGTTTTCAGATTTGTCATTCAGCTGCTGGGAAAACAAGTGAAACATATTTAGACAAGGGTCAACTTACAATTTCAAGTCAAGCTGTCAGAATAAAAATGTTAGGCTGGGGCAAGTTGTCACATGTTTTAAATTTAGATGTGTGCATTTTGGTAACCTTTCCGTTTTTGCTTTATATGTACTCTTTAGAAAATCCTTTGATGTGCTGAATAACATTTACAAGATATGAAAACAGCAACAAAATGTTATCAAATAAGATTTTAATGAAACAACATCATATTACATGCTCAGAATTGAGGATACACATCATGTGGGATCAGAATAAATGATGAATTCTGTTCCATATGTAGCATCTAACAAAGGAGTTGAGGTGATGGCACAATATTTACCTGAAGAAGTGGCATTACATTATTTTACAGACATTTGTATAGAGCAAACACAACACAACTTTGATTACTTCAGTACAGTGTTTTGAAAAGGATAGATCAGTCAGACACATTAGGAGAAAGCTTAGAGGAAATACAGACAAATCCAAACAAAAACTAATAGAATGTTTTAATAAACAAAGGTGAGATATGAAGTGGTATCAAGTAAATAAACCGCTATCAAGTAAAGTACAGAGGATGTAAAAGAGACACAGCTAAACTCTGGAGTGCATTGTGTAAATAGCAGCACGCACTATAATAAAACCCATCCATTAACTGAAATTCAGATGAAAGAAAAACAAAATATAACAGCTCAACAACCGTGTGGCCTATTCAAACAGAACAGTAAAACCTACTAAAACCCATGTGCATGTTTTTGCAATCAAACTTTGTTCAGATTACATATCTGCCTCCCAAAATGGGGTGTGTCATGTTTAGGCAGAACTTCAAAACGCCATGCATTAAAACCAAACAACACCAGTCGAGGTATATTCACACAAACAAGAAAAAAAGCACACTTTTACAAACAAAGAGAAATTATATTGGCAGATTTATAACGAGCCCTGCAATGTCTGTATCGCGATTTTAAGTGCAATCCATTCACGTAATTTTCTGAGATTTAAAATACTTAATATCCCAGCATATATGCAGAGAATTTATCTGACCCTCTCTGTGAAAACCCAGCTAAAAGCATTTTTTTGTGATTTGCTGTTTTCTACAAAAAAATACTCCTTTATAAAGTAAAGCACATTCTGTGAAAATGTAACCTTTATATATTTAATATTGACTGAGTATGGTCATGTCAAAGATTGAAATTATACTGAAATAAATGGTAGAAATCAAACTTTGATCTCATAATTTGATTTTGAGACTTTAGCCTGGATTTCACAGAGAGGGTCACATATTCTATCCTGAATCCCCTGAAAACTGCAAAACACTACGTCAGTATCAGGACATTGTTCTGTTTGCACATCCCAACCAGCCATCTGACTCAACCAATAGCAACAGTTTAGGGCGGGATTATCTATTTGACTGACCAATAGGAGGCAGGGAGTGTTTTTGCTTCACCCTTTAAGGTCTATAGGTACTAAATGTAGAGTTACAGTAAAAGCCAAAAGGCCATTATGATTGCCATTTTTATTATATATAAATATATATATATATATATGTGTATTTGAATTATGATACTTCTATTACCGAATTATTTATTTTACATATGTTTAAAGATCATTAAAAGATAGATTACTTGAAAATCCATTTTCTATGACTGCTTTCAGTCAATGATCTTAAAACCGATTCCATAAGTTACAGTGAGTCTTTGCAGAAGTAAGAAAAACTAAGTAAGGCCAACCTGAAACACCAAACAGCCCAATGCAACTACTAAGAAACATAGCAGTTTCAAAACAACCCTATTTCAGTTCAGCATATCATCTTATGCTACAGGGACCCCAAAGAGTCAAAATGGCAGAGATTTTATACCTGTACATTTGGAAAAACTTAAAGCCGCAGGTCATCTTATAAATACTCGTCTACTGCGTTAAAACAAGGCTCATCTCACAATCAAGTGCAAGATCCTGAGCGATGGTAAACCATTTGGATGCTAATTTATTTAAACTAAAAGGACAATATGTTCAGTTGAGCCCAACACCCTTTAGTCAGTGACTGATTTTGTCTGCTAAACTAGATCTTAGATCGTTTATTTAAGAGGCAAATAGTTAAAGAGACTCTCGACAACCAAAGGCTCATAGTTCACCACGTGTTTAGTGATATAACGGATGGGCAAAGAGTCATGGCTCACAAAGCACTGAGTTCTCCAAGGTGAAGTCATAACAAAAGTTGGCTAGTTTGTCACTTATGTCGTGTGGCAGGGTGATATCTGTTCCAAAGGGCAGGCCCGCCTGCATGGCCACGATGTGTGGTGCTAAAGTGAAAGGTATGTCTCCTAGAAGCTCAGGGAGGGCCAGGGTGGCGTCTACAGCGGGTGTTTCTGAGGACATCTTGGCAGACGTGGGCTGGGAGGAAGGCAGAGTCGTCTCTGCAATTCCTCTGTTCCCGGCACTGGATGGCTGAACAAAAAGAAAGACAATCCGCAGTGAAAACTGAGAAACCGGATCTGTTGAGGAGCAGCACTGTTATTATATTAATCACAGCACGTGTGACCTGACTGTTGTGCCGTTTACCAAATATCCCCTGTGAGCAAGCTCTTTAAATCCTCATTAATGCTGTCGGAGTTCATATTTGACTCATTTTCATCAAGGTTGGGTGATATATGTCAGATATCAGTTTCTTTATTACTGTTATGACTGCATGAACGAGTCAATGAATTTTGTGATCTATAAATTCTGACTCATATCAGTACCCCAAAAAAGAGCAAAGCCTGCAGCCACAGAGATGAGAAATCTGATCTCGTTTGAGGTGGATGAGGAGTCATTACGGGCCTGCAACATCTCGATGAAGGAAGTCACATGCTGTACCACAGCGAGATCTGAACTTCAGACTTTAACACAAGTAATGAGACACACACGCACAGAGCACATAGACACAGTTTGTAACTAAAATAATTTTAAATCAATGATACGATTCTCATTCAACTACACTACTGTTCAAAACTGTCTTAAACTAAACTTCCTACATTAAACTGATCACTATACGTGCTTTACTTACTGTATTTGTACTTTTATTATTTTAAAACTGTCTATTCATCAAAAAATCCAGATAAATTAAAACTCAATCTGCTTTCATTGATAAGCATAAATGTTTCTTGAGCAGCAAATAATCATATTCGAGTGTTTTTTGAAGAATCACGTGACACTGAAGACTGGAGTAATGATGCTGAAATTTCAGCTTTGCATCACAAGAATAAATTGCAAATTAAAATTGAAAACAGTAATTTTATATAGAAATGTTTCATAACATTACTGTTCATAACTGTATTTTTGGCTTACTGTACTTTACAGCTTTTAGTGAGAAGACACTTCTTTTAAAAAAAGTTCATATATATCTTAAATAAATCTTACCAACCCCAAACTTTTGAAAGGCGGTGTAGACTGTGAATTGTACAGTAGTGTGGGTGTAGTGGTGTATAAAACAGCTCAAAAACATCAGTAAGAGATACTGTCATTCCTGTGCATTATTAATCAAGGTCAAATATGATACTAAATGCACAAAAAGATGTTAGTTTATCAGTGATTAAACGAGCAAAGCTTTCCATTCATGGCTGAGACTTGAGTTTGTGTGTCTGGTGCTTGTTGTCAGAGTTGTGGAGGTGGTTTCACACTCTTACCTTTACTGTTTGTCTTATATAAATGCCAAACACATATCAGACAGAGCACACTAATCTATTAATGTCAGTTCTTTACTGTAACATGAGACTGGTATGGGAGAAGCAAAGCAGTGCAGAGAGGGAGAAGCAAAACCCAAATAAGTAACTGAACTAAAGGGGGAACTCTGCACTTCCATACAATGAAAGTGGATGTGAGTGAAAGCTGTCAAGCCCCGAGGCTAAAGAGCACAATAAATGCAGTCCATACGAGTTGAGCACTATATTCCAAGTGCTTTGAAACCATATGATGAGAAACAGACTAAAATGTGATTCATTCAAAATTGAATTCTTTGTTGGTATGGTGTGGAGAAGAGAAGGGCTGTGACGATAACCGCATTACCGCGGTAATGAGATGCCGACCGCGGTGTTGAGGTCATCACCGCCCTTTTTTTGCAAGGTATTTGCAGGAGGAAGCTAGCGGTCTGCATTCCGCGGGACCCGATCAGATTTCTTGAGATGCGGGATTAAATTCCCGAATAAAACACAGTTGCGGTCGGTAACTCTGGTGTAATTTGAACGGGAGGTCTAGCAATATCCCGTTCCCGACGTCCTTTCAAAACAGCATATCTGCACTTTTTTACTCCCTCTTATCGCTCACTCGCTGCAGGCACAGACCAGTGATTCTGTGTCATGTATTTTATTGCGCAGCATGTGCATAACGGCCCGTAGACAGAACAGACAGGCTGTCGATGAGAGACAGAGCAGAATAAGGAGGGCAAAGCAAAGCGTGGATGCGCTGTCCTTGAAGGACATTCACAGGCTCAGCACCCTCCTACTTCCACTCACTATTACGAATCTACATCCCCTCCAGACGTCTGAGATCTGCTAGTGAGCGACGCCTCGTGGTACCATCACAGAGAGGCTCAAAATCACTTTCCAGAACATTCTCGTTCACCGTTCCTGGCTGGTGGAATGATCTTCCCACCCCCATCTGAAATGCTGGGTCCCTGTCAATCTTCAAGCAACAACTGAAAACTCCTCTCTTTCAACTCTACTTGACTTCATCCTAAACTAAAAAAATAAAAACTTATTTCTCTTTATCTTTCTCTCCTTCTCTTGCTAGCTTGTACTTATTTGAACAATGTCAGAAACAATGTTACGAGCACTTCCTCTGTCTGTTTGCCTCTTCAAGATGAATCGCTTTATGTATTCCCCAATTGTAAGTCGCTTTGGATAAAAGAGTCTGCAAAATAACAATGTAAATGTAAACTCGGATTGGAAATGGTCAGTTTACTGCTAAGAAACCCACGTCAGGCAAGTCTGACTCGGGACATGTTAAAATGTTCGGTTTCATGTAAAAGTGAATTCATTTTGCGATGCCTAAGCCAATGGTTTTGTTCATATTTTGCCTATAAATTTAAGTGACATGTCTTTTTTGTCTCTGCGACACTTTTCCTTCTGTGTTGACAGCAAAAGATTAAACTAATTTGGTATTTTGACAAAACGTTTTTTTTTTTTTTTTTTGTACAAACTATAGGCCTGCGTTATTATTATTTTTTACTCTCTGCAACACTTTTTCCTATTGTGTTGACAGCTAAATGTAAAATTAATTTGATTCTGGACAAGACGAATAAAATGAACAGCCTACAATAAAATAAAATTTGTGCAGACTACATTTTTATTTGTTATCTCTCTCTTTCAGCAGTGTAAATTTAAATGTGAGATTCTGGAAACGAGATGTATTTAGCCTGATGTTCCCTTTTTATGTTGCACTTTAAAAAAGTTTTTATTGTAAATGTAGCCTGATTAATTGTAAAATAATATTAATGACATCCTAATTTGCTGTTACAAACGATGCATTTAAAGAAACACATTTTTCAACAAGTTGCGCTTGGACAAGTGCGTTTACATCCACGGACTGTCACTCAAAAAACAATGTCTAAAGAAATAGGAATCGAAGTTTAGCACAACTCACCAGAACTAAGCACGGGGCATGTTGAGCTTGGCTTGTTGTATCTGCAGCTTGCTCAGGTTGTTATTCTTTTTAATAATTTATAATTTACCTATTAAACTCAGAAGATATCGATAAAAAAAAAAAAAAGTTATTTTGTTAATAGTATAAATTCATATTTTGTTATTATTGTTAATATAACTTGCTGTTTTAAAAATGAAGAAGACTACTTTATTAATTTCCATGTTCATTTACAAGCTGCATGCATTCTTGATCAAAAGTCATTCATGGCTCTAGACTCTTTCTTTCCACTGGTCGCACTTTTGCGACTAACTTTCTCAGTTGGTAGCACATCATTTGGTCGCGCTTTTTTTTTGATGCAACATTAGATTAATCAATGCATTCCGATCAACTTATATCATTGTTTATAGCTATATGGTAACGAAAGTGTTCAACATTCAACCCATTATTTTTCATCAGTACTATTTGTGTCACCTTCTCTGGTTTAAGAAGCGGTCTTTTACTTTAGTTTGAAAACCAAATCCTCAGGTGCGCTCAGTCCGCTGCGCACACCTTCGCGCTTGTGCTGATGCAGTAAGTGTAGGCTCTACCCACGAAGTGCTCGCGCTGAAAGTGCATCTCGTCACATGATCAGCGAAATCTGACTCCTGCTACAATGTGCCGTTGCTCTGCAGCGCGCGCTGTATGAACCAGACGCTTTGGAGCAGCAGACCAAGCACTTCCACGAGTGAGACCACGCCAAATTTCTTTTGCAAAATTGTCCCATTTTGGTTGCAGTATAGAGCCCTGTCATTAGAAATTTGTACTTGTATTTTATTTTGTAATTTTTGGGGTGTCATGCGATTAACCGCCAAACCGTATTTGTTGCTGCTTCACCGCGGTAAGAAAAAAATCCCATACCGTCACAGCCCTAGAGAAGAGTAGCTAGGACATTCTGCATGAACGGCTGCTTTTGTCTTTCAATGAAAAAATGTATCATAGCAGTTTTGAAAGAAGCAAGGGTAAGTAACCTATCAGAACATTCAACTATTCGTTTAAGCATCTAAATAAGGTTTCTGATAAATTCCACTTCTGTGTAGCTCATAAGACGCATGTTGTCTGAGTCCCAGAGCTGCCGATTCAACTCTCTGGTCATTTCTGAGGATGCGCTTTTGACGTTGGCGTTTCAACAGCTATCCTGCGAAGTGTCATTCTGTTCCTGTCAATGTTTATCCATGTTTTGCATGTGGTGTCAATTTCGTTCCCCTAAAAGTCAGCATGAAATGGAAATTTCAAATCATCATTTGTTCCTTATTGTGAATGAAACAGCTCTTCGAACAGGAAAAACAATGTAGTGTGGGATTTGATTTTGTCCATTGGGAATTGATTGGATGTTGTTTGCTGATTGCTACAATGGTTTCAGTGACAGGTTGCTGGAGGGATTAATGTTTTGCTTGATTATGACTTTAAAATAAAGCTCTGTGCCGTTTTTGTGGCCAATGTGCCTGTAATTCATGTGACCTCTTTAGAACTCGCATAAGTCATTATTTGGAAACACATCTAACTGCAAATTGTCAAGCCTCTTTTACAGCAATTTTGTGTCCATTATTTTGTCCACCTGACTGTAAAACGCACTTTTCCCATTCACAAGTCAACTCCAATAACTCCAGGCTTATGGGTTTTGCGAAAGCCTCTCTTATTCAAAGAGAAAGAGTGAGACGGAGCGTCTTTATTTAGCCACATGTCTCCAGGCGGTGCTGTGGAACAGATTGCTGAATGGCAGCAGCACATGTTGGTGCTGTACAGCCCTGCCACCTGGCACCTGTCACACACCCGCTCAGCCAGCGCAAACCCAAGGGGCTCTTTCTCTCTCGTCCAGCACACAGCATATGGAAATCACTGATTACTCTATGAGCGATCCTTAAGATTTAATTTCTCATGATTACTTCAGGATCAGATTGAAAGCGTAATTCGATATGCAGCTCAAAGCAAATAATGTTAGGGTGTTTTATTATTCGCCAGGTCAAAATCTAAAGTTGGGAATTTAAGTTGGCCATCAAAGTTGGGAATTTAACTGATGCGCAAAATTACTGAAATTAAAAACATTTGCGAACAAAGCAGTTTCCATCCCATATGTTCAAAAGAACAAAATCATCACTTTCTGGCTTGGAGTGGCATATACGTATTACGTCATCCGCCGGGTCTGCTTCCGCTTACAGCAGTAAGATGTAGTGAGAGAGAAGTGTTTATTACGTTTGAAATATGGATATTTATCCTTCAAAAACGCATGGATTCGCTACAGTGGGCCTTTATTCACCCCCTGGAGCCGTGTGAGGGATGTTTTATTACAGTGCGTGTACTTTATTTCAAGTCTTCCGAACAGGATCTAGCTAACACCCGTTTAGTCCCATTGTAAGACTTGGAGGGGTCAGGACCATTTTTAATATAACTCAGATTGGATTCGTCTAAAAGAAGAAAGTCACATACACCTAGGATGCTTCGAAGGTGAGTAAAACACAGACTAATTTTCATTTTTGGGTGAACGAACCCTTTAAGATGGTGTGCAATGAGGTCACTGCACTGGTTAGTTCATCATCTGTTGAAGCAAAGTCACATGACCTTTTTAATGGACACTGAGGAAATTATTCAGGAAATTTGTTCCCGTGAAAACGCAGCACGGTGTGTGTCAGCAGATGTCGCTGACTAAATGCCTTTTTATTGTTATTATCATAACGGTTGCATATAAACATATTTTAAAAAGTTTTTTAAATGTTCTATATAATATATAAAAAATATAGACTTTTTTTATGCTGGTGTCCGTCAGCAAATCTGCTGATGCACACCGTGCTGCGTTTTCATGGGAACATCCCAGCTGAAGATAATGAGGAAGATCGCTCCCTTTGCCAAGTGCATTCCTCACGACTGCACAATGACACACACGTGCCCTGCTCACTCCAAAGTCTCCACTCCAAGGGAAATGGGGTGATCACTTCCATTTGGAACTGCCCGTGAACCATTCGATATACGATACGCGTATCGTTACACCCCTGTTACCAACTTGAACTTGTTGCAAAATCTGGATGGGGAAATTTTTCCACATTTCCAGATTTAGTGAATTCCTACTGAAAGGACTGGATTTTTCCAACTGAAATAATGATAAATGTGATTGCAACTTGAAAGTTAACTAGATGATTCTGACTAACATGTGCTACACATTTACAGTCTTCTGATGCCATCTGATACTCAAATTTAAGCTATTCACTGATAATTTTCCCCTCCAGTGAACTGTTAACTTGTCAACCTTTGTGACTGGATTAATCAGTTCGTTAATTGTTTGAGTTCAATCTTTTGAGCCGGTGCTTTCAATGAACCGGCTGATCCGGTTCACAAATCACACTGAATGATTCTCACTGACTCAGTGATCCAGCCACAACACACATTCATGGCATAACTATTTTACATTTTGGTGAACTGGTAGCTAGTTTGTAGAAATGTGTACATTTTTATACAATGTGCGTATGCCTCATTCACTGTTAGGTTTATGGATGGAGTAGACCTCATGTTTACGAATGTGTTTGAATCGTACTGTACAAATTCGCCATCCTTTAGTTTTTCATAAGATCATGTTGGTAGCTCTTAAATTAACAGCTCAATGGTTGGGAAAATTATAATTTAGGTCTCATAGTTAGACCTTCCTATCTGCTTCGGATAATGTGTATCAAATAACTGCAAACATATGAAGTTTGTTGTCCTACTGTCACTAGGTAGTTGCGGCATTCAATGAATTGAAACTCACCTTAAATGGTTGCACTATTACATTTGTTGCGGGCTGCTCATTCTTCATGGACTGAATCTTCTGTCGCTGCTCCTCAACAGTTTCACCTGAAAAGCAAAAAAATAAAAAGGAATATCTTTAAAATCAATCAGAGAAGAAAGTCACAAAGCCAATGATGGACCCTTCACGGCAACAGCTTGATTTTCAGCAAGAATAATTGATTTTCCTTCGCTGCCAAGACAATAATGTGGATTAACTACACTTAACAGGGTACTTTTCTGATTACATTAACAGATTATGAAGCATTAGACCATCAGGGTACTTACAGCCACAATCAACAGGGTTATGTAACCTGCAACACCTTGGAATCATAACCAGACACTAACAGAACGATGTATGATATACACAGCGTCAGACAACCTCTATGCAGGACCGGTTGTTTACGTCGCTTCTCTGTGTGGAGCTGCAGGTATAACTCCTCCTTGAAAATGAAACCCAGCCTCTTCCTGTTGCCCCTGAGTTTCACAGAGCTGAATATCTTGGTGAGCGTCTCCTCATCTCTGGGGCCTTCAAACACACCACGGCTTCTCCCTGTTATTACCAACAACTCGTGCACAAATAAGTCCCTCTGAGATGCTGCCCATTGTTTATGTTCTGAGAAAAAGCTTGTATGATTGTGTCTAAAGGGGCGTCACACTGAAAGCAATATAATTACTGGATGTCACCGGGTCGTGATGTTGGCTGGTTGCTAGTAGCTGCTCCTTCTGGACTGTAGTTTCCAACTGCATCATAGGGCTGACAAATTGGCTGAAAAACTAAATTCTAATTTTTGGTACTAAAATATGATCAAAATTCGAATTACATTCCAATTTAAAAGGCATATTTTCTGTTGGGGGGAGGGGGGGGGGTGGCGTTTGGCTTCCCTCCTGAGGCCACAAGATGGCGCAGCAAGCAAAATATCAACGTAATGCACGTTTATTAAAGCAATAAAATAACACGACTATCTTTGAAAAAGAGCATAATGTTTAAAAGAATGTTTATAAACCATATATAATTAATTACGTTGCTTAATCAATTAGAAACAACAAGCATCGTGTAAGTGCTTCTTACACAAAATCAATCACAAAGAGCAATTTTTTCATTTAAAAGCATGAGATACAGCAGGATGCAGAAAAAACGCTCGAGATTTGTTTTTTAAAAGTTGAACTTAAATCAATTGTACATGGCTTTCTAAACATGCGGCTCTTTTTTGCGAGACGCGAGTGCAATCGTGATTAGGGGTCGACCGATATGTGTTTTTCAGGGCCGATGCCGATACCGATTATTACAGATCAAGTAGACCGATAACCGATATTTTGAACCAATATATGTGTCTGGTGTAAAAATGAAAATTAATGCCAAAATTAATAATAATGAGCTCTGACAAAAAACATTATTTAAATGCTTTTAAACATGTCTTTAATTCTAATAACAACAACATTAAATAAACAGTAATATTAATAATATGAATAATAATAACATAAGTGCAGGGATCACCCAGAAGCATTCTGTAAACATTTTGTAAAACTTAAAGTAAACAACAAGCAACAAATGAACAAATAATGGAAAATAAATGTAATAGCTCCCTGAAGTTTTATAAGCTAATAAAATGGGCAACAATTAGTAGTCCCAATCCAGCAACACCAGGTTGTGGTGCAGGAAGCAGAGCTGCTCGGCATGCTCTTCAGTGAGCTTGCTTCTTCTCTTGTCATAAATGGCAGACACTTCACTAAAGACACGCTCACTAGGGACTGAGGGTGGTGAGCAAATCAATTTTCTTGCTTCTTTGGCAAGTAGCTTGAAGCGCCCTTGATTCTGTTTCCACCACTGGAGTGGATCCCCCTTATGCCTTTCAATCACTGGCTCTTTGAGGTACTGATGTAACTCACTAAATAGTAAACTAATGAGTTTACTATTAAAATTAAAACATGGAAGAAATAGCGTATTGTGTGATTATTCTCAACAAAAGTTGTAATAATTGTTGTAGTTGTATTAGGTATATTCTACTGCACCACAGTAATATATTCGGCTAAACCGAACTTATATTTTGACAGGTTGCCATGAGGACCTTTTAAGTTTCTAGCCTATGTATTAGGGATGGGCATTTTAAGCAAAAGTAATATTCGATAATCGCTGGGTATTATTTGATTACTATTCGAAAATCGCACCCCTCCCGCGCATGCACACGCCCATCCACCCACGCACACACGCACGCACACACACAGAGAGAGAGAGAGAGGGGGAGAGAGACCATCCAGGCTTTCAATCTGTATGATAACAAACTGTTTAATTAATTAGAGAATAGTCTATCTTAACCCAAGAAAATTACCGATTGTAAAGTATGAGTGCTGAAACATATTAATACCCGAATGACGGCATTTATTAACAGAACAGTCCGTCGATTATCAACTGCTCATAAGGCTATACATTTTTATTTTAAAAATAAGCATGAACATTCATATTATTAAAAAGAAACTCTTAAATCTGATTAATGCATTAATGAATATTAGGCGTAAAACATATTGAGCGCTAAACAGAATATCATTCTTAAAACATATTTCGCGCTAAAACATATTGTGAACAACAGCCTGAATGACGGCACTTATTATGTGAAGATTAATTTTAACGTCTGTCTTCATAACAATAATCATATATATAAATGAACATTTTCACATGCTCGGGAAGAAGACGGGAGTGTTGTTCACAATTAGTTCGGGGAACTTTGAATTGAAACAAGGGAAGGAATATAGAGCCCTGCAGCTTCTCAGAATTCTCCGTCTGAGTCTCTCTCTCTCTCTCTCTCTCTCTCTCTCTCTCTCTCTCTCTCTCTCTCTCTCTCTCTCTCTCTCTCTCTCTCTCTCTCTCTCTCTCTCTCTCTCTCTCTCCATTTAAATAGTTCAGTTTTGTTTTAGTAACAAATTGGTCATTATTTTGTTTCCTTTCTTTATTAATTTACAAATATGATTGGAACATCTTTTTTTTGTTAAATTCAAATTTTAGTTTTTTTAAATACTAAGCGGCCAGCGCAAATTTGATCAGTTTATCCTTCTCAAATAAATAACTAAATTAACGTCATAATATTTTAAGAATAAAGTCAAAATTACGATCATGAAATCATGTTACATTGCCTGAAGTTAAAGTTAAAATTACACCTGTATACTCTGCCAAAAATAATAATAATAATAATAATAAGTGTGGCATCCAACCTGTCATTCTTCACATTTAAAACGAAAAACAGTACAAATATTTTGCATATAAATATAATATATCAACCAGTGGAATATTACGTGATTATTTCAGCAAAAAACTAATAATTTGAATGCAGGGAGCTCGTCACGGCTTCATTAATGGGAAACAGGACGTGAAGGCGGCAGAGAAGCACTCTGTGGAGTGCATAGCTTTGTTAACTTTGGTTTATTATGAGTTGTTTGGGACGCTGTAACAAACGGCCCTCTCGCAATATATTGCTTAACATCTATTGATCACGCAATCAGCCTGCACGCATCAGAAGTTCCGTTCTCCAGCATGGTTAGCGCTCACAGCGCTCACACTATAGTGTGTGTACACACTATGTATGTGTGCCGCGCCCGAGTGCCGACAGTGCAGTTTGTGTGCAAGCACGGAACAGAAGATGCTCTAAAATAAAACAAAAAAATATCCTGTTGATCTGTGCATCTGTACTCCAGTATATAAATTCAATATAGATTAATTATTGCTAAAGTTACTTGCCAAGAAGGGTAGTTTGACATACTTCATGTATTTGCCCGTTCAGGCGGCTCGCGCGTGTCAGAGATGCGGCTGTCTGTGCTCGCGCTGTTCACACAGAACAGAACACAACGCGCATGAACTGAAAGGAGTTGTCTTTCGCGCCCAAATGCTTTTTAATCACTTACATTTTGGTGGTGGGCGGAGATTGCTCTAAATAATTTCACCTGTATTATTTATTCACCAATAAATAATGTCACATGTAAATAATATGTTTGTTTGCATAATATAAAAAAAATATCGGCAAATCTGTTTTGAAAATGGCCGATATCGATAATCGTAAAAATGCTTAATATCGGCACCGATAATCGGTCGACCCCTAATGGTGATAGACGTACCTCTAGGAAATGTGATAAATATGCGTTCTGTGTGAACGGCTTGGTTCCCGTTTTGACGTAAACAACATCTCCGCATTGATGATCTAATTTTCCCCAATATTTTGAATGAACAACGCCGCATCCAGTGGGTTCAAAAAGCATTAAAATGCAACGACACCTACATCTTCATCGCCTCTTGTGTGCCACTGATAAGGCTGCCTGAAGCACACCTAAAATTATTTGACAGCCCTACTGCGTCATAAGGTAGGTCACGTCCTCTGCTCACATTTGTTCATCTCAAACTACCATCTCCAAATCCAAATATATAATTGGCGGCAAAATACTTAATTTATTATAAGACGCTTCATACCAAAAGGAAGTAGCACCAAAATAACTGCACCAAAATTAATAGAAAATAAAGCCTCCTTTCATTTATTTTTTTGCCGAAAAACAAAACTGAAAATCAAGTTTGGGTAATTGAAACTAAATTTGAGTGACTGAACTCTACTGTTCAGGGAGTCGTGTTCTCAAGTGATAAATTAAAGAGGTCATGAACTGCCTTTTTACATTTTGGTCCATTAAAATGTTATCAAGATCTTTACAACAGAATCTTTGCACTGTCCATGTTGTCATTGTTGACTTCAAATTGCACTGTCAATGTGTGAACATGAACTGGGGGTGGTCCTGGGACAGGATGAAATGCATGTGCCAAATGCAGTCGACTGCTTTAAGACGTGAACTATAACATGCAACACAAGAAACTGACCCTTCTCTTAAGGCCCGTACACACTGGGATGAATTTCTTGCGCGATATTTGCCGACGTTTAACGCCTCGTGACTAAACGAAGGGTGCCAATGTGAGTGTGCACACCGACGCGAAAAACGCCACGCGTAAAAACGTAATTTAAAAAAAAAGGCCTCAGGTTCGTTTTTTTGGTTTGATGCGCCGCATCAAAAACTATCCGACCAATGAGATTGGCGCTTTTGCTCACGTGTCTGGAGCAGCTGAAGTTACAGTAAAACACAACTTGGGGGCGCTCAAACAAAAAACAGTCTTGCTGAGCACACATACGTAACGACGAAGAAGATATACGCCAAGTAGCGTCTACACTGCCGGGAAGAAATAAGAAGACAAAGAAGATGCAAGGCAAGATGAATGTAGAGCTGATGGTCTCGTTGGTGTCTGAACACAAAGAACTGTATGACAAATTTGTATGATTTTGACAAGCGCGTAAATACTTGCTCTCTTCTTCTTAGTGACAAGCGGGTGTCAGAAGCGTAAAGTTACGCAGCGCCACCTTGTGTACCGGGGTATTTCTGTTTTACATTAAGCGCCATCTAATGTCAGGGAATGAATTTGCATGTTCACTCGGCTCATAGTCAGCGAGAATCGCTTGGGTGTGAACAGAAAAAACGCATTGAAAAACGCTGGCGAATAACGCGCGCCAATATTCGTCCCGGTGTGCACGGGCCTTAAAGCTGCCTTCACACTAGCAGTGACTGTCGCTGAATGTTGCCAGGGGCTGGCCTGGCGATGAGGCTGCCAGCGGGCGCTCACTACTGGTTGCCTTGACAGCAAATCAGGTTTCTTGACGCTAAATACAAACATTTTGGAGGCAAAAGATTAAATATATTATGAATTAATTCCATACATAAAAACAAAAATGAAGGAGAAACGGAGCCTACTCTTTTTCATTGCGTATGTTTATCTACGACTGAGAGAACGATCACGTGAGCTCAACCGTCTTCTTTCCTATTGGCTGTCGCTCCTGAAAGCCGCTCTTCATTTGCATAAAGTTGAAGGATTCTAAACTTTGTTGCATCGTTGGATACGCCCCATCTGGTCGCTATCGCTCGTGTTGCCTGAAATTGCCGGCTCTCCATTGAAATGAATGGGATCGTGTCAATTTGTTGCTTGTAGTGTGAACGGGGCTTAAGCTCCTGCCTATCTTACAGCAACTGTTGTTATTTTACAAATCACATATGGTCAGTATCATTTGCACTTCAATGTCAAAAATCAAGGAATATCTTTCCCCCAAGAGAAGCGGATCTGTGGCACAGATAAATAATGCAACGTAAGCCTATATAATCTCTAGGGGTCGACCGATTATCGGCGCCGATATTAAGCATTTTACCGATTATCGATATTGGCCATTTTAAAAACAGCTTTGCCGATAATTTTTTTTTTATTTTTATTTTTTATGCAAACAAACATACTATTTACAGGTGACATCATTTATTGGTGAATAAATAATACAGGTGAAACTATTTCATGTTTAAATGCACTATTTGGCTCGATGCAGCCTGTCTGAGCTCAACACTCTGTGAGAGTGAGGCGAT
Source organism: Gymnocypris eckloni scoliostomus (assembly GCA_027564155.1). Taxonomy (NCBI): domain Eukaryota; kingdom Metazoa; phylum Chordata; class Actinopteri; order Cypriniformes; family Cyprinidae; genus Gymnocypris; species Gymnocypris eckloni. The sequence continues at coordinate 9,766,968 of CM050427.1, read as the reverse complement.
CTCTCAATCTCTGAGAGCGATCTCCGCCCACCGCTCATCTGATATGTAGGAAGTCACGAGTCCGACCAATCAACGCGGAAAACTGAAGGCAGTCTCACACCGAGAGCACTTGCTAACTGGAGCTGCGTCAGTGATCACGCATCAGTTGTCTCTCAAAGGTAAAGCAGCAGCAGGCGTTGCTGAAGTTGCAAAACACCTCAATATAACCCATGATGTCGCGATGCGGAAAATGCGGGAATCGCGGAATGCAGTCATATAATGGAATTTACCGTATAACGCGGAATGTCATGGAATGTGTCAAGTTTGGATGAATTAATCAAAAGTAGGTCAGTACACTTAAATCGACTCGCTATGGACTAGTATCTATAAATATTAAGCTGCAAAACACTATTTAAATATGAATCCTGCATGTTCTGCATCTTTGTTAATGAATGACACAGGCGTGCGGTTTCATTTACTGCACACATACACACTGAAGCGCGTGCTCGCGGTGTTTTCAACATCTGACGTCTCACTAAATGAGGACATAAATACATGAACAACATCCCCAGAACTGCTCGAGAGTCACTTGATGAGCATTTGACCGTTTCATTTGAGTAAAAGCGATCGTCATATCATATATACATAGGCTACAGAAACTTAAAAGGTCCTCATGGCAACCTGTCAAAATATAAGTTCGGTTTAGCGAATATATTACTGTGGTGCAGTAGAATATCGTAATACAACTACAACAATTATTACAACTTTTGTTGAGAATAATCACACACGCTAAATCGTTTACTTTAAGTTTTACAAAATGTTTACAGAATGCTTCTGGGTGATCTCTGTACTTATGTTATTATTAATATTACTGTTTATTTAATGTTGTTGTTATTAACAGTTTTCAGAATTAAAGACATGTTTAAAAGCATTTAAAGAACGTTTTTTTGTCAGAGCTCTTGTTATTATTAATTTTGGCATTCATTTTCATTTTTACACCAGACACGTATATCGGTTATCGGTCTACTTGATCTGTAATAATCGGTATCGGCCCTGAAAAACACATATCGGTCGACCCCTAATAATCTCCCTTATATGTTGTCAGCAAAATCACCGTAGCCTCGTCACCCGGACTGAACCACAAACCCAGGTTTAAATGGGCCTGGTCAAATGCGCTGGAGGTGATCCGCTCACACACTTGATCTCCAACAAAATGCACCTGATGATAAACCATTCAATGACATTACAGACGACCAATTCCACTCATGCAGGAAAAAAAATTAATGAACTTGCTTTAATAAAATCTCGTGACTCCTAAAAATGTCAGACCATCAACTCACTTCAAGAATAAGGTCGTTTCATAACCAAACCATATTTAATGCTCCACGCAGGACCAACAAGTGTATTCTGCTTCAGTCTGAGAAAACAGTTTCGTCCATTTCCGGTTGAGCAAGAGCACTTGAATCCTGGCTGCAGTCATGCTTGGGTTGAGTTTATTTCTACCATACAATTCTATTCGCGAGCACTGAGACTGGGACACATGAAGCAAGCTGCACTCTGGACCGGTTTGATTACATAACGTTACATCATGTACAGTTTGTGTTGCTGTTGCCAAGCACACTACTTAAACCCATGATGAAGTGATGAAGTGAATAAAAGAGGTTTCAAAGACAAAACAGACACTGAGCAATTCACTTGTTTATAAATACTAAGAAAGTACTTAGAAGATTATGACTCAAAAATCAATAGAATAATAATGTTTTATAATCATTGTATAATACTGGAACTTTGCATAAAGGATAATTAATACAAATGAGTAATCTTTTATTTAGTCCCAGATCCAAATGCACTCTGTAAAATCAATATGAAATCACGAACTGTGCTTATATGCTCTATAATCTATCATTTTCTGACATCCTGACAATAGTTCAAACGCAGTAACTTAATACCAGCTAAAATGAACGTCACAAGAGTTAAGCAACAATCCAAAAACTGCAGGCTTTGAATAAACATCAACTTGAACTGAAAAGCATCATGTTCCCTCCTCTGTTCATTTCCAAAGCTTTCTCACAGCAATTGGAGAAGCATTCGAGGTTGCCAAACATCCATCTATCATCAAATATTCAGCAGTAATTTTCCATTCCCCCGGTTTGCAATATTTCCCCAAACTACATGGGCGCATGGAACGAGCTATTTAAACCTGGCTCGGGCCCTCAGTCAACATATCCTGCACTTTATGAAGCATGGGATCTCGCTTTCCCTTTGACCTACATTCCCTCTAATATAGTTACAATGCAGATTAAATGACTCCTGTCTGCCAGAAGTGCAAATACATGTTACCGTGGAGCTGTCTGACAAGCAGAAAACATCAAACCTAATTACTGCAACTAAGGAGGAGGTATGTGGTCTCATTGTCTCAAGGTTACAAAGTCAATTCATTTGACAGCCGCTGATCATTGGCCATTCATATCCACTCCAGGTGCAGGAAACTGGGTCACAGAGAACCCCAATATATGACCTGATTAAAAAATATACTAAGTACAGACTACAGAGTAAGAGAAATATTTTCCTATTGATGAAATACAGCCTTCTGAATGTCAGGATTGAATTATACCGCCCTCTTGTGGTAGATCAGCATTAACCAAACAATGTTTTTTTTTGTAGTTAGGATTGATATTTAGAATTGTAGTTATATAAATCATTTGGATGGCTGTCTGTGTTGATGGATTTAAAGATAAACACAACATACAGACTGGTAGTCAACTAAGAAAATAAAAAGTAGACAATAATAAAGGCACTTCTAAAAATGATTCAATGACTTACCAATGATGACAAATCCACCAGTTTCTCTCTCAGAAGATCTTTTGGCTCCATCATTCTTGAATCCGAAAAACTTCAACATCGTGTGTGTCTTTGAAGAAAGTCTGAGTCACCCAACAACAAACAACCAACCGTCATGTGATATGCTGTTACGAGTAGATCAACCGAGTTTACAAATCGAATCTTACTATTCTTTATGATTCCAAAATCGAACGATCTATTTAAAGTGATAACGGGTTGGATTCTGGGATGCTGTGTTGTTTTTCCTGGACAGCTCGACAGACAAGCAAGTTAGCAAGCGTTAGTTTAGAAACAAACAGTCACGCGCTGTGCTGCCATGCAACATTTCTGCTGAAACACTGTAAACAACAAAAATAACAATCTCTTGAGATAAATACAGTCTTACTTTAAATCATATATGTATAATATTTAACTTCGGTTGTAGTAAAAACCGAGCTGACGTTACACGACTGAAGTTTTGTTTACGAGCCGTGTCCAACTGCTTTTTCGCTCCGTGTGAAAACCAAAGCAGGAAGAGATATTGTTTCGGTTTAAATAATAATAATAATAATTAATGGTTATTAATAGAGTTTTTAAATAGAGTGTCGCAACAACACAAATGTTAAAATCTTGATTAGAAAACAATTCAAGTTCTTATTAATTAACCAGAATTATAATTACAAATGATATATAAACATAAATAATGTGTTTTATGATGTGACATCTTATCAATGATCTCTAGATTAATAATGTTTAATTATGGGAAAATACCATATTCATGAAGAAAAAGCGCTTAAATCCAACTTTTATTTTTATTTATTTATTTATTTTTACAGAAATGAATCATTATAGCCTAGTTACTTCTTTAAAAGTATTAAAGCAAAACGCACTAGGTCTCTGTAACGCTTTTAAGTGATTATGTTTACTCTCTTTTCCTAACTGTTGAATATCTGCTCAACAAAATGTTTTGCTGTATTTTGATATACTGTTAATTACACTGTTTACTGATTATTTGACTTGCAACACAAATTCAAATAATAATAATTTGAAGTGTTCAAAAGAACCGATTCGCGGAAATGAGTCGGACTGATCACAACTAGGAACTACTAGGAACAGGTCATTTGTGTCTAACGTTCTTCTCTGACGCAACGGAACCGGTGTCATCGGGGAATACGTCACTTGGCTTAAGTTTTCCCGCGGTTCTGGTGTTAGTCTCGACTGTTTGGGAGTCATTTCTTGTATGATTTGCCGTAAACACCCACAATGACAGGCATTTACGAGTCCCCGAAACCCAGAATCAATGCGTCGATGTTGGCTCAATACATCGGTCGATCAGTCTGCTTCGTCGGACGCTTGGAAAAGGTATTAACCTATTATACACTAATAACCTGGAAGTATTGTTAATGAAATTATTTACTCCGCACAGAAGCTTCTAACTGTATATAATGAAAAATAAAAGTGAATGATATATGATAGGAGTCTTTGAGTGGTTATCTGCAGGAAGAGCCTATTAATGCCAATTATTATGCAAAATGAAAGTGTTTTGTGTAAGTTAACAGAATGGCTGTGTATTGACAGGTCCATCCATCAGGAAAGGCTCTTACGCTGTCAGATGGAGAAGGAAAGTCTGCATCAGTGGAGCTCAATGAACCTGTGAGTGTTCAGATCAGGATGCTGCAGCTCTCTCTGTGTGTGTTATCTTCTGTTTATTAAGTATTATTATGTTTTCTCTTCTGGCCCGTGTAGCTGGATGAAGAGCTGAGTGGGGTTGTGGAGGTTATTGGGATGGTGTCTAACAAAGGAGCAATTATGGCCGTTTCATATACTCTGTATCGAGAGGACAAAATCTCTTTTGGTACTCATGATTATATTGATTCTGAGTGTTATGTTTGTGTCATTGCATGCACTGGGATGTAAACCATTTTCATTTGTTTTGCAGATCTGGAGCTGTACAGCGAAGGCCTGAAAGTTCTCCATGATTTCCCCCAGTATTACCCGTTTGAGGTGTCATTGAGTGGTTAAACTGCACATTTTCCTTTTACAGTTTCTGTATTATTGGATATTTACAGTGTTTGTAAAACATGTAGAAGTTGTTTTGTTTTTGTTACTTGAAATAAAACCTTAAAACTAGGGATGCACCGTTGACCGGCCAAAGATCGGAACCGGCCGGTTTTGCTTATAATCGTGATCGGCAACCGGCCGGTTTTTGTCTTTTTTTCGGCCGATTTTTCCGAAAGTGCGAACATGTCATTTGTGTGGAATACATTCGGCAGGATCACAACAAACACAGAAAAACAGATACAATGAAGCGAACAGCCGTTGGTGTAACGTTACTGGCACACAAATAAGAGCCGCTTTCATTTGCTGCTCTAGCTGAAGTTGCTAGTGATGGGTCGGTCTTGAACAAATCTTTAATGAGACTCGAGAAGAACGAGTCGTTTCGGGGAGTGATTCGTTCAGTCGCGCATGCGCACCATCCTAAAGGTTCTGTACTGGAATTAGTTCACCTGTTTCGAGTCTTCGGGTTTTTCGAGTCGTTCGTTCATCTTAAACGAGACTCAAAGGTCCGAGTCGGTAAAATGATCCGAACTTCCCATCACTAGAATTTGCGCGAGCGTATCTGTCCACGCCCTGCACAAGAATAGACCGTGAACAGTTGTTCAGCGCAGCTTCTCACGTGTTGGATGAGAAAAGAAACAGACCAACTTGCGACAAAGCTGAAATGCTACTTTTTGTAAAGAATAAAACGTTCAAACGTATAAACGTCAGTTCTGTACAAGATTATTATTTTTATTTTACCTTAAAATTACATTGACTTAATTCGATTTAACAAGCACGAGCTGTAGCATCTTTGTTTTTGCTCGTTGCACTAAACATTATTTGATTTAACATTTTGGAATAATTTATTTATATAGCCTACTTTGGTTGTATTTAGTTTCACTGGTAAATACCTTTTTTCTTTTACACCAATTTTAAAAACGACAACAAATGTTGATTAAGTAACATCTTTGTTTGGACTGTTGAATGTGTGTTGGTTGTGTGGTTTAGATTGTAACTATGCAAACGCTGCCTTTCATTTCAAATGGTTACTGTTAATGTTTTCATTTAAGGTCAGTTTTATGTAGTTTCAACCCAATTTAAAAACCATCTTGGTCCATCTTCAACTGGGGTGGCAAATGAGAGGCAGAACTTGTAAAGATGCTTGTTTGTTTTTTCTTATAAAATATATTGATAGGCATTTAAAATTTGTTTAATATGCTATATCCATTAAAATAAAAGCTTAAGAACATTTTGAATTTTAAATAATTTTAATCAAAAACTTGTGACACAGCCACTTATGTCTATGTCTTATTGAAGTAACACCACAGAAGTAATTATAACACCAAATACCTTATAGTGCAAGTTACTAAAGGCTCTGTGTTACCAGAAAATACATTAACACCAGAGACAGTAACACCACATACAAATCAGCTTAGACTTTTCTAAAATGGAGGCTACCATCATGATGATTTCAAGATCAGGGGACATTTTGGAAATATCAACATTATATTTATATTTTTTTTATTAAAATATGCCAGATCTGCAAGTTATCAACATAACACCACATACACTAATGACAACACATGAAATTGTCAGAGATTTAGCTAACTTCAAAATGTATAAGAAAGAATGTACTCCCCATGCACCCCTCAGATCAACCAGCACCTGCAGTGACCGTTACACACAGGAAGTAGTCCAAATAGAATTCTCCCTTTTCTTAAAGGGGTGACATCCATTGTTGAAACACCACAGACATGAATTTGGGGGCAAATTTTTCTTAAATATATATATTTTTAAACAATTAAATATTATACATGTTAAATAAAATCTATATTCACTATATAACCACTTTATTTGTGTTAGAATCTTTCATTATTTCTTGTTGGTTGCTTAAAGGAAAAAATCGGCATCGGAATCGGCCAGTTTGCTCAAAAAATCAGTATCGAATCGCCACGAAAAATCATGATCGTGCATCACTACTTAAAACCCTTTGTTACATTATTGACCAAACATTGACTAAATAAGTTTGAAATTAATTTACTGTTTTACCATGTGTTTTTATCATGAAGCAAAGCGTGATTATGAGGCAAAATTTATGAAATCAAACATTTTCTGTAATTCATCTGTAAAATCTAGCACACCAGTCATTAAAACTAATTTAATCTCAACAAAAATTGATTTGCCTTCATTAAGCCGCTTAATTTAATTGTTAAGAGGAGTTGGTGTGTTAGATGTTACAGATGTATTACAGAAAATATTAGATTTCTTATATATTTCCAACTGAAGTTAACGTTTTACTGATATGATTGTTTCTAAATAAGGTTTACATGTTTAAATTCACAGCGACTGTACACCGATACCAAAAGCATGAGGTGAAATGCAAGGTTGGTCTACAGATGTATTTTTTTAAGTGTAGGTTTGGCATCCTGGCCAAATTTCCCCTTTGGCCTCTGATCTTAATGCACGGCGAGGAGGAGAGTTTGAGTGGTTAAAGACTCTCTAAGGACTACAGCTGGAGAATTGCAGAAAATAGTTGAGTCTCTGGGTCAGAAAACCTTTAAAAAATTGTCAAACCTACATCACCACGTGTTGTTTGGGAGGGTTTCAAGAAAAATAATCCTCGCTTCTCCAAAAACAAACTCCAGCATATTCAGTTATCAGACACGATAACTTCAAATGGGACTGGCTTCTATGGTCAGATGAAACAAAACAATATAGTTTTTCAGCAGCAAACACTCAAGATGGGTTTGGCGAACACAGGGATTAAAAGTACCCCATGTGTACAATGAAATGTACTGCTGTATTTTTGATGTCGTGGGCCTATATTTCTGCTGGAGGTCCTGGACATCTTGTTCAGACACATGGCATCATGGATTCTATTAAATACCAACATAAAAAATCATATATAAATGATGCAGTCATTTTGTGATAAAAATCAGCTGACTGTATTACACTGAGAATATTGATTTGATTTGGAATTGTTTTAGTACAAAATAAAATGATAAAATAAACACTACAATACCACATAATACAGTGATGGCATATCATTTATCTTTAAAGAGATCTTTTTTTTCCCTCTGTTACAGTGTCCACAACCCAAATCCTGTCAGTGTGAAAAAGGAGAGAGAGAGGTCCTCCCGGAAATCCAGTGAGTTTATATCAACATATTTCTGCAGTCAATTCTCATCGTATCACATCCAGCTTTGTATGCAGATTAATAAAACAGTCAATATTTCTGTACATATTCATAATTACAAAAGCACCAACATGATTAATAATTTGTTACATTTATATAGCGCTTTTCTGGATACTCAAATCGCTTTACATAGAATCTCCTCAAACCCACTGGGATGATGCAACGGCAGCCATATTGCGTCAGAACGCCCACCACACACCAGCTTACTGGTGGAGAGGAGACAGTGATGAAGCCAATCAGTAGATATGGGGATGATTAGGAGGCCATGATGGTCAGAGGCCAATGGGCAAATTTGGCCAGGACACCGGGGTAACACCCTTACTCTTTTTCGAAGGACATCTTGGGATTTTTAATGACCACAGAGTGTCAGGACCTCGGTTTAACATCTCATCCGAAGGACGGTGCTTTTTACAGTATAGTGTCCCCGTCACTGTACTGGGGCGTTAGCTTCAGTGGGCAACCGGTCTTGGGCTACAGGGTGATATGGCTGCAATTAATCTGTCATTTGCTCTTAAACAGTAATTTTACAGCCAAGGATAGTTAGCTAAAAAAATAAATGCATAAAAACTTATATAAACAACACTGATAATAAATCAGCAAATTATAATGATTTCTGAAGGATCATATCACAATGAAGACTGGAGTAATGATGCTGAAAATTCAAATAATATATATTTTAAAGTATATTAAAATTGAAAATAAAAATTTGAAATTGCAATAATATATCATCACCCGGACTCTTCTACTACGAAGCCATGCTGGTGTAATAGCTGCATTATGTGGTTTTGCATTGTCCTGCTGAAATGCACGTCATCTGGAGGGGAGCCTATGTTGCTCTAATAACTTTCAGCATTCATAGTGCCTTCCAAAACATGCAAGCTGCCCATACTGTATGCACATATGCCCCCCATACCATCAGAGATGCTGCCTTTTAAACTGAACACTGATAACACGCTGGAAGGTCTGCCTCCTCTTTAGCCCGGAGGACATGACATCCGTGATTTCGAAGAAGAATGTCAAATTTGGACTCGTCTGATCATAGAGCACTTTTCTATTTGAAACAGTCCATTTTAAATGAGCCTTGGTGCACAGGACATGACGGTGCTTCTGGACCATGTCCACATATGGCTTCCTTTTTGCATGATAGAGCTTTAGTTGGCATCTGCAGATTGCACGGCAGATTGTTTTTACCAACAGTAGTTTCTGGAAGAATTCCTGGGCCCATTTAATAATATCAATGACAGAATCATGCCAATGAGTGAAGCAGTGTCATCTGAGAGCCCGAAGACCACGGGCATCCAACAAAGGTCTTGACCTTGTCCCTTACGCACAGAGATTTTTCCAGTTTCTCTGAATCTTTTGATGATGTTATGCACTGTAGGTGATGAGATGTGCAAAGACTTTACAATTTGACGTTGAGGTACGTTGCTTTTAAAGTATTCCAAAATGTTTTTATGCACTCTTTCACAGACAGAAGAGCCTCTGCCCATCTTTACTTCTGAGAGACTCTGCCTCTCTAAGACATCCCTTTTATAGCTAATCATGTTACAGACCTGTGATGCCAATTAACTTAATTCTCCCAGCTGAATCTTTTAAAAATGTATTGCTTTTTCAGCAGTTTGCTTCCCCCGTGCCAACTTTTTTGAGACCTGTAGCAGCATCAAATTTGAAATAAGCTCATTTAACATGCTTTTGTTGTTAGCCATTTAGTTTAGTTGGAGTTGAGTTTAGTAATGGCTTTTTAGGAGATTTCCTGAAGGAACTTTCGGATGAGTTCCTTGAGCTTTTTACAAAAGATCAACTCTTGCAATTAGCTTCTCATTATGATATTACCATTACCAGTAGTGAAAAGCATTTAAAGGATAGTATAAAGGACATCATTAGAAATGTGTTGATTGATAATTATATTTTGAGAATTAGGCCAGTTTCCTTACAACCCATGGTTGCTCCGTGCATATACTTTTGGACTGTTAAACAAAAACACCCACCAACTGCCATTCTAACACTTGGAAGAGCCAGGGCATTTTTTTTATATAACTCTTATTGGATTAGTCTGAAAGAAGAAAGTCATGTACACCTAGGATGCCTTGAGGGTGAGTAAAACATGGACTAATTTTACATTTTTGGGTGAATTAACCCTTTAATGACATTTACTTGTATAAAATGTAAGTTTTATTTGTGCGTTATTTGTGCATGTATGTTCACCTGCATGGATGATATTATGCATTGATGACATCATCATGTGATGATGTCAAAGAACTGGTGAATCGTTTTTTTTTACCAGTTGTTAATTGAAATGAACTAAAATAACTGGTTCATGGAATTAAGTGCTATTCTGAATGCATATTTACTAGAAGAAAAACTTTATTGATATAATAACTTAATAACACTGATAACACGCTGGAAGGTCTGCCTCCTCTTTAGCCCGGAGGACATGACATCCGTGATTTCGAAGAAGAATGTCAAATTTGGACTCGTCTGATCATAGAGCACTTTTCTATTTGAAACAGTCCATTTTAAATGAGCCTTGGTGCACAGGACATGACGGTGCTTCTGGACCATGTCCACATATGGCTTCCTTTTTGCATGATAGAGCTTTAGTTGGCATCTGCAGATTGCACGGCAGATTGTTTTTACCAACAGTAGTTTCTGGAAGAATTCCTGGGCCCATTTAATAATATCAATGACAGAATCATGCCAATGAGTGAAGCAGTGTCATCTGAGAGCCCGAAGACCACGGGCATCCAACAAAGGTCTTCGGCCTTGTCCCTTACGCACAGAGATTTTTCCAGTTTCTCTGAATCTTTTGATGATGTTATGCACTGTAGGTGATGAGATGTGCAAAGACTTTACAATTTGACGTTGAGGTACGTTGCTTTTAAAGTATTCCAAAATGTTTTTATGCACTCTTTCACAGACAGGAGAGCCTCTGCCCATTTTTACTTCTGAGAGACTCTGCCTCTCTAAGACATCCCTTTTATAGCTAATCATGTTACAGACCTGTGATGCCAATTAACTTAATTCTCCCAGCTGAATCTTTTAAAAATGTATTGCTTTTTCAGCAGTTTGCTTCCCCCGTGCCAACTTTTTTGAGACCTGTAGCAGCATCAAATTTGAAATAAGCTCATTTAACATGCTTTTGTTGTTAGCCATTTAGTTTAGTTGGAGTTGAGTTTAGTAATGGCTTCTTTAGGAGATTTCCTGAAGGAACTTTCGGATGAGTTCCTTGAGCTTTTTACAAAAGATCAACTCTTGCAATTAGCTTCTCATTATGATATTACCATTACCAGTAGTGAAAAGCATTTAAAGGATATTATAAAGGACATCATTAGAAATGTGTTGATTGATAATTATATTTTGAGAATTAGGCCAGTTTCCTTACAACCCATGGTTGCTCCGTGCATATACTTTTGGACTGTTAAACAAAAACACCCACCAACTGCCATTCTAACGCTTGGAAGAGCCAGGGCATTTTTTTTATATAACTCTTATTGGATTGGAAACTTAATTGCCTATAGTATGTTGTAAAAAAATTGTAAGTATGAATGTGGTGTTGTAATCATTTAACCCTTAACATGACCCTTAAAGGTATAGTTCACCCAAAAATGAAAATTTTGTCATCATATAATCACCTTCAAGTAGTACCAAACCTGTATGAATCTATTTGTTCTGCTGGACACAAAGGAAGATATTCTGAAGAAAGTGGGAAACAGAACAGTTCTTGGGCACCATTGACTGCCATAGTATTTTTTTCCCTACTATGGAAGTCAATGGTGCCACAAAACAGCCTGGTTACAGACTTTCTTCAAAATATCTTCCTTTGTGTTCGGCAGAAAAAATATATTCATACAGGTTTGGAACTATTTGAGGGTAATTAAATGATGACAGAATTTTAATTTTTGGGTGAACTATCCCTTTAAGGCTGTAATTCACTACAGCACTTTTAACAGATTTAAAAAAAACTAGGTGTCATACACATGCTGAGTTTTGAAATGGTTACATGGGTTTACATATTATTATATTATATTATATACTTAAAGCTGCAGTCCGTAAATTTTGCCTCTTTGTCGCTATCTCTGTTTGAAAACCTGGAATTGCAGCTTTTTTTGTTACTATCTTCCGTGCGTGAGGTTATGCACGGCTCCAGCGCGGATGAATCTAATGTTTAGAGGAGTATGTGTAGCTGTCAGTCACTGCACCGGTGTGGATATTTACTGTACTTCGCAATCACTTATTCTAGCCTACTTCTTGGAATATATGACCTAAATTATAATTTTTACCGTATATATATATTTATTTCGGATCATTTTTAACCAAAACAAAGTTACGGACTAGAGCTTTAAAGGGATAGGTCACACGAGAATACTTTTTGTGCACAAAGAAAACAATAATAACATAATTTATTCAACAAATGCTGGAAGACGGTAACTCGGGGAAAAGAATTGATGAATAAATTATGTTATTGCATGGACTATTTCAACGATGTCCTTGCTACGTTTCTGTGCCTTGATCGTGTTAATTATATTGCTGTCTATGGAGGTTCAGAGAGCTCTCGGATCTCATCAAAAATATCTTGTGTTCTGAAGATGAACGAAGGTCTTACGGGTTTAGAACGACATGAGGGTGAGTAATTAATGACAACATTTTAATTTTTGGGGTGAACTATCAGTTTTCTGAACATATGTGACCCTGGACCACAAAACGTAAAAAATAAGTAGCACGGGTATATTTGTAGCAATAGCCAGCACTACATTGTATCGGCCAAAATTATAGATTTTTATTTTTTGACAAAAAGCATTCGGATATTAAGTAAAGATCATGTTCCATGAAGATGTTTTGTAAATTTTCTACAGTAAATAGATCAAAACGTACTTTTTGATTAGTCATATGCATTGCTAAGAACTCCATTTGGTCAATTTTAAAGGCGATTTGCTCAATATTTAGATTATTATTATTAATTTTTTTGCACCCTCAGATTCCAGATTTTCAAATAGTTGTATCTCGGCCAAATATTGTCCTATTTAATTAACTTGTATTCATTTAGGCTAAATAATTATGAATAAGATTGAAATTAAGCCTATTTTATTTTAGATTTGGAGGTTGCAATACACCCCAATCGCCAACAGAGGAGAGCAGCAGCTCTGCTAACACTCACAGCGCTGCGGCGAAGAAGTCCGCACATACACAAGGACAGCACGGTTAGGTAATACATGTAATGTAGAAACATTTTATGATAAGTCATTATCGGATCTGTTCACCTCTCTCATGAGCTTTTGATTGAGTTTTTTAACACTCGACCTGGGCTATTGCAGTGTTCAAACGGCACGCGCTAGTCATATCTATTGTAGAGTTTACAGTCAGATAAACACTGAAGTTATGGCTCATGCAGCACATGTATCAGCTGTTCGGTCTCTGTATAAGAGGATCCTGCTGCTGCACCGCTTCATGCCCATAGACCTGCGGGCTTTGGGTGATCAGTATGTGAAAGACGAGTTCAGAAGACACAAGGAAGCATCAGATGAAGAGGCGACACGCTTCATGGCGGAATGGCAGGTAAGACAAACCTGCTGCGGTCAGTGTCACTTGACTGCAGAGAAAACTAATGCATTTAAATCACATAAGTTGCATTAAGTCCTCAGACCTTCCACTGACTAAATGTTTTAATTCAGTGGCACAATTATTGGTGTGATACTTTTAGTGTTGTAAAACACGAGACATAAATCTATAATTGCCGTTTGGCTTAATATTTAGTCAGTGACATGAATACATGTAGCTGTGCCCTCGTGAAAAAGTACACATAAGCATAATTTTAAAAAGAGTAATTATTATCGAGTTAATTCATAACTGATTCACCTGGAACCAGTGTTACAAGCACCCCAGGTGAATAAAACCGATGCAAGCTTCGGATCTTCCCATGTTTCTCTATGGCGCTGAAACCTAAAGATGTCAGCGCTCTGCCATTGGCTAGTCTGCGTTCGAGAGGAAGGGCTTACCAATTGTTGTGCCCCCTCCCCCAAATATTATGGATGTAAAAAAAAGAGTTATGGATGTTAAAAATGACTTCAGAAAGATGGCAGCATCATAATGTTCATTTTACACAGAGATAGACTTGACGCTTAACTTAAGTTTAAAAAAATTAGGAGCGCTATTAAAATTTTTCAAATTATGTGTTTTAGCTTAATAAGGGCATATAAAGAGACATTTACCTGCACAATTATTTAAATAATCAGAGTACAGAAAGTACACAAGGTATTTAAATAATTTTGCTTCAGGCTCTATTCAATAGACTAATTATGTAATTAGTTATAGTCTTATTAAACTGTATGCACATCAGTATCAAATTTTCACAGTAGTCATTGAGGCTTTTGTCAAGGTATGTTTTTTTTTATCACAATATATAATTTCGAAGTGAAAAAGTGTTGTCCTCCTAACAGGTTAAATAACTTTATTAAATATATTTGACTAAAGAAAGACTTTATTTAAAATAATACACAAAAACAAAGTAATTGAGTGTTTCAAGATTAGAGTGTGCAAAAGATTGAACGAAAGAACAATACATAACACTTTACAATAAGGTCCCATTAGTTAAAAGTTGAAATTAACATGAAAATGATTAATAAATGCAGTCATAGTTTTTTAATGTTAACTAATGGAACCTGTTAAGTGTTATCAAAGAGTATAGAAGAAGTCTTCTACACTATTTGTTGTTACTGAACAATAATAACGAATCAGTCAGTTGTCCCACTGTTCTCTATTATAGATCAGTGGACAGGCCAAATTTTAAAAACATGTTTGAAAATAAATAGCTCAATAAGTATTTTAGTATTAATGATGTGGTGCTATTGTGAAGACAAAATCTAATATAAATAACTAAATGACTCTGAAATATTATTTACACAGTTAGGAAAGTAGCGCAGCGGCTTTGTTTACCAGAGCATGTGAGCGAAGCGGAGCGGTGTGACGCTCAGCTCAATATTTTGCTCTGTGTGTGTGCGCTCCGCTCAGTCACTCACGGCCAAATCAAACGCTCCGCTAATGTGCCGCTCACACTCACCGCTAAACCGAATCCCCCTCAGATCACGCTCTGACATTAAATGTCTCCAGTAGGCCTATGTTTTCCCCGTTTATAATGAAATTATTTAATAATTGTCTCAATTAAAATAGTAGTCCGATAAGTAACGGTTATGTTTCAGCGTGACGTTATTAATTTAAATGTATTAAATTAAAATAATTAATTTTAAAACGTGTCTTGTTTTTGAAGCCACTAAGCTTTCGTAAAAAAATATAATAACTGAAAAAGTATTCTTTTACATTAAAACGCCGCTTCCAGGGCTCTAGACTAACTTTTTGCACTGGGTGCACTGGTGCGCCTAACTTTTTTTCTTAGGTGCACCAGCACAAAAGTTAGGTGCACCCAAATTTTCATATAGGCAATATTGACTAGTAAACGATTAACTAACAATCTGGTCAACATAACGTTATTTATTTGAAGCACAATTCTACAAGAAAGGTAACTTACAGAAAAGGTGTTGGTGCTTAAAGTGCTTAAAGTTAAAACATCTCAAGATAAATGAAATAAAAATAAAATCTAAATTAAGTGTTTGAAGGGTGTCAAACTGAACATCTCATGGCTCAATGTCTTATGGACTATCCTCCATTGCAGTCACATGCCCCTCGGATTGCCAACTCCTGTAGTTTAGCTTTCTTGATCTTTGACCTCGGCTAAACCTGCTGGCCACACTCTCTCTAGCATCAACATCTTCCAGACTTGACCCCCCTCCACTGACTCTTATCAGATCTTCCACTGTGTCTGAATGAAGGGATGCTCTAGTGCAGTGCTTCTCAACCACTGAAAGAAAGAAACAAAGAAACAAAGTTAAACAAACTGACAAATATACCATTTGTCATACCATAAAACAAATGTACAAAAAACAGTGATTTAATTTCTCCATGATTGTCTACTAACATTAATGTTCAAGTAAGTAATAGTTACAAAAGAAATCTGAAAGTGATCAAATGTACATGAACACTGCATAGTTTTCTCTATATGTATTGATAGATTAATGCTTATTAAAGCTATAACTTTATTCAGATTAAGAGCTGTGAGTGATTTTCTCTTTGTGTTTTGTTCTTTGATTAACATTAATGAAGCACCAGTCTGTCACTAAAACAAAACATTGACACACAATTTTCTCCCAACTGTTCTCGTTCACTTCAAGACATAAACTGTGTTTAAGTGAATACTCTCCAAGCCGGTCGTTTTTACATGTTTTGTGTGTATTTGATCGTTTGGATACGTCTGAAGCTCAAAGTGTACTTTGCTTGTCAGTTTTAGAGCGTGCCGCGCACGCGCGCGCACACACACACACACACACACACACTTCAGCCTGGGAAACAGCATCTCTCGTGTGGATTGTACTTTCAACATTTTATTATCAAACATGTCCAGCAAATTTAGTAACTGTAAAGACGGCATTTTACAACAATCGACAAACGATTGATCTGATTCTGAAGTTTTGGTCGGGGAGGAACGAATGCGCGCCGCTGTGAAGGGAAGGAAGTTGTGCTAGAAGAAACGCGGCTATAATCTTTAGAAGCCAAAATAAAAACCCATTAAATAAACTTAGTTTAATATAACAGCCACAGGCCTAAAGTGTAAGCATGTTTTAATGGTTAGTTCTCTCTTCTATCATAAACGGGGATTTCATGTTGCGCATGCTGAAACTCCTCCATGTGAGCGCGATCGCTCTTCTGATTTGGGAATAGCAAAAATGCATCAAAGACAAAAGTTTGGGGTCCGCCCTTCACTATCTCTGATTGGTTTAGACCATGATATGAGCCTAATGTGTGTCTGTTATTGAAGCACAGGGAGACTCAGAGTCGCGGATACTTTTTTGTATTTTCTCGAACGGCTGGTCGCACAGGTGCGCCCTCAGATTTTTTTTAGTCGCACCCTTGAGAAATTAGGTCGCACGTGCGACCAAATTGGTCGCACTCTAGAGCCCTGGCTTCAGTTATTGTGCA
The DNA here is from genome assembly GCA_027564155.1 of Gymnocypris eckloni scoliostomus. Lineage (NCBI taxonomy): Eukaryota > Metazoa > Chordata > Actinopteri > Cypriniformes > Cyprinidae > Gymnocypris > Gymnocypris eckloni. The sequence goes on along the minus strand of CM050427.1, from coordinate 9,749,909 downwards.
AACATTCAAAACACGCACACAAGATGAAATGCAGATATAGAATTTCACAAAATACACCTTGTTTATCAGGCTCATGAAAGCACACACAAGATGAAATGCATTTAAGGAATTAATTCGTTGCATAAATAAAAGAAACACACTTTCTAAAATTAAAATAAAACTAAACTGCGGGGAAATGCGGTCTAATAAACCGCCTTTCAATCTTCACAGAATTTTAGAATTTGCTTTTAGAAACATTAGCTTAAGACAAACTGTTGCTTAGCCTATTCCACAGATTCTGGAACTAGCAAATTACCAAAGGGCATTATGGGCTGAGCGAGCGGCACTGAGCGTATTGAGCGAGCGGAGCGCAATCTTCAGAAAGGCGCTCTCCGCTCCGAAGGAAATATAATCGCTCCGCTCGCGCTCCACTCCGCTCACATGCTCTGTTGTTTACAGGGTTGCTGGCGTAACGGCAGCGTCAGCTCCCTCTAGTTGTGAATGTACTTTCATTCTTTTACTTTACTTTTAGTCATTTAGCAGACGCTTTTATCTAAAGCGACTTACAAATAAGAAAAAGTAGCTAAAATTAAAAGTTAAAACTATAAATATTATATATACACATTTAAGAAGATAAAGAAATTAAATAAAAATGACAAATGCATGCAATAACATTTAAAAACTAAACATTTAAATGAAAACAAAAAATAAAGCTAAAAACATTTCAAAATATTAAATCAAGAAAAGGTAATATAATAATGATTCTAACATAACACTAAAGGCCTAAGTATACTTATTTTTTACATAGTAAGAATTGGTTATACAAACTAAAACAGAAGTGAAACCAGTAGTAGGAAAGAGGATAAATAAAAAGCGATACTTATATCCCTTGCCGGTGTCTGTGCCTGGTCGAGTTGATGGTCTTTACACTCTTCGGTCTTCTCACGAGAAGGGCTTCACACGACGGCTGCCGTGGTATATTAACCTTTTTTAAACCCATCTAACAAATCACTATTTTAATTCAGCTGAATACACTTTCCTGTTTATCACAACAAATGGCCAAGCAAGCGCAGACACTGACAAGAGATGCGATATAGTACGAGACCAAACGCAATTTCAGCAAGTCATTCAGCGTGTCACCTTCACTCGCTCCGCCTTTTTTCTCATCTGTGCTTATAAACCATTGCCTTTTTAAAGTTCAGTTATCATATGAGGCTGTATCACTATTTTTCTTTAAATAAACTGAATAAATCAATACGTTTGTATACTGTATAAGTTAGGTTGTTTTGTATTTTTGTATTGTATTCGCACTCATGCTCCTAAATACATTTTCCAGTTTGCCTAGTGTTGTCACGGTACCAACATTTCTGTATTCGGTGCCGATACCAATGAAAATCCCCGGTTCTCGGTACCAACGCAAAACATAAAACCATGCTAATTAAATACAATATTTTTATTAATGAATTCAAAAATAAAATGTACAAAAATCAATACCATTGTTTATGCTCATTTCAAATTGTGTTTCAAGTTTTTCCACAAGTAATAAAAGTATGGAAAACAGTAAACAAGTTTCACCCAAATTTAATTTGCCTTTTAATTAATGAAGTTTAAACACTTTTTTTTTTTGGTAAATAAAGGAGATTTACTATTCAAATTAAAACATGGAATAAATATTGTGTGATTATTTATTAGAAAATAAAGTTTTATAATTTTTTTAAACAGTAGTAGTATTATCAAATACATTTTACTAAATAATAGTAGCCTAATAATATATTTCTGGCACAATGTCTAAACCGGACTTTTATTTTGACGGGTTGCCGTGAATACCTTTAAAATTCTCTGTGTATATGATATGATGCTAGTTTCACTGAAATTAACTGATAAAATGCTCGTGAAGTGACTCTCAGAGCAGTTCTGGAGATTTTTTTTATGTATTGTTCAGATGAATTAATCAAAAGTAGGTTATTACACTTAAATCAAATCGCGATATGGACCAGTATCTGTTAATATTAAGCTGCAAAAGTATGACATGATGTCCTCATTTAGACGGCAGATGCTTAAATCACTGCGAGCATCACACGTGCTTCTATGTATGTAACGTTAGTAAACAAAACCGCGTGTCTCTGCCATTCATTCATCACACTGAGACTTGCAGAACATGCGATTCATATTTGAATCGACTTTTGCGGCTTAATATTTATAGACACTGGTCCATCAACCCTCTACGGACACCTTGGCAATTGAATCGCCATTGGATCACCAGACTGATATACTAGGCCTATATATATATAGCCTATTGATGTTTGTCAAATGTTACAGCTTATTAAATATCTGAAAGATAGTGAGGGGGACAGAAATGTAAATATATATATATATATATATATATATATATATATATATATATATATATATATATATATATATATATATATATATTTTTTACATTTATGCATTTAGCAGACACTTTTATCCAAAGCGACTTAAAGTGCATTCAGGTTATACATTTTTTGTCAGTATGTGTGTTCCCTAGGAATCGAACCCACAACCTTTGCGCTGCTATGGTTTGTTACATTATTTAACTGTGTTTATTCATTATTAGTATTTTTAAAGAGACTGTAACTGCAGGTGAACTTTAATTAGATGAGGATTAGGGTTAGGTAAATGAGCATGCACAATTAAATATCTAAACTGACTGATATACAGTGTATCCAATATCAAGCAATATTCAGTAATCAATATGGCACTGATATATCATGCATTCGCACATTTACATCATGCCACTTAGTATATATCACAATTCTCACATGTAAATAATCCCTTATTAATCTTCATCCTATTTAGCATTTTCCATCTCAATAAGGTTGTCAGCAGGCATTGTGAAAACAAGATGGATATGAATGTGCATACATTTTAAACAGTGCTAACATTTTAAAAGGAAACCATTGCATTGCAAAAGAAGCTGCTTATACAAGAGATGTTACCAAACCTCCAGTTCCTTAACGAGTCAGGAAAACTGGCCTTTGCTGAAAGCCTTCCACACGATGGCAGCACCTTCCTAAATTCTCCAGCAGCATGACTACTTTATGCAATTTATCCATAACCCATTACTAACAAAGTAATAATAAAGTAAAACAAAGTAAATAATTTTCTCTCAGGGAGCACAACTGTATCCAGACACCATCTATGTACATCAATTACACTTTAATCCAGCATCACCTTGATAAGAGTTCATTCTTTCATTTCAGTTCTGTTGGGACAGAATCGTGCTGTTTATGAGAGCGCTGACGTCACGCTCGTATGAATATCTCCGTGACAAATCCAAAGATCGAATTCAATGCATGAACTCCACTTGAACATGCAGTAGCGTGCTTTCAAGGAGCAATGATGCAGATCTTCTAGTACTCTACGCCTGTAAATTGGAGATGCTTTTTTAACAGTCAAACTTCACAAAACAAATTACACCTGCAGCATGATTCAGTGTCAGCAGCTCTGACATGAGTGTGAACAAAGCTGACTCTTATTGCATCTCACAGTCGTGCAGTGTGAGGACGTGCTCTTCCTGGATTGGCAATGACAGTAACAGATATTATTTAAGAGGGTAAAAATCACAGACTTGCAGGTAATGAGTCACTCTGTTCTTGTACAGAAGGACATGTACACTTCCTTCCAAAACGAGCTACTGGCTGTCAGGAGGAAATTTGTTTTCAAATATTTTTTTGCAGCGTTTCAGATATATATGTAGGTAGTTACAGAACAAGTACGGCAAACATAAAGAAATAGAATATACAAAGTAGACCTTAAAGGGATAGTTCACCTAAAAATGTTCACCTCATTGTGTACTCATCTTCATGTTGTTCCAATCCTGTCACACAATAGCTTTGTGTGAGAAAAAAGTCATTGTTCACTGATAATCTTCCTCTCCAATCTCGACTATATCATTGTTTGAGTTAAACTCGAGTACAGATTCATTCATCCAGACTTTTGTGTTGTGCTATTCATTGAAAATATTTGACTCAAAAGAACAATGTATTAATTAATCGGACTTCACTAATTATTTAGTTAACACGCCAAGGACAACAAATATTTAGTTTTTTTTTTCTTGGCAAATCTGTCGTATGACTTCTTTCATTCATTTGGACAGCTCCAGTTTGACTTTCCTTGAAATGAAAAGAGTGGCCAGGATAATATCCATTTGTGTTGTGTAGGTGAAAGGAAGTTACACAGGTTTGGAATTACATGAGTGTGAGTAAATTATGACAGATTTTTAATTTGTGGGAGATTTTAGCTCATAGCAGTGATGTGTGAGGAGGCAAAGTTCAGTTTTGTATATTGTTTTTATTTCATCTCAGTCACATTTTCTTGGTTAAACATTGCTTACACTATCAAGGGGAAAACATCTACTTGATATTTTTACATTAACAATATAATCAACATTCTATTTATTAAAGCCAAGTATGAATCTCATCGTTACATTTATTCCAAAATAATAACTCAAGGCAGTAACAATTTAAACATTTTATTTGTGAACTTATAATCAGGTATTCTTTTTAATAGTTCACTTTTAACAATTGTTTTATTTTTCAGATCATCAGACATCAAAGCTCTGTAAATACTGGTCACAGACATAGAGATTTACTTTAAATTTCACCTAGCTGATTACTCATTAAAACTCCCACAGATAATGTTTTCAGGCAATTTTAAGTCGTATTTTGACATAAAAAGTGCTTATATCTTAGTGTGTGAGTTGTTTACTTTTTAAAATTAGTCTTCCCATTAATGCCATTATATTGTTCATTCAGACTGATTCACAAACATGCACAACAACAAGAGTCAGGATTTATCGCATGAGCCAATCACAGCCGAATATAACCAGTTATATCCAATCATATCACGATGGAGGCATTGCCTCCTCTCACGTAACTTCCCCCCGTTCATTTTTTATTACACTCCACCAAACTCACCACCCGCTATAGGAGGGGAGGTCTGTTAAAACTAGTGCTGTCAAACGATTAATCGCGATTAACCGCTTACAAAATAAAAGTTTTTGTTTGCATAATGTGTGTGTGTGTGTGTGTGTGTGTGTGTGTGTGTGTGTGTGTGTTCTTTATATATTTATCATGTATTAGCGATATTCATTTTGGTTATTTTTCCTAACCAACCAGAGGTGGTCAGTAACGAAGTAGCTTTACTTCGTTACTGTACTTAAGTACATTTTTCAAGTATCTGTACTTTACTGGAGTAGTTTTATTTTGAGTAACTTTTACTTCACTACATTTCATAAAACATATTGTTACTCCTTATAATGCATCACATGCTCCGAGACGCAGAAGCGGTGTCTGATTCATGAACAAACTGATTATTTTCAATGAACCTTTTCAATCGGTTCACAAATTGCAACAAACGATTCATTCATGAATTGAAATGATACGATTGCAGGTGTTCTCGAGTCAACTCACTGTTTCAAATGATCTGTTTAGAGCGAGTCTTATGTCGAATTTTAGGTTTAATTATAGTAATTGAAAATCATATTTAGATCAAACTGTCAGTTGTTTGTGAACTAAATCTGCTGTAAAGGGTGATCAATTTAAGCCCACTGAAATGCTTGAACGCATACATATCAACATCAGTGTCTCTGTTTTAGGTCAAAAAACGAAACATTAAAATGACACAGATCAAATAAAATAACTCATGCATGTTCATATTCCCCGCTGCTGTAACGTTAGCAGTTTTATGCTAAGCATTTAGCCTTATGTGACATCTGTTTTTATATTGTTTATCAAGAGTATACATTTTTATATTGTTTAGATCAACTAACCGAGTAGTAGACATGAATGTTTATTCATAACCATACTAAAAATAAGTAAATATTGTTAACTGTATAGCTGACAAGCTTGCTGGTGCTAAGTTGAGGAATATAAATATGTGTGTGTGTATGTATACAGTGCCCTCCATAAGTGTTGGAACAGTAAAGACAAAATTGCTCTGTTGGCTGTGGAGTCAAGACATTTGCAAATATGATTAAAAGATGAATACGAGACAAAACTGCAGAATGTCACATTTTATTATTAGCCATTTCAACACGTGCATGTTTTACCAAATATTAAGAACAGCACTTTTAGAGTTCATCCCACTCATTGATGTGAGCAAAAGTATTGGGACAGTTGAGCATAAGGCAGATATAAAATATTAAAAGCTATTATTTAGTTTCAGATCCCTTGCGCACAATCACAGCAGTGAGTCTGTGACTCATAGACATCACCAGACTCTTGGTCTCATCCTTTGAAATACTTTCCCAGCCTTTAATGCAGCCAATTCGAATTGTTTCTTGTTTTGGGGAGTTTCTGCTTTTACTCTCCTCTTCAGCTGGTGAAATTCATGTTCAATCAGATTTAAATCTGGAGATTGATTTAGGCAATCTAAGACTTCCCATTTCTTTGCCCTTATAATTTAATTGACTGAACTGGCAGGGTGTTTTGTGTCATTGTTCTGATGCAATATGAAGCACTTCCAAATAAATCTGGTGACATTTTCTTGAATATTGGTAGGCAGGATGGTTGTGTACCCTTCCAAATTCATTCTGCTACTGTCATCACACATTAAGTCATCAGTAAAGATAAGAGGGCCTGTTCCAGAGACAGCCATGCATGCCCATGCCATGACACCACATCCACCATGCTTTACATGTGAGGCTGTATGCTTGGGATCATTTACAGTTCCCCTTTTTTTCTCCACATTTTTGCTTTCCCATTACTTAGATAAAGGTTCATCTTTGTCTCATCGGTCCATAAACACAGTTCCAAAACTCTTCTAGCTCACCTTTGTGCTTTTTTTTGCAAACTCTAATCGTTCTGCCTTTCTATTTTTGGTGCTGGTTTTAATGAATTCATGAATTTTAATAAGAATTAATGCAACAGGGCACAGCTGATCACTTAGAAAGACCTGTGAGGCAACTGTCCCAATACTTCACATCAGTTAGGGAGATTAAACTCTAAAAGCGCTGAACTTCTTAGCTGGTAAAACATTTATGTGTTGAATTACCCAATAATACAATGTGACATTCTGTAGTTTTGTCTCATATTCATCTATTAATCATATTTGAAATGTCTTGACTCCACAGCCAACAGAGCAATTTTGACTTTACTGCTCCAATACTTTTGGAGGGCACTGTATATAAATATACACAGCATATATTCATATATTATGTAAACAATTTTTTTATTTTGTATGTGATTAATCGTTTGACGGCACTAAACTCAACAGGCTTAGGGGAGGCAAGATAGACGCCAACTCCCACTGAAATTTTACCTGCTGGTGTCACTGTTGAAACTGTTTTATTAGATTGAACTGCTTTGGAATTGAGTTCACTTGCGGCAAGGCAAAAATATGGTTTGTGGTGGCCACAATATGTTTTAGTGGTTGCAGAGAGCACGAAACCATTGAAACTCGATTTACAATTTATGAAATAAACAATTTTAGTACTATATTAGGTCTTGTATCTACTATACAAGAGAATTCTTGTGTCAGGAAAATGGCAGATGTCTTAAAGGGAATCTCCACCCAGAAATCTGTCATCATTTACTTACCCTCATGTTGGATCAAACTTGTAGGACTTGTTTGATATGTCAGTGGGCTCCAGTGTTGTTGTTTTTTCCCTTCATCGGCTTATGGGGTCTGCAGATGAAAGAAAGTCATACAGGTTTGGGATGACGTGAGGGTGAGCAAAAACCCCCCTTTAAGATGTTGTATAGGTAGGCAGCTCACTAGATTTTTGAAGTACTTCACACTCTGTCTCTACTCTGTGAATGGTGGAGTCCACTCTGATATTAAATCTGGGATGGAGCCGGTGTGTGTTTAAGATCCCCCTCCCCGCTCGTTCATTAGGAGGTGAGTGAATCATTGTAGGGTCTCGTTTTTCAAAGCACTGCTAAAAAAAACAAACAAAAAAAAAACGAGGAAGCGAGACGGAGCCAGGAACAGACGTAGAGCGAGCTTCCAAATGTGATTAGGAGCACTGAGTGTTCACTTTAATCCTATTACAGTAGAGGGCCCAGGGGACTTCTCATCGCCTAATAAATCGACCGCATTGCAACAGACAAGCTTTCCCTGAGGAATAAAATAAAACGAGAGAAACTGAGAATATGATTGAGTGAAAGATGTGTGTGTTCTTTTTTTAATACTTGGCTTTGCCGTTTTCACCTGGTGGATGATAAATTTGTTGAATAAATTCAACAAACCCATATTAATGGGTTACAGAAAAACATATGAATCTTCGATGCGACATGCTAAAAGCCATTCAGATCATCTTAACCTTATGACAACCTGCAGGCAACCAATCACACAACACTTGGTAAGCATGGTTATTTTATTTAACTGAAACTGAAACATTAACCATAATTTAAAAAAATGTTGTTACTTGAAATAAAATAAAATGTATTAAATGAAGCGAAATTAAATATAAAAAAATGTAACTTGTTTTAATTATTGTCCAATGTAACATTTTCATTTTTATTTTAGTTAACTTGATCTACTGTAAACTAAAACTGATACAAAAATGTATTTAAAATTGAAAATATGTTTTAATTGCATTTAAAATAAAAACAGAAGCTATAAAAATATAAAAGAGGTTAAAAATAGATGCTATTTAAACTGTAAATAGCAATTAGTTGCTGTTTCTGTAATTTATACTCATTGCAAATATCTGCACCCCAGTATTGTTTTACATTATAAAACAGTATGCAATAATAACACAGTGAGTGTAAATTATAATTTATCAAAATTATAAAATGGATGCTTACTTATTGGGACAATCCCTTTCTAGGGGTCGACCGATTATCGGCCTGGCCGATTATCGGCGCCGATATTAAGCATTTTACCGATTATCGATATCGGCCATTTTAAAAACAGATTTGCCGATAATAAAAAAAAAAAAAAAAATGTAATAAAAAAATAAATAAATAAATAAATGTATGCAAACAAACATACTATTTACAGGTGACATTATTTATTGATGAATAAATAATACAGGTGAAACTATGTAATGTTTAAATGCACTATTTGGCTCGATGCAGCCTGTCTGAGCTCAACACTCTGTGAGAGTGAGGCGATCTCTCAATCTCTGAGAGCAATCTCCGCCCACCGCTCATCTGATATGTAGAGAGTCACGAGTCCGACCAATCAACGGAAAACTGAAGGCAGTCTCACACCGAGTACTCGCTAACTGGAGCTGCCTCAGTGATCACGCATCAGTTGTCTCTCAAAGTAAAGCAGCAGCAGACGTTGCTGAAGTTGCAAAACACTCTCAATATAACCCATGATGTCGCGATGATGCGGAAAATGCGGGCGGAATCGCGAATGCAGTCATATAATGGAATTTACAGAATAACGCGGAATGTCACGGAATGTGTCAAGTTTGGATGAATTAATCAAAAGTAGGTCAGTAGGCTACACTTAAATCGACCGCATTGCATGGACTAGTATCTATAAATATTAAGCTGCAAAACACTTTAAATATGAATCCTGCATGTTCTGCATCTCTGTTAATGAATGACACAGACGCGTGCGGTTTCGCTTACTGCACACATACATGAAGAGCGTGTGAAGCTCATGGTGTTTTCAGCATAAATGAGGACATAAATACATGAACAACATCCCCAGAACTGCTCGCAGAGTCACTTCATGAGCATTTGACCGTTTCATTTGAGTAAAACGATCGTCATATCATATATACATAGGCTACAGAAACTTAAAAGGTCCTCATGGCAACCTGTCAAAATATAAGTTCGGTTTAAATATATTACTGTATCGTAATACAACTACAACAATTATTACAACTTTTGTTGAGAATAATCACCCTAAATACGTTTACTTTAAGTTTTACAAAATGTTTACAGAATGCTTCTGGGTGATCTCTGTACTTATGTTATTATTAATATTACTGTTTATTTAATGTTGTTGTTATTAACAGTTTTCAGAATTAAAGACATGTTTAAAAGCATTTAAAGAACGTTTTTTTGTCAGAGCTCTTGTTATTATTATTATTCATTTTGGCATTCATTTTAATTTTTACACCAGACACGTATATCGGTTCAAAATATCGGCTATCGGTCTACTTGATCTGTAATAATCGGTATCGGTATCGGCCCTGAAAAACACATATCGGTCGACCCCTATCCCTTTCTACACCTGACCTTACCCAATACTCTATTTTCAGCTTTTTGATTATTTTCCTTCATTTTTATTTTTAATAAACGCCTTTCCGATGTGATATGAGATATGAAAAGAAATAACGAGATCGCAAAAGGCGGATTCGAACTCTGGTCGATCGCGTCTAAAAGTCTGAGCTATGCCCTTTAAATAGCCTACTTACACCACTGGAACTGTTCTTTGTCATCTGTGTTTTGTAATGTTGTCTAGCCCAGCAACATGGTGGGTGGAGTTAGTGTAAATATCCTCTGCCTTTTCTTTACAAAAATGTAATTATATCAGAGGTCTGAAATTATTGGGGTGACAGAAGTGGAATCAAATCGAACCTCAGTAGCATCAGCATGCCATAAAGCAATTGACCCTTCTCAAAGACCCATCGCCCTTCGTTACTGTTGCTATGTCAGACAAGCCATGCTGCTCTCTCACACTACACATCATGTTCTCACGCAGTGAAAAATACATCACGGAGCAAAGAGGAAATGGACAACTTGCCGACAGACAAGACCGAGCAGGTTACTTTTGGTATGAAACAAAGTCTCTGCTTTCAAATGCCATTTTTTTTCAAGAAATTCTAACAATAAATACAGTTTTGTGGCTCTTTAATGTGTTGTGATGGATCGCTGTAGCGCGTCAGTTCTAGCAGCACATGCACCAATCATCTTTTCATATTATCTGGTTATAGCATGAAATAATCATTCATTAACATCAGATGGTATCTTGTTTCAATCGTAAAAAGACTTCACGCCATTTTTCAAGTTCAAGTCCACTGACGTTAATCTACTCTACTGCCTGGTTTGTTTGTTGGACAAAATAGCAGATTCGCCATTATGATTGGTCAGATCGCCTGTCAATTCAACTCCAGGGGAAGGGTCAATGAAATTTAGATATAAAGTTTAGTGAGAAATAAAATAATAAAATGTGGCTGAAAATAACAATCCAGTGTTACACATAGACTTTAGTGCCGCCCAGGCATATTAACGGCCGCCCAAGTATATTTTGTGACATTTTTGTTTTCATTAATATTATTTCTTACACTTTTATTATCCTCCCGAGATAATCAAACCATCCGTGATCGATGAACTATTGGAAAATCTCCCCTCGCCCTACACGTTTCGTACTCCTAGTTGTGTGCTCGAAAACACACAGTAGACACTCCCACAGACAACCTCCAGTGTTTCCCATACGTTTATTTATTTTTTGGCGGGCCACAACAATATCGTATGTGTGTATTTGTCAAAAAGTGTATAACCCAAATGCACTGCGAGTTGCTTTGGATAAAAGCCTCTGCTAAATGCATAAATGTAAATGTAAATATCCACCATCCGCTGCCATCAGCTCCCACGTCTCACACACGAGTGCGAATTTAGCACAATATTTAGCAACTTTCAGAACATTCTGGTGGCTTTTTTTCCATAACAGGGACATTAATGATAAACCTACCGACTTTTTTGAAAAAACCTTAGCTATCGTTCAGTTGGAAGATGTCTCCAGTACTGCCCCGCGAGCGCTAGGTCTGACTCCCAGACAGTGGTCTGACGCGCAGTGTCGCCTCTCTCGCGTCTGTGCTGGGCAGCGAGCGGAAGAGCTTTCAGCTGGCCATAACGCAGCCGACTTGTCAGTAAATAATTTACAAAACAGCATTTCCAAGCAACTGTCGCTTACTGACTGTTTGGTCTTTTAAATACTAACATATATTCATTATAAATCATGATTTAAGGAGTATAGTGAAGAGTCATTCCTGGTTAAGAATTAGTAGCCTATTAATGGGTCGTGTTTACCATTTATACTTGTATGACAACAGAAAATATAATGTGAACAGTTTTATCGGGCATTCAGTTGGATTACAGTATGTGACATTCATAGAGTAGAACGGATCTGAAGAGCCAAAACTCGTCTGAACGCAAACTTGACACAATGACTATGAATTAATATGCAAATTAATATGTGACGTCACCTGCCAAAACAAGTCTCACAAAATCCTGTGGGAAACACTGAATAATCAGACAAATATGAGCATAAGCACCAACAAAATAATAACAGAACAAAGCATTTGAGCTTATTTCTGGCTTCAGTCACTTTGGATAAAAGCATTTTCTTAATGCGCTATTTTGTACATTCAGAATGGTGGACATAAAGCTAATCTATTTATCTTTATGGATCTCGAAAGTTCTGTGCCCTTGAGAAAGTCAGGCTATTCCAGACAAGCATGAAATGGGTTGCCTGATTACGTCATTGTGATGGGAAGTGAGGTGTTTATATTCAGAAGGTGAGCTTCACCAAAACGCTTGCCATTCAATATACCCACATCCCCTCCATTCTTAAAATATTACTCCTTGGCAAATGTTCAATCTAATTACATTATGTAGCGGAGGAAGCTTCTCAGACAAATGGCCTTTTGCTTCCAAAATTGAATTGCATCCAAATTCCAAGACGTTAGGAGAGTGAATGAGGTTTTATTTTCAGTGTGTTTTTTTCTGAATGAGTCTCTCTGTAATGTCTTGTAGGTTTGATCGTAAGCAGTTATGACAGACGTGACAGACAAGTTTCAATTAAGATGTCAGAAAACCCAAGCTCGTATGAAAGAATCAGCGGTATGCTGTAAATATGGTTAGTGCTGCAGTCTAGGACTCTGTGTACTAGAGTCTTACACGGATTGGGGATATGTAACAAATCTGGTTCAGATTGTGATTTCAGTCACTGATTCTTTAGTACTTTGAGGATAACCAACCTACAATAATTGGTCCTATATACTTAACAAAACCAATTTGTTAACAATTTAGTGATTGTTTTAATGTTCAAAATACTTTCAATACAACAAAACTCTATAGTGAATTTCTGTCTGTCTGTCTGTATACACATTATACTGTAAATCAGACATGACTTTAAGGTGACTTGCTGTGAGAGCGTGAGGACTAAGATTGAATCAAACTATTTCAGTCTATTTGAACAACTCATTTAAATGGACAGTGGTGTAAAGTATTTGAGTAAATGTAATTAGTTACTGTACGTAAATATATTTTTGGCTGCTTTGTGGTTGTCAAAGATGTTAGCAACTTTTACTCTCTACTTGGCTAAATTTTTGAACAAGTATATGTATTCTTTACTCCAATACATCTGTGATGAGTAACGCAACTACTTATATTTTGAATGGCACCTAATACTTTCTGCATCATTTCATGTTACAGAAGAAATGATATCGCCATCTACAGGGCTTTGAAGGTACTATAGCTTGTGCATTTTGCCGTTACTCAAACTTGTCAAGAAGGCTATTTAATGCGAATATGAGTGCATTAACAGGTCGTTTTTCATATATGAGGTGAGGACATATTTGAGAACTTTTTGAAGGATATGGGTTTACTTTTGGAGTACTTGACCTTAAGTCTTCGGTGTAAGAGGCTGTCGTGTCAAACATGATTTATTGCAATTTTGAGGTGTTCAGTTTTATTTTGATTTTAGAAAATAAACGTGATTTGCTCTCCTTGCAAATCAGTTGTTTCTTGTTATTTTTCACACTACCATTTCTTTTAGGTGTTGAAGACTAGTACATCTTTGGGTCTACATTCAGCATACGAGTATATTACTGTTAAAAAAAATCAGATACTCCAAGACTTTCACTAAAGTTGTATTGCAATTGGTGACTTGTAACTTGTAATTGAGTCCCTTTTACTGATCTTCACTGGAAGGTATATGCACTTTTACTTAAGTATGCTTTTCAGGTACGTATTATACCTCTGTAAATGAATGTATCAGACTACACTGGGCACATTGTATATTTGTTGATTTCTTTCATTGTGGCGCTGTACATTCAGTATAAAACACGGTCCGTTAGAATATTTTGATGCAGTGTTTTGTCCACGGTAGCAAAAGAATGTAGACCTTGACGAACAATGCATTGGTGCGTCATGAAAATATTTTTTTTTTAGATGAGAATAATTCTGAAAAAGAAACCAAACTCACCAAGAATGCACTTTGAGGAGCCAGTACGAGTTGACAGTGGAATAACTGTTCTTTAACAAGTTAACAAAAAAGTACTTCTAACTCTGATATGTTGAAGAGAGAGAGAGCAGTAGGCATTAACCTCCATTAGACCTTAGTAGATTCCCTGATTCTACACATCCCCCATCAACCCCAGTGACCTGCATTTCATCATGTGGATTGCGATCAATGAATCTCCAACAAAGAGAAATAAATAATTCTGTCACAGTGCGTTATAGTAAATCAATAGTGCTCTATCAAATGAATACCTCACTTGTGCCTGAATGTAAAATCAATACAAGAACCGATAACAGGCACACGGACATTGAGGCTTTGAAGTTCAACATGTTGCTTATGTTTTCATAAGTAATACTTTTGTCTTTCTGTGTAGAACTACAAAGACACTTTACAGACGCAGGTGCTGGAAGTCGTGGGAAACAAGAAGTTGGAGTTTGGCTCTGATTTACCGGAAGAGAAACTCAAAGACTTTCAAGAAGAGCAGATCGGACAGCTTTATGAGCTTATGCGTGAGTCCACAAAACCCAACCGGCAGTTTGATATTCAAGAGGAGGGAACGCCAAAGTAACACACCCTCTGAAGGGAAAGGATTCTTTCTCCTCTCTACGGGGAAGTCATCCCATTGGAACATGTTTTAACTCTTTATGAATGTCTTTGTTCATAGCGAAGACCGATGATTACATTAAAATCCTTCAAAAAGTATATGTTGTTGCTTCTTTTTGATGTTTCTGAGGATAGAAGAAAAAGATAAATGTGGTTTTGTGATCAGCAGTTATAATGAGGATGCTTGAACTTTGGTAAAAGCACCACCTTTGATCAAAATTGTATTATGTTCACTTTCGAAAATGTGGTTTAACCGCTTGAGCGGTATGGTCCCACATGTGGGATCATTATTTCTGTTCTACTTGGAGTATGGTCCCACATATAGGATTTACAATGTACAGTGATGTCACATAACCAGGACGGTTCTAGAAAATTAAATTTAGGGTGGCAAAGGGGTAGCACAGGGTCTATGGGCAACACCAAAGCAAGCCCCCATGCATAGTTTTGGGGGATTTATTGTCTTACATGCACAGTTGTGTTCACAAATATTGCCTTACCATTAAGTAATCATGATACCAAATCATGATATCAAAATACTGTTTAACATGACAAAATAAATAACATTTCAATATCCATCATGGCACCAAGTCAACACACAATATAAAAAACTTCAACAGGTTATAAATGTTTCTGAGCTTAAAGAAGGCATGACACTTTAGCAAACATCTAGAACATTAACTGACCAAGCTTTTTATGTTTCTTAAACAAGACTTTAAGACAAGCCAGCAAAAATGTATCTTTCAAACTTTTGAATCTAGTTATTACAGATATTCTTAAATGCGTCCACACAATTCAAATACACAGATTACGTTCCTGCTCAGTGAACACTCATGAGATCAATAACACTTAACCAAAAACTCGTAATAGGATTCAGGAATTGTTTTTGCAGCTCAATGTCTATTACAGTATACAACAAATTAAATCACAGATAATAATAATTCAGCAATGAACTTTTGGGAACAGATCATTTTCATTTTACTACTATAAAGTAACCTTGCAGATGATGAAAAACACGAGAAAAGTAAAAATACCAAAGAATTGTATATGATCTTGGTATGCACCAAAATACATTACAGTAAAAAATAAGTACATTCAGCATCCTCTGCACATTTGGTCAAATGTCATTACAGTATACAGTGCTATAGCAGTTTCCTGTTCTCCTGACACAAGACTAGCAATATCTCTAGGCAGTCATTTCTCAGTTCTGCAAACATGCAGTACACATAAAAAATGGTTACAAATAAAATTGAACAGTCACACGTTTGAAGGTGTACAACATGTGCTACAGTTTACATTGTTACTGCCATCATCACTGTTACTGTACTGTAATTATACTGAATGTGTAAGTATAAAACCCATAGGCTATATTATTCGTTCAGCTCTCTCCTCTCTCTGTTAGGATGCAAAGATTCTGATTGGTGTCATCAGTTTTGCTACCTAATGTTTAATACTCATTGTTAAACTTTCTGAGAAATGTTTCTTCATTTTGAGAACTGAATTAATGGTTTGGGAAAATGGGCCAACTAAAATCAGTTATATTATGTTAACAATCGAGAAAACTGCTAAACAAGATTCCTACCTAACTCTGCTTTTAGTTTTCGTGATCGGTAGCTTCTTACTGATTTCATGTTATCGTTTCGTCCGATATGGCAGAAAGGCCTATATCCATGATGAAAGTGGAGCGAGCGGTCTGAGAATTGGATCACCAAACAATTACGGGATGAATATCAGACAAATCTGGATGGGATTAGATTTATCAGAGGACTTCTTCTGAATAAACCAAGAAGCAGTATCAGATTAAGGAACAAATGTAAAAACTATTTGTTAGTGAATGGGCTGCGCTTTGTGTTTTGGACAAAAAGAACCGGTTCATAAGAGTAATTTTTTAATGAAGCCGGTTGCGCGTGCAACCATCATGCACAGTTTAGTGAAAGTTTTTTTTGCCATTATTTTCCATTACGTGGTCATCGCTGCGGCTGAAAAGTATCACATGAAACACTGCTTTCAATTATATTTTATTCTGTGGTAATTCTGGGGTGGCACAACTTTTTGTTAGTGTGGCCGTTGCCACCCTGGTAGATCCGCCCCTGCACATAACTGTCAGAATCGAACTGCTTTCGCTCTTTGGCTGACCCTGAGCCAAAGACGTACGTGCTCAGTGCCTGACATATTTCACAACTATGCAGTGTTTTCAACCACATGTGTATTTTAGGTTTCATTTTAATACACATAAGTACCACAAAGTACAGTACATTAGTAAAACAAGTACATTAGTACCACAAAGTACAGTACATTAGTGTAGTAAAACAGTACATTTATAGTTTGTAAAATACATACTGACGTCTATGGAAGCATACTAATCCATTCAATTATAATATGATGGTGTTTTTTATTCATATCGCATAGTGTAAATAACTATAATGTTCACTAAATTCTTCTCCCAATGCTCCGGCTAGAAATCCAACAGAGACAATTCTTTGAATTGTGGTGCAAGCTAACAAAGACGGCACCTATTAATCTCTCTCATGTCATTCTAAACCCATAAGACCTTCATTCATATTAAGAACAAATTATGATATTTTTGATTAAATCCGAGAGCTTTCTGACCCTGCATTGACAGCAATGCAACTGAAATTTTCAAGGCCCAGAAAGGTAGTACAGACATAATTAAAATATTACATGTGACTCAGTGGTTCAACCGTAATGTGATGAAGCTTCGAGATTACTTTTTGTGTACAAAGAAAACAAACATAACTCTCAGTCTTTCCCATTTTTGTGTGCCATATAGATCAAACTTTCAACCAACAGTTTGGTTGAACAGTTTGTCTGTTCTACAGAAAATTCTTCCAGATTACCTTCAGGCCGAATAGTATTTTCAAAGCCGTTTGACCTCTAACACTCAAAAAAAGGATGCTAAACAGGTAGCGAGGCATTATCTTAGCAGCACTTTGGTGAATTGAAAGCTTGCTATGGTCATTGGCGTCAAGTGCACACAATAAAAGTTTGCAGACACACTAAAAAGCCATTCTCCAGGCAGTCTTTGCCTTCATTACATCTGATAAAAGCCCAAATCAATAATGCATTTTACACTCTCTGAATTATTAGATTGTCTGAAAAATAATACCTCATTAGCCTGAGACAGTATCTGCACATACACTTTCACAGCAGCGCTGCACAAAAAGCCTCTGCGCTGTCAGCTAGCATCGGCTGATTGGTTGAGAGATTTCCCCCCTGTGTTGAACTTTACCAAATACTGCACTGCAAGACAAGCATCTTTAGTCAAGTACGAAAACCAATTTAGTTGCTAAAATCAATGGGTTGTGAAGAAATCAGTATTCATGTGAGAGCATGCATACAGTCTCGATACAAATAATGGCAAGGAGCGGTCCAAAGTGTTTTGAATAGAGGCGTTTAAGCGGACGTGGTTTGTCTTGTTGCACTTAGCACAGCTCCCTCATCACGCAGATTAATTTCTGAATGCCACTTAAATCATAAAACACACTGTAATGACACAGTACCGCTCCTGTAAGTGTACACGAGTCATAAACAGTGATCTCCCACAACAAAAACGTTGTTCAACTAAATCATTCCACAGAAATCAGTTTCTTTTTGTGATATTTTTCTACTTTATTCTAGTGCTAAGCTTCAAGTTTAGTGGATTAAAACACACACTAACCGCAACATATTCACTCCATTAAGATGTACACCCTTTGTCAAGTTAGAAGGGCATGACTCTGGATCAGATGGCTTCTGGCTGGAGAGAAAATGAATGTGTATCCTTGAGGATTATGGGAAAACTTGGTGGTTATCTTTATGCTTTTGCTGAAACAGGAGCATACATATGGCAACCTTTTGCTTGAGCTTCTCGAAGCTGAATAAAAGACGAGAAAAGGGCAGAAATCAATGAACACCATTCAACACGTCAGCTGTATAAACTGCAAAATGATAAGCCATTGGAAAATCTTTACATAGGTTGTAAAAAAAAAATTCAAAGATGAATGGCAAGAAAATAACCTTTCATATTTTTTTTTGCATGCTTAAGCATTCATACTTAATCCAATGTTATTTGCAATTCCATGCAATTATTTGTGAAATTTACTAGCAATTTCTGACAGAAAATAGTCAAATCAAAGTAAATCCTTCACTAAATGTTCTTGTCTGCATTGTTTTGCTTGAGACACATTTGAGCTTGTGTTTCTAAAGTAAAATATCAGGGATTGATTACCCAAAAGTCCTAGTAAAATCTTTGAAGGCGAAGGAAGTAATTACTTCTGGTGTAACATATCATCATTGGTTTAAGTGACAAGTGGCCTATTTTGTGCTGAACTATAGAGTTTACACAGTGTGTAATTAGCATAAAAGCTTGATTGAGGCCAAATCTTACAAGGAAGACTTGTAAATGTTATACAAACATGACTGATGGTCTGGAAAACGGTGCGAGCCAACAAGCTACAAAATGAAGTGGTGGAAAGGATATACCCAGAGCCAATAGAAAGTGTCCAGGTTATAATCAGGCCGCAGAAATGGAGACAGGCTGTGTGCCTCGGACAAATACATTTTCATGTGTTGACACATTACATTGTTCATAAAATAAAGCACTGTTTTATTCAAACAAACGCGGCCCATCGCAAACAATTTGGCACAACAGATGCAGATGATTTGTTTAATGTAGATTGACACAGATATAATGGAAATGAAATGGGATTTTTTTTTCTTAAATAAAAAATCTAACAAAAAACTAAACATGAGGAAGAAAATTATCTTTTTGAAGTCCCAGATGTCCTAATATAACTGAAATATAACGATGAAATCTCAAGAACATGTCCACGTTACATTTCACCCCTGAATAAATAAATAAATTAATAATAGTCATTTACCTGTTTTAAGACATCTTTCCCAAATTGACATTTAAATGACAATTAACCACGATTTCACCCTCAATTATATGGACATTTTGCTTCTGAGGCTCATTTATTCTCATTGCTCTTTACTTAAAACAGTATTTTTCTCTCTGCACCCTGTAGTTTTTCTGTATTTTATATTTTAAAAGTTTATGTATATAATATATATATATATATATATATAGTACTGTATACAAATTATGTATACAACTTTGCCATTTAAATACATATATTTAAATAACATCCTCATTCCAATTATGAGTATTTTATTGATAAAGACAAATAATAATGATCATGTCCTAAAAAGGCTTAAATTGCTAAATTTGATTGCAAAATGTGACCTGGACACTCTGGGCAGATTTCATTAGATTCTCCTATTCATTCCAAGATAAGAAAAGAAACCTCACGGCTTACTTACGACACACATAATTGCTCTATTTTTCCTTAAGTCATTTAAGCAAAGAGTTGCCACAAAAATGCAGCAATTGCTTTAGTGCTTTAAGTGCTTTTGTGATATATCTCGGTTGTATTGAGAGGTTGTGCTTGGCTTGAATCCTCTCGAACATCTCCAGTGAACAGGGAGAGCTGAGATCTGGGACTTTGAAGAATACATTCAGGAGGTGACTCACCGCCTCATTCAGAGATGCCACTTTAAATCTCAAGAGCTTTTCTACACTCTCTGTTTATGTTTCTTCTGCAAACCACCTCCGTTTCAGAGATGTTTATGCAGTGCTGAACATTGTTTACTGAACTAAACAAGACTGAACACTGTTTTTTCTGAAGTATATTTCAAACTGTAAATGAAACGCATTAAAACATTCTGCGTGGTGAGAAAAGCACTTGTGACAACAGTTTTAATTATGGCTTGTAGGAGCACTCTTCTGTTTTCAAGTGTATGATATTAAAGCAATAGTTTGCACAAACATGAAAATTGTCATAATTTAGTCACCCTCACGTCTTTTTCGCTTTTCTTCATCAGCACAACACAAGAGCAGTTTGCAAAATGCCCAACACTGAAAATAAGTTTGTGTAGGATTTACTTTGAAACAAGTTTCACTTAGAAATTGCTAGTAAATTGTAAATTTTTTTATAAAGAAATGGTAAGTAACACTGATTTATACAAAATTTAAAAGAAGAAAAACATGAGTTTGTTTCTTCATCAGAACAGATTTCTAGAAATGCAGCATTACATAACTTGCTCATCAATAAATCCTCTGCAGTGAATGGGTCAGAATGAGAGACCAAACAGGTGATAAAATGTCAGCAATTTTGTCAGTTCTGGTCAAAATACCAGTCCTTACCCACATTCACTGCAAAGGATCCATTGGTGAGCAATTGATGTAATGCTACATTTCTCCAAATCTGATGAAGAAACAAACTCATCTACACCTTGGATGGCCTGAGGGTGAGTACTTTTTCAGCTCCTTTTCATTTATGAGTGAACTATGTAACAGTGCCTGGTCACCATCCTGTTTCATAGTATGGAAAGGCCAGCTTAACATCAGCTCAACTACATTTATTATTTTGTTTTTCCCATCATACAGGAAGTCATACAGGTTTGGAAAAACGTGCACTCTTAAAAATAAAGGTGCTTAAAAGATTCTTCAAGCGATGCCATAGAAGAACCATTTTTGGTTCCTCAAAGAACTATTCAGTCAAAGGTTTTTTTAAAGAACCATCTCTTGCTCACCTTTTTTATAATCTGAAGAACCTTCTTTCACCACAAATAACCTTTTGTGAAACAGAAAGGTTCCTCAGATGTTAAAGGTTCACTGAAAAAATGATTCATTGAATTAAAAAATTTATTTAAGTGGTTGCTTAACCACTTAAGGGGTTGCAATCAATTTAAATAACAAGTTGACTAACTTAAATTTAGTTGACTAACTTTCAATCTTTTTTAAAATGTAGCAAAAATACGTTGTTTGCAACCACTTACCTGAACATTTAAAAAACAACATTTTTCAGTGTTCTTTATGGAACCATTTAGACAAAAAAAAGTTATTCTATGGCTTCGTGAAGCATCTTTATTTTTACATTTTTGAGTCTGAAAATGAGTCATTTTTGTGTGAAATATTAACTTTACGTCTTATATTGTCAACAAACAATCTCATGTGCAGCTGTAAATTCAATGCTCTTAATTTGCTTCACTAATTGTAAATTTGAACATGATGCATTGAACAGTGAAAGGGATCTGAGATTGTTTATTGTGCTGGCGTCGCTCATGACGACAATAAATGTTTAAGTGTTTTGCCCTGCTAAAGGTCACCCTGATAAAATAAATTCACAGTCTTTTTTTCCATTATGATTCAGCCCTCTGCACTGATTACAGCTTTTACATTTTTGATGCGGCAAATCTTCAGCTTTTTCTATCCTTTCTTTTTATTCTACTCCTAAATCTGCAACATCAGTTCCTAAAGGCTGAGCAATGATCATTTATTCCCCCTCTTCAGCTTTGCTCTGTTTCGTGAAGAGAATTAATATAGGTGGGCAAAAACATGAATTATTAAAAGTCAATTATTTAAGAGAGTTTCTGGATGGAGCTGCTGTTCAAATGTGACCTCCATTCATGGCACTTCATCTATTAGATAAAGAATCTTCTACTTTATAATGCTTTCTCATGTTTATGGACCCTTTATAGAGAAAGCTGATTTTGCATCATGAAATTACTTTCTACAGTAATTGCCTTTTCCCTCAATAATATAGGCATTTAATATAATGATAAATGTGAATTCCCGCATTAACATCTCAGTCGGTATTATAGAAGGATTTTGTTTTACAGTCAAAATCATTGTAAAATGAGTTGCTACTGCTGATGGCAGGTGACATTTGATTGGTCAGGTTTAGACATGCTTTAATCTTGAGTCATAAACCAGAGAAACGCTGTGCGTAAATTCTAAGTATGCTTTTGTCACGGTGCACACACGAGGGAGGAACAGGAGCACGCAGACGAGGATATAAACTCAAATTAATATTTAATAAAGACATCAGGGCTGGACATAACAGGACAAGGCAGGACTCACAGACAAGATACACCGGGAATAACAAGTAGACCAACCAACATCAAACTGAACAGGCATGAACTAATATACACAGGTAAATCATAGATAATTAGACAAACACGGCTGGACATGAATTAACTAATAATGACATTTAAACAAGGACAGGAAACAAACCAAATAAGGAAACATGAGGTGGGGACACATGACACACGACAGAGGCCTGACATAACTCCCCCCTCCCGAAAGGCTCGTCCCGAGCCTTAACAGTTCCATCAGGGAGGGGGGGTGGGCGCTCTGGAGGCCCCTCAGGACAGACACAGACAGGAACGCAGGACGGGACCTCCAGAGCAGAACAGACAGACAGGGACCATGGCGGAGCTGGGAACTCTGGAAGCCATGGCGGTGCAGGGAGCTCTGAAGGCCATGGTGGAGCTGGGAGCTCTGGGGACCATGGCGGAGCTGGGAGCTCTGGGGACCATGGCGGAGCTGGGAGCTCTGGAGGCCATGGCAGATGGTCTGGGGCCCCTAGGCCTCGACCCCTCGGCCCGGCCCCTACAGCCGAACCCTACTACCCCCAAAAATTTCCATGGGGAAGTGAGGGGTATCAGGAGCCTCCAGGGCTAAACAGACAGGACAGTACAAAACACGACAGGACAGCCCTCCAGGGCCAGACAGACAGGACAGGACACGACGACAGGAAAGCCCTCCAGGGCCAGACAGACAGGACATCCCACAGGAACCAGAAGCCCTCCTGGGCTAGCTCGGAGGCTGAGGCTTCCTCTGGGCATGATCAGGAGTCAGGGGCCCTCACAGGGTCCCTCAGCGACCGCCTCCACTTCAGCAACAAGGGGGCAGGCGGCTAGAATGGCCTCCATGGCCACAACACGAGGAGCCGCCTGCCCCAGACGAGTCTCCATGGACAAGACAAGACAAGGTAGTTAAAATGTTCCTGTGGGCACGACAAGACAGACACACGGCACTCCTGGCCGTGACATGTGGACTTGATCCACGGGGCTAGGGATAGCGGCGGCCAGCGGGCATGAATCAACGCCGATCCAGTGCTTGAGTCAGCGGCAATCCGGCGGGCTTGAGTCAGTGGCAATCCGGCGGGCTTTAGGACAGCGGTGGGCCGGCGGGCATTGAGTCAGAGGCGGGCGGGGCAATGCGGTGGCGTGATCTCCCGCGAACGGCGCGCCTGGGGGAGCGGCAACCCGGGAACTAGGCAAGCTGCCGGGCGGGCTTGGGAGAGCCACCGCCCGACGGATATCTCCCGCGATCGGCGGGCATGAGGGCTCATGCCAATGGACTCATGGATCGCGGTGATCCCGAACTCCCACGCCGACTTGCAGTGGGCTATGGCGGAATGACGAGCGGCGACTTCCATGCCGCGGGACAGACATACATAAACACTGGAACAAAATAAAACTTTTCAAAACGCAAAACAAAACGGGGTGAATGGGCGCCGCTTACGGTTTTGGTCTGGTCTTCTGTCATGGTGCACACACGAGGGGGGAACAGGAACACGCAGACGAGGATATAAACTCAAATGATAATATTTAATAAGGACATCAAGGCAGGACATGACAGGACAAGGCAGTACTCACAGACAGGCTACACCGGGAATAACAAGTCGACCAGACCAACATCAAACTGAACAGGCATGAACTAATATACACAGGTAAATCATAGATAATTAGACAAACACGGCTGGACATGAATTAACTAATAATGACATTTAAACAAGGACAGGAAACAAACCAAATAAGGAAACATGAGGTGGGGACACATGACACACGACAGAGGCCTGACAGCTGTCAAACGATTAATCGCATTCAAAATAAAAGTTTTTGTTTGCATAATATGTGTGCGTTCTGTGTAATTTATTATGTATACAGAAATACACACATATACAGTATATATTTTGAAAATATATTTATATTCATATAATTTATATTATAAATAAATATTTCATATATAAACATAACATAGGTTTCTGAAATATATATATATGCATGTGTGTGCAATTATATATACATAATAAAAATACACAGCACACATACATATATTATGCAAACAAAAACGTTTATTTTGGAATGTGATTGCGATTAATCGTTTGTCAGCACTAATTCTAAGTTAACTTAAGGTCCTTGCACACTGCGTTTTTAATTTTTTTCATATTTGACATCCTTTCCTATCAAAATGCATGCTACGGATGCGAAAACGCAGCAAATCGATCCTGATCCGAATATTTTAATGATGGACGAAAGTTTCGCAGGCAGTGTGTAAACATGATTGACACAACGTTAGGTCGTATTTATTTTTTTACGTCCATACATTTCGGACTCAGTGCGCAATGACCATTAGTCACCGTTTACAATTGCGCTCATAAATATGATCTCAAAGTGAAAAGACATGACTATATGCCACAAAACTGCAACTGAAGTATTTATTATATATTGATATTTATTGTAATATTCCTCTTTTTAAAAGAAGTACACTTGATTGTACTTCATGTGCAATTGTAGTATACTTCAAATCTTAAAAGTATATTTAAAAAAAGCTGTGCTTTTAGATAATAAAATACCAATGAAATAAATCACCACTTAAGTGTATTCTAAGAGACACACTTTCATGACTGTTTCTTAACACACTTTAAAAAGTGCACTTTATAGCATCAAGTTTTACATTAAAGTGCATTTAAAATCATGATATAGTGTTGTGCTTTTTACATACTAAAGCACATACTAATCACCTGATTATAAATTGGACACACACACACACACACACACACACACACACACACACACACACACACACACACACATATATATATATATATATATATATATATATATATATATATATATATATATATATTGTAAATAATAGGCACTTAAGTGTCTGAAAACATTACATTCAGTTTACACTTAAAACAGGTTCCCAACAGGTTTCCATTGCATTTTTTGCCCATAAAATGGAAGTCAGTGGCTGTTTGTTTACCAAAAATACTTCAAATGATCTTCTTTTGTTTTCAACAGAAGAAAGAAACTCATATCTTTGGAACAACATGTGGGTGATTAAATGATGACAGAATTTTCATTTTTGGGTGAACTATTCCATCATGTTCTTTTAATGTATATTATTTCCATAATAAGTACTCATTTTAATTATACATTTTTCACAAGAATTGTCAAATGTGATCAGTTTTAATGAATATTATGCAATGTTACACAACATAAATAATGAATCATATCAGACTACACACTAATCTGTCCTGATAATAGAAACCATCCAGTTGTTTGCTTTCATTGAGGGCTGTGAGTCTAATCACAGCTGTTTGACAGACAGGCGCTGTGTGCGTCTCTCAGTGGAGCTGTGTTCCTCACAGGTCACTGAGGAGGCTGATCACACCGAGAGACTCAGGATCAGTCCCAGTACTGCTAATGAGGAGTTTAATGCAAGCAGGCAGTGTGGAGAATAGAGTCACCTACCAGATTGGCACTCCGATGAGCAGCCGTGACATCCCATCATCTGCCTGCATCTGCACCCACACCGCACTGACAGATCAATATATTCCTCATCTGAATCAAGTGCCCTGCAGAGACCGCAAATCCACAGGTAAAGCTCTGACTTTAACTGTAACCCTTCACTGGACACAGATGGTTGAATCGATATGTATTCGTTGTGTGAAATGAACCGTACTTCATCAGTTTGACCCATTTTGACTTTTGGGAAATGCTTCATGCAAAGTTGCATTATCGAAAGTGGACATTAAATATTTTGGGGAAGTTGATGCCTGTGGAATGACATGCAAAATTTTCGAATCCATGCTTGAACCATGTTAATGATTCCTATATACTGTGACAAGTGGCTGCCTCCCCCCCTTATCATCATCATCACCCCGTCCTTTAACGCCGCCCTTCACCAGGCTCCCGACGGGAGTGGGTGGGTGAGAGAGGAGGGGCGCTGAAACAGCCAGGTCTGTTTCACCTGACGTGAATGAAGCCTCATCACAGCCGCTGTTAAACGCCGAGGGCGCCTTTCCTCGGGAGACCGGTCTCTTTCCCGTGCATGCACGCTAGTGTCCTCGTGGGTCCAGGAAGGGAGCGTAGAGGGATACCACGCCGCCAGAGCTGCCGGACCCGCGGTCCGGACGAGAACCGCACCCACTATACGGCTGACGGGCCAGGATGCCGGGCCGTATAATCCCCGGAAGCGGCGCGGGCCAAAGGAGGACGAAGCCGCTAAAGGAAGCCGCCGCCCCTCTTGCCCCGGACCAGAGAGGGGAGCGCGTGGTCGGTCTCCGCCCCTTACCTGGACCCTTCCTTCTTGAACACTGACCCTCCTTCACAAACCCCGCAGCACGACGAGGACACCAGATCCCCTGTTTATTTTGGACACATTTCCCCTTTGGACACTATATTTTATTATTTATATTAAATAAAAGCCTCTCCGAGGCCTGATGCCACGCCCACAGTGTCTGTCGTTTGCTCTTCCCGCCACACTGGTGGAGAATGCGGGCAGGCGGAGCCTAGACAACGCCTGATGACGTCATCCCCTCTCGCTCGCAAAAGTCTGTGAAAACCCGCACTGGGACGGAAGAACGATGGAGACAGCCTCCCAGCCACCAAAGGGGTAAGTGACTTTTCGTCTATGGTCATTTACCCTGTGGTTGGTTGAGGCTGTCGTCTAAAACCCGGTTTCTCTGTCCCGGTTCCGGCGCGGTGCGAGAGGGAGAGTTGCCCAGAGAGGAATCCCGCCCAACCCACTCCAACCGCTGGAGCCTGGTTGAGGAAGGTAGCACTCCTGTGTGGGCGGCGGCCGCATGACGGGGATGTGACGAGTGGCTGCCTCCCCCCCTTATCATCATCACCCCATCCTTTAATGCTGCCCTTCACCAGGCTCCCGACGGGAGTGGGTGTGTAAGAGAGGAGGGGCGCTGAAACAGCCAGGTCTGGCGGCGTGTGATGAGGCACACCTGACATGAATGAAGCCTCATGAATGAATGAATGATGCATTTATATAGCGCTTTATTGTGTATTGCTGTACACCCAAAGCACTTTACAATCATGTGGGGGGTCTCTCCTCAACCACCACCAGTGTGCAGCATCCACTTGGATGATACGACGGCTGCCACAGGACAATGGCGCCAGTGCGCTCACCACACACCAGCTACAGGTGGAGAGGAGAGAGAGTCATAGAGCCAATCAAGTGGATGGGGATTATTAGGAGGCCATGATGGTCAGAGGCCAGAGGAGGAAATTTGGCCAGGACACCGGGGTTACACACCCCTACTCTTTTCGAGAAGTGCCATGGGATTTTTAATGACCACAGCGAGTCAGGACCTCGGTTTAACGTCTCATCGCCGCTCCTGTTAAACGCCGAGGGCGCCTCTACTCGAGAGACCGATCTCTTTCCCATGCATGCACGCTGGTGTCCTCGTGGGTCCAGGAAGGGAGCGTAGAGGGATACCATGCTGCCAGAGCTGCCGGACCTGCGGTCTGGACGAGAACCGCACCCGCTATACGGTTGACGGGCCTGGATGCCGGGCCGTATAATCCCTGGAAGTGCCGCGGGCCAAAGGAGGATGAAGCCGCTAAAGGAAGCCGCCGCCCCTCTCGCCCCGGACAAGAGAGGGGATCACATGCAGCTGCCGGACTCCGCCCCTTACCTGGACCCTTACTTCTCGAACACTGCCCCTCCTTCACAAACCCCGCAGCATGATGAGGACACCAGATCCCCTGTTTATTTTGGACACTTTTCCCCTTTGGACACTTTATTTTATTATTTATGTTAAATAAAATCCTCTCCGAGGCTTGACACCACGCCCACTGTGTCTGTCGTTTGCTCTTCCCACTACAATACAGTAATTAATTATTACTATTATTATGCAGCTTTTATAACCTAATACTAATTAAGAAACTACATGGAATATTTGTTGTTTTAAAAATTTATGGGAGTGGGATTTATTCACCGTGGGAGTGTCTGAATGAACTGGTGAGGGGTAAAGGTGATTAAAAATGACGAGAAAACTCAATGTTGATCAGCACATAAAAATACACAAATTTGAACGGGTAATCATTTGATTACCTAAAAAATGTATCTGAAGCTAACAAAAAATATATCAAATACACTAACAGCAGCATCAGAATTAAACTCACAAAGCTAGTTATTTTTTATTAAATTAAATTAGGTGACTAATTGTCTGTAAGGGAAAAATCTTTGCAGCTGTAATTTTGCCCAGATTTGAGACCAAAACCCACCTGATTCTCTTTTAACTTAATTTTTCAGATCGTTTTGGGACTGAGGAATAATATCTCTGCATTTTAAATGAAATTTTGATTGGTCAATAATGAGAGGCTATTTTAAAGTATTTTAAAGTAAGAAAATGTACTCGGTTCCCTGAGATACAGAACTAGTTCTGCGTCTTATTAAGACGCTAGGGGGAAACTCCTTTTTCTCCGATACTGAAGCCTTAATAACGCAATGTAACTGCATGGCCACTGGTTTGTGCAGTGCGCTGAAAATGAACCAATGGCTCTGCAGTGGAGCTGCATAGTCTATGGCTGGAAAGCCCGTCAGAATGGGCAGGGCATCTGGCTATATAATGGGTGCATTCGCCAAGGCTCCTCAGGTTACTTCGACTGAAGCAACGACTGAGTCGTGCAGCCGCATAGCATGGCAAAGTACGCAGTACACGTTCCGTATCTCAGGGAACCGAGGTTACGTTAGTAACCAAGTATGTTCCTGTTGATTCTACACTTTGTACTGCGTCTTATTAAGACGCTAGGGAAACTAGTATAATCCCACCGTGTCTATGCTAGGGGAACGACCAACACTTGAACTTGCCTTTGGCACCAAGAGGGGCCCAGAGGGACCACGTATTGTACAGAAAAGCCCTTCAGAAGGTAATTCTCAAACTCATTGAGGTCGACCCGGCCTTGAGTAATCACTCCAAATAAGTCTGTACAGCCTCGGAGCTCTATTGAGGGCCAAGAGCGTACAAGAAGAAGACAAAAGCCCATACTGGTTTGCCATATGACAAGAGTGAGCCCGTTATGCAGAAAGGACCCGGGCCTGTAAGGCCGGAACTTCCATATTATAAAACCTGGCAAATGGGGACGGCGAGGCCCAGCCAGCCGCCGCACATATCTCTGCAATGGACACACCGCTAGACCACGCTCAAGACGAGGCGATGCCTCTAGTCGAGTGGGCTCTTACTCCCATGGGGCATTGTTGGCCCAAAGAAGAGTATGCTAGCGTAAAAGTGTCAATTATCCATCTGGATAGTCTCTGCTTTGTGACCTTTTGGTGAGTCCTAGGCAATCTAAGTGGCTGAGGAGCACGGATCTGTGAGATAGAGGCTCGTCCTCTGACTGGGCCAAAATGAGCCAGTCGTCAAGGTAATTTAGGAAGGGGGTTCCCACCTGTCTCAGCGGGGAAAGAGCCACATCCATACGCTTCGTAAAAGTGCAGGGAGCCAGGGATAGCCCGAAGGGGAGGACCGTGTATTAATAAGCCACTCCCTCTAAGGCGAATCTCAGGAACGGCCTGTGGTGAGGGGCAATCTGGATGTGAAATTAAGTGTCTTTCAGAGCCAGTGAAAAGAACCAGTCCCCTGGGCATATTTGCAAGAGGATCTGCTTCAATGTAATCATCCTTAATGGCCGTTTCATAAGGGCGCGATTCAGATGTTTTAGACCACCATCCTTCTTGGGGACGGGGAAGTAACGGCTGTAGAACCCTGACTCGCTCTGAGATGGGGAAACCATTTCCACGGCTCCTTTTGCCAGCAAACTCATCAATTCGGCATGCAGGACGTGATCGTTGATGCGCTGAACCGATGTGAAGACCACGCCGCCATATAGCGGTGGAAAATTTCATAATAGCGACACGAAACGGTGGTCTTCAAGCGAATTGAAGTGTATAACCTCATTTAACTTTTTCCAGAACCCAATTTGACACTCCGGAGATGGCCTATCAGGCCCCGGCCTGTGTGGCGAGGGGTTGAATTATTTAGAGCGGCAGGCCACCTAGCGGGTGGTAAGGGGAAGAGGAAAAGTGCTCTCTTTTTTGAATATGTTTGTGTTTTATTTGTCTCGTTATAACAGCGATTGGCTGTGTGGGCGTTAAGTGAAAGGACCCAATGTTCACAACAGTATTTTTCACAAACACTCTGCCGTCCACACCCGGAACTGAACGGGGCGATAGGAGGCATAACAGAGGCTTTTTTGAGGGGTGGTCCAGCTGCAGCAGGACTTAGGCCGGGCTCCCTGGCGCTTTGGTGGGTGCTGTCAGGCC
This sequence comes from Gymnocypris eckloni scoliostomus, assembly GCA_027564155.1. Classification (NCBI taxonomy): domain Eukaryota; kingdom Metazoa; phylum Chordata; class Actinopteri; order Cypriniformes; family Cyprinidae; genus Gymnocypris; species Gymnocypris eckloni. The sequence goes on along the minus strand of CM050427.1, from coordinate 9,718,930 downwards.
GAGCATGAGCAGCGGGGCTCAGGCTTGGTGGCGTGGCTTTCCCTGGCTGCTGAGTCAGCGCTGTTGTGTCAAACATTTGACACAAAAACTAAAACATACATTTTATAGTAGTTTTATCTGGTATTACTGTGTGTAAGGGGCTAAATATTACGTTCAAGTTGGATTCACTCCAAAACACTCCTAAATCTTGCACAGTCCTATAACTTTTTTTGGACGTTCATCATTAGTTTTGATTTATGATGTTTGATAATTGCGTTGTTTTATATATGCATCTGCTTGCATATGATGGCCTGGCCCCTGTCCCAAATGGCACCCTAAACCCTCAGGGTCTTTCTCTGAGTCTGCACTTTCGTGAATTAATGCCGTTTTGACTACTGGGTAGAAGTTGGCTGCATAGCTCGCAGGCTTGTGTGCTCAGCAGAAGTGTGGATCGAGGGTGCATAGCGGCCGGAAAAGGGGGCTCTCGTGAGCACACTTCTGAAAGCTAAATTTACAAATGGGACACCTTACAGTCTCGTGGACTTAACGGACACACACATGCAGTAGCCTTTGTAGTCCTCAAGACTGAAAGTGCACATGAAGTTTGCCATTTGGGACAGGGCCTATATTGCTGTTTCTGCTTCTTTTCATCTCTTTTTATTCTCTTTTGACACAGAGAAGGTGTTTAATAGCACCCCCTATCGTTTAACAGAGAAAACACAGAAATCTGGAAGATTCCATCTATGTTGGGGAAAGAGTTAAATGCATTAAATACACAGTCTTTCCTTTGGGTTTTTTGTCCAATGTTCACAAACTTTTCTTTTAAAATCAAAATTTGTAATGTGATTCAGAAATCATAAAGCAAACACAATCCAGACCCAAGCCAAATAACACTGACCCTTCATTTCTTAATTCAAAAACCAGAAAAGCACCTCTGTGAATCTGATAGATTTTTGCAAAGGTCATAGCATTAGAAAATCCCTTTTCCTGTCTACCAACTGACACAATACTTGACAATGGAAAGAGGCCAAGGGAGCTTGGGACGGATGAAGCATGGCTCCTGGTTAATGTGCTGGCATGCACAATATGATTAAAGATTTGCTGCTAACATTATGGTCGCTAGTTCAGTCTTTACAAAGGTTGAGTCCGGCAGTGATGGTTTACTGGATCGATATTGTTTGAGAGAGATGCCTTAGGTAGTCCTATGCTGACCGAGTCTTCAATTAGTTTATTACAAGTTGTTTTGGATACAAAGTGCCGGCTAAATGTCTAGCAGCACCACTCCACTTCTGTAAGTATTCATTAGTGTTTACTTAACAATCAATTAGGCTCTGCTGTTACTTTACACTATATCCAGGGAGATCTATAACCTCCCCGGGCACCTAGCAAAAGTTCACATTTTCAGATTAGAGTTTGATAAATGTTGTGACATTAAATGGGCTGAGAGATTTACAGCTGTAACACCCCCCATTTCTATTGATTTTTCCTGCTTTAACAGGTGATAAAAATGCCACTGGGCTGATTTCAGCCCCTCATGAACAACTCCTGAAAATAATGTGTTGTAAAATTGATGTTCTGAGAAAAAAAAAATATTTTATATATATATAAAAAACTGACATTTTGGGACAATTTGTACATAAACTTATATTTCAAATATAGGTGCAAACCGTAATCACAGGGTCAATCACAAAGGCAGTGTTTCCCAGCGTGACAGGTTGTCGGGTGTGCCGTGGAAAATTATCAAAAACTTCCATATCTCTATTATATTTTGTTTTTATTTGAAATTGGTGCTATTGGTCATTGTTGTGTTAGTTTGTGGGTTTTACAAATATTTAACCAATAAAAAGCATTCAAAAGAGCTTGAGACTAAACCTCGTAACGCCATTGGATCCTCAAATTGTCAGTCAAACGTCATAACTCCACCCCGCCTTCAGAATGAAGTGCTGCGACGCGCAGTTTGAAGATAGACATCCACTTCTTTGCAATGCAAGGGTAAATAAAGAACTGATGTTTTGATTAATTAGGTATGGCCAAATGTATTAACAACAAGAGAAACTGAGCACACATATAGCTACAATAAACTGTATAGCCTGAAAACTAGTGAAAACTTGATGCTATTAATTTACTGCTTCAGATGCAGCTGTTCTAATTATGGACAAAACACAGATCTCTGTCACTCGCTCATCAAAATCCTCATTAACTCTATTTGAGTATGATTTTCAGAAATTAAGTGCAAATGAATGATCTTATATAAATCCAAAATACCAACTCTGATGACGCAATGTTTAATTATTGAATAAAAAAAAAAGTTTTCTATCTTATTTTTTTATGCTTAATGTCAGTGGTGTGCCGTGGGATTTTATTACATATCAAAACTGTGCCGTGGCAGAAAAAAGGTTGGGAAACACTGCCTTGAGGTACAGCAAATCAACAAAAAGCAATGTACCAAATGAACAGAATGAACAGAATGTACCAAAAATACACTTTCATGATGACCAGCATGTGATTTGATTGCACAATCTTCTCCTGTATGGTTCAGAATTTTAGGTGAGAAAAAAGCCTTTTACTTGGTAGACAACAAGTATAGAGATATTAGAGCATGTTAAGAAGCACAGAACTGATATTTCACACATTTTTACTATTTGGTGACGCACTGGATTCAAACCCACATTAGAACACATATTCAAGCTGATGTAGATGAGAGATTCAAGGTGAGAATAAACAAAGCATTTTTAGACATGGGTTTTATGTTTCTCTGAAATTATCTAAATGTTACTTTTGCAATTGTGAAGATATGCATATTGTTCGTGAAGGATGTTTTCTTGAACTAAAACAAAATAAATTTAAATTTGGTAAGTCAAATTATAAATGATACTCATCCTAAGATGTTGATATCCATTAATTATTTAAAAATGTGTTTTAGGAGAACATGGATAAACATGGTTCAGAAGTTTGAACACACATTTCGAACAGGTTTAGAAATTTTGGTGTAACACAATACACCACATAGAGGTCACACGCATTCAGTAATACTTAGGGCTGCTTCAAGATAAGAATGAATACAAACAAAAAATGTAATTTGATTATAAAAGTCCAGGTACTGACCAGGCTCAACCCTGCTTAGCTTCAGTGGGCAACCGGTCTTGGGCTGCATGGTGATATGGCTGCCGACATATCAAATTCAAATTATTATGAAATGCATTTTTTTTAAAGTGTAATAAAGTGTATTCAAAAGTTATGAAAGTGATGTATTTAACTACATTTAAATGGCCTTTTGTTTACTTAATATTAACTGCAGTGTTTTCAATAATATACTTTTAAGATGCAAAACACACTTGGAAAATGAAATGTTAACAGCAGCAGATACTGTATTCATGATTTTTTTAAGCATTTGTAAATGAAGTAAATTTAAATACGTTTGTTTTGTTTTTTCTTTGGAACTTGACATTCAAGTTGTTCTCATTTTTCATTATTTGAAAAATTAATTGCAATACATTTCTTCTTGTGTCGCTGGAGTTTGATCAGATAATAACATTTTCACTTTTTTGTGTGACCTCTCGTGACATCTCGTGAACATCCTGTAGATGTCAAATGGATTTACAAGGTAGGAACAGGGTTCAAAAGATTTTCTGAAATGTCCAATATCTTATTTTTAGCAGGTGTATTAGGGTGAAATGCCCCTGGTGGGCTGAAACCAGACATATGGTTATTAAAGAGTGGCGCAGGCAGAGTGAGAGTGGGTGGCCTGGGTCACATCCGCCAGAGTACTCCACTTCAGCAACGCCATTACAGCAGCACACAGAATTCAAAACAGCAGCTCGCCATTGATCCACTACATGGGGAATTTTCACCCTGAGCTGTCTAGCATGAAACTTGCAAACACTGCACAAGTTCTGATTACTGATGAGATCTAAATCCTGTGAAAAAAATGTTTACATAGATGAAACATATTTTGTGTTGAGAAAACTTTGTGAATTTGCGTTTTGTGCAAATGCAATTGAAATAAAAAAGCTTTACATTGTTAAACAGGAAAATAGTGTAAATTATGCAAAAAAATTATTATGCAAAAAATATGCAGTAAAGCGTCTCTAAAAGCAGGACAAAAGTAAAGAGTTAATGTTTCAGTTAAAGTCAGTTCATTATTGATTCAGTGATGTCACAATCATCCAGCTATGTTCAATTCTCTTTAAATAGTGTCTCTGCAATCAAGTCGCTAATATTCACAAAAATTAAGTGTCCCTAAGTAAGCAAGCTAAAGGTGACAGAAATGGAGAAAAAAACCTTGGTAGAAATTAGGCTCAGTCGGGGCTGTTCTCCTCTGGCCAGAAGAACCAATGCGGGTTTGCCGTCATGGTCTTTGCTGAGGTTTTATGCCAATGGCCGTATAGTTGATGAGGCCTTTACGGGGATCTGTCTTTGGGGCTCATCTACTTGACATAGTCTCTGCTGACATCCAGGGCTGTAGAGCTGTCTCCACCATCTGATCTGGATCCGGGTGACTGCAGTGAACATCAGATCTGGATACGGACTGGATCCGGGTGACTGCAGTGAACATCTGATCTGGATACGGACTGGATCCGGGTGACTGCAGTGAACATCTGATCTGGATACGGACTGGATCCGGGTGACTGCAGTGAACATCTGATCTGGATACGGACTGGATCCGGGTGACTGCAGTGAACATCTGATCTGGATACGGACTGGATCCGGGTGACTGCAGTGAACATCTGATCTGGATACGGACTGGATCCGGGTGACTGCAGTGAACATCTGATCTGGATACGGACTGGATCCGGGTGACTGCAGTGAACATCTGATCTGGATATGGACTGGATCCGGGTGACTGCAGTGAACATCTGATCTGGATACGGACTGGATCCGGGTGACTGCAGTGAACATCTGATCTGGATACGGACTGGATCCGGGTGACTGCAGTGAACATCTGATCTGGATACGGACTGGATCCGGGTGACTGCAGTGAACATCTGATCTGGATACGGACTGGATCCGGGTGACTGCAGTGAACATCTGATCTGGATACGGACTGGATCCGGGTGACTGCAGTGAACATCTGATCTGGATACGGACTGGATCCGGGTGACTGCAGTGAACATTTCATCTGGATACGGACTGCATCCGGGTGACTGCAGTGAACATTTCATCTGGATACGGACTGCATCCGGGTGACTGCAGTGAACATTTCATCTGGATACGGACTGGATCCGGGTGACTGCAGTGAAAATCTTATCTGGATACGGACTGGATCCGGGTGACTGCAGTGAACATCTGATCTGGATACGGACTGGATCCGGGTGACTGCAGTGAACATCTGATCTGGATACGGACTGGATCCGGGTGACTGCAGTGAACATCTGATCTGGATACGGACTGGATCCGGGTGACTGCAGTGAACATCTGATCTGGATAGGTACTGGATCCGGGTGACTGCAGGGAACATTTCATCTGGATACGGACTGGATCAGGGTGACTGCAGTGAATATTTCATCTGGATACGGACTAGATCCGGGTGACTGCTGTGAATATTTCATCTGGATACGGACTGGATCCGGTGACTGCAGTGAACATTCCATCTGGATACGGACTGGATCCGGGTGACTGCAGTGAACATTTCATCTGGATACGGACTGGATCCGGGTGACTGCAGTGAACATTTCATCTGGATACGGACTGGATCCGGGTGACTGCAGTGAACATCTGATCTGGATACGGACTGGATCTGGGTGACTGCAGTGAATATTTCATCTGGATACGGACTGAGTCCGGGTGACTGCAGTGAATATTTCATCTGGATACGGACTGGATCCAGGTGACTGCAGTGAACATCTGATCTGGATACGGACTGGATCCGGGTGATTGCAGTGAATATTTAATCTGGATACGGACTGGATCTGGGTGACTGCAGTAAACATCTGATCTGGATACGGACTGGATCTGGGTGACTGCAGTAAACATCTGATCTGGATACGGACTGGATCTGGGTGGTTACAGTGAACATCTGATCTGGATACGAACTGGATCTGGGTGGCTACAGTGAACATCTGATCTGGATACGGACTGGATCTGGGTGACTGCAGTGAACATCTGATCTGGATACGGACTGGATCTGGGTGACTGCAGTAAACATCTGATCTGGATACGGACTGGATCTGGATGGCTACAGTGAACATCTGATCTGGATACGAACTGGATCTTGGTGGCTACAGTGACCTCGGAATAAGAATGAAAGAGACTAATATTAGCGTAGATGCCATACTTCTTGTGATGTAACAAGTACATCAGGAGTTGTTGACATTTTTATTGTTATTGAACACCTTCAGAATGACACGTGACCTTTTTGGGAATAATTTAAGACACTTCAAACATTACAATTACACTACCTTTTCCTTACATATTGCAAGAATATCAAAGTAAATAACTTACCACAATTCGACCACACGAAAGAAGAATGCATAATCCAGTAAGTAGTCCCTCGCTGACCCTTCTGCTTTTGCGTGTTCTTAGCATTTGCCTGAAATGATGTGAGAGCCTTTAACACAAAACGGTTTACTAGGAATAACCGCAGGTCTCATTGAGACATAATTTATACTGCTTGACAAAATGAACACTCTCAAGGGCTATTCACACAGAACGTGTTTTTACATTTCAATATGCTACTTTTCCATTGTTTTTCTATGTAAACACACGCTTGATGGACATGCATGACCATTATGCTCGTCTTTTGCAGAGCCTCCTGCATAAGTGCCACGTTTTTAAGACGCCCTGTCAAGTTAAAAGAATATTAACTTTACACGCAGTGCCGCTCATCTATGTAAGTTCCAAAGCAGTGGTCCAATCAGAAGAACTCAGAGGCGGGGCAAGCATTGCCAGCTTCTGTTTACAGTAGCAAGTTGATATGACAACTGTTTTATTTGATGGCAACATGGCGGAGGAGGCGCTCTATGCTGTGTTTTTTTAAAAACATTCCTGAGCACTGTGTATCGTGTTTTTAGATGCAAAGACGCGCACTGTGTGAATGGCCCCTTAGGCTGCATTCAATTCACACTCATGCAAATCAACTCACAGACACACTGTGTTTGTATAAAAATGTATATTAAAAAGAAACTTTACTTATCATACAGAGGATAACAATTAACAAATAGCAAACAATTTAGATTAGTTGGGTCTATTTTTGTTTTTAAAGAAGTCTCTTCTGCTCACCAAATATTTAAAAATATTGTAATATATTTATATAATTATAAAAATATATATACTATATACATTTATATTACTAATTTTGTTGTACTTAGGATCAAATAAATGCAGACTTGGGGAGCAGAAGAGACTTAAAAAAACATAAAATATCTTACTGGTCAAAAACTTTCGACTAGTAGTGTATATTCACGCGTTGTAGCTGAATTGGGGGAAAATATTCTAATTTATTTTTATTTCAACTGCAATTAACCAATTTAAATTATGGTACATACATTATTCATGCAATAGTCAAGTGTTCACGTACCTGAATAATATCTGCATGCACAATGAAAAGTACACACATAAGGGCCTCCATACAGCAGAGAGTCTAGTGTGGCAGGTGGAACTTCAACTGACTTCATGAACTGCCCTGAAACACAATTGAAAAACGATTATCATAAATATAAATATAGCTTCATAATGCTCAATTTGGCTTCTGTCAGACTAATATTTAGTCTTTACTGAATCGTTTTAGTGAACCTTTTTAAATTGCAAAAGCCTCTCACAGGCTGTCCGGGATCCACGACAAAGCCTATTTTACTACAAGAACAAACACTTCACACCATATAAAGTTTTGAAAATATTAATTATATTATTGTAAAGTTACGTGTTTTAGTGACCAATTTAAACAACTAAAAGGGATAAATATAAATTGACCTCAGACTGTATTTTGAACACACCAACAAGAATAGCTTATATATGTAAAATAACAAAGAGGGGAATTTGAAAACTTATTAACACAGAACAATATAAATTTAGTTGGATATTTAACATTACATGGACAAAACAACAAATAAAAGTACATTTAATACGCTTTCCATTGGCTTAACTTAGCACCCATCTGTCCGTGAATATTAGCAAAGAAAAGAAGAAACAAAGACAAAAAATACTATGTAAATGTAAATAAATAAATATTACATAAACAGTATGCATATGCTATGCATATGTCACATGCTTAAATAATAGTATACCATGACATGGATGTTTTTTTGTTAGAAATTTTTATCTGCTAACCTTTTCTTGATATCGTATCCTGTGAGTTATAAATCCAAGAATATACCTCTCATCTATTTACTTTTCTCAGTCTGTTTCCTGTGGTGATATTGGCTTTAACCAATGTTTGAGTTAGGGTTAGTGACTGTGAGAATCTATTTAATTTTTTTATTAACTCCTATATTTTTAATACTGTGTTTCTAAATTTGATTAGGCTGCTGTTGTACATGTCAAATAAAGTTTAAATGAAACAGAGCCACTCATGCTTTTACTGGTGGTTAATATGTAAGAACTTTTCATGAGGGTAAACGCTGTACATTACATAATAAAATGATATCTCCAATGTCATTGATTGCTGTATATATGACATACAGTGATGCACAACACATAGTGCTCTTTTCAGTTTTCAAAGATTATTTATTCAGAATATTAAACAAGGGCAATTTTATGTTCTCAAAGCGTGCTCAAGTAAGAAACAATAGAATTAGAGGGAAAGACGTCCTGTTGAAAGAGTATTATCACCCAAATGCTCCTATTTTTCACAGCTGCAAGAATAGCATCAACAGGCAGGGACACATCATTCTCAGAGACAAACAGCCCACTTCATGTTGAATCTTAAAGACAAATTCATTCCATCCCACTAATTCTCTTGTATTTTGTCTCAGTACTTCAGGAGTTGACAGTGAGCTGAGTCACATGGTCATAAGAATGTCTGTTCAATTGCGTGAGTAATCTGTGTAATAGCGTGTGTGTGTGTGTGTGTTTGCTCACAGGGAAACCTACTCATTATTGCTTTGAAGCCCTGCTGGATTCAACAGCTCAGATGGAGAACTAGACGGGGGTAAATTAAAAGATGCGTTCTAAAAAAGGTAGCCACTGCAATTTTCCAGTCAAGTTTCCAGCTGGTAGTCACGGGACCAACGTATGTGATGATACAAAGAGGCACCCAAAGTGGAACGTGTCAGATACTTTAAGAGGACACAGCACAATGCAATGGAGACATAGAGTTCTTTTAAGAGGAGATTATTTAAAACTCAATCCAAAAATTAAACAATTTCAAATGAAAACTAAAGGAGACCTATTATACCCTTTTTTACAATATGCAATATAAGTTTCAGGTGTACATAGAATGTGTCTGTGAAGTTGCGTCTCAAAATACCCCACATATCATTAATTATATCATTTTGAATATGCCTATTTTGAGTGGAAGCAGAAACACGCTGTTTTCATGCATTTCTCTTTAAATGCAAATGAGCTGCTGCACCCTGCCCCCGTTTCCAGAATAGTGCCTTTACAGCTTGTTCCTCACATACTCTGCTAAAAAAATATCTGTTTAGTTTTGATTATCATGTCTGTCACACTGAAATCATGAGTTGTAAACCATATTATTGTAATCTTCTAATATACGGTTTTCTGAGCACACACATCCGAAGTACACGCACAGTAAGCGGCTTTCACGTGGCATGTGAGTACTAAACTACTCTCTTTCATCTTATCTTTCATGTCTTATTGCTCTTAATTCTGTCAAATACACACACGTTTATGTTAAAACACACACGAGTAACTGAAACAGTCAGTTATGTCTGTAAAGGTAAAAGCTGGGAAAGAGATCACATATTTACGTTAGATCTGTGTGCCAGCAGCGTAATATACAGTAAATAAATATATATATATATATATCTACTGCTCTTTTTTCTCCTCTGAGGCTGGGACTCTAAATAGTGTTCTGTGCTCGTCAATGCAGCCAAAGACAGTAAGCATGCTTAGCTTGAAGTTCGCCATGCTGCTTGTGAAAATACAATGCCGGCACCATGAGTGGCAACTTGCATATTAAGGGGTGGTAATATTATAATAAGTTCCCCTTACCATCACGAGGGGAGCTATATCTGATAGGCTTGTTTTTTTCACAAGCTTGCAGAGAATGGTTTACCAAAAACATTTACTCATGTTTTCTGGGTTGGTAGATGCACTGGGGACCCAATTGTAGCACTGAAAATGTTCATGATATGCAACCTTTATGTTCTGTTATTTGTTTAAGTACAATCAACTAAGTTGTACAAGTCATTTCAACTTAAATTACATTAAACCAACCTCTAGCTGAATTGAACAGTGGCAGTAAAACACCAACAACTTTAGTTCCTTTTCACACAAATGAATGTTTTCATGCAGTCCAGTGCGCAATATGTTATGACTTCCAAACATTTTAACCATAGTGCATTATTTGTAAATAAATGTATTTTGATTCTTGCATCATATAACTGGCTAAAAATGTATGGCTTTTCTGATGTAAACTTGCTCGGTAGCCCACCCTGTACAGCATTGCACTTGGGCAAAAGGGAAACTGCTGTGACACGTACAACAAAACATTCTCAGATACACAATCATCGTTTGAATAAAACTAAATGCATTTTAAACCCAATCACTGGACGTTTTACTTTGAAAGTGTTTTGAAATGTGCAAGAACAAAGCCAAAGAAAATGGAAGTGCCTTTGTGTGTCACATGAATGACGAGTAACAGGAGAATGACAATGAGCTGTTACTTTTCTAAGTGATCAAACTTATGATAAACATTACACAGATTCATGTTGAATGAGGAATAGAGAATATCATAGAGAAAATGTGTATTTTTGATTTGAGCCTTTAATCAGCAACAACATAGCACACCACAGCAATATGCTAACAATCATCCACAAAGCAACGCTCTGGTTGCCTAGCTGGTCGTCCAAGCACGGCGAGTTTGACAAGCAAGTACCACTCAGATTCACTGGTAAAGAGGTAGTTTGCAAATATCACACTCTCTTTAAAAGCATAATTTCTCTGTTGAATTTGATCACCCTAATGTTGCTATTTTTACTGCAGTTTTTTGCAATAACAGAACGACAAAACATGGCATCGTTAATTCAAATATTATAAATGTATCTGTGTGGAGTAAGCGAAAGAAAAATAACCCCTTTTCATGCAGTTCTGCAAGTATCTGTGCTTCTGGAGTCAAATGGACGACAGAGTCGTGAACACACTGGTAGCATGGCTTGGATAGAAAAAAGCTCTTAGATAAATTTTTCTCAACAGGAAGTCTGGAGTTGTGACATGATGCTTTAATGGTATGAAACGCAAGTAGATCTTGTTTTTATTTTATCTTCCATTTTTTGATCATCAGTTGTTTGATAGCTTGTCAATCTCTTTTATTTCTCTTTAGGATAATGTCTTCTAAATTACAATTCATATCCTGAAATGGGATTTTAAATGGAATTGGAATTAAATCGTATAGCGGAAAGAAAATTATCTAACTGCTTTAGATCTAGTGTATCATATCATTGTTCAGTATAAATTACCAGTAAGTGATCATAAACAACGCAAATGGGGCATTTCCAGAAACATCAGATGATACTGAAAAATCACAGTTTGAAGCGCCATATCTATGTATATATTTTATTTAAAATTAGTTTATATTTTATGAACCATGTTGGAAGAAATGTGCATTCATTGTTGCATGATCAGTAATAATTTGTATTAGATTAATACTTTTCAGAGTTATGTGAATATACTCAATCAAATGCATCTCAATTAGCATCTTATTGATTGATTGATTGATTGATTGATTGATTGATTGATTGATTGATTGATTGATTGACACAAATTGAGGTTTGATGGGTAATGCAAAATACTTTTAAAATAACCCCATTGTAGTAAAAATACCAGTTTAATATAGAGCTATTGTTTCAGCTCCGGGAATTAGTTATTAAATATTTAATATGCTCGATTAAGCCCTATTAATATTTCTTTACAGTTTACACCTTATTAAGTGCTTGTCCAGCAATCACTAAAAAGTACATTCTGTTAATCTTATTAAAATCTCGCTTACATTCCCCGTGGCCCCAGGTAACGATAAACGGGATTAATAATTTCTCATTTGAGCTAGGTTGCGTTATCTTTAGGGCAAATAAGGATAAAAATACTTAAAATCACATTCCAGAGACACTTGTTTATAAAATGGAATAGGTTTATTCGTGATATTGCTATTCTAACATAAATGGATTAACTGATAAGACATAGACATACACACATAGGCATACGAAAGTTTTGAGGGTAACTGTGGGTGAAAGAATAATATTCTTTCTATTTCATAGCTTAACCAACCAGCCAAAAGATCACGAACGAACCTTTGCTTCGTTACTGCATTCAGATCATATTTTAACCAGTTCAGTCAGGATTAGGAATTCAGTTTGTACTTGCTTGGATGGGTTTTAAAGCAGGCTCGGAGTTGGTTCGTTTTCCCGCGGGAGTTCTTTGTTTCGGGCGTCACGTGTTCAGCTCGGACTCCTTCGGTTGTTCTCGTGTGGAGACTTGAGATGGCTGCGTGACGTCACCGGGGAAAGCTCTCCTCCGCAATCGTTGAATTCGTGGCTCCGTTACGGCTTTGGCACAGTCTTAGACCCCCTCCGATGGTTGGTTTCGTTGGGAGAGTCCAGCGGGCCGGCTTCCAGGTCAGCCTTGCGCGCGTTTGAGCGCGCCGAGTTCAGGAGCACCAGAGAGTTGCAAGAGGGAAGAGAGAAGAAAACGAGGCGCGCCGCTCGCGCGTCGTTTTAAACAGTCCGTTTTTTTGGACATCCCCAAAGGCGGCTGGTCCAATCAGAGCGTCGATGCGGAGCCCACCCCTGGTTTTAAGGCATTTTCAATGGAGAAAAGAATAACTTTTGATCCCTGTATTAAAACTTTTATCAAGTTTACACATTTATAATATCACCACATTCGTTATCGTACTGATTCATGAAATTTTGCAACCATTCATAAAAGTCTAAACACTACCTAAACATTCCAGCTTAAAGTATGATTAGAAATCAGCCCACGTTTTCCTAACTTAATATTCATATTCCACAAGCATATGAGAGAAAGAGTACACATTAATATCCATATATTTCTTTGTGGATGCTTTGAAAGTCATGAAATGAACGAATGTCTTTGAGAAGCATTCTCGCTACGTTCCTTTGTTCCACAACAGGAAGAAAACGCGCGCTTTTGCGCTGAGGCGGAGGAGGGGCTTTTAGAGGGCTGCTGATTCTTTAGCTGCCCCCCCCTTCTGGTGACTTGTAGAGTTGAATTCCTGCCGATATATCTTACACCATACAATCACACACCTGATTCAAGAAATACATGTTTCATCCACAAAGCTGAGTTATATAAGCAAACTAAAGATAAAGATTATATCATCCTTTAATCATGTCATTCATAAAAAAGTATCATTTCAAATGGTTTCGAAGAAATTAAGCAAAAAGTGAAATTACATCACATCAAAAGATCTAAATAAATAAAAAAATAAAATGACATAAATTGCTCAACTGAAATAAAATAAGGCAGTGCAGTGCTTAGTCAGAGAATACACAGAATACGCTTTGTGACTGCATGTCAGAGCCATAACTCTCCTCTCTGACAGTGCATTAAACATTCGTATGACTAATTTGTCAGCAGGAAAGCAAGAATAAACCACTTAATCGCACAGGAAGCATTTCACATTTTGTCATTTTACGCTCCGTGTACACATTTATCTACTGAACAGAATATGGAAATCTCATGTTCTGCTTCCTTGCTGGGTAACTCAGTGAGTGTAGGAATTACAGTATGTTGTTTAGCCCTTATATAATGAAGGAATAACCAGCTAATTCCGATGGAGTGGTGGATGTTTTGGAATACATGTCATTTTATTTGAGAGCTGTCTTTTAGCATTAATGAGCCACAACAACTGGCTTAAAATGTCTGCCTTTGAAAGACTAGACTTCGTTCATTCTGCAATCTTAAATATAAAGGTTCTTTATTGGCATTCATATTCTTTACATTAAGAAAAAAAAAACTTATTTTAAGAGCTATTCCCTGAAAAGTTCTTCTGTGGCACAATGATTAATCTATTGCATCACTGTGAAAATCCCTTTTTGGAACCTTATTGTTTAAGAGTGCAGCATGAAAAGTGTTAGTTTGATAGCAACAACTAGAACTAGAATCCCTAAAGTGAGACCTGTATCAGTATATGATATGTAGCCATATAACATAAATGCATGCATAATTCAGTCCTTATGGTGTTTTCAGCCTGATTTAGTCGGAATATTACAGTATAACTGTAATGTTCATGACTGTATGAATGTAACAACTTCATCTATTGCAGCACACGTCCTGTGGAGAATGACCACAGAACGCAACACAGCATACATTTGTCACATTTGCCAACACCAACATGAAACTTTGTGACAACCCAGTGCTACCCTCCTGAGCAAAGGTAGAGGAGGAAAAGCATTCAACAACTCTTCCGGCCATTCTTGAGATCATCTATCCCCGTGCATCTATCCCCAGGGAATCTCCCTGGCTTTTCAGGGAGAACCATAGGCTGCAATGAGCTGACTCTGCTATTGAAAACAGATCGATCTTCGCCATACCGAACTGTCCCCATATAAGTTTTACCACTTCGGGATGGAGACGCCACTCTCCCGGAAGAGGTCCAGTTTGAGACAGCGGGTCTGCTGCTTTTTTCGCAACTCCCGGAATGTACACTGCCTTGATAGACAGGAGTTTCAGCGATGACCAAGAAAGCAGCTTCTTTGTCAGCTGGAGACATCGTGCTCACCTGGTGCCACCCTGGAGATTGATGTGAAACACTGTGGACATATTGTCCGTTCTCACCAAAACATATTTGTTGTGCAATAACGGGAGAAAAGCCCTGAGAGGTAAACTGCCCCGAGCTCCAGCACATTGATGTGCTCCAGGGTCCAGGGACGTTCCCAGAGACCTCTGACAGACCTGCCTTCCCAAACTGCTCCCCATCCCATCAGAGAGAGATCTGTTGTTATCACAGACCGCCTCGCTGGGAAGTTACCTAAAAGTACCCCTTGTGATAATAACTTCTTGTTCTTCCAAGGGCGTAACATCTGGATACACCTCCATGTAACCTCACCATCCTCACATGTCTGTCTAACTTGGAATGCAAATTGGCGCTGTTCACCCACCTTTGTAGCGGACGGGCTCTGAGAAGACCTAGGCGAATCACAGTCGCTGCCACTGCAATCATACTCAGCAACTTCTGGAACTGAATTAGCTTCATCGTCCTGTTTAGATGAAAGATGCCATCATTAGTCGGTAATCCAAGTCAAGTCAAGTCAAGTTGAGCTATGTGTGGACATACAGTGGGACGAGATGTCGTGCCTCACAGGACCACGGTGCTACATTAATACAGATATAAAACACGAAGTAAAACAGTATAAACCTATACACAACTAACCTACTGTCAGCTTTGACTATGCATATGCTATATATAAAAGTGGTTACCTATACATAAACTAAAAAAATACAAACTGTGCAGATGACTCAAATACTGTACATGTGCAAAAAGAGAGACATTCAAGCAGCTGGCTGGGGAACAATGTAAGGTGATTTGTGGTGCATGAGCAAGTAAACATACATACATTACAGTCATATATTACAATCAGTCTTTTGTGGGATTATGGACACACAGGAGAGTGGAGAGTGGAGAGTCTTGGAGAGACACGCTGGAGAGTCTTGCGGTCTGCTGCACTACAGTTCCCATACCAGACAGTGATGCAGCTGGTCAGCACGCTCTCAATGGTTCCCCTGTAGAAAGTGGTGAGGATGGGTGGAAGGAAACTTGCTCTTTTCAGTCGGCGGATAAAGTGTAGGCACTGTTGTGTATCCAGTTAATACATCCAGTTAAAGCCATCCAGTTAAATACATCCAGTTATATACATCCAGTTAATACATCCAGTTAAAACCCATCCAGTTAAAACCCCACAAACACTGTCTGTTGCAGATGATTTAGATTGCTCTTGTATCAGTTTACTCTGAGACCGAGAGCTTGGACATGTTGAATTACCATTTCTGTGTCCTTCATGACTTAACTGCGAGAAGGAGCACAGATTAACCAGTCATCCAGGTATGCTAGAATGTTTTATTCCTACACACTGAAGAGGACGAAGGGCTACTGAAACCACAGTGGTGAAGACCCTTGTAGACAATTAAAGGCCAAATGGTAGCACGCTGAACTGGTAAACCCGATCTTGAAAGGCAAAGCGAAGAAACAGGGGAGGATCTTGAAAGATGGGCACGTGGAAATATGCATCCTTTAAGTCTATAGAAGCTAACCATACTCCTGGTTCTATGGATTCTAAAATTTGTTTTGTTGTCAGCATTTTGAAAGGCAACACTTTTATGAATCGGTTCAGTTGTCAAAAGTCCAGAATGGGCCGAAGTCCACCATCCTTCAGTGGTACCGGGAAATATTTTGAATATAACCCTGTGAGCTGTTCACTGGTGCTTATCTGAACATTTGCCTTTTTCTGGGCTGTAATCTCGTTGGCCAAAATTTGTGCCTGGACTGGGTTGTTGACCATGGTCACATGGACTCCTGAAAAAGTAGGAGGACGCCACGGGAACTGTGTTCTGTATCCTTTCTCGATGATATCTAGGACCCAGGGATCGGATGTGCACTTCTCCCAACTATCGGCAGGTGTAGTTGGGAGCAGAGCCAATCATCCCTATATGCAGAATACACAAGTTGCGTAGGGCCCCCGAAACACATGGGGGCCCCCTTGCTCTCAAAGAGGTTTTCATTTAGTTTAGTTTTTGAAGTCAGCAAGTGGTTATGAAACCATAAATGATCAATTACTTTAATGTGGTGCGCTGTCACCCTCTCTACGTAAATAGTCAGTCAAATCATGTAACGTGAACGTCGTACAGTTTCTTGCATGAAAAAAAACACCAAAAAAAATACAAACCGCGGAACCGTTCCTGTTTCTCGAGCGCTTTCCGTGAGCGCGAATCAAGATGGAGTGAGACGGACAAATACGTTTCATCTATTCTTTCATCCCATTATTTCATGGAATGCACCGATGACACCCAAACCCCTGTGAAGGGCCTCCCCAGGGTTTGGAACCTCTGGGAATACGCTTCCTCAGAGATCCTCCCCTAGCTGGTGTGTGAGACTGGTCAGTTTGGCAAGCTTGGTAAGTCTGGTACCCCTATCATGAGGCTGAAAACCCCTAGCTTGTCTTCTGTCACATCCCCAAGGTTCTGAGGAAAGTATGAGGGCTGGAAGGGGTGAGCACCTTTAGGGCCATATTTTCTACGTCTTGCTTGATCAGCAGTATCTAACAAGGACTGAGAGTTAGGGTGAAATACTCTACCAGGTATTACTGGCATATTAGTCAGTTCCATCCTTATAGTTTCCGGCAAGGATGTCTGGGCTAACCAAATCTGCCTCCGGGCTGAGATCGTTGAAGACATAGATGCACCGATATCTGGTAAGCTGTGAATGCATGATGAGTGCTGCGTCAACCAGATTCAAAGCATCACAATGTTCTGAACTGATCATTTTCCTCAAAGCAGCCAGGACTATCACCAAAGCATTTTGAGAGAGTCATAGAGCCAATCAAGTGGATGGGGATTATTAGGAGGCCATGATTGACAAGGGCCAGTGGTGGGAATTTGGCCAGGACACCGGGATCAGACCCCTATTCTTTATGAAAAGTGTCATGGGATTTTTAATGACCACAGAGAGTCAGGACCTCGGTTTAATGTCTCATCCGAAAGACGGTGCTTGTTGACAGTATAGTGTCCCCATCACTATACTGGGGCATTAGGACCCACACAGACCACAGGGTGAGCACCCCCTGCTGGTCTCACTAACACTTCTTCCAACAGCAACCTAGTTTTCGCAGGAGGACTCCCATCCTGGTACTGACCAGGCTCAGCCCTGCTTAGCTTCAGTGCATATTACAGCCAACCCCTGAGGTCAGTCACCTGACATTGTTGTTCCCTATCTGTCGGTCACTACGAGTTATGTCATGACGACATAGGGGATTTACCTGAAAGCCCCGAACATCTCTGACTAAGAGAAAATGCCAATGAAATTGGCTAGTGGATTTTGCATACCTGAGCCACTCCCCGTGCATACGGGTATAAAAGGGCGACAGGTGCATCCACTCATTAGATTTTTGCTTTGGAGCCGAGTGGATGAGAAGAGTGCTGATCTCCACAAAGCTGTTCATCTTTGTTTTGTTCCCAGTTGGCGAACGGTGCGATCAGCGGAGTCCTCTCATCAGCGATTCCCTGGGCACTTCAACTGAGAGAGCAAATTGTAAAGAGCAAATCACGGACGATCGCATCTTTTCAAGATGCCGTTCGTCCGTATCCTTCTGGTTGCGGTCGCTTTTCTGTCTGCGGATGACGGACACGATCATTTTCTTCAGTGTCTGGGCCGCCGACACGCTGAAGCTGCGTCGTGGATGACTCATGCGCCTGTTGTGGGTGTATGAGCATGATTTCACTGCAATCTCGCCTTTCCTTTATGAAAGGATTGGCACCCTCTGCCGCCACCCGTGCTGATCTCTCTGGCTCGAGCAGAGGATCGCCGGCTGACACTCTGGGAGATCTGAGGGTTACTGTAAGAGCCTCACCACCGGGCACGCCCACAGACCTCTTACTCCTCACGCAGCGAACATTCCCGTCCGGTTCCCGGGTGATTTCGCTGGTCTGTCCCCCAGGCGCCCAGCATTTCATTCGTGCGCCATCTGTAGATAGGATGTTGATCGCAGCATCGGGGATGGGTTCACGTCCTCTGAGGATGAAGGTGCGGTGGGGCTGCCCCTGCCCACCGCCGGGACCCAGAGCTGACGGCCATGCTTGCCGGGCAGCCGTGAGCATCGGGCTGGAGGTCAATGACCGCCCAGTCCCGAGCCCCTCGCAGCTGGACGATTGGTTTCTCGGAGCGGGAGCGCGGCTCACAACCGCGCCCTGCCCGGTGCATGAGGAGCTGACGAGTTCGTGGGATGGCCCTTTCACGGCCAGAAGCTGCTCGTCCGCCTCCTCCGTCCTCACTACCCTCGACGGTGGAGTGGCCAGGGGTGCGCGGGCATTCCCAGGTGGAGAGTCCCAGGTCCAAGGCCTGTAAGCTGACAGCCGCTCACCTCGCGGCCAAAGCTTACAGTGCTGTGCCAGGCAGGCAGCCTCCGCCCTGCACGCCATGGCTATCCTGCAGGTTCACCAAGCCAAGGCGCTCAAACAGGTGCACGAGGGTAGTACCGACCGGGTTGATGCAGGAGCTGCGCACGGCGACTGACTTCGCTCTACGAGCGACGAAAGTCACGGCGCGGTCCCTCGGGAAGGCGATGGTGGTCCAGGTGGTCCAGGAGCGCCATCTCTGGCTCAACCTGGCAGAGATGAAGGACGTCGACAAGGCACGCTTTCTCGACGCCCCCATCTCCCAGGGAGGGCTGTTCGGCGACACCGTCGAGGGCATTGCCAGCAGTTCTCGGCGGTACAGCAGCAGACCGAGGCGATCCAGCACATCCTGCCCCGGCGTGATGCACCATCCAGGCGCGCCAGACTCGGTGGACGGCACGCCTCACGGCGTGCCCAGCAGTACTGAACTGCCTGAGTTCCTTCAGAGGCAGGAATGTGGTACCACTGAAACAGTTTCAGAGGCTCCTGGGGCATATGGCATCATGCAGTCACGCGCTCGGATTGCTTCATATGAGACCACTTCAGCACTGGCTACACTTTCCGGGTCCCGAGGTGGGCATGGCGCGCGTGCACTAGTATGCAGTATCCCCAGCAGTGTCGGTGCTCCCTCAGCCCCTGGACAGACCTTGCCTTTCTAAGGGCCGGGGTGCCCCTAGAACTAGTGTCCCGGCATACTGTTGTCACAGCTCGCCCGCCATCTCCTCCTCTGGAGTCACGCAGTTCAAGTCACTGCGTGCTGTTCACATCCCGGGGCAGCTCAATCGTGCGGCCCGGCGCGCTCTCACGACAGCTCACGTTCCCGGAGGTGGCGACTCCGAGACGATCCGGCTGATCTGGAGTCGATTCGGGAAGCTCAGCTAGACCTGTTTGCCTCCCGAGTCCTCCCACTGCCAGCTGTACTTCTCCTGACCGAGGGCCCCTCGGCACAGACGCACTGGCACACAGCTGGCCTCGGGCCCACGCAGTATCGTTTCCCCAGTGAGCCTACTCAGACACTGTGCAAGCTCAGGGAGGACGAGGAGCAGGTCCTGCTGGTTGCGCCCATTGGCCCACCGTCACCAATGGGTTTCCGAACTCATTTCCTCACGCGACAGCACCTCCTGGCGCATTCCTCTGAGGAAGGACCTCCTTTCTCAGGGCTCGGCACCATATGGCACCAGCGTCCAGATCTATGGAACCTCCATGTGTGGCTTCTGGACGGGGCGGCAGACTTGAGTGGTCTACCACCGGCGGTGGTAGAGACCATCATTCAGGCTAGGGCTCCTTCAACAAGGCAAACCTACGCACTGAAATGGAGTCTGTTCGCGACCTGGTGTTCTTCTCGCCGAGAAGACCCCCGAAGATGCACGATTGGAGTAGTGCTTTCTTTCCTGCAAGAAAGGTTGGAGCGTAGGCTGTCACCCTCCACCTTGAAAGTGTATTTAGCCGCTATTGCGGCTCATCACGATGCAGTGGACGGCCGGTCCCTGGGAAAGCATGATCTCATCGTGAGGTTCCTGAAGGGGGCCAGGAGGATGAATCCCTCCAGGCCTCCCCTTGTGCCCTCTTGGGACCTCTCTATCGTCCTGGCTGGACTTCAGAGGGAGCATTTGAGCCGCTGGACTCAGTCGAGCTGAAGTTCCTGTCTCTTAAGACAGCGCTCCTGACCGCGCTCACTTCCATCAAACGGGTCGGGGACCTCCAGGCATTTTCGGTAAGCGAAGAGTGCCTTGTGTTCGGGCCGGTCTACTCTCACGTTGTCTTGAGACCCCGGCCTGGATACGTGCCCAAGGTTCCCACCACGCCCTTCCGCGCTCAGGTGGTGAACCTGCAAGCACTGCCCTCGGAGGAGGCAGATCCAGCCTTAGCGATGTTGTGTCCCGTAAGAGCATTGCGCATATACGTGACCCGCACCCGGAGCGTGAGAAGCTCCGGGCAGCTCTTTGTCTGCCACGGAGGGCAGCAGAAAGGGAAGGCTGTCTCCAAACAGAGGTTGGCCCACTGGATAGTGGAGGCCGTCGCCTTGGCGTACCAGTCGCAAGGCAAGCCGTGCCCCCTGGGGGTGAGGGCTCACTCCACCAGGAGTGTTGCCTCCTCCCATGCTTTGGCGCACGGTGCCTCTTTGGCAGACATCTGCAGAGCTGCGGGCTGGGCGACACCGAACACCTTCGCAAGATTCTACAATCTTCGCATTGAGCCAGTTTCTTCCCGTGTATTGGGTAAGTAATGGGCGAGAAGAACTGGCCGGTGTCACGCTTGCTGCGCCATTCCCCCTCACCCGGGGATACGAGCGCCTTTTTCTCCCCCAGTTCAGTTCCCCGGACGGTGAACCCTGGTGGAATCCTCCAAGCACCCCCGGCAGTCAGACTGGGCGGAGCAGTCTGACGCCAGGCCCAGTACTAGTGTTAGCTCGCCCGGGTCTCCGGTCAGCCCCTGTACTGGGCTAGGTGTCCGTATGGCCTGATTCCCCTTCGGGTAATCTCATATGTGTATTCTTCCACGGTAAGGTTTCCCTCATGGTAAACCCGTGTCTTCCCTGTGACAGAGCTTCTGTCAGGTTCTGCTGGCAGCCCTCCTCCCTACTCCTAGGTAGGATCTGCCCCAGAGTCCAGTCGTATGTAGTACTGCCCCAAGCCTGGGCCAGTCCATATCAGTGTCTCCACATGTTGCCTCCCTTTGGGCAGGATGTGGCCTCCGTAGCGCCCTTCTATGGAAGGCTAGCTTCCCTGCCATTACGACAAGCTGTAACAACAAATAGGAAAGACCTGAAGCTGTCTTTCACTGAAGGTCGAAATCCCTTCCGATTCCGTGGGGAAAGGAACAGCGGCTTGGCTATCTCCAGCAGCGATGTACTCAGTGGTCGGTGGGCACCAAGGTTAGCAATTTGCGCTGGAGCGGTAGGAAGGTTGCAACCTCTTGCATGGCATTAGTCTGTCACGCACTCGCTTGTCAACATCTGCATGCCACAAGGTTGTGACGGCGATTTCCATAGGACCCCTATGTCGTCACGACATAACTCGTAGTGACCGACAGATAGGGAACGTCTAGGTTACGTACGTAACCCCCGTTCCCTGATGGAGGGAACGGAGACGTTATGTCCCCATGCCACAATCTTGAACCATCGCTGGTTGCCAGGGACTCGTCTCGGCTCCTCAGCGTAAAACCTAATGAGTGGATGCACCTGTATGCAAAATCCACTAGCCAATTTCATTGGCGTTTTCTCTTAGTCAGAGATGTTCGGGGCTTCCAGGTAAATCCTCTATGTCGTCACGACATAATGTCTCCGTTCCCTCCATCAGGAACCTAGACGTTATCAGGTCTCGAGGATAGGTGGAGGAATGGCGTCATTCAGGATAAGACTGTGGTGACGGTCTGAGTGAGGTCGATATAGATCGAACTCGGAAGGACACGAGAACACAGAACAGCATCCTTGTGAGAATTGAGATGTACTGCGTTCTTGCTTAACTGACCGTATATTCTCAGCATAAGCAGTGGCCAATGAACAATAAATATAACATAACATTACAAAAAATGTCAAAACTTATTAAAACCTTTCATTCTATTATAGATATTACTTTCATATAATTGTATATCTGTTATGAATCTGGTTCCCACTCACTCAAACTGCACATCACCCATGGACTACATTTCCCATCATGCACTGCACTCACACATTCCCGTCCACCATTACACCAATCACACAGCTGTCACCATTCACTCATCACTCTGATTGCCTCACCACACCTGCACCTCATTCTCTCACTCACATAAAAGCAGCACACAAACACTCACCCAGTGCAAGTCTTGTTTTCACCTGGTTACATTTCTGAGCGTTCTCCCATTCATCCTGCTATCTCTGTGTTTGACCCCGGACTGCCCGACCTTGGAACTCTGAACCTGTGCCTGTGACCTCGACCTCTGCCTGGTATTGTTTACGTCTCTGCTTTGCCTCTGATATTCCTGTTATGCCCGCTGACCATTGCCTGTGTGATTCCGCTGTCTATTAAATATATATTACTGCACTTGGATCCCCTGCCTTGACCAGTCTTTACAGAAGACTTCGCCAACTCAGATCCAGCAGCATCATCTCACCTACCCAGCTCAACCATGGACAGCATAAGCCTACTCCTACATCTTCGCCAGGGAGGCCTGACTATGGAAGAGTATGTTCACCAGTTTTGTGAGCTGTCTTACCAGGTACCGTCAGTATCTGTTCAAGAACTTGTTTTATTTCGGACTCACCAGTCAGGTCAAGGCCAGGTTTAACAAATCTTTGTTTTCTGGAGGAGTGTATCATGGGAGTTTGAGGGGCCTTTTGGACTATGCTTTATCGTGTGCTGGCTCTTCCTTCACTGGGGGTGTTCCAGAGCCCGCTCCGTCCCAGGAGCTCGCAGAGTCCGCTCCAGAGCCCGCTCCGTCCCAGGAGCTCGCAGAGTCCGCTCCAGAGCCCGCTCCGTCCCAGGAGCTCGCAGAGTCCGCTCCAGAGCCCGCTCCGTCCCAGGAGCTCGCAGAGTCCGCTACAGAGCCCGCTCCGATCCAGGAGCTCGCAGAGTCCGCTCAGAGCCCGCTCCGTCCCCAGGAGCTAGAGTCCGCTCAGAGCCCGCTCCGTCCGGGAGCTCGCAGAGTCCGCTCCAGAGCCCGCTCCGTCCCCGGGAGCTCGAGAGTCCGCTCAGAGCCCGCTCCGATCCGGGAGCTCGCAGAGTCCGCTCAGAGCCCGCTCCGATCCGGGAGGCTCGCAGAGTCCGCTCCAGAGCCCGCTCCGATCCGGGAGCTCGCAGAGTCCGCTCAGAGCCCGCTCCGATCCGGGAGCTCGCAGAGTCCGCTCCAGAGCCCGCTCCGATCCGGGAGCTCGCAGAGTCGCTCAGAGCCCGCTCCGACCCGGGAGCTCGCAGAGTCCGCTCCAGAGCCCGCTCCGTCCGGGAGCTCGCAGAGTCCGCTCCAGAGCCGCTCCGATCCAGGAGCTCGCAGAGTCCAGCTCTCGCCGTCTCCGCTGGTCCCGCCCAGCTCTCGCCGTCTCCGCTGGTCCCGCCCAGCTCTCCTTCGTCTCCGCTGGTCCCGCCCAGCTCTCCTTCGTCTCCGCTGGTCCCGCCCAGCTCTCCCGTCTCCGCTGGTCCCGCCCAGCTCTCGCCTGTCTCCGCTGGTCCCGCCCAGCTCACCGATGCCTCCGCTGATCCCGTTCAGCTCACCGATGCCTCCGCTGATCCCGTTCAGCTCACCGATGCCTCCGCTGATCCGTTCAGCTCACCGATGCCTCCGCTGATCCCGTCCCAGCTCACCGATGCCTCCGCTGGTCCCGTCCAGCTCACCGATGCCTCCGCTGGTTCCGTCCAGCTCACCGATGCCTCCGCTGGTTCCGCCCAGCTCACCGATGCCTCCGCTGGTTCCGTCCAGCTCACCGATGCCTCCGCTGGTTCCGTCCAGCTCACCGATGATTCCGTCCAGTTCACCGATGCCTCCGCTGGTTCCGTCCAGCTCACCGATGCCTCCGCTGGTTCCGTCCAGTTCTACCGGCGCCCAAGAGAGTCAGAGCCACCCGAGCGCCACCGAGATTCAGCGCTTCCAGAGTGCCCTCGAGGTAGTGGAGGTCACCAAGAACTTTCATGGAGGGAGCTCCCCTCCATTGCTCACGGAGACCGTGGACCCGCCATGGCCCATGAGGTCCCCTGATCCATCATGGCTGCCCGAGGCCCCGGATCTACCATGGCCGCTTAAACTCCCTGCCTCGGTTCCTGAAACCAAAGGTGCTCTCTCTGCCTCTTGTGTCTCCGTCTCCTCTAGGTCCCAGTCTCGCCAGTTATCTCTGCTCCGCCCCTGGTGGGCGTCTGTCTCGTCTGCTCCACCCTGGTGGGCGTCTGTCTCGTCTGCTCCGCCCTGGTGGGTGTCTGTCTCGTCTGCTCCGCCCTGGTGGGCGCCTGATCTGCCAGAGTCACTCCACGTCTCCGTCGACCTGCCAGAGTCACCCACGTCTCCGCCGACCTGCCAGAGTCACTCCACGCCTCCGTCGACCTGCCAGAGTCACTCCACGCCTCCGCCCGACCTGCCAGAGTCACTCCACGTCTCCGCCGACCTGCCAGAGTCACCCCACGCTCCGTCCGACCTGCCAGAGTCACCCCACGCCTCTCCGTCGACCTGCCAGAGTCACCTCACGCCTCCGCTGACCTGCCAGAGTCACCTCACGCCTCGCTGACCTGCCAGAGTCACCTCACGCCCGCTGACCTGCCAGAGTCACCTCACGCCTCCGCTGACCTGCCAGAGTCACCTCACGCCTCCGCTGACCTGCCAGAGTACGCCTCCGCTGACCTGCCAGAGTCACACCTGCCAGAGTCACCGACGCCTCGCTGACCTGCCAGAGTCACCGCGCCTCCGCTGACCTGCCAGAGTCACCGCACGCCTCCGCTGACCTGCCAGAGTCACCGCGCCTCCGCTGACCTGCCAGAGTCACCGCGACGCCTCCGCTGACCTGCCAGAGTCACCGACGCCTCCGCTGACCTGCCAGAGTCACCGCACGCCTCCGCTGACCTGCCAGAGTCACCGCACGCCTCCGCTGACCTGCCAGAGTCACCGCACGCCTCCGCTGACCTGCCAGAGTCACGCGACGCCTCCGCTGACCTGCCAGAGTCACCGCACGCCTCCGCTGACCTGCCAGAGTCACCGACGCCTCCGCTGACCTGCCAGAGTCACCGCACGCCCGCTGACCTGCCAGAGTCACCGCGCGACGCCTCCGCTGACCTGCCAGAGTCACCGCACGCCCGCTGACCTGCCAGAGTCACCGCACGCCTCCGCTGACCTGCCAGAGTCACCGCGCCTCCGCTGACCTGCCAGAGTCACCGCACGCCTCCGCTGACCTGCCAGAGTCACCGCCGACGCTCCGCTGACCTGCCAGAGTCACCGCACGCCTCCGCTGACCTGCCAGAGTCACCGCACGCCTCCGCTGACCTGCCAGAGTCACCGCACGTCCCTGCTGTCTCGTCCGCCCTGCCCTGGTGGGCTCCTGTTTCATTGGCCCCACATGGACCTGGTCCTCTGTCCCCCCGGTTCCACCTCCGCTCCACCGCCCTCCTGGATTTTGCTTTGTGTAAGCGTCTGGAAGCCGCTCCTAGGTGGGGGGCTCTGTTATGAATCTGGTTCCCACTCACTCAAACTGCACATCACCCATGGACTACATTTCCCATCATGCACTGCACTCACACATTCCCGTCCACCATTACACCAATCACACAGCTGTCACCATTCACTCATCACTCTGATTGCCTCACCACACCTGCACCTCATTCTCTCACTCACATAAAAGCAGCACACAAACACTCACCCAGTGCGAAGTCTTGTTTTCACCTGGTTACATTTCTGAGCGTTCTCCCATTCATCCTGCTATCTCTGTGTTTGACCCCGGACTGCCCGACCTTGGAACTCTGAACCTGTGCCTGTGACCTCGACCTCTGCCTGGTATTGTTTACGTCTCTGCTTTGCCTCTGATATTCCTGTTATGCCCGCTGACCATTGCCTGTGTGATTCTGCCGCTGTCTATTAAATATATATTACTGCACTTGGATCCCCTGCCTTTGACCAGTCTTTACAATATCGTTTTATTTTACAGCGATATATGTTTAACTGTTAATATTCATTTTAATATGCCAATAAAAATGCAGATGTTCTCTGGGTCTGATAACTTTATTAAAATTAAATAAAACAAAATGATAAATGTTTACTTTCAACGTCAAGAGCTGTCAAGTATTTGCAAGAACGAGTTTAAAGCTTACAGGCTTCCGTACACTGGCCACCGCAGCGTCTTCTGGGATTTATAACAGATCGATTCTTTCAAGTCTGCACTCGATGCATCCTCGATATCAAGAACACATCCGGGCACTTTCATGGGTCCTCTGTACTTGCGTTCTTGAGAATTGGAACTGAACTTCGACGGTTAATGATGACGTAGAAGGAGAACACAAGCACGCAAGATCGCTGAAGAATGCATATTGCTCTCTCTCTCTCTCTGTGTGTGTGTGTCTGTGTGTGTGTGTGTGTGTGTGTGTGTGTGTGTGTGTGTGTGTGTGTGTGTGTGTGTGTGTTTGTTTGTGCACGAGTGATGTGTGTTGGTTAGTGTGCATCAATTAAAGCAGCAAATTAATATAGAATGGTGATTAAACTGACTTGGAACTACCTGTGCATTAAACGGTTATACTGCATTCCTGCCAGCCAATCAAAATCCACTATTCAAACAGAACATGGAATAATAGATTGTTAGCATATACCCCCAATACAATTATACAACGTTTGGATGATTTTGGCCTTCTAATTTGGCCTTCTGCCTTTGGTACTTCTAATTGTAATGCATCTAATTAAGTTGTAAATTAATCTGCAATTATTTTAAAGTGGTTAAACATTTTCTGAATAACTGAGAAAAAGCCAAACAGTGCAGTAATTATTCCAGCCCAACTAATTAAAAAAACAAAAACTATTTGAATTGAATAAAACTTTTTTATTGTTTTTAATATAATTACTGCAAAACCACATTATAGTAAATATTTAAACAATAAATAGGTCCAATTTGAGTTTTTCTTTCTGATACATTCCTTTATATATAACTGGAATGAGCACAAACCACTTCAGCTCTGCTGCATATTTTGGCATACCTGTATTTAAAAGAGCACCCTACTCACATACAATGGAGTAAATTGATAAAAAATGGTCTCATTTAATAGAAAACATCGTAAATTTTAACACACAGGTGGAATGTTTACATTTTTATTGTTTAATTTTCATAATTTTATGATAAACACAAATAAAAAAACAGATTTAGATTGTTTTTATATTAATTTTTTTTATTTGAAAGTATGTTAAGATCTGTTTGGTCCATATCCGTGCAGAACGTTTCTTTTGATTCCACTAGGTGCCAGTAAACGAGGGAAAAAAATATTTCCTTTATAACATTTATTTTTTAAAGTTATGGATATTTAATTGAAGTGACGCAATATGTCCACTAGGGGTCTCCCTTCTGCCAGATCAGAGTCCCAAACCCACATATATTGGGATAAATATATATTACGTTTTTCACCAAATACCTTACAATTTAATATATAAGTGGAATAATAATAATATTTATTATTGCATTTGTTCAAAATCCAAAGTATAACAACTCTGCATCGCGCAAGCTGCTAGCACGCTAGGTGGCAGTGCTCATTTAGCATTCAGTGCGCCTCCCTAGTGTTTGGAAAGGCATAACTCGGCATCGGATTGGTCTAAGAGTGTGATCGAGGTCTCTTTGGACAGATCTGATTGGGGCTTTTCAGACATATGACATTACATGATGATGCAATTGCCAATCGACACAGACGTGTTAGGGCAAAACTAGTCAAAATCGCACCATTCAACTACATCATGCATTGATTAATCTCAGCCTCAGATGTCACGCCCACGGAACGTTGGCTAAATGTCTGATGCATATGGCACATTTTTCTGGAAACACTTCAAGAAAGCCATCATCTGACTGGTTGAATTAAACCGGATTTCCAGGAGACACAAGTGTCGCGTTTATTTTCAGTCCATCTGGAAACAAAGATGCTGTGGTGCCAAACCCCCTAATGAAAGAAGAAAGCCGTCGTGTTTACAAATGTGGCGCGAACACTTATCAGGGTCAACTAAATGCTGGATTTTCAAAAGTATGTGAAATATTAAAAGTTTGTGGCACAGAATCTTTAAAATACATCCGAGAGTTTCACACACCAGTTTGTTATTGTGATGACATTTCCATGCCCCGAAACATGACTCTGAACGAAACAAACTACGATTGTTTGTTTGTCTGTCAAACAGCCTCATGGGCAGGCCTTGGCCAATTTAAGCGGCCATCTATTTCATACATTCAGCCGTCAGTCTGAAGGTCTGGCTACGCGAGACTATGCATTGATCAGCACATCTGAGTTTTTTCAAATTTAGACTTAATTATGCTATTTTATGTAACATAAATGAAAAAGTGATGGGATGCACAAGAAAGCTGGGGTTCTAAGCTTTCAAATGATACCATATATGTGTAGGTCACTGTTCCGCAACTTATTAATTCTTACAATAACTTTGATGACGCAATTTCTGACCCACCGGTGGGTTCGCGAGCGGGCCAGAGTTGAAGTGGTTTTAAAAGGAAGACCTATCTGTTCCCTCCCACGTTGCTCTTTTAGCAATGACTGTTTTTAAAAATGGAAATTCACAGGAAAATTATAGTTCATTGATCTCAGTAATGGATCTGGCCTGTTCTGGTTTTGCTCCCCCGGCAGAGCACCCCGTGTACAACATAATGCCGGAGCATTTCGTCTGGAGTCAGTTCTGTCTGGAGGATGATCTTTCCACCAATCCGAATCCACCCAAGGGCGTTAGATGTTAATAAAATAAACAATTACACAAAATAATGTATCAAACTTTAGGATATTCAGTTTCCATTACATAATTTTCTGTCTGAAACTCTACAGAGTCAAACTTTTAGCAGAACACTTTAACCATATTTCAAAGACCTAGAAGTAATTGTTAAGTTGCACATAAAGAGGTATTTAATTCCTAATTAAAAGGATAGTTCACCCAAAAAATGAAAATTGTGTCACCATTTACTCACCATTTACTCACCCCATTTACTCCAAACCTGAGTTCCTTTCTTCCGTTGAACAAAATTATGTTCCTCACAGACTTCCATAGATTTTCTTTTCTTACTATGGAAGTCAATGAGGACCATCAACATAATTTTTTATTTTTGACTGAACTATCCATTTAAATGGGTCAAAAAGATGCTGTCTACTTCAGCTAATTGCATTTAATATACATTTAAACTATACATTTTATGTAGTTGCAAATACATGCAATGAAAAAATTTCATTTGGATCACACTTAAGTGTGTTTAAGTATATTTATGGCACTCCCGTAATACTCAAAAAGTATACTAAAGTGTACTTCTTTTTTACAAGGACAGTCTTTCAGATGAAGCTTGCCAGACCAAGAAAGG
Source organism: Gymnocypris eckloni scoliostomus (assembly GCA_027564155.1). Taxonomy (NCBI): domain Eukaryota; kingdom Metazoa; phylum Chordata; class Actinopteri; order Cypriniformes; family Cyprinidae; genus Gymnocypris; species Gymnocypris eckloni. The sequence continues at coordinate 9,688,731 of CM050427.1, read as the reverse complement.
GTTACTTTTTTGAAAATATTGTTTTCTTGATTACAGTTATCTGTTTATTAAGAATAAACAAGAGAAAAATCACTGCTCTCAAAATTGTATTTACTCAAAGGCCATTTTCAAAGTGCAGCCTGAGTGCTTGTTGTACAAATCAGTCAAACTCTCCTTAAACTCTCATAACCATGAACATTCTGGTAAATTAATTAGCTTGATGCAGCAAACCATGTTAAGAAATACATTTTGTGTTTGCAATTAATGTCCAGTGATTTACCTTCTGAACAGCCCAACATTAACATCCGTGCTAGCATAGGCTGGATTATATTTACATTTTACATTGTCATTTTGCAGATGCTTTTATCCAAAGCGACTTACAATTGGGGAATACATGAAGCGATTCATCTTGAAGAGGCAAACAGACAGAGGAAGTGCTCGTAATACCAAGTTTCAGGCATTGTTCAATGAATTACAAGCTAGCAAGAGAAGAAATTAATAATGAGAAAGAGTTTTTTTATTTATTTTTTATGATGAAGTCAAGTAGTGTTGAAAGAGATGAGTTTTCAGTTGTTGCTTGAAGATTGACAAGGATCCAGTATTCCGGATGGGGGTGGGAAGATCATTCCACCAGCCAGGAATGGTGAAAGAGAATGTTCTGGAGAGTGATTTTGAGCCTCTCTGTGATGGTACCACGAAGCCTCGCTCACTAGCAGATCTCAGACTTCTGGAGGGGATGTAGATTGTCATCAGTGAGTGGAAGTAGGTGGGTGCTGAGCCTGTGGCTGTTCTATATGCAAGCATCAGTGTCTTGAACTGGATGCGAGCTGCTACCCGGAGCCAGTGCAGGGAGACAAAGAATGGTGTAACATGGGCTCTTTTGGGCTCGTTGAAGACCAGTCGTGCCACTGCATTCTGAATCATCTGTAAAGGTTTGATTGTGCATGATGGAAGTCCAGCCTAGAAATGACAAGTGCCTGGACAAGAAGTTGTACAGCATGCACCGTTAGAAAGGGCCTGATCTTTCTGATGTTGTGTAGTGCAGACCTGCAAGATCGAGCAATCTTTGCAATGTGGTCTTTGAAGGTCAGCTGGTCGTCAATGATTACTCCAAGATTTCTGACTGAGTTTGATGGGGTAGTTGTAGAAGAAACTAGCTGGATTATGAAATTATGCTGTAGATTCGGAGTGGCAGAGAAGACAAGAAGCTCAGTCTTTGCCAGATTGAGCTGTAGGTGATGTTTTTTCATCCATGCTGAGATGTCCGCCAGGCAGACTGAGATCCGTGCAGCTACCGTTGGATCATCTGGTCGAAATGAGAGATACAGCTGTGTGTCATCAGCATAGCAATGATGGGAGAAACCATGTGCTTGTATGATAGGACCCAGTGATGTAGTGTATGTGGAGAAGAGCAGGGATCCAAGAACCAATCCCTGAGGAACCCCAGTGACCAGTTGATGTGCTTTGCATACCTCCCCTCCCAGCCCACCCTGAAAGACCAACTAGTGAGATAGGATTCAAACCAGCGAAGTGGAATCCCAGTGATGTCCAGTGATGAGAGGGTCAAAAGCAGCAGACAGATCCAGCAGAATGAGGACTGATGATTTGGAATCAGCTTTTGCAATTTGTAGGGCTTCAGTGACTGAGAGTAGAGCAGTCTCTTGAAACCTGACTGGTTAGCGTCCAGTTTGTTGTTCTTTGAGAAACAATGATACCTGATTAAAAACAACTTGTTCGAGCGTTTTCACTATGAATGGAAGGTTTAACCAGGTTGGTTTAGTACTGGTAGACCAGCATAGCCAGGCTGTTTATTTTCTGGTGAAGCTGGTCTATCTGGGAAGTCTTGCTGGTGTAGAAGCCAATATACCAGCATCCAAAATACAACATTTTAGCGGCAGAAATTATCTTTACCATTAAGGAGCAATATTTACCCACTGATTTCCAGAGGCATATATTTTAAGGTAAATTTTTATAATTACCACAATAATTGAATCGTTTTATGTCAAATACTTGAATTTGACTAGTTACTTTAATTAATCAAGTTGAGCTTTCCTATAGCTCAACTTGTAGAGCATGGCACTAGCAATGCCAATATCATGGGTTTGATTCCCAGAGAAAGCAAGAGCTGATAAAATGTAGAAACTGTAACTTGAATGCAATGTAAGTCGCTTTGGATAAAAGCGTCTGCTAAATGCATAAATGTAAATTAATCACAATAATATTGACTGCTATCAATCAAATCTTTTTTCACTATCAACAAAATCTGTCTTTCCATTTAAAAGGTGAAAGAGAAGCTGCATCTGACATGGCATTTCTATTTATTTACACAGGCTGTTTAACGCTGCTCATGTACAAGTATTTACACAAACATTACACGATAAAATACAGAAACTCATTCGAGGATGAAGCTGCAATATTATGACACAAACCTTGTCGATTATTGCTCTTGATATTGTAATAATGATTATTAGTGTTGATTATTAATGGGGCAGAAGCACATCACATTCTGTCTCAGGGGCATTGCTAGGGTCGGAAGAGATAAGGGGCTTGGGCCCTGAAAAAAAGACTCTATTGAATGTTTTTTGTTTGTACTATTTTGGTTTATTTTGGTTTTGGTTGTAATACATTTTTGTCATGTCAATTGTCATTTACACTATTTTCACTACTACTGTGTGGTTGAAAATTTGGTTTTAAGAGAATTTGTTTCATACCAACTAATGCTCTCTCTGGGTCAGCGGCAGTGCAAACACGGATATGAATGTTACAGTGTCATTGACTGCACTTGTTTAATAGGTTAACGGAATCGTTGTCATTTAGATTGTGTGTATATGTTAAGCACCTATATTTTTAAGAGTGCAATCATGACAGTTGCAACAGATCTAGCTTAATTGTGAATAAGTGCAAGATACAAAACCAAAAAGCATAGATATTTTTGTTCTAAATGTGTTTATCAAGGCCTTAACAATAGTTGTAGAAGATGATGTCCCACAGTATAAATCCTACTAATTCTTTAGAACCTGTCTTCATTTTCAATTAAAAGTCTAACCAGTGCACCTCGGACCCAGATGGTTAGTTAAATTGTGCTTTATAGTGCATTGGATGGGTCTTGTTTGTGTGGTTCAGACAGGGCTGTACAAAGAAAGTATTATTATTAAGTATTTCAATTATAAGTGCTTTCATCTGGTGTCTTTGAACGAAGAAAGCATGCAGCATCAGTGACATGCTAACAGTTTAAAAGCTTCTTAGTTCTTGAGGAGCTGTAAACACTTTGTGTGCAAGCAAAAAAGGATGTCTGCTGAGAAAATGAATAACATCATTTAATGTAATTATCATACACTGGAGGGAAACGATATTACATGCTAATGGAACCATCGGGTCTACAGGCTTTGAACAAAAAGCATCAGCTCTCCGCATAATCTCTCTAATATCTGCAATCGGATATTGGAAATGGCTGTCTGTTTAGCATGCCCAAATAAATTCATGGGGTTTTTAACAAAGATTTGGCCCAAACTATATTACAATTTGTATTCTATTGGGTTTGGAAGCACGGAAATGTGTAATTGCTGCAAACATCTGTTTTCATAAAGCAGACTGGCTTCCTTTGTATAAACATGGAAGTTTTCAATGTGAATAAATGACAAATGACATAAAGTGCATCTATGTAATCAGAGATTTATTATCTGCCATGTAGTCGTGTACTAGAGAGTTGTAATGAGTCTCTCCGGTGAATGTGTAATGCTTCAAATCATTCTCTAGGTATGTGCATTACCTTATGCATTTAACCAGTGAACGTCATAGTGATTTATGCTACACAAATCAAATGAAGAGATGTCTGTACAAGCACACACCATGTGTTACGGTCTCTGTGAAGTGCATGAGAGAATTAAATTATGCCAAAGCTCACAAAACTATAGATTAAAAGTAGCAGGATGTTTCTGTGACTAAGTTGCAGTGTTAGACTTAACACATCAGATTATAACCTATGGAGAGAGTATCTCAAGTAATGCAGGCAATGCATCATTCATCAATGAATAGTGCACTTTTTTAAGTATAAATCTGGTGTTCTTTTTATGTGAAAACTATTGACCTAGTGTTAAAATATGCTTTTTTTAAACATTAAATATCTGCTGAATTTATATTAAAATCATACTGTAGTAGCAAAGAACTCATTAAAAGATTAACTAATTTTAAATACCAAAGACATATTTAGGTTTGGCCCACAAACCTGTTACCATGTGATTTCTTCCATCACAAACAATCTAACATTCCTTAGAATTGTGACCACCAAAAAGTGACCTTGTTTTGACATTTCAATTTCTCAATTTCTACACAAATTGTGTAAAAAGTGTTAACTTCAATTTGTCAAGGTTCAACGCTGCTACATAAATACTACTAATAAGAATAATTGAAAAAATATTTGTATTAAAAGTGATCACCCAAAAACTAAAAATTAATAAAAAACATAGCCTCTACTCTATAACATCTTTATTTCAGCAAATTATGCAACCCTGTCTCAAAACATTGACCTTTATTGTAGCCTTTATTATATATTTATTGACAGAAATATGAATAAAATCACAATAAAATCAGATAAAATCATTATTTTACACTATATTCAAACTGTATTATTTGAAGCCTTTCTTGCTTATCCTATTTTAGTTTTTACAAAAATTATAAAAATGTGTTAACTTGCATTTTTAAGCTCAACTATTCAAACCTGTTACCAAAAATAAAATGAAATGAAATGAAATAAAATAAAGTAAAATAAGATAAAATAAAACAATTTCTGGTCCATAAAAAAGGCAGCCCTGTTACAAAGTTCATTAATATTTCATTCATCTTTATTTAATATTTATTGACAGAAAACAACAGTCACATAAATCACAATATCAAACTTTATTTTAACAACAATTATGTCAAATGTATTGACAAGCTCAACTATTCAAGCCTGTTAACCAAAAAAGACAATACAAAATATTTTTATTTTTTTATATTTATAATATTTATTGACAGAAAATAAAGTCACACAATCAGAATTTATTAGCATATTAAATTTTCTGAATTTTCACACAAATTGTAAAACTCAACTAATTAGTAACAAGGTTGCAAAAATGGCCAATATCTACTCATACTGTAAAAAGAATAGAAAGTTAAAAAATAATAAAGAAAGTTAAACATGCTTTACAGACCATCTGTTGTAGAAAGAAAAAAATACTTATTTCCAATCATTTGTATCCTATTCAGAAAGTGCCCTCTGCTCATTGATAGTCCATTTCACATTGAAACTGAAATTAACTGAAAACTGAAACTCTCTCAAGAAGGACATTACTTTAAATGACATGAAAAGCTTCCCCAGTTCCTGCTCAATCCATCAGCGTCATACATGCTTCGTCATCCCTCCCCTAAAGCAGAAGCCAAGGAAATAGTGATTTACAACCATGATTCATCGACGCAGCCTCGTTAATGACCAAACAAGGAGACCTGGTCTGGTCAAGGGCATGATCAACAACACACATCTGCCATTATATTAATACACTCATTCCTGAAAGAGTAATCAGACAAAGATGAATCTTTTGGCAGTGGTTTAATATCCCTAACAAACTAAAACTCTTCATCTTTATAAGCAATGAAGCTTGTACATTTAAAACATATAACTATAAAATATTAATGCAGTGGGCATGAAGAAGCAGTCTATTTAACTGTAGACACTTAAATACAGCAACTTTCCTTATCCGTCATCTCAATCAGGACTTGTAATTAGAGTAAAATATAATAGTGGCACTGAGCATTACGGGCAAACTGTTCCAAACTCCCACTGTCGTTTTATAATTCTGCCCACTAATGTGTATAGTTTTAATAGCAGTTTGAGTGCATTGTTTTATGCTGGATTCCTGCAGAGCCCACTTCACGTCTTAAACTACATTAGACAAAATCAGCTGAGAGCACATCTAGTTGCTTTTGGCTAGATCAAATGCTGAATGCACTTTAACAGAGAAGACAGATTACAGCAATTAAAACACTGTGGATAAATAGTTAATTTTGACATTAAGAACATCTCATTCCATAAACAAATGACTCGAGCTGTTTAGAGGCCCATTATCATCATGTGTTTGACTTTATCATATTTGCACAGGGTCATTTTGCACTTGAAATGCTGACAATATCTGATTTAAGCAATTAGTCATTAGCAGATGCTTTTATCCAAAGCGACTTACAATTAGAGTGTTTTAATTACATTAATTACTGTTTTAAAGAATTAATTACAATTAATTTTAGAGTGAGCCAACCTGATAATGCTACAAAACAACATTATTCATCAATATCTTTTTTAAAGAGGTTTGTTTTGCTGTTTGATGTCACTTCCTGTAGTTTAGGATCAAGCTTTTGTTTATATTACAAAAGACAAACCAGGTATAAAGTGATATTGAGGAAACTCAGTATCTTAAAATGACAGATAGATAGATAGATAGATAGATAGATAGATAGATAGATAGATAGATAGATAGATAGATAGATAGATAGATAGATAGATAGATAGATAGATAGATGATAGATAGATAGATAGATAAATCTATTGTCTTATCCATTGATATTTTTTTTTCTTGTTTACTTTAAGTATAAAGTCAGCTTATTTTGACAGATTTTTCAGAAACAATGTAATTTTGATTCTCAGGTAAATCTATTTTTATTTAAGACTGACTAGATATGATAGTTTATACAGTAAAAATAAGACAAAATTGTAGGAAAGCCATTTATACAGTATAAAGCAACTGTCTTCGCATTGTCTTTGACATTAAAGGGATAGATCGCCCAAAAATGAAAATGATGTCATTCATTACTCACCCTCGTGTTGTTTCAAGCCCGTAAGACCTTCATTCATGTTCAGAACTTCAGAGATATTTTTTATGAAATCCGAGAGCTTTCTGACCCTCCCATAGACAGTAATGCAACTGACATGTTCAAGGTCCAGAAAGGTTGTATAAGGACATAATTAAAATAGTTCATGTGACTCAAAAAGCTACGAGAATGGATTTTGTGTGCAAAGAAAACTAAAATAATGATTTAATAACAATATCTTTATTCAACAATTTCTTCAGTCTCCACCGTCATTCATGAGAGTACCACGACGTATGTCTCACTCATGCCTTGTCCTCTCTACCTTTCTGGGCCTTGAATGTGTCAGTTGCATTACTGTCTATGGGAGGGTCAGAAAGCTCTTGTATTTCATCAAAAATATCGTAATTGAATGAAGGTCTTACGGGTTTGAAACGACACGAGGGTGAATAATTAACAAAGGAATTTTCATTTTTGGGTGAACTATCATTTAATCAATAGCTGCCCATTAATTGTAATTGAGCCTGCACCCCACTGACTGTCCAAAAACAAACATTAGTCATGCTCTGGCTTCATCTGTCAGAAGATACATTTCAACGACGTGTCAAAAATGTCAATCATTGTTGTCACAACACTACTTCATTTGTCCAATTTGTTTATTAATTTTCTTCAGCAATACCACAATGGCTGCAGATCATTTTAATTGCAGTCCAGTTACACATGTTCTTAAAGGGCTTGCACTCTTTAAATTTACCAATAGCATTTTATTTCCACAGTCAAGGCTTTTTATTAGATACAAACTTTCCTCTAGTCTGTCTAATTATCCTCTGCAGTGAATGGGTGCCGTCAGAACGAGAGTCCAAATAGCTGATAAACACATCACAGTAATCCACACCACTCCAGTCCATCAATTAATGTCTAGTGAAGTGAAAAACATACAAACAAATCCATCAAAACATTTGAGCTTACTCACCAAAATATCATCCTAACCAACATGTTTAGAACGAGTTTTGCTTGTAAACGGTGCTTGATCTGTGCATATTTCTCTCTTGATTGAAAACTAAGCATCTTTTTCACTGGTTTGAAGATACAAACTAGAGTCTTAGAGATGGATTTGCTACAAACTTACTACTTTCCATTACACTAGACATTAACTGATGGACTGGAGTGGTGTGGATTACTTGTGGATTATTGTGATGTGTTTATCAGCTGCTTGGACTCTCATTCTGAAGGCACTCATTCACTGCAGAGGATACATTGATGAGCAAGTGATGTAATGCTAAATATCTCCAAATCTGTTCCCATGAACAAACAAAATCAGTAACTGTGTGCTTCCATTGCAGGTAACAAACAATCAATGATAACTTGAATTCAGATTAAAATAAGTCTCCAACACAAGGGTTCAAATGATCAGACGTGCACTGGGTCATTAGATGAGGAACAGATTGTGTTGCAAATTCACTCTCTAAAACTTAATCACCTCTCCATTTTCTAAAGCCCTCCTCTTTTCCATAGCTATGCTTTATTAGAGACTCACGTTAATAATATCCCATGATTTATGTATTTATCATTTTAAAAAAGCAATTATCTTCCAGTTTGGTTGTCTCTGCTGCATGAACAGTAAATTACACTGCAATTATACATTGCATAAGTAGCCTTGGTTGCCTTTTTAACAGAATGTGATTTTGTTGAAGTGAGAGTCTCTGATTCGCTTCTGCCCACGTTCGCCTCTCTGATTTCTCCCTGTCTGAATGTAAGTGAATAGTTGCATCTGTGCCCAGTCCAGTCATTATGATAATCACAAGAATCAAAAGCACTGGTGAAAACTTATAATCATGAAATAGACGGAAATTTACCTTTTTTGGGTTAGCAGTGCCATTTGTATTTAGATAACTAATATAGATTTTTTTAAATGTAAATATTTAGTTTTGATTTTTTGTGGTTTTAAAATTGTAACTACACTTATGTTATGAGTAATATGGTGTGGTGTGATGATATTTGCTATTTGTCATTTTGCACTGACTTCTCAATGGCAACTTTAGCTCATGTTTAGGACAAAAATGGACAAGTGTATTATTTTTGCTGGGACAGAAGCCTAACAGGTTAATATAGAAAAACAACAAAGATAAAATCGTTATATATATAAAATAAAATAAAAAACCAAGGCTGAAACTCTGGGCTGTTATTGTCCATTTCCAAGGAGGACAGAAATCAGGCACTTGAATGCAAAGAATGAACTGAATTATGACTTACGTTCAGCTGTTAACCTTGTGTGTGAATAGACAGTATAAACAATTTCTGTGAATGTTTATTAATGTAAGGCCTTGATGAAAGACTTTAACTCACCAATAAGGACCCTGCATCTCTGACAAAGTGTTTTAGTGCTTTTCAAATCTCAAGGTGACATTCCCTCCAAACTGAAAACAAAACACGTGTTAGTAAGCACAACATTAATTTCATAACTCAGTACATATCCTTGGCTAAGTCATTATTTGATTTAGTAAAAACATTTCGGGAAAAAACAAGTGAATGATATTTGAGGGTTATCATTTACTCACTCTCATATCTTGGCAAATCTGCGTGACTTTTATGTTCTATGGAACTATGGAGTTATGTTTTTTGACGTTCTATGGAACATAAAAGGATGGATTTTGCATAGTGACCACTTATGCATTTGGGTTGATGCTTTAACACAAAGATACTTAGATTTGTGTTTTAAATAAATGCTGTTCTTTTGAACTTTATATTAATCAAACAATCCTGAAACATATATATCATAGTTTCCACAAAATATTAAACTATTCTCAACATTGATAGTAATCAGAAATGTTTTTGAGCATCGAATAATAATATTAGAATGATTTCTGAAGAATTTAGTCACTGAAGACTGGAGTAATGATGATGAAAATTCAGCATTGCATCACAGAAATCAATACAATTTTGACAAATATTAAAATAGAAATCAGCTATTTTAAATTTGAATAATATTTCAGGATTTACAAAAACAAAATGTATCAAATAAATGCAAGCTTGATATTAACTGAATCCAAAACTTCAAACAGTAGTGTATGTATGTATCTATATCAAATATTATATTTATATACTATGCATAAATAAACTATATATGAATATTTATAGACTATATATCATTTTTCTCTAAGTATTTATTTGAAAAGAGCTTGGTCTGAAAATGTGGCACTGCATATAACTACATTTCCTCCTCTCACTGTTCATGCTTAACATTTATTTATTAATATGTTCATTTGAATTCCATGCACATTTACAGGGAAAGGCAGTTATTGAGTAGATGAAACACCATCTTGGAGTTCGGAACGAAGTAACTGCAATTCACACTTAATTTGCACTGACAAGTTTCAGGTTTCAGCCCAATTATCACAAAGCCAGATATCTTTATATTCAACCCCCCTGTAGAATATCAAGGACCAAATCAGACAAATCAAGATTCGATCCAAGCATGGTTGAAACATGAGGAGCCGAATTCCACAAGACAACAGCAGAAAGTCATAAATCAGACCCCCAGCCCGCCTGAATACACCCTGACCAGGTTTCGAGGACAAAGGCTAAAATTCCTGGGTTCACAAAACCTGTAGAATCATCTTAAAATACTTTCATTCTCATGGTTAATGAAACTAATCATTTCTATGCATAACTGCATATTATGTATGTGACCCACAAATTGGAATATCCTTGTTTTAATCATTGTGTTTATCGTGCTTTTAATTAGTATTGACTAGCTAAGCCTTAAGGGTTAATGTCATGTTTAGTATGTATGAGCGTGATAATTCCAGCTTTGAACATTTCTTTTGATTGATTTCCTGTCAAATGCATCATATTCTGGTTATAGAAATCACATTCAAAAGGATACTTTGCAAGAGAATGTAAAATTCGGGCAATGTGACTGAACATGACATGTTGATTTATTAAGTGGGTGGAGCTACAAAGAGCCAGCATGGGATCTAATTGGTCAAGACAACCATTGGGAGGTCCCTAAAAGGCCGAGTTTAAATACCCAGGACACTCTCTCAATGCTCTCTTAACTTCTCCTCGCGCTCTTGAATGCTCCGTCCTCTTGGAACCTCTCTCTCTCTCTCGGAAAATGAACTCTCTCTTCAGCCATGTGCTCTGGAACCACACCCAGCCAGTTGCTACCATGATGAGAAGAAAAGCCACCTAGCCTCTTTACATCCTTTTATTCTTTGACTTTAGTTTATTTTCTTTCCGTTGAGTTCGTGTGCTAAGTTACGTTTGCCAAAGCGACAAGCCCAAGACTCTGCAAAACCAGCCAACGCCCACTTCAACGACTCCTGAACTCTAAGCCAATCAGCGACTTGGAGAAACCCTTTCCGCAAAGACGGAGGACAAAGGGAATCCTTTAAACACAAAGCTGCAAGTACAAACCCCAGACTTTGCTGTGCTGGTGTCATTTTGAATATAGATTTTAGCCTCATTGAAAAGTCAATGCGAGTGTTAAATATGTGATTGATGATTGTTCAGGTTTATGCAATTGCACATATTGCTGTAAACGTGGGATATCAAATTCTCATTCTCTTAATCTAATCCTTTCCTCACTTTCTCTCTTTCTGCAACGCGTGAATGTGTGAATGCTTGTGTTCATGTGTAGATTAGTTTACATGTCTTAGCATTATATAAATAAAGTCTTGTTTATATTGAAAAGAGAAATATCTTGTGTTTTGTGCTCATAAGTTAATGCCTTAATCTGTCGATTTTGTTACTGTGCTATTTAATAGTGTTTTCACTATATTTCTGGATTTTAATATCCAGTGCAGAGTTTGTTATACGGCTTGTTCAGTGAATCGCCGTGAAACAGTGAGTCTGTTCAAATTCCCTATAAAATCATTAATGATTCCCTTTGAGCTAAATTGACCTGTTTCCCTTATAACAATATATATATATTATATGTTATCATTACATATTGGTGGAGGATGCGGGCAGATTAATCTAAATTATGAGCATAAACCAAGTTATTTAATCTTTTATATTCTTACGGATGAGATCTGAGATCGAGACTGGTGTGTGTGTGCGTTTGTGTGAGTGACGTCAGCAGCGCGCGCCTCCTTGAATGAATGAGCACAGAGAAGGCTGTAACTCGAGTCAGCCTCTCCTTTGTTTAACTGCAGTAAGGGAACTCAAAGTTAACAGTTTGAGATCGGAGAGATGAGCGTGTTCCTCTCTTCTTGTAATGCCTTGTTTTATAGCTGAATTAATTTCCTGTTCCAGGTCATCTAATAGCTATAACTTACTCCATAATCTCAGTAACTGTTAGCCGAAGCTAAACTGCAGCAATTAAAAGGGAAATAAATCAGTGGATAAAGAATAGTTTTGAGCGTGTTCCTCAATTCTTTTATCAAAGCCTTATTATTCATAGTTTGATCGTCAGTGCGTGTTCCATTGTCAGATCATATATGCTATGACTCCTGGGTTAAACATTAGAGAATAATGCTTGCCTGTTTGTGTACACTGTTCACAAAGTGAATTAAATCTCGCGAAACACCGCGCGTGTCCGAGAGTGATTTGAATGGGAGCTTTAAAAGCTTTATCAAGTAAAGTTTACCTTTGAACCAACAGCGAAGAAACCCTGTTGTGTTTATGTCCATATAAACGGACACGGGCTTGTGATTCACTGTTTCCTCAACCGCAGCGAAGCTATTATTTGAATAAGGTTTAAGTTTAACTCTGAACGAACTGAAAGTTTAAGCGCCACATCGCAGAACAAGCGGTGTTGTTATTTGTACAGTGTTGAGATGCGCCAACATTTAATGTAACATGCTTAACTGTATTTGTAATGCAACCATTAATGTGCTAGCCACTAGTTTGTTTCGGTTGCCACAGATACGATTGTGACACGAAAGTCTTAACATACTTCGAGCAACTTTGAACTGCGCACGCAGTACATCGATGCTTTTGTAAACTCCATGCTGTTGCTAATGGCACGGTTGTGTTTACATTGAAGTCTATGCTAAAGCCATTAGCCTCAAAGGTTAGAAGTTAGCATTAACCCCAATGGTTGAATAAAGTGTGTGTTTTGAAAAGCTAAAGTGGTTTAACCCTTCAAACATTTAAACTAATATACTTGTTGGTCTTTCTCTTCCCTATTTCTCCCTTTTACCACTTATTTGTAGTTCTACTAGAAAGGAAAATACTAGTTCAGAATTATTAATTGTGCCAAATTCAAATTTAATTAAAACATTAAATTTATTTGGAATCATTCTAATTTTCCCCTCATATTATTTAATATGATCCTTCCTTCTAGTATTCCCTTTTGGGCATAATCATTTTAGGTACAAATAAGTATTGAACTTTAAAAGTTTAAGTAAACTTATTCTACCTAATTGATTTATTACCCATTTAAGTAGATTCTATTCAGACTTATACTCACTCATTACTTTATTGTTTACCCTAATTCTTCCTGTTTTGGTTATAAACATAACCACTATTTTATTTACTTATTTCCTCATTTACTTAATTTCATATTTGCTTATTTTGCCTGTTTATTACTTTACAATTTTACTTTGTCTTACCATTTTCTTTCCTCTTCACTTTTCACATTTGTAGGGACCTGTAAGAACCATCAATCAATTCTAAGTGTATGACAATCCTGTCAAAAGCGAATCATCCTAACGAATTTGATTGCAATCAAACCTACTTTTGTTCTTCCTAACCTCCCTATATTTAAAACGCAATCCAAATTTTAACACCTCATGCAACACTGAGATCAATTTTAATAGAGATAAGTGTTGAGCAACTGGCGCCTTCGCAGCCTCCCCTGGTGAGCGGTCCAACTGTAAGGTGTTGCGTTGTCAATTCTGTCAGACTAAGAAAAGAGATATCAGAAGTATTATTATATTAGTTTGTCCAAGACAAGATTTAATAATATTGTTTGCCTCCTTGATAACAACATTTAATAATAAAAAAGGAAAGAATTTTCTTCATTTGAAAAAAAATAGAAAAGGAATTGTTTTTTATTAAATTTGTTTTTCACCTTTTGTCTCTTTTCCTCTTCCTCATTAGAGTGACGAAGTCTTCACATCGCTAGTCTACCTAGATACTCTGAGACCAACACAGTGATCACCACACTTCACCAGTGGTTCAGAATCACTGACATAACACTTAGTTGTCACACCACATAAGCTTCCACTCCACACAGATCTGTGTCAGTCTCTCTCCCCAGCGTGCCAACATGCCGCAGACTGCAGACCCCTGGCAAAGGGGAAGATGTGAACACTTGGCTGAGAGGCACGACAGACAGCCTCACCCCCAAGACGTTTGAACTGTTATTATTTTTAATAATAATCCTAGTCCTGAGAAGATTCCTGACACAAGATTCAAGCCAGAATAACAACCATGAGGAGCTAGTCAAAATTGCCAGCTCCTAAGCTATGCCTTCACGACCCAGCTGAAACTGAGCGACAAGCACATCACCCACCTTCAAGAGGAACTGACATGTGCTCAACGTCGCATAGACAAGCTGGAAGTGAAAGTTCAAGATCAACTCAAAGCACCCAGAGCGAGCAGGAAACAACGGAACAAGTTAAGGAGCTCCAAGCAGCCCTGACAGCAGCTCAGCTCGACCAACAACATGCAAAGGCTGCCCAGGAAGACCTGGTAAACAGACTTCAGTATGCCAACCAGCTACTAGAGAAAGCCAAGCATGACATCAGCAACAAGAATGCTGAAATAAGTGCCCTGAAGGACCACCTTGAAAGGTACAGAATTGAAATGGACAATCTGACCCCACAACTAGACGATACCAATGATCAGCTCTACATGGTCAGAAGAGGACTCAAACATGCTTATGCGCAGAAGCAAGAGCCAAAGCGAGAGAAACCACACTCAGCCTCACCACTGCTGAGCAGAGCAGAGTCCCATGTCCAAGAACTCGATACAGCGAAAGAAGCGAAGGGCCACAACCCAAAACCTCACCTGCCTTCGCCACAGAACTCTTTCCTGTCAACGAAAGAAAACCTCCCATCCAAGCAGACCTTGAGCTGCACCTGGGATGACCATCAAAGACCTCGACAAGCTGTCTAAAAACATCAGCAAGTTCAACCCGAACTCCACAGGGGCCACACCATCCAGGCCCACCTTCAAGATGTCAACTTCTATCTAGAAATGAGACCTCACGTGACTGACAGAGACAGGTTATACCTCCTTAGAGCCACGTCCAGTTCCGAGTGCGAAACTTCCTAGATCGACAGCCCAGTCGAACGAAGTCAGACTACCAGCTACTTTGTGAGGTCCTGATTAAAGAGTTTACCGACCCTGACTCGAACATGGACTGTTAACTGCCTTAGAAACCAAACAAGGTCGACAAGAGGCTCCACAAGCTTACTACAACCGACTCCGACAAGCCTACTTTGGTGCACACAACGAACCTGACCTTGAAGAGGATGTGAACTTCAAAAGCCTCTTCCTAAGAAATCTGCACCCTGGAGTCAGCCACCATCTAGGCGTCATGGCCTGTCCACGCTCCATGACCATCCAACAGTTGCGTGACCTAACACAGAAGGCCTACAACAAGCAGAAGATGGCCTCAAAGAAAGGTGACAAAACATCCACACTCTTGAACTCTGTCAACAAAGACTCAAGCCTTGCACTGGACGACACCCAGATGCATCACAAAACCAGAGTCCTCCATCAAGAGCACAGAGAACGTGATCCCCATGTCCACGAAAGCTATCAGCCCAACTTCTGGAAAAATCCATGGGACCAGCCACGCTTCTCAAGAAACGCAAAAGATAGCAACAACTGGAAACCTAACCAGACATCCAAAGGTAATCGCCTGACTCATCCAAGAGCATCTCGTAGGGTTAAGCGACAACGAAACCCACCTCAGCAATACTCAGACATGCACAGTGCTGAGTATGCTCCAGAACCATACAGCTTACCGTCAGAAGACATGGAACAAGTCATGAGCCAACTGAACGAGTTCCTTCAAGATAAGCTGAACACGGATGACTACGAAATTGAGTCATGCTCGCTGTGACCAGCGACAGAACGGAAGGCCGATGATCGCATGGTACACCACCATATCCGAGATGACAAGCACCTGTTCAACAACCACACAGGACGAGCAAGTCTCTCATGGCCAACCGTTGATGAAAACTGAGGTACCAGAGAACATCACCTCACTCACCCATCACTCACTAGCAAACTACTATATTAACTCCAACTCCTAGAACCACATTCCTGTCTGTGCAACAGCAACCACCAAAGCACAGAAGGTCAGAAAGTCTGCCACATCCAGAAGGTAGCACAAGAGGAATGCAACAAAGGAGACAAAGTTTGCATCCCAGCTTCACACAGCCATGCCAAACTACCTCCGACTGTCTGCTAAAGAACTTCCTGCCTTTCTGGACTGACCCCCATTAGATCATGGACATGCCCACATCCAAGCCAAGGATGAAGAGAGCCAGTCTTATGTAACATACCTGAAAAGGGGGGAGACGACACAGACTGGAACAGATCTGACCACACATACACTACACCATTAACACACACAACATTACCTACACCCAGAGGTAACCACATCTACTGATAACACATTCAACAAACATATTCTTCCCACAAGTATATCCAAATTTAGCGCAACACAGTTACATACACCACCATGAAGAAACATATAGCTATCCTCACAAGAGTTAGAACACCTGACACGAGTTAAGGTGCATGGCCTAGCTGCACATGACATCCTAGCTCAACAGTAGTTGCAAATCATGCTAGGAAAACCCACAGCAGCTTTGTTTTGTTTTGTTCTTCTTTACCTATCCTTTTCCTTCCCCTCTTTCTTTAGTAGGTGAAACACCTAGACACCCTGCAAGGGTCAAAGGTCTGATATTAGGATTGACTCGCTACACCTAATATCCACAAGCCACTCTAGACTGAAGGAAAGCCAGAGAGCTCCATGCACGATAGGTCGATTCATTTTACCACAAATTAATTCACTAGAAACTAAATGTGAACATTCTTAAGTTAAGACAACTTAGAAGAAACACACAAATCTAGTCGCAAAATTTGATCGAAGAATTAAAACAATAATTTCCAAATTGAATAGCCCGAATAACCTAATGCCCGGCACCAGTACAGTAACTGTCATGGAGGTGTTGTCTTGTTGTTTGCTGTGTTTTGTCTGCTTCTTCTGCCTTTGTTTTTCCAGCGCTCGACGATGTCTTCTGCTAAACACCTCGCCGAACGAAGGGGGGTGTGTAGAATATCAAGGACCAAATCAGACAAATCAAGATTCGATCCAAGCATGGTTGAAACATGAGGAGCCGAATTCCACAAGACAACAGCAGAAAGTCATAAATCAGACCCCCAGCCCGCCTGAATACACCCCGACCAGGTTTCGAGGACAAAGGCTAAAATTCCTGGGTTCACAAAACCTGTAGAATCATCTTAAAATACTTTCATTCTCATGGTTAATGAAACTAATCATTTCTATGCATAGCTGCATATTATGTATGTGACCCACAAATTGGAATATCCTTGTTTTAATCATTGTGTTTATCGTGCTTTTAATTAGTATTGACTAGCTAAGCCTTAAGGGTTAATGTCATGTTTGGTATGTATGAGTGTCATAAGTATAGCTTTAAACATTTCTTTTGATGGATTTCCTGTCAAATGCATCATATTCTGGTTATAGAAATCACATTCAAAAGGATATTTTGCAAGAGAATGTAAAATTCGGGCAATGTGACTGAACATGACATGTTGATTCATTGAGTGGGTGAAGAAACAAAGAGCCAGCATGGGATCCAATTGGTCAAGACAACCATTGGGAGGTCCCTAAAAGGCCGAGTTTAAATACCCAGGACACTCTCTCAATGCTCTCTTAACTTCTCCTCGCGCTCTTGAATGCTCCGTCCTCTTGGACCTCTCTCTCTCTCTCTCCGGAAAAATGAACTCTCTCTTCAGCCATGTGCTCTGAACACACCTAGCCAGTTGCTACCATGATGAGAAGAAAAGCCACCTAGCCTCTTTACATCCTTTTATTCTTTTACTTTTGTTTATTTTCTTTCCGTTGAGTTCGTGTGCTAAGTTACGTTTGCCAGCGGAAACCAGCCCAAAACTCTGCAGGGCCAGCCACGAGCCAACGCCCACTTCAACGACTCCTGAACTCTTAGCCAATCAGCGACTTCGGAGAAACCCTTTCCCGCAAAGACGGAGGACAAAGGGAAATCTTTAAACACAAAGCTGCAAGTACAAACCCCAGACTTTGCTGTAACTGGTGTAATATTGAAAATAGATTTTAGCCTCATTGAAAAGTCAATGCGAGTGTTAAATCTGTGATTGATGATTGTTCAGGTTTATGCAATTGCACATATTGCTGTAAACGCGGATATCAAATTCTCATTCTCTTAATCTAATCCTTTCCTCACTTTCTCTCTTTCTGCAACGCGTGAATGTGTGAATGCTTGTGTTCATGTGTAGATTAGTTTACATGTCTTAGATTTATATAAATAAAGTCTTGTTTATATTGAAAAGAGAAATATCTTGTGTTTTGTGCTCATAAGTTAATGCCTTAATCTGTCGATTTTGTTACTGTGCTATTTAATAGTGTTTTCACTATATTTCTGGATTTTAATATCCAGTGCAGAGTTTGTTATACGGCTTGTTCAGTGAATCATGAAACAGTGAGTCTGTTCAAATTCCCTATAAAATCATTAATGATTCCCTTTGAGCTAAATTGACCTGTTTCCCTTATAACAATATATATATTATATGTTATCATTACACCCCCAAACCCCCAAAAAGTTTCAACATCACAGAAAGAGGCGACAAGATCTTGACATTCAGTCCAATTATTGTGTCATGGTTACAGAAAGAACCATAAACAAGCTATCGGACAAGATCCTGCCATCTGATGTCCACTAAAGCTGCTGCTCATTTTCACCTGTAACCGTAAGACAGGTGCCCTGTTGTGAATCCATTGGAACAAAAGCACGAGGAATATCAACATGTCACTGATGGTTCTTCATAGAGAGGATAATTGGGGCTGGTTGACATTCACCATTCACTGATGGCCAGCCCCTGTGATGCAAGTGAATGGTATGAACCAGCCCACTGCAGCGAGAGCATGTGAGAGAAATGCGTAACACACGCGTAACTCTCCTAAACGCCCCCTGAGTTCACACACACACACACACACACACACACACACACACACACACACACACACACACACACACAGAGCTCAGTGTGTCTGGTTGATTGATGGTGTTCTCATGCAGGACAGTAGTATAATCCCCCACTGCATTAACAGAAAGAAACTCCATTTAGTCACATGTCCCTTCAGTCTGGGAAGGGGGCAATGACATCATATGAAATACTCCATGGCGGGCCTTATCAATCACACTTTTCAAATTAAAGATGTCAAATTCAATTTGATTCATGGAAGCAAATCAGAAGTGCAGCCAGGCAGGACGGTTTACTTCAGAGGTTACTTCTGAAGTCACAACAAATTACAAAAAATGCTTTGTATTTCTATCTTCAATATCCTGGACACACAGTATAAATATCTGAAAGTCATCTGGATCAACTCACATGCAGATAAAAACCATACAAATGAAATCACATCACAGACGGAACTCATGCAGACTCTTATTATTATAAAAAAATTAATGTTTCCCTTGTGGGGAAAAAAGTGTGCTTAATTGTACCGAACACACATTTGTAGTGTATTAAAATATTAAAGGTATTTAAAAAAAAAACTGTACTTAGAGATAATATAATATTAATTAAATGTTTCTTTTTAAAAGTGCACTTAAACGATTATATTTTATTAAGCTTTTGTTGTGTTTTAAAGTACACTTATTTTGATGTGTTGACTAACATGTAAAGTGCTTGATTATAATTTTGCTGTTAAAAAATGTTATTTGATAAAACATGTAAAGTTAATATATTTAAAATTATAAAATATAATTAAACAAACTACAAATGTGTAAAGAAATTGCATTAAAGCATATTTTTGTTTATTACAAATGCTTGTCAGTAAATTCAGCAGTACACTTTAACCATATTTTGAAGATATACAATTATGAAATTACATATAAATATGTACTTAAGTTCTATGGGTCAAAAGAGCATTCTAAAGTTCAGCGAACTGCATTCAATGTAATTCATAATTTGTTAAAAAATATACGTAAACATATAATATGTAAATAAGGATTAAGATATGTCAAAATATGCAATGTTTTACTGTTAAACAATATGACCGTCTTTTATACTTTATACTGAAGCATGTTAAAATTAGCATTAGTTTTTTTTACTGTGTAAACTAACATGAAAACAAAGAGTGCATTTGTAAATACACGTGTTTTCAACTAGATTTGTAAAAGTTTTTTTTTTTCTATCGTGGGCACTCATTGACCTATGGAGTGATCAAAACAGCAAAAGCAAATTCTCTACTACAAAAGCACTTGTGAGGCTCCATTATCAGAGCGGCTCATCATCACTGCATTCCAGTCAGGGAGTAATAAACATGGCTTTGGGTGACTGAAAGCGCTGCCAAACCCCCATTCCATTACACTTGGCAGGGTCAGTCCCAATCAGCCCGCATAGGGAGTGCTGCGTAAGTGTACTACCTTAATTAAAGTCTCTCTAAAAGGGAATGTATCTTCTGCTGAATGGAAATAGGAAATTCAAAAGGGCATCCAGGGGACATGAAAAATAAGAGGGAAGTTAAGTTGGACATTGACAGGACAGGACTTTTCCTGTGGGGAGACCGGATGGAGTCACATATGCCTGATTGCAGTATTTTCAGTGAATGCCAAGCATTCGAGACTTCGCTTGAGTGCTCAATAATGCTTATATTATGCAGGGAAAACACTTGAATTTGTTGTAGTTCTTTATTAACAGAATGCATATCTACCACAAATAATGTATTACTTAAATGAGATCAAGAGAAACCAAAGAAAAGTGGGATTTTTTCACAGTTTATTATTTCCCAAGCAAAAAACTGCACAGATGATCGCTTAGAAAGAAACAGCACACCTTTCATCAGCAAGCCACATGGTTTGAGGTCATATTTAATATATAGAGACTTTTTTTTACATTATAGGGTTGAGGTTTTGAAAATCAGCCATAGTACAACCCGAATTCCGGAAATATTGGGATTTTTTTAAATTTAAATAAAATGAAAACTAAACGAATTTCAAATCACATGAGCCAATATTTTATTCACAATAAATAACATAAATGTTTAAACTGAGAAATGTAATAATTGTATGCACAAAATGAGCTCATTTCAAATTTGATGCCTGCGACAGGTCTAAAAATAGTTGGGACGGGGGCATGTTTACAATGGTGTAGTATCTCGTCTTCTTTTCAAAACAGTTTGAAGACGTCTGGGCAATGTGGTAATGAGTTTCTGGAGTTTTGGTGTCGGAATTTGGACCCATTCTTGGCTGATATAGGTTTCCAGGTGCTGAAGATTTAGTGGTCGCCTTTGACATATTTTTTTGTTTAATGATGGGCCAAATGTTCTCTATAGGTGAAAGATCTGGACTGCAGGCAGCCCAATTCAGCACCCGAACTCTTCTACTACGAAGCCATGCTGTTGTCATAGCTGCAGTATGTGGTTTTGCATTTGCATGCAGAAATACACGTTATCTGGAGGGGAGCATATGTTGCTCTAAAACCTTTCAGCCTGTATATGCCTTTCAGTATTCATAGTGCCTTCCAAAACATGCAAGCTGCCCATACCGTATGCACTTATGCACCCCATACCATCAGAGATGCTGGCTTTTGAACTGAACACTGATAACATGCTGGAAGGTCTCCTTCCTCCTTAGGCAGGAGGACACGGCATCCGTGATTTCCAAGAAGAATGTCAAGTTTGGACTCATCTGACCATAGAGCAATTTTCTGTTTTAAACAGTCATTTTAAATGAGCCTTGGCCCACAGGACACAACGGTGCTTCAGGACCATGTTAACATATGGCTTTCTTTTTGCATGATAGACCTTTAATTGGCATCTGCAGATGTCACGGCAGATTGTGTTTACCGACAGTAGGTTCTGGAAGTATTCCTGGGCCCATTTATTAATGTCAATGACAGAATCATGCCAATGAGTGATGCAGTGTCATCTGAGGGCCCGAAGACCACGGGCATCCAACAAAGGTCTTCGGCCTTGTCCCTTACGCACTAGGGATGGATAAGAAGTAGGCTAAGTCCATCAACAGCAGAACAATTCATATTTTTAAATACAATCTTTATATGTAAAAAAAAGTTATACATTGTGGCTTGATGTATTTTATTGTCTATTTTTCATTACCAAAATATCACTTATTTATTCACAAAGAGTTCATTCAGATGTCAGACCGATGTTTCAACACTTTACAAGAACAGAACAATAAAAACACACATTTTAATTGCTTATTAAAATTTTGAGAAGATGACTGCTGCACCTAGGATTCAAACCCAAAGAGACAGCATTTCCAGTCGAGCACACTAACCACTCCCCCAAATCACTTGGTAGATCATCTAACTCGACATACATTATAATTTGTCAATTCGTTTAACATTTTCTTTGTCGACGCTGTTTCAGAGAAATACTTGAAAATGACCACTAGGTGTCACCGTAGAGACTGGTGTCTAAATGTTTCGAAGCCTCGACACATTTGCTTCAACTGCTTCAGTGTTTCACGAAGCCTCGCTCTGCCCACCACTAGATTTCTCCGGTTTCTCTGGAACTTTTGATGTTATGCACTGTATGTGATGAGATGTGCAAAGCTTTTACAATTTGACGTTGAGGAACGTTGTTTTTCAAGTATTCCACAATCTTTTTACAATTTCACAGACTGAGAGCCACTGCCCATCTTTACTTCTGAGAGACTCTGCCTCTCTAAGACATCCCTTTTATAGCTAATCATGTTACAGACCTGTGATGCCAATTAACTTAATTAATTGCCAGATATTCTCCCTGCTGAATCTTTTCTAAATGTCTTGCTTTTTCAGCACTTTGTTGCCTCAGTGCCAACTTTTTTTAGACCTATAGCAGGCATCAGATTTAAAATTAGCTAATTTAGTGGATAAAAGTGTAACAGTTCTCATTTTAAACATTTGTTATGTTCTACTGTGAATAAAATAATGGTTCATGTGATTTGAAAGTCTTTTAATTTTATTTACATTTTAAAAATGTCCCAACATTTCGGAATTTGGGTTGCAATTCCCACTAATAAAACAAATTGAGTTGGAGAGGAAGGTAATATAAAGTAAAAAAAAAATGTCCTTAATTGGCACAGGACAAGAAAACAGATTTATAAAATCATTATAAAAAAGCCTCCAGATGAGCTTGAAATCAATATGACTCATCAAGGAAATTATTAGTACTCAAAACCAGAATAATCCAGAAATGTTGTCCTGGGTTAGAAAATACACAGACATGAATTATAGGAGCAATTATGTCCACTTTAGTCAACAGAAACTGAATAGGGAATTATAAATAATAAAGAATATACACAAAAATACCAAAGTACGAACTGTTCAGCTCTGCTTGGAATTTCTATATGGAAACAAAAAGTGCTTATTTACATTATAATTGCCTTACAGCTCGATTGCTCACTTCATAAATTGAGAGAAATTGGAGCAAGACTCTTTAGCTTAAAGGACCAGGACATGCATCAAGTGCTTGGGAACTAAAATATCATTCGACTTCAATTTTCAAAAAGTTTATGGAAAATGTTTAGCCTTGCTTGGAATAAGGCCAGGAAGAAGGGACAGTAAGGCAGTAAGGTTTAACATATGATGATGTTTCTCTAAATTCATCCAAGTAAAAAAGCTTCTTAGCCAAAAGCACATTTTGATGCAATCTCTTAAAGTCTTGATCACTGACCTCAAAAAAATTGAATATTGTGAACTCTGACGGTTGCTTTGAAGGAGCAAAAATAGAAAACTGAACTAAATTTGACCTGCTGCAAATCATAAAACTTGTTGTTAAACGCAGGTCTGAAGACTTTATCTTGCAAGGTGAAACATTTCTTCACCTTCTATTCAGTGCTTTATTCCTACTTTATGACAGCAGAAAACAAGACTAGAAATCAATGGCAGATTATGAGTGCTTCACTCAAACACAAAACAAACTGACCACCCACACACTAACAACCTGCACACATTATTGCACGCCTGCAATAATGCTTGTACAAATACATGATTTAAAGCACCAGGCCTTACTTCTGCTATTATTGGTTACCAATATTTGATGTAGCGCTTACGACACACACTACAATGTGCTGTGTTGAGGTCTGTAAATGTTATAATAGAAAATGGACTTGCAAAATATGAATGTAATCAATCCCAATATCAAATATTGGGCTATGCCATTACCTTTGACCTCATTTTTTGTTTATGTATTTTGATTTAAATAATAATCAATAGATTATTGAGTGGATTGCGCATGTATGTGTGTGTGTGTGTGTGTGTGTGTGCGTGCGTGCGTGCGTGCGTGCATGCGTGCGTGCGTGCGTAATTTAAGATATTAACAATTTTATTCAGTAAAGATTTGTTAAATTAATCAAATGTGATCAATTTGCAAATAAATGCAAATAAATACTGTCCAATAAATACCAAAAACAGTTTCCACAAATATATGAAGTAGCACAACTGTTTTCAACATTGATATTAATCAGAAAGGTTTCTTGAGCAGCAAATCAGCATAGTAGACTGATTTCTGAAGGAGCATGTGACACTGAAGACTGGAGAAATTATCTTCACATAGAAAACACTAATTTTGTGAAATATTTTTACACATTAAATGAACTGTTATTCTTGTTTTTTTCCATCAAATAAAACATAGGAGTGTTTCAAAGCATGTTACCGACTCCAAACTTATACGCACGTAAAGGTTTCAACAATCAATCAGCAGTAGTCAGAATGAACATGAGTCAACATAAACCAGGCGATAAAGTAATTGCCCTCTGCATGCTTCAGTGCTAATACTGCTGTCTGTTCCATATACGCAATTCATGCTGTTTCATTAGTCGATATAGAGTTCGAATTATTATAACGTAGACAAAACTTACAGAAATACATCAGATCTTCAGATACTTTGAAAACAACGATCAAAACCCAGGAAACGAGTCTCATTCCCCGTTTTCTCCAGAAACACTCACAGGAAAATTTCGACTGACTTTAAAATAAACATTTGAACTGAAATTTGGAGTCATTTGTGGAATATTTGGAGCTGTTTTTTTGTGCTTTGAAATTGGTTGTTTTTATGATGGCTGTCCATTGCTAAAACTACATGTGCTATATACATTGTGTATTTTTAAAAACAAATAATTGTTGCCTCTTATTCTGGTTTAACAACACAGGCAGTGTAATTTAACCTGCGATCTTCTAACATTTTTGGTAAGTCTGCCGCAACAGTAAAAAACTCAACCCACCATCGTTCAGAGAAAATTGAGGTATACTTGTGCTCTTGTAGGGTGAACACTGAGTATTATTGTTTTCTTCATGGACTGTTTTCAACATATCTAACTTTGCAGTAAAAGAGTGGTCAGACTTAATAATGCATTTTTGGGTAAAATTAAGGAGTCTGTTCTTGGAAACAAGACAATGGCAAGTCCAAATGCCACGTCAGTTTGTAATATTTTGTTTTGGAAAATTGGTTGCTAATTCATACAATCTTATTAGCATATTTTGAAACATTTTTCCTATGAGATCAGGTTGGTATGCCTGCAGAATCAGATGGACTCATGCAAAGATGCATACCGCAAATGTTGGCGTTGAGATCTACTGTGTAAAGGAGGTATCTCTTCTTTTGACACACTTCTTCGTAATTAATTCTCCTCTCGTATGTTCTATCATCTGTGAGTATTTGAGAGTTCATGTTTCTGACTAAATAAATTCATAATAAAATAGCACTGGAAGCAAGAGTTCAGTTTCTCTGTAAACAATGGAGAGCAATCAACATGTACACTAAAAACATGAAATGTACCTGAAATAGCATTTTCTATCTGATACCCATAGAAATGACACCAAATTCTGTTAGTGTAACCTAATATAATCCAGCTCATTATTAAAACTATTTTTTGATGATTAAAACACAATATTTAAAGGAATAGTTCACCCAAAAAATATTATTTACTCACCCTTGTCATCCAATATGAGTTTGTTTCAGCATCAGAACACATTTGGAAAAATTTAGCATTACATAATTTGCTCATCAAAGTATCCTCTGCAGTGAATGGGTGCCGTCAGAATGAGATTTCAAAGAGCTGATAAAAACATCACAATAATCCACACCACTCCAGTCCATCAGTTAACAAGTTAACATCTTGTGTAGTGAAAAGTTGCATGTTTGTAAGAAACAAATCCATCATATTTAACTTAAAACCTTCTAACATGCATATTGTCTTTTAATCAGGAGAGAAATATGCACAGATCAAGCACAGTTTACAAGCAAACACGAGACAACAGCAGATGGACTATTTCACTGGAAGAAGTGTTATTATGGATTATGGACTCATATTTTGGTCAGAATCCATGCTTTAAGGTTAAAACGTCTTAATGATGGATTAGTTTCTTACATTCAGCTTTTCTCTTCACAGGACATTAATTGATTATCTAGAGTCACATGGATTATTGTGATGTTTATATCAGTTGTTTGGACATTTGGCTACAATCAAATGATATCTGAACAGCCGTACAACATGCTGCAGGACTGAATTGAAGCTGTAAAATGAAAATCAAAGACATTGTGCGAAAATCACATTGATCAGTAAATGCACACGACGCTGCTGCTGGGGTCGTTTCAGTTGTGTTAGGCAGTCTTAGCAAGAAAAAAAAAACATTTGCATATGATATTAACACATGATTAAATAAAGAGACATCGTTGTCGCTGATAAAGGCACTCGAGGTATGAAGCGTTCGGGCTGTATGACAAGAGTCCTTTCTCATGGAAATCATCCGTGTGTCCACTCCGTGGGTCATGCACCTCCGAGTGTCCTCTCCCTGCTTTTCATCAAAAACATGCCTCTATTAGAGACTCAATGCTTTAAAAATGGCACACAAGCTTTGTGGGATGTGTGAAACAGGAGCCTACTCTTAAAAATAAAGGTCCTGAATGATTGAAACCAAAAGGGTTTTATTATTTTAGTATAAATTTTTTATTTAAGTTATTTTTTGGGGGGTCTTATATATGCATCTGAGGAACTTAGAATATATTATCCAAAATAGTTGTATCTTAAAAGACTTCTTTCAAATATTTTTTTTTTCATAAGAAAGCTTAGTTTTTCTAGAACGCTTCGTAACTAATGCTTTATAACAAGTGACGGTTATGCGGAGAAGAATGCTTTTAATCTCAAAAGAGTCCTTTACAGACTAAACGTGGTTATTAAGACGAAAGGGGCTACTTTTAAGAACGCAATGCTTTATAACAAGTGACTTCAATGTAGAGAATATACTGTATGTCCAGTGTCTCTTGTTTAGTTCCTCTCATTTGTTCATTTCCAAGACCCTTCTAGAGTTGCTCACCTCCCTTTGACGCAAAATAAATCTTCAGCATTCACATTAGCTGGCTTGTAGACGGGACTTCGCAAAAACTGCGTCAAAATGAACCAATCATAACGTCTCCTGTCTGCAGTCTACATACTGATCACGTCCATAAAGTCACCCGGACTGCCCAAACCGCGACCATTTAAACTTCCAGCAATGTGAGCAAAATATTAAAGAGGAGTTCGTCACTGTGCGTTTTAAAGCAATCTGACTAATACATGTATTTGTTTTATCGATTTTAAGCGTCGGAAGGAACCTGTCACCTCCCTGTTGCTTTGCTATAAAGCCGCGAGCGCGAGTCAGTCCAGTCACGAGGACGCAGTGAAGAACTCTGTTACATGAGGAGGAACCCGTTCACGCGCAGCTGATCGAACACCGTACATTAGCTTGCGATTTATACTTAAAGTGCTTCGGGAAAAGAAAAGGGAAGTTACCGGGTGCAACATGAAGTTTATTTTACCGGCTGTAGTGATTTTTCTTGTTTTGTGCCAAGTTTTTGGAGAAGAATTGGGTCCAAAAGAAGATTACTGGACAGCCAGCAATCAGGTTCAGGTGAGTTTTTCATCTTTTACTGTTATCTACACGTCTTTTAGACCAAATACAATTTAGAGTAACAGTTTAACAGGTTTAGGGCTGGTTTTAATCTCAAACGAGTCCTGTAGAGACACAACGTGGGTACTTTTAAGAACACAATGCCTAATCATTTAATAATTGCGATAAAGCTAGTTATATTATATATAATGGTAATACAATTATACTATTTGTTTATTATATCTCAGCTTCATATAGGGTTTATAATAGAAACATAACAATTGACATGTGTGCATATTACTAATTCATTACTGTGCAATACTTATGATCAACACTATGTAGTTATTAAGTGGTTGCGCATATAATTTTACACTGTTATTAAGGATTTGGTAGGATATAGCCACATATTTGGTATTGAGGAGGACCAAATGTAAAAATGTAGTAATTGAGCAATAAAAAAATAAATTATAAATTAATACAGTTTTTTAAGGGAATTGTAATCATTGTAATATGTGCAACATGGATGATGTTTTGATTAGATTTCATTGTAATTAGTCATGACTCAAGCACAATACGCACAGGTCGCTGTCCAGCGCTGATTTACTCAAGGCTCTTACTGCTTGTTTGAATGGAGAGCACGTTTCCCATTTGACATTGCAGGTTGGAAGACAGCCAAGCACTAATGGCTTTCATGCTTTTTTTTGTGCTCATAAACTGCATTTTTGCAACTACTGTATGTTGTAGAGTATTTCTGTGCTCAAAAAACATGGTGAAAAATCATAAAATGTGGTGAATTCTGTATCAGGATGAGTTATAAAATACCATTTGTGTATAATAGTGTACCAGTGATTTTCTAGAGTGAGTGGCATCTGTCTGCCGGGGGTCTGATGTTCAATAATCAAATCATCTTTTGCAGGATGAGTGGCTGCAGGCGGAGCCCTTCAGAGAGATACTAAGACGTATGACGAGGAAACCCCGACCTCATCAGTTTATTGGTCTGATGGGGAAACGGTCCTCTGGTAAGACCACACTCCTATATCTCCCTAATTTGACACTGTCAGATTTTGAGATGTTTTAACTAGAACACAGTAAATTATTAAAATAATTACCAATAACTCACATCTCTTTCATTCTTCCACCCCCACAGCAAATGCACAGATTACACGGAAAAGTAAGTGGTCTCCACAAGAACACTGCTGCATACTATGCATGTATTATTTGCTAAATGCTTTCATTTGCATAAAAGTAGAGTCGGTTCAAGAGATTTATATGTACAATTATACAAAGACATCTTTTCTGACATAAATAAAAAAAATGTTTTTACAACTGTAGAACAAAAGAGAAAACTTTCAGCTTTACAAATCCTTGATCTTATGCAGGTTTTTTCACAGGCTCAGTCACAGCTTATTAAATATATAATCTTAAGAGTTTTAGAGACACACAATTCCTCTTAATGCAAAACTCACACCCTCAAGGTCTACATCTTTACAGTAAGCAATTGTAAAGAAATAAAACCAATTCAGCTGCACTCAAGACTTCAACAGTATCGCATATATATAATTATATATATATATATATATATATATATATATCTTTGTCAATCTATCTCTCCCTCATATATAGTATTTTATACTCACTCTATATAATACTTTTCCCTTTATTGTCTTCTAGGGCATAAAATCAATTCTTTTGTGGGGCTGATGGGTAAAAGAAGCCAAGAGGAGCCAGGTAGGAACTGAAAAAGCTCTATATTAGGTTTAGAAAAGCTGCTTAAACAATAACAATAATAATAAAACTACTAGTCTTTTTGTAATCTTGACCTTCTCTCTTCACAGAATCATATGAATGGGGAACAGTACAGATCTACGACAAAAGGCGTTAACAGATAAAACGAATCATCGTCACATCCGCTTCCTAAAGGATCATTTCATTCTGTGATATTCATTGATTTTGATTTTTTATTCAGGTTGGAAATAAAAATGATTTCACTTTATGGTAATATGGCCGGCTCGGACCTGTGGCAGTTCATTCACGTCATTTAAAAAGGATCAGCTGTTTCAATAGGGTCCAGCTGAGATCAAATGTGTTCCTCTCACAACATCTCTCCCGGTGTTGTGGAGCATTAAAGCAAAGCGGTGTCCTTTCTAAGGAACTCAGAGATTTGTGCTGGCAGTCATTACATAGTGCCTCATAGTGTTTTCACCTGAAGATGTTGTTTAATAGCGCCAGGCCGGGTGTGATGTCAGGTCCTGTCACTGCTACGAGCAAAGGCTTTGCTACCTTGATTTATCTGTGTGATTGTAGCTTGATATTAAAAATATTTTCTTTATTGGTGGAGCTTTTAATTCCTTGTATCGTTGAATGAGTGCATGGTGCATGGCTCTCTCACTCCACCTACGGGCGATTGGGAGTATTTCAACAGCAACAAGTATACTTTCAAACGCGGCGTGTGGGAAACAAACAAAAACACACAACTGCTGTTTTTGATGAAAGGTTTTATCAATACCATTACCAGATATAGCTTTAGCATTTGTCACACATTACAATCTCCAATTTAATTGAAAATGTCTTAAATTTGTTCAGTTTAGGAAGTTCGTTTATTTAAACTAGAGGTCTGCGCGGGACAGTTTTTGGTTATATCCCGCTCCCGCTTCCATGTTTGTTCACCCACTCTCCGCTTTGAATAATTTTCTTCCCGACCCGACCGCTAAAATCTCGTTTCCAGAATCACACAGTTACATTTCCTCTACTGAAAGAAAGAGAGACAGAATAACATGTACAAATGTAGTATGCACAACATTGTATTTGCTATTTTATTTGTCTTGTCAAGAGTATTTTATTGACAGCGAAATTTTGTAAGAAAAATTTGGGAAAAAGGTGTCACAGAGAAAATAAAAATGTAGTACAAAATTGTATTCCTTATTTGTATTTGTCTTGTCACAATACAATTCGTTTAACATTTACAGCACAATAGGAACAAGTGTCACAGAGATCATTTTTTTTTTAGGTTTTACAATAATTTTATTCGTCTTGTCAAAATAATACATTTGTTTAACATCTTGCTGTAAACACAGTAGCCCAGGAAAAGTGTCACAGAGAAACATAAATAAATTTGAGATCTGTCATTTAAAATGATAGTCTAAGCAAAATATAAACAAAACCGAGTTGAACGTCCTTCAAGGACATCGCATCCACACTTTGCTCCATCCTTATTCTGCTCTGTCACTCATCACAACCTGCCTGTTCTGTCTGAGAGCCGTATATTCACCAGCAGTCGGCTAGCGGCTAGCCTGCTTTGAGCATTGTGACTGCGCACAGACCCCGCTAATAAAACGATGCACTGGTTCATGTGCAGTGCCTGCATAACAGTCCTAAGTGCAGACAGTTCTGAAAGGACATCGGGAACAGGATATTATTAGACCGCCTGCTCCCGTTCAGATTACACCAGTGTTACCGACCGCTACTGCGTATTATTTGAGAATTTAATTCCATGGTGCAAATCTGATCGCGTGAATGCAGACCTCTAATTCAAACTACATGCACGGTTCTTTGCTATAATTCTTAGTACATGTTTTAAAACAACTAAAATAAAATCTATTTCCTTTAGGAAAGACTAAGCAAAAAACTACCTAAAAGATAGTTTAGTAAATTGAACAGCGAAAGGTAAGGCAAAATATATATCTCTTATGGTAAGTTCTGACGCTTGATGGGATTACTGGTCTTTATTGGGCTTGTAGGTGGCCAGGGTTTTGGCCGAGGGGTCCATGGCCTAGATCCAGCGGGGCATCCAGTAATGTGGCATGAGTGTCCACTCGCAGCGGCCGGGATGATGCTTCTCAAAGATCTGCCTTATAAAAGACGAGATGACGGTGAAGAGGCTTTAAAAATGACTGTCATGTTCAGTACCTCAGACTTGATGTGCTCCTGCTGGCTGGTGTATCGGGATTTCTTCAGGGATGTCATTCCATCACTGAAGGCCTCCTTCCTCCTCCAGAGTATCTCATCTGGGATGAGGTTCAACCCTTTAAACGCTTCCCTCAAGAGATGCTTCTCCACACCATCCTGCTCCTATCAAACAAGTTATTTAGTCGGATTACAGAAACCACTAATGTCAATGTCGAAAAAGACAGTGAAAATATAATACCAAAAACTATTGCTCATATTAAACACTATAAACCAGGGGTCGTCAAGTAAGTTTGGCATCAGGCAAAAAAATTATTCGCCACTAGATGGCGGGCCAGAACATAGTCAAAGTATAAATGAAGAAATTCATTGATGAAAAATGCAACTAGAATTGCCTGTGACTGACTGTTACAGTGTGAGCTGTTACTTTGTGTTAAATCCTGTAGTAGGACGGTCATTAACAAAAAGCCACATTTGTGTGGCGGTGTCCGGCAGAGTAGGCTATCTGAGTGGAGTACTTTACCCGCTCAGATGTAGGGAAACTATATCGCTTAGAGGCCCTGTTTTTCACAGGTCTCACGGACACAATCTCGTCAGGCCCGGTCGTCAATCAGAGGTAAATTATGGTTATGTATCTAAGATTTGCCGTTAATTCACACGTACACAATCAGAGACATCGGATAACCCCCTTGGAGCCCCCTCAGAACTTTAGTTCAATCGTTTACTTCAGTAAAGGTTTCTTGGCCACTATCAGATATGTTAGCAGATCAATGTACTACACTCGTAATAGCTTTGGATTGGT
Organism: Gymnocypris eckloni scoliostomus; assembly: GCA_027564155.1. Lineage (NCBI taxonomy): Eukaryota > Metazoa > Chordata > Actinopteri > Cypriniformes > Cyprinidae > Gymnocypris > Gymnocypris eckloni. Next base: position 9,656,147 of record CM050427.1, on the reverse strand, counting down.
CAAGTCCTTGTTTAAAGTAACATTAAATCAAAAGTCATAGGTATGGGCGTACCCCGAGTTTAGTCTGACCAGACGGCATTCGCCGTCCCTAAACGGAATTAACCCGCCCCTGCATCCAAGTACACTTGAAAAGACGCCGGGTATTAGCCGTCGCTAAAACTGACGCAGGCTTGTGGAAATATACGAATCCGCTAATCTATTAGGGAGAAAGCAATCTTTAGAGGCAGTTAGAATAGAATCAAACGTTACAATTTATTGACCAGGTAATCGAAGCAATAATTCAAAACTCCAATGTTACAAGAATAGAATCATCAGTTAACCATACCTGGCAATGCAAACTACACACAAGTGGTTGTGTGGGCAGTCAACCTACAGACGCCCAGAACTCTGTGTCCCGTTTCCTTATAAACCCAGATAATTCAATAAGCTCACCAAATGGTGGTATCTTGTCATTATAATTAGTCTTTAGAATTTGCAACCAAAAGGCTTCTTGATATCCTGTGGCAGAGAATGCTTATTTACATACAGGAGGTGATCTGAATAGAAGATCAGGCGAGGGAACACCCTTATGCTGTCCACTATACTTCTCATATTTTAGAACTTCTTTTAGCTTTTCATTATGATTGGGAGAATGAGACCATTTTACCAGGCGCACTGAGACATTTCAAATGATAGCAAACATGTATGGTTACTTTTTGTACATATTACATTGCATGGGTTTTCAGTGAATTCTAGGTGATGAGGAGGCGGAGATGATGAGACCGTCAGTACAGGGTGTGGACCACCCGGTGTGTTGCGTCTTGGATGCTGCTGTTACATATGCAAGAGATAATACCTGTTGATTTCAGGAGGGCCTTTTGTCCTCTCGAGGGGGACCAGACATACTGGCACCAGGCATACAACAGTAACACCTGATCATTGAACCAACTTCAAGGTTCAAGGTTCTTTTATTCATCACATACTCAATTATACAGGATATAATCAGTAGTGAAATGTAAATCAGGACAGGTCCGCTTGATGGACAGTACAATTTTTTTTTATATATATATAAATAAATATATTATATATATGAATATATATAAATATAGGTAAGAATAAAATAAAAATTAAGAAAAAAATAAGGAGTAAAATGTGCAATACAGTATACGGACTTAATACATAATAATATAAACAGGGATGTGCAAGAAGAATGTGTAAACAGGTTGTACCGGGTATGTACACATAGCAGCAATGCGGATGATGAGAATAGTGTATGTTTTTACAGTTTATTAAATTGAGTCTTGTAAATGTTATGAGACTGAGTTTAGGAGCCTGATGGCCTGAGGGAAGAAGCTCCTCCTAAGTCTCTCAGTTTTTGCCATCATGCTCCTGAAGCGCTTGCCAGATGGCAGCAATATGAAAAGACGGTTACCGGGGTGATTTGAGTCCTTGATGATTTTTGCAGCTCTACTTTTGCAGCGTTTGAGGTAGATGTCCTACAGAGAGGGGAGAGCAGACCCTGAGATGCGCTCAGCTAAGTGCACGACTCTACAGAGCTTTGCAGTCCAGATTTGTGGCGTTACTATACCACACTGAGATGCACTGAGTCAATACACTTTCTATGGCCCCTGAATATAAAGTTTTCAGGATTGCTGACGAGACCCTGCATTTCCTCAGCTGTCGCAGATGGTACAGTCGTTGCCTGGCTTTCAGAGAGAGACAGTTGTCCTAGCACCATGATGTAAGTCTCTCTACCTCATCCAAGTATGCGGTCTCATCATTGTTGGAAATGAGGCCCAGAACCACAGTCTCATCAGCAAATTTAACAATAGAGGTGGAGCTGTGAGAGGACACACAGTCATGTGTGTAGAGAGAGTAGAGCAGGGAAGTCAGGACACAGCCCTATGGGGCTACTTCATTCAGAGTGATGGAGTTGGAGGTGAACTGGCCCATTTTCACCACTTGTGGTCTGCCGGTGAGGAAGTCTTGAATCCAGTCACAGAGTGAAGTGTTTAGGCCGAGGTCTGAGAGTTTGACAGCTAGCTTGGTGGAGACTATAGTATTGAAAGCTGAGCTATAGTCAATGAACAGCAGCCTAACATAGTTGCCATTTTTGCTGTCAATGTGTGAGAGGGACGAATGCAGGACCTGAGAGATGGCATCATCAGTAGACGTATTTGGGCGGTAGGCAAACTGAAGAGGGTCCAACGTAGCAGGGATGGAGGAGCAAATGTGTTTCTTTAAAAGTCTCTCAAAAACCTTCATGACTGTTGATGTGAGGGCAACTGGACAATAGTCATTCAAGCAAGAGGGTTTACTGTTCTTAGGCACAGGGATGATGACAGATTTTTTAAAGGCGGTGAGAACCACAGAGGTAGCAAGGAACTCATTAAAGATGGAAGTAAACAAACCAGCAAGCTGATCAGCGCAGGACCTCAGGACACGGCCAGTAATCCCTTCAGGTCCGGCTGCTTTTCTGACGTTCACTCTCTTTAGTTCCCTCCGAACTTCGTCCTCCGACACGGTGATAACATGATCATCGCTGCTCTGTCTGCTGCTTCCTGACGCGCTGATCGGCAAAGTCACGCTGCCGCCATAACATTCAAAGCGGCCGTAGAAGGTGTTTAGCTCTTCGGCCAGCAGCGGATCTGCTCTCACTTCTGCGGAGGAGTTATTTCCAGAGGAACAGATGGTCTTCAGTCCCTGCCACATGCGTCGAGAGTCATTGAGCTGAAAATGTGACTCAATTCTCTCCCTGTATCGGCGTTTAGCAGCTCTAACTGCCCGTCGGAGAGCATAGCACGATGCTTTGTACTCGCTCATGTTTCCTGACAAAAGACCGGAGTTGTATGCGGCAGTGCAATGGTTAACCGCATCACGGATTGATCTGTCCACCCACGGTTTTTGATTTGAGAATGTCCTTATTGTTACCGTTTCAGTGGCTTGTTCGGTTAGCGTGTTGACAAAGCTTAATGCTACATCCGTGAATTCGCTGACGTCAGATGAACTCGCCCGGAACATGTCCAAGTCGACGTCAAGAGCCGCCTGTAGCATAGCTTCAGAGTGGGAGGACCAGCGCGTCACTTCCCTCTCCACCGGGGGTTCTTGAACGATCCTTTGTTTATATTCCGGTGTGAGGAAAATGGCGGCATGGTCCGATTTGCCAAAAGCCAGCAGGGAACGAGCTTTGTAGGCATTCTTAAATTGAGTGTAGCAATGATCCAGAGTATTCGGTCCAGGATACATGGACAGGATACATGTTGGTGAAAGTTCAGCATGACCTTCTTGAGGTTGGCTTTGTTAAAGTCCCCCGCGATGATAGAGACAGCGTCAGGGTGTTAATTGATGTAGCCGTTGAGCTCATCGTGGACTTTGAAAAAAGCCAAGCTAGTGTCTGCCTGTGGTGGAATGTAAACGGCAGTAACGACGATTGATGAAAACTCCCGGGGCAGATAGAATGGGCGGCAGATAATAGAGAGATATTCCAGATTAGGCGAGCAGGAACACGACAGAATGGAGATATTCCTGGGGTCACACCATTTCTTGTTAATCATGAAACACACTCCACCACCTTTGGTTTTTCTGGCCTCGGCTGTTCTGTCCATCCGTAAAACAGAAAAGTTATCAGACGGCCTTACATCCATGTCCGGGACCGACGGCGTGAGCCATGTTTCAGTCAAACAAAGGATGTTACAGTCCCTTATGTCCCGTTGGAAACTTATCCTGGCTCTAAGATCGTCCATCTTATTCTCCAAGGATTGGACATTAGCGAGCAGAATACTCGGTAGAGGAGGACTGTGAGCCCTTTCCCTCAGTCTGTTGCGGATTCCAGCACGTCTCCTGCTGTGTTTCTTTTGCCTCCTGGGATTATTCAGGTGGCCTTTGTTCACCTCGGTGCTCCGAAGTATCTTCAATGGCCATGCTGGATCCGTGGATAAAGTGTCCTGAAGCAGGTTAGTGCAGTGTCCAATGTCCAAAAGTGTTCTTTTGTCGTATATAAATAGTACAGACGTTATGCGTGAAAAAATAGAAAGTATAAATATGTAAAAAAGTAGATAAAAGCACAAGTTGAGCGGAGCCATCATAACGTCGACTGTACAGAGCAGCGTCGGAAGTCAGGATTTAGGACTTTTCAGGATTTAGGATTTTTGGTACCTTTGGCAGTGTGGACATGTGCAAAGTCCTGCTGCAAAATGAAATCAGTATCTCCATAAAGCTTGTCAGCAGAAGGAAGCATGAAGTGCTCTAAAATTTCCTGGTAGATGGCTGCTTTGACTGTGGACTTCAGAAAACACAGTGGACCAACACTAGATGACATGGCAGCCCAAATCATCCCTGATTGTGGAAACTTCACTCTGGACATCAAGGAACATGGATTCTGTGCCTCTCCACTCTTCCTCCAGACTCTGGGACCTTGATTTAAAAATGAAATGCAAAATGTACTCTCATCTGAAAAGAGGACTTTGTACCTCTGAGTAACAGTGCAGTTCTTTTTCTCCTTAGCCCAAGTAAGATGCTTCTGACTATGTTTCTGTTTCAGAAGTGGCTTGGTAGCCCTTTTCCGGAGGATGTCTGAGTGTGGTGACTCTTGATGCACTGACTCCAGCTTCAGTTCACTCCTTGTGAAGCTCTCCCAAGTGTTTGAATCAGCTTTGCTCGACAGTATTCTCAAGCTTGCGGTCATCCCTGTTGCTTGTGCACATTTTCCTTCCCAATTTCTTCCTTCCAGTCAACTATGCATTTAATATGCTTTGATACAGCACTCCTTGAACAGCCACCCCTTACAGTAATGACCCTCTGTGACTTACCCTCTTTTGGCGCTTTTCCACTGCATGGTACGGCACGGTACGGTTCACTTTTGGGGGGTTTTCCACTGGGTACTGTACCTGGTACCTGATACTTTTTTAGTACCACCTCAGCCGAGGTTCCAAGCAAACCGTACCGTTACCAAAACGTGACGTGTAAACTCTGTTGATCACTGATTGGCCGGAGAGAATCGTCATTACTGCGTCAATGAACTTGCGACATGAGACCCATAGACCCACTAGATTTAAATCAGCACAGCCAGCGAACGCAGCTTTTGTTTCAACAAACGCACCTTTTTGCATCAACCACAAAATAGCAGTGTCGTTGTTTGTTGAAGAAGTTCAGACTCTCGCTGATAGCCGAGGAGCAGATCCAGTGAGAGCTTGATGGCGCGACGCCGAAGGAAAAAGCCTTATGTATATACTTTTGAACTTGCTATATTTTCGGAGTATGTCTTCTGTTTATATTTTTACCTTTGTATCTGTGTTTTGCTTCAATTAAAAACAATCTGATTGAATAAGCGTACCTCCAGACTATATTAAATATGTATTATTGTATGAGCACGTAATGAACCTCTTGAAAAAGACAAATGATTAATGCCACGATTATAAAAACCATCACATAAATAAAAAAAAAACAAGAGATACATTGTACATTTTGAAATATTCAAAAGTTTATTGATAATTCACTTTACAGAACACGCTGCATGAATATTTAACTAATCAAGTAACGCAGCACACCTGCATGAACATCCCTGCTCTCCTCATCTACAGCCCGTGTCACTGTCACCACAGTCTCTGCTGCTGGGGGTAAATCCCAAGCATTCTCATAGACCTCTCCATTGCTGTTAAAAACATCCACATGCCGAGAATGAAGAACACTATTCCGTCTCCTTTCTTTGTTGTGAGTTTGTTTGTGGCGCGTTTACGATGATGTCACGGCGGTAGAGGCGGCGCAATTATAACGACGCGTGAATAATCCCGCCCACTCTATAGCGGTACTAAACTGTAGTGGAAACGCAAACCGACCCGAACTGAGCCGTACCGTACCGTACCGATCCGTGCCGAACCGTACCGTACCATGCAGTGGAAAAGCGCCATTTGTGGAGGGTGTCAAGGTTCGCCTTCTGGACCATTGCCAAGTCAGCAGTGCTCCCCATTGTTGTGGTTTCAAAGAACAAGAGATACCCAGAATTAACTAACAATACACCACTTTATATAATCAACATATTCTTTCATTACACTAGCAAAGGTCGTCAACTAACTATCACACTTTGTTACTCATAACAAATGACATAAAAACACTAACAACAGATAGCATTAAACCACGTTTTCTTTTCTTCATAAAATAAAAATGACACTTTCTGTTACACAGCCCACCCACATGTACAAAATGATTCCTATTTTTATTATTATTATTCATAATACAAAATTATTCTAATTTTGTGTGGATGTAGTTTTGTAGTCAAGACCACCTAATCCGAGACCAAGTCGAGATCAAGAAAAGACCATTGCTCAAATTCATCTAAAGGATTCACATTAACTGCCTGAGAAGTGCCTTATTTTTAATCATTAAATACAATAAGACACTTACAGAGCTCTTACCAATCAAATGAAATCTCTAACAACTAAATTCATCTTTGCACTGCAGTTGTGGCACAGAAGTTGTGTTGTGTACACCTGAATTGGTACAGTAACAAATGCATAAATAATGTTTATAATATTGTTTACTGAATGTTTTTATAAAAGCAGTGTTTTTTTCTTCAAAACAGTTATCTTGCTCTAGTGAAATTGCATAATAATTCAATAATTAAGACAATAATTCAAGTAATTTGAAAGATTTAGACATTAAATTTATTTTGGACCAAAGCTGTGTTGCATTTCACACAATGTATGAAGCTTTTAATATCTGACTGAAGTATTGAGAAACTGGTCCTAGTGGTGAAACAAACCTTAATTTTCAGTCGGTCACTCCGAGTCACGTCAGATGACCGACGATCTCGCCAGAGAGACATGCGATCATTGTATCCAGCTGCCGCTGATCACAGCGTGAGTATAAGAGGCAGCAGGTGCACCGCATTACTCATTCTTTTGCTTCGGAGCCGAGCCGCGGTGCATCACTGTTGCTCTCCTATCCTGTGAGTGAGAAACAGCGAGCGAGTGCAGGCGTTACAGCGCAGCAGCGGTGGTCGCGGTCTCACGGGAGAGAAAAGCGGTTCCCGTGAAGACAGTCACACTAGGAGTGTGTGGTGGCCAGCTCCCCTGCATGCTTCAACACTGAAAATAGCTAATTTCTCTAAAAGAGCAACAATGGTGATCGCGTCTTTTTAAAGAGGTCTTATCACCCGTGCGTTTCTGGGTGTGGTCGGTTTCTGGTGCCTCAGGATGGTCACGATCGGTGCCTCACGTGTCTGGGCATTCAGCACGCTGAGGAGGCTTTCGTGGATTGTTGATGTTCTTCTTGTGGGGACATGACCATCTCAGAGGACCATCTCGTTCTGGCACCCGGGGCAGCACATCATCCGGTAGAGTCAGTGGTGATTTGAGGATTACGGTGAGGGCTTCCCCAAGTGGAGTTCCTCACCCCTCAAGCATTCCGCTGCCGACGGGGGTGCCGTTGGATCATACTGGGGCCTCTGTAGAGTGGGGTACTCCACCCATTTCCTTTGGTGCTCCTCCTGATGACCGGATGTCGATCGCTTCATCGGAGTGCTCTCTCTCTCTCTCTCCGGGGATGACGACTCGGCTGAGTTGCCTCCTTCGGGTGTGGTAGCATTGTCCGAGCCAGACCCAGAGATGACGCCTATGCTTTCTCGAGCCGCCGAGAACGTCGGGCTCGTGTGGAATTCTCCACCACATCCCGAACCTTCGAGGTTTCTCAGTGGGGATCGCGCTTTTTCTCAGCGCCCACCCCCTCCGGTGCCATTCTTTCCAGAAGTGCATGAGGAGCTTACAAGATCGTGGAAGGCACCTTTTACTGCCCGAAACAAATCTTGTGGCTCCTCCCCCTTCACCACCCTCGATGGTGTAGCCGCTTTGGGGTACACGGGCATCCCCTCTGTGGAGCGGTCTGTGGCCATGCAACTAACATCCGCTTCCACTCTGCGGGGTGAACCGTGTCTCCCCTCGTTTGGCCATCAGGCCAAAGCACTGAGAGACCTGCACGAGGGTGGTCACAACCTGGCGGTTCTACATGAGCTGCGTGCTGCGACGGACCTTGCACTCCGAGCGACGAAAGTGATCGCACAGTCTCTGGGTCGTGCAATGTCCACGCTTGTGATCCAGGAGCACCATCTCTGGCTGTGTCTCACTGACATGAAGGAGCAGGAGAAGGTACAGTTCCTGAATGCTCCCATGTCATAGACCGGCCTCTTCGGCGATGCTGTCGAGAGCTGTGCCCAGCAGTTTTTGGCAGCACAGAAGCAGACTGAGGCGATCAAACACATCATGCACCAGAGGAAACCTGCTACTTCCACTCCAGCTGCAGCCCCTCAGCCTGCTCGTGGCCGTGGGCGCCCCCTGCGGCTGCCCCTGCTCCTATGCTGCAGCAGCAGCCTTCCACCAGGCAGCGTCGTGGAGCCGGTCGCAGGCAGGACGCCCAGTCCATCCAGGCCCCGGCAAGCGCAAGTGCAAGAGGCCCCGAGACAGGCAACCTAGAGATGGAGGGGACTGCTCATCGGGATATGGTGTCTGCACCACTCCCTAGTGGAGAATCTTTTGTTTCGTTTTGTTTTTGTTCTGCCGCTGGCCCAGCAGCCAGCGGTACCCAAAACATCAACAAAAGAGCAGTTTACTCAGTCTCTGTGTTTCAAGAGGAGGAGAGTGGTGAACCATGCATCACGGGAACACTTCCCTCCTCCTCTCTCGCCAGGCAGCGGGTGGTTGCCCAAGAGCACCCCTCCTGCCCATTTGTGGAACCAGGTAAGGGCAGTAACACTCAAGTACCCGCTTCAAATCGTCAAACGCCGGGCTGTCACAAGCCTCAAGCTTGTGTTTCCTCCCACACGAGGAGGAATCAGGTGAGTATTACACTACACACCCAGACCCCGCCCCCTGCCGTCACAGGCCATCACAGGCCCCGGGCCGGGTCCCTGTGTTTCACCTCGCTGCCCCACCATGGGTACGTCGGTGACCCTGTTGGTTCCGCTTGCACGGTCTCTCGGAACCTGGCTAGCGCTCCCCAGTCCGTCTCGGTGGCTCCTAAGGATCATCAGACTCGGCTACGTGATTCAGTTTGCCCGGCGTCCCCCCAAGTTCAGGGGCATCTGGTTCACTTCAGTCAAGGCCGTTGATGCCCCTGTCTTGCGTGCGGAAATCGCAGTCCTGCTGGCGAAGGATGCGATAGTGCCGGTCCCTCCAGCCGATATAGGGTCAGGGTTTTTCAGCCCTTACTTCATTGTGCCCAAGAAAAGTGGTGGGTTATGACCGATCTTGGATCTGCGAGTTTTGAACCGTGCACTTCATAAGCTGCCGTTCAAGATATTGACGCAAAAATGCATTTCGGGTGCGTCCGTCCCCTAGATTGGTTTGCAGCAACCGACCTGAAGGACGCATACTTTCATGTCTCGATCCTCCCACGACACAGGCCATTCCTGCAATTCGCGTTCGAGGGTCGGGCATTTCAGTACAAGGTCCTGCCCTTCGGACTGTCCCAGTCGCCTCGCGTCTTCACCCTAGTTGCGTCACCCCGTGAGAGAATGGGGTGTGCGTATTCTCAACTACCTCGACGACTGGCTCATACTTGCACTGTCTCGCAAGCAGTTGTGTGCACACAGGGACCTGGTGCTCAAGCTGCTGGGCCTTCGGGGACAACTGGGAAAAGAGCAAACTCGTGCCAATGCAGAGGATATCTTTTCTCGGCATGGAGTTGGATTCGGTCAACCAAACAGCACGCCTCACCCAGGAATGTGCTCAGTTGGTGTTGAACTGCTTTAAGACTTTATCAGACAGGACGGCGGTCCCACTGAAACTCTTTCAGAAGCTCCTATGAAATGCAAAGTCAGAATATGACGCAAACCTGCAATAATTAAATATGTTAAACAACACAAATGTATCTAATCCCATTTTATTAACCAATGTCTTTGCTGCTGACCTTTGATGATCCAGTCCAGCCATACTAGTAAAAATGACTTTAGATAAACTAACAATTGTGCTTCATGGTTTTTTTATTGCTTAAGAGTGTTGAACTTCTCCTGCATAGATGTGATTTACTCTTCCCTCAGCCTGAGGTTTATTCATTTCACTTTTTGGTGTGATAGGGCTTTTACATTTGCTATAAATATAACCTTGTATTTAAAAAAAATATATATATCAAGCCCTGCTCATATTTATAAAGTAACGCAAAAGTAACATAACACAATACTTAGCTACTTTATAAGTAACGTAATTAGTTAGTATTTTAGGGAGTAGCGCAATATTTTAATGCATTACTACATCCCCAACACTGTTTGACATATTTATGTCAACCAATATAATATGTATGAATGCTTGATTAAGTGATTTCTTGTATCTCTAGAGATGCATTTATGTCATTTAAGTTGTTAAACTGTTCTATCAGACTTTCTACAAAGATGCTCAGTTGACCAATGGCAACCTTTGATCAGTTGTAATTTTGTCACTTTTGGAAATATATAACAAATAGACAATCATTAGTCACAATTAAGTAACAATTGGCATTACTGTCCATGGACATTTAAGTAAAAAATAAGTGGTCCATGAGAAACAATGTTTGTTGTGGCGATTGTTTGTTTGGCTGAGGAGTGCGGCAGGGAATGCTACATAATAACCCACAGTCGTTTACACTGGTTACGTGAATTCACTACAGATTCATTGTCAACATGTGCCAGACACCAAATTGTAGACCTTAATAAGATAGATCAGTGATAAATAGCAACAGTGAAACTAGTGCAAACAGATCTCAAGCACTGGAAGAAAAGGCTGAGGGCAAAAAGCTGTAAAACTATGTACAAGTAGGAGTATAAATCATAAAAACGTTTCAACTAATGTTCTGACATTTCTCAAACATGCTTTCTCATTTATGAGAAAGAGTGTCAGACTTCCTGGAGAGGCACTTCATGAAAAAAACAAGTTATTTAAAACCAAAGCTTCTGTTTGTTATAAAACTAGCTGCCATTAGACTGCCTACTAAAATAACAGTTGACTTTGATCAGGATCCGTTGCTGATAAAGTGACCGTGAAATGTTTGTGTTAGCAATCCCAGGTGTTTGCATCTGAAAGCAGGCAGCACTGCTGATTTTGGAGAACCCTGGTCTTGATTGGTACTTCATGAAGTCAATACAATAGTCTCTTTTACAGCTCAGACTGAGGTTTAAAGTAATCTTCTGTCCTAAATAAACTGGGAAGCTCTTGATGATTTTGTGACTGCCTTCTTGGGCTAGCAGGTTTCTGTAGAAAAATAAAAATAAAAAGGAGGAAGTAAACATTTGTTACCAGTTGTACAATTTAAGTATGCAAATAATATGGCAGGCATGCATGTACATATAAAGAGCTCACATTTAAAAAACCTGGTATGGCCATGGTGCGGAATAACTTTTTGAAGGTGCCTGGTAGGGTCCCAACTTCACCTTCGACTTGAGATACTTGTTCCTCCATTGCACTGACATTGGCTCCAACCATTTTGACAAAGGCCTGAGAATTAGACAGTACATTTGAAACAACAACAAAAACCATGTCCATTCATCACCATGTATAAAGACAGTATTTAAAGTTATTACCTCCAATTTGTCAATTTTTCTGTAAATCTCTCTCATCTCTTCAGATTTTCTTTGTATCTGTGGCAAGTTCTCATTTACCACCTGTGAGGTGTCGTTTCGAATCTATATATATATAAAAAAACGTAATGTCTTTGTAGGTTTGTCAGTTCAACGCCTTTGGTCACAGTGTTTATTAAAGCAGGGGTTTAAGAGGGGAAAACAGCGGGGGGTTAGTTATTCATGGCAGTCAAAGTTAACCAACACTGCTGTGGAACAAATTTTATAGTGGAATAACATTTGAATTTGATTAATTTTTGTTTGTTTATATATCCGCCATTATTCTACTAATGGATTTGGATACTTCATATCCAATATGAATTTGCTTTAGTTTCAGTACAGTAACAATATACAGTACAAGCTAAATTTTAACAGATTTAATAATCTTGTACCACACTGATATAATAATACAAAGAGAAAGAAAATGTATTCCAATCGTTGTTATTAACAACATGAAATGCATTCAATTTTAAATCTCATTTTCCTAAACTGGGCTTTGTGAAGGAACTGCAGGGAGTTTGAGAGTAAAAAAAAAAGAATAATTAGGGAGAATAAATAAATAATCAATAATGCATTGCTATTGTACGGTGACGTAATACTGCCATCCATATAATATTTTTTCCACTCAATTATGTCGTTATAACGAGATCTTTTCTCGTTATAACGAGATCTTTTCTCGTTATAACGAGATCTTTTCTCGTAATAACAAGATCTTTTCTCGTTAAAACGACATATTTTCTCGTAATAACGTCATCTTTTCTCGTTAAAATGACATATTTTTCTCGTTAAAACGACATAATTTCTCATTATAACGACATCTTTTTCTCGTAATAACGACATGTGTCATTATAATAGATATATGGTAGGGCTGAGGTGAGCGAGTGTCCGTTTTAAATGTATTTAATGTAATGGTTTTAATTATAGCAGCATGTTTATTAGGATTAATGTCCAATACAACATTATCCAATAACAGCACTCAGACCCATGACTTGTTTAGGCTATATATGATCAGATCAAAACAGTTATTTTTGAATAATTGACTCTGGGCTTGGAATATTTATTTATTTGAATGACTGAAGTTTGATTGAACAACAAATCGAAATATGAACAATAACGGTAAAGGCCTCCTCATGTCTGGCCTCGCTATGTTGAGGGAACAACATCCATTTCTCGTTTAATGCATAAACAAACCTACTTGACCTTTATGAATTATTAAAGAAATTATTACATAATTAATTATCATATTGACCATAGGCTACCGGACTGTAGGCAATGGCACGCGATGTACACAGCATTCAAGTTTATCACGAATAGGCTAATATTACATAAAGTACATAAAATAAAACTGCATGTGCACACAGTGATTTACATGATCATATCACCCACCTGCAGCACTTCTGCAAGCAGAGAACAACATAATAAAGCTAGGCGTTATATATTATAACGAATAAATAGGCCAATACTAAAAATATATTTTGACTTAAATAATCATTTAAGAAAATAAAAGAAATACTGTGCAACAAGCAGCCTACTCTAAAAAGTCCTGGATTATTTTTTAACCCAAATGCTGAGATGAGCCTTTTGGGTAATTTATTTGAGTTATTTTCCAGTGTTTGGGTAGTTTGTGTACATATTATTTTATTTATAAAATTGTTTCTGTGCAGAATATCGTTCAAATGTATGCAGAGCAACATACAGGCGCAGGGTGTGAATCACTAAACAAACGTCGCTCGCGTTGCGTCGGTTTTATTGCTTGATGAAGAATCTGATGCTTTGCATAAAATAAACAATGTATTTATAAAGATACAGAACACAAATACTTTAGATGTTAAAACATGTCCTCAGAGCTGTTTAATGTTTGTTTTTGGTCAGGTTATGAAGGCTGTTCATTTCGTCCATGAGTGAAGCGCAGGGCACCGGTCTTATCCGTGATCAGTTCCCGCCGAACACGACTCCAGCTCGGCGCGAGAGCCAGCGCCGTTACGGTCAAAACAGAACTACAGAGTGGTCCATTTACTCGTGAATTACATCGGTTTAATGTTGAATCTTTACTTCTAATGTTTTTTAAACGAGATTAAATAGGGCAATTTGTAAAGCTTACATAAAAGCAAGCAAATTAGAAATAAAGGAAGTTATCACATAAACCAGTGGTTCTGGAGTATTTTACAAAAGTTTAGAGGATTTAAATTAATCTGTAAATATTATTTCATGCATAAAGTAAACAAAAAGCTAATATTATAATAGAAACGAATAAACCCATTAGCTGGGTTAAATCAACCATTTATGATGGGTTAAATAAACAACCCGATTAACTGGGTAAAATTAACCCCAAATGTGTTCTGTCCTATATTTATCCAGCCCAAATTGGGTTGTTTTAACCCAGTGTTTTTAGAGTATGCAGAGTTTTTCATTATTGTGCTGCGAGGAAATTAAAGCAGACGGCAGAAAGCTGCATTCTATTTTTGTCTTATTTTACAAAAATTTCAGAATGAAATAAAATGCGACTTATAGGCGACTTGTTTTTTTCTCTCTCTCGCTCTTTCTAAAAAAACATGGTTTTTATACGCGTATAGCTTATTTTAACCATGCAGCAAACCTTTTAACATATTTTAATAAATTACTAAAAATAAATAAATAAGTGACTTTAAACCGTTTAACTGATTGTATTAATCGGTAAAAATTCTTATCAGTCGGTTAAAAGTTAATGAACATCCCTAAAACAATTTCACCCTGAAACATAACTGTTTAATTGAGACATTTATTCAATAATTTCACTATAAACAGGAAAAAATAAATAGGCCTAACGTTACTGGAGACATTTAATGTGAGCGCGTGATCTGAGCGGATTCGGTTTACCGGTGAGCGTGAGCGGAACATTAGCGGAGTGTTTGATTTGGCCGCGAACGACTGAGCGGAGCGCACACACACAAAGCGCAATATTGAGCTGAGCGTTCCCTCACATGCTCTGGTACAAAACGTTAATTAGGTAAAGCGATACACGAATTTAAATGGGAAAGTAATAAAATATTATATTATATTAAATAGAAATAGGCCTATAGCCCTAACAAGTTAACATAACCTAATAATACTAATAATATACAAATATTAAATTAAATGTTTAATGTTAATAAAAACTGTTTTATCCATCTCTGATAGTCCCGGGTTGCTGTGAACCGAGGACGGCCCCTAAAACAATCAATGTTTTAACTCAGCTTGTCTTTACTGTCTATCCCATCACGCAGAATAAGAGTTCATCTGTACCGCTCTGCAAATTAGTCACAATAACGTTTCATACAGTCTGGATGTTGCTTTATCTCATTTAAAGCACACCACTGTTCTTCTCAATTCGGCGACACCGACGCGATCCCTTAAATTGTGATAACCGAGGAAAGCAATTTTATATACTTCCACAATAAGAACAAAATGTTACGAATTGCTTTTGTAAAATAACAGCGTGCGCTTTCTGGCGCGCCTTATGTCTAAAGGTCTAATAAAACAATCGAAAACAAGTTTGTGTTTATTTAATTAGTATAGCCTAAATCCAGCAAGAGATACTGTACAGTCTTTTCATCTGTACTATTGTGCTCAGTGCTCACACCCAGCGCAGCGAAGACTGTTCCTTCAGTAAAGCAAAGCCTGCAATTTAACCCATAAGAAGAATGTGATGCGATGATTCAGCTAAAGATAATTTAATAATATTAAATCATTAATACATAAATAATATATAATCAGATTAAAGTATATCAAGGCCGCCCACACATGTGAAACAAATATTAAAGCAGCTCATTTGTTTACCCACGAACAAAAATAGGCCCCCGAAAAATCTAGCTTAATTTGTTTGCCCGTTTTCAAACAGAACAAAATAATAATAATAATAATAATTATTATTATTAACCTATGAGAAAATCTCTTTATTTATCTTTGTTCATATTTCGATTTGTTGTTCAATCAAACTTCAGTCATTCAAATAAATAAATATTCCAAGCCCAGAGTCAATTATTCAAAAATAACTGTTTTGATCTGATCATATATAGCCTAAACAAGTCATGGGTCTGAGTGCTGTTATTGGATAATGTTGTATTGGAGATTAATCCTAATAAACATGCTGCTATAATTAAAACCATTACATTAAATACATTTAAAACGGACACTCGCTCACCTCAGCCCTACCATATATCTATTATAATGACACATGTCGTTATTACCAGAAAAATATGTCGTTTTAACGAGAAAAGATGTCGTTTTAACGAGAAAAGATCTCGTTATTACGAGAAAATATGTCGTTTTAACGAGAAAAGATCTCGTTATTACGAGAAAATATGTCGTTTTAACGAGAAAAGATCTCGTTATAACGAGAAAAGATCTCGTTATAAGGACATAATTGAGTGGAAAAAATATTATATGGATGGCAGTATTACGTCACCGTACTATTGTGTGAATAATATGTAATCACATAAACAAGAAAGTAACTGTAGTCTCATTAAGAGTGTTTTAAAATGCAATATAATCTAATTAGCCTACAGATATAACCTTTTTGAAATCTGATGTAATGTAATAAATTGCTGGCGAACTCTGAAAATAACTTTGCTGCCTATATATTTAATTTTAGTTTGTGTTCATTTTGCAATGTGCTTCTTTCTAAATAGTTTTTCTTACTCGGCTGTATTTTTTCTTTATTTAGTTTTAGTAAGTGTGTTGCTTCAACTTAAACCCAGTTTATTTCAGTTAGTTGCCAAAACAACATTTACACCTGATTTAAATTCAGCTTTATTTCAACAGATGAAAATTATTTTAAAATAGTGTTTTAGATTTAGTTAACAAAATTGCTTAGTGGTTACATGCTGAATTTAAACATTTGCATGTCATAAGTGTGGCTTTGCATCGAGTCTTTCATAATTAGTTAAAACAACTTCAAAGAATGGCAGAAAAATATTGATCTTACCATATCAAGCATACCAACGAACTCATCGACTCTTGTCAGCATTTCCTCCAGGCTTTTCTCCAAGCACAGGACCTACAGACCAAATACATGACAAGCGTCAAGAAAAACACATGATATGCTGTAAATATAATGCTATTTAAACATTTAGAAGGAAAAAACAGTAGCTTTACATACTACTTTGTAAAATAACAGAGGACCATAAAGAATTCAAAAAGCAGTCGTGTGTCAGGAATAGGGGCGTGCACATTCGGTCTGTAATTATTATTAGAACAATAAAAACACTTCAAATTTTACTGTGTGTCCATTTGCTCACCATAAATGCCGGGAATCCATGATAAATCCTAAGCAGTTATAACTACATGCACTGGCTGGCGCATGTTAACAAGTTGATGGTATTTGATCACAGAATGTCATCATCTGTCTCGTGAAGTTTGAATTTACTTTGAGCTACATTATCTTACTAAATGATCTGACAAAATGTCATTACTTCTGATCAAATTAATTTGTGAAACTGATTTATCATAATATCACCACCACAATGAGAAATCATGAAATCCAAACACAGTCGACTGAGGAAAGACAGCTGTCCATCACTGCATTCATGACTGCAGGTGAGCGCAGCTGATCCCGAGTGAGCCGAGAAAAGCGTTTATCAGATAGTGAAATTATTTTCAGACACATAAAGTTTCCTCGAGGAAGAGTGGTTTAACACAAAGCACTAAGAAACTGTTAGCACATGTTATCTTTGTCGGCACGTTCTTATTGTTACCAGATATTCACCCGAGCGTGTAAATATTATTGTTTCTCTCAGAATTAATAGGTGAAACAATGTAAACACAATAATTAAAGAATGACTGGAGTATATGCAGCCTGCATTCTGTACTGTAATTGGCACAGTCTGCTTGATTTTTCCATGCTCTGCTTGATCTTGAATGCTTTATTTAATAATAATAATAATAATAATAATGTGTTACATTTATATAGTGCTTTTTCCAGGTGCTGAAAGTGCTTTACATACAAGGGGGTATCTCCTCAAACACCACCAGTGTGCAGTATCCACCTGGATGACGCGACGGCAGCCATATTGCACCAGAACGCCCAACACACACTAGCTTATTGGTGGAGAGGAAACAGTGATGAAACCAATCAGTGTATCGGGATGATTAGGAGGCTGTGATGGTCAGAGGCCAATGGGTAAATTTGGCCAGGATGCCGGGGTAACACCCCTACTCTTTTTCGAAGGACATCCTGGGATTTTTAATGACCACAGAGGACCTTGGTTTAACGTCCCATCCGAGGGACGGTACTTTTTACAGTATAGTGTCTCCGTCACTGTACTGGGGTGTTAGGACCCACACAGACAACAGGGTGAGCACCCCCTGCTGGTCTCACTAACACCTCTACCAACCTAGTTTTCTCAGGAGGTCTCCCATCCAGGTACTATCCAGGCTCAACCCTGCTTAGCTTCAGAGGGCAACCGGTCTTGGGCTGCAGGGTGATATGGCTGCTGGCATATGTAATGTATTTTTGTTGTTGTTTACACATGTTTTCAACCTAAATAAAACCTTGCCATATAACATAACATTGTTGAAGAACATTGTTGAGAAACGGCTAATCATAAGCTTGAAATCGTGACAAAAACTTGGTAATTAAAAATAAATGTCTTTCTCATTAAACCTAATTTAAATAAACGAATATTCGGGCTCAGAAAAAACGAATGCAAAATTTTAGGAAAACGCCCATCCCTATAGTCAGGAATTTAACATAATTCAGCTAGCAGCCCAAAGAACAAGTCAGTCTTTCTTTATCCCATATCACACTTAGCAAATTAGGCCTGATACAGTAACTACACTGTGCTCCAACAAGACGAGTATAGACTTTTAGTTGGTCATCAAAAAGTTATCTCATTCTAATGGCACCCATTCACTGACTGCAGAACATCCACTGATGAGCAAAAGATGTAATGCTAAATTTCTCAAAATATCCTGTATTCTCCATCAGTGAAGGAGCATCTACTCTCCTCAGCCAAAACTAGAGAAGCCTGAAGATGTCACGTTACATATCCTCTTTGAGATATGACCGGCTTTTGAGTGAGTTTTGTTAGACAACCACTTTCATGCAAAGAAACAGTGGTTTTAAATATCTTAATATTGTTCTCCTTTGGCCAAACCCAGGCTCATGTTCTTCAACAGTGCAGAAGTGCTAAAATCACATGATTGTAATCCCATGCGTTGAAACAACTGACTTCAATTATCTTCATATGAACAGACATTGTTCAGGTTCGCATACTTTCTCAATCAAACCTGGTTTAAAAAAATGCAGAGATGTGGTATTATTTGTTTAACTTGATTATCTTCATCTACATACAGGACTTTGACTACAAATAGCATTGCAGTAAAAACTAAAGTTATGTGAGGAATCTGATATTATACTCATGGGAGTAACTATATACTGAAAGTCAACATGTCTATCACACTTTAAATAAATATGGCTTAGCCGAAGCTACTTACATGGTATTCAAGGTATATAATTTATCAGTTTATAATTAACATAGACAAGCAGAATGAGACAAATACTGAAACACTACCAGCTCACTGTATGTTTACATTTTCAGACATGCTGATGCTTGAAGAAACCTTCCTGCAAAGCTACAGTACTGTTAAAAGTTTTAGGCACTTGTGTAAAAATGCTGTAAAATGAGGATGCGACCATCCTTTGCGTTTAAAGCAGATTTTTCCCTTCGGTGCATAGTTTTTCAGGAAGCTTTGCAGGAAGGTTTCTTGAAGCATCCTGGAGACGTTGCCACAGTTCTTCTGGATTTAGTCTGTCTCAGTTTCTTCATATAATCTCAGACAGATCAGATCTCTGTGCGTGGAGCACTGGCTGTTTGTCAGACGACAATCTCACTGGATTATTACAATTAATGGCACAATTTATGTTTGAAAATGTAAACGGATATTTCCTACTGACACACTACAGCAAAAGATAGAAATAACTCACTTAAAACCATTTTGTAGCTGGTGAAAATACGATATATAGTATATCTATATATTTCTTGTTTAAATACCTGTTGGATAGCAATAGCACAATTATGTTGTAGTACGTCCAAATCACAGCTGTGCTAATATTCAGAAGAACAAGCATACTATCTTACGCAATATTATAAAAATATATTACATTAACCAAGCTGTATAATATAATATAATATAATATGTGACCCTGGACCACATAAGGGTCAATTTTTCGAAATTGAGATTTATACATAATCTGAAAGCTGAATAAATAAGCTTTCCATTGATGTATGGTTTGTTATGATATGTTATGATGAATATTTGGTTGAGATACAACTATTTGAAAATCTGGAATCTGAGGGTGCAAAAAACAAAAATCTAAATATTTAGAAAATCGTCTTTAACGTTGTTCAAATGAAGTTCTTAGCAAACCATATTACAAATCAAAAATTAAGTTTCGATATATTTACAGTAGAAAATGTACTAAATATCTTCATGGAACATGATATTTACTTGATGTCTCAGTGATTTTTGGCATAAAAGAAAAATCAATAATTTTGACCCATACAATGTATTTTTGGCTATTGCTACAATACCCGAGCGACTTAAGACTGCTTTTGTGGTCCAGGGTCACATATAACATTATATTTAATTTAAGTTTTTCTGTCTTGATTTGTGTGTGTGTGCGTGTGCGTGTGTGTGTGTGTGTGTGTGTGTGTGTGTGTGTGTGTGTGAACAGTATACTGGTGTTTGGGCATTATTATATATCAAACAGGCACACCATTCTTGTTCCCATACCTCTTCCTCCGCGTTGGCTCTGATATAGGAGGAGTAGGTGATGGCGGTGTGCCTCAGGAGCTCGTCGTCTTGTGTCTGCTCCGGCTGGGTTTCTCCGGCTGCTGAGCTCGGGCTCTGGGCCACTGCAGCGCCGAAGCTCGGGCTCTGAGACACAGTGCCGCTGCTCAGGGCCTCGCTCACCATAGACAAGCTGCTGGCGCTCTGGGACACGATGCCGCTGTCTCTGCTCACCTCCGCGCTGGACTCCTCCAGCGGTGACAGCACCGCTGCCGCCCTGTCAAAGCGGTGCTCCATGTTTCGCTGTCCACTGCACTGCTATTGTTTATGTGGAAGTGAACGCAGAGCAGCATGTGCGCATGCGCGGATTTAACAGCCAGCCAGAGAAGGTTGTGGCTAGAAGGGATACAGCTCCGACCGGAAATGAACAATTAAATTAATTGTATACCTATTAGATTGTGTTTTATTAACATCTACCCCACACCTAAACCTACCCCTTGCAGACACACACACACACACATATATATATATATATATATATATATATATATATATATATATATATATATATATATATGTGTGTATATATATATATATATATATATATATATATGTGTGTGTGTGTGTGTGTGTGTCATGTGTCATCAAGGGTCAAACTAAAAAGCAGTAGCACCGTGGTCCTGTGAGGCACGACGTTTCGTTCCACTGTATGTACCCCCATGTAGCGGAATAACAATAAAGCTCAACTTGACTTGATCATCCTTGGACAGGAAACGCCAATGTAAGCGAATCTAATATAAAATTATAAATATATATATATTTAGATAATAATTTAATAATTACATAATATAAAATTAATACTTTTACTATGTTCGACTTTAAGCGGCGCTGAATAGAATGGTCCGTGTATGACATCAAAGTAACGCGAGAGCCATTCGAAAGCTTAGGAACCACCTGCTCTCTTATTATCGCTCTCGCGGTACTTTGATGTCATATACTGACCATTCTATTCGAACCGTTTAAGTCGAACGCGCCCATAGTAAAAGTATAAATAAATGCTATCCTGTAGTCTAAAAAATACAAACTATACAAATTGTACGAATGCTTCAAATTAATACTGTACATGTGCAGAGAGAAACATCGTAAGTCAAGCAGCTGGCTTGTGAACAGTGTAAGGTGTTTGTAGTGCATGAACATGTAATCATACATATAGGCATACTATTGAGTCTGTAGGATTATGTACACACAGTAATGTGTGAAAAGTGTCTAGTGTGAATAGAAGTGATATTGATAGGCCTATATGTGACCATGGACTACAATATTGTTTAGTTATATTTATACATATCTGAAAGCTGACCAAATAAGCGGTCCATTGATGTATGGTTTGTTAGGATAGGACAATATTTGGCTGATATACAACCTTGGAGAAAATCACTTTTACAGTTGTCCAAATTAAGTTCTTAGCAATACATATTACTAATCAAAAATTAAGTTTTGATATATTTACGGTAGGAAATGTATACAAATATCCTAATGATCTTTGGCATAAAAAAATACAATGTATACAAATATAGCCGTGCTACTTATGACTGGTTTTGTGGTCCAGGGTCACATATATAATTTTTTTTCCATTTCAAATTGTTTGCGAAAGATAGAATATAATATAGTAGAACCGAATGAGCGTTTATTCGCTAAGTGTGTGCAAAAACAAAAATAATGTGTTGTTTTTTTAAGAGCTCATACTGATATGGGCACAGATCTCTGATCGTTGTTTGTAAAAATAAGTAATGAAAGAACAACAAAATACATTTGATCCATCTCTGAATTTTATTATACACTTTTAAAAAACGACTGCAGTAAAAACAATATAGACAATATTCACATGTATTTTTATGTACTGAAAAGGCTTTGAACTACTATTTTAAATGTGGTTTGACTGCCTGACTAATATATCGTGCTATGAGGATCATTTAGACACTGATATTTATTGCGTTAAACCATAAATGACACTTAAACTGTCCTGACACGACTGACTATAGACATATTATGCTATACCCTTTTAAATTAGTAATGTGCTTTTAAGCTCGTCTTGTTTTGGATTTATTTTAATTGTATTTATTTTTTAAAGAATACACATATAGACGAACCAAGCCAACAACAGTGATTCGAATGAAAAAGTATTAATGCAAAACAAAGAATGTGATTTTCAGCAAAATAGACGCAGTTCAGGCAGTGACCAGCAGGTGGCGACTCACACCAAATTTATTTCTACTCGCACACGCACGTGTTTTACTTTTACCAAAATGAAAATATTTCCAGTGGTCAGATCCAAATACTTAGTCTGTTTGAGTTAAATCTGTATGCAGGAGGGGTAGTAAGGCACAGAAATTGTGGATATGAAGGTAAATCTGTGTTCAAGAAGATAAAAACGATGCATTCAACCTAAAAGCAAAATAAGGTACATCCACATTGGGTTTAAATGATATACAAAAAAGATTCCACAGACTCTCTTTCTCTATAAACAAAATTACTGGGTATAAACTGTGCGTTGACACTGTATAACAGGATTACGTCTATCCATTTAATACCTGCAGTTTGACTGGACTTAAAGGGACAGTTCTCAAAACAAAATTATCGTTCACTCACCTTCAAATGTTCCAAACCTGTATGAGTTTCTTCTGCTGAACACAAAAGAAGATACTTTGAAGAATGTTGTTTGATGGTAGTCAGTGACTGAAAATAAAAAAATTAAAATACTGTGGAAATCATTGGCTACTGTCAACTGTTTGGTTCTTTAAAACATATTTGAACAGAAGAAAGGTACTCAATACATGTTTGGAACAACCTGAGGGCAAGTAAATTGTTTTTTATTTTGGGGTGATCTATCCCTTAAAGCAGTGGTGTCAAACTCAGTTCCTGGAGGGCCGCAGCCCTGCAGAGTTTAGTTCCAACCCTGCTCCAACTCGCATACCATGTAGTTTTCAAATAAGCCTTAATGACTTGATTAGCTGGATCAGGTGTGTTTATTAGGGTTGCATCTAAACTCTGCCGGGCTGTGGCCCTCCAGGATCTAGTTTGACACCCCTGCCTTAAAGAAAGCTCCTGGAGGGCTGGTGTCCTGCAGAGTTTAGCTCCAACCCCAATTAAATACACCTGAAGCAGCTAATAAACTCTTACTAGGCATACTAGAAGCTTCCATGCAGGTGTGTTGAGGCAAGTTGGAGCTAAACTCCGCAGGACACTGGCCCTCCAGGACCAAAGTTTGGAGAGCCCTGACTTAAAGTATGCTCAGTGGCTGCATTAACAGATAAGCCATAAAAGATGACTACTACTGACTACTATGAGACAGCATTCGGTTCTCTTGTGGGGATTTGAGCGGAGGTCAGAGGTGAGGCTTCACAGGGAGGTGACAGAAAATATGTGTACGACTGAACACAAAGAGAACCAACAGACACATTCCGCTGGACCCCCGAAGTAAAAAGGTCTTCAAGAAGACATTTAAGTGTGAAATACCTATATGCGATGACCCATTACACTCCACTGCTGGCAAATAAACCAGAAACCAAGTCAATTGAAACCCTACAAGACCAAAGTCAACATGATAGTTAATGTCTTACAGTGATATTTTACAATATTTTAACTGAGATGATCTTGTGTTCCACAATTTCAAAAAAGCATTTTTTGAATGCTGACAAGTTATATTCATACATTTTGAAACCAGCATTCTGAGGGCATCTGCCAAATAGTAAAATTAGTGCATATAAATGTACTAAACATACATTTAATCACTAAAAATCATGATTAATATTAATACTATTCAGTTATTAACTTGGATTTGGAAAGGCAAACAAAAGTTTGTGTCTCTGATTAAATGTAAATTCATTTCGGCATTTGCCTAATGGCAAATATTTGCTTTTAAATACAAACCGTAAACCGAAGCCAACAGTACGCACAGGTCTAAACCCAATTTCTGGTCCCAAGAGATATTTAGGTAACATGATTAAAATGAACCTCTAAACAAGAACTGAGAAACACTGATAGACAAAGATAAAAAAAGAGGCTCTGCTTAGAAAAAGAGACATATAACACTAAATCTGAAACATTTTTGACATTGCAACACAGGTAAAGCAAACATTTAAAAGAATGCAATTGCAGATTTTGTTTCTGTTAAATTATTCATTTTCCGAAACCCTTGAAGTTTGGTGACGTTCAAAGTAGAGTCTGATGTCCCAGGCTGAAAGGCAGAGTCTCTGGGAGGGCTGGATTTTATGTGACAATGTATTATAAAGTGATGACCGTGCCATCCTCCTCCACCCCTCCTCTGGGTAAAACCAGGCTGTGACGGGGGTCTGTCCTCAGGTTGCTGAGGATTTTGTGTAGGCTGCTGTTGCTCTCCCGCATGGCAGGGTTGCTGCTGTGGTAGGGGTGGTGTTGGAGGGTAAGGTCCT
This sequence comes from Gymnocypris eckloni scoliostomus, assembly GCA_027564155.1. NCBI lineage: Eukaryota > Metazoa > Chordata > Actinopteri > Cypriniformes > Cyprinidae > Gymnocypris > Gymnocypris eckloni. Next base: position 9,631,397 of record CM050427.1, on the reverse strand, counting down.
TGTGTAACTTGTAACTCAAACTATTGTGCACTGTGCCGTTAATGCTCGGTTGAGAGTGAAAAGAGGCTGTAGACACGGTGGATGGCGGCCTCATTTGGGGCCGCGTAGGGGGACTGGGAGGGGTCACGATGCTCGTTTGCGTCTGGGACCGGGATGCAGTTGAAGCCACCGAAGCATTGGAGCGCCGTGATGGCCGCTTCATGTTGCTCTCAATTACGATGTCCGACTCCTCGTCACTCTCCAGATCTTCTGGACTGTATCCATGAGAGATGGCGGTGGCACCGGTGGGAGCGGTGATGGCGGGGTATCCCACCGAACCACTGCTGTCGGATGACTGACCCGAGCTGCCCGAGATACGACTGCTGCGCACCACATTGTTGCGCTGGTTTACCGGCTTCACGGTCACGATAAGGTTGTGGCTGTTTGCGATCATCATGTCAGTCACCTGGTCCAACATTTTTCCTGTCACCTCGATGCCATTGACCTCCAAGACCTCATCATTGACGGCCAGCAGGCCCGTGCTCTCAGCCAGGCCTCCAGGTACCAGACGTGAAATGAAGATACCTGGGACCTTTTCCAAACCATGGGGTGTGACACGGACACTGGTTCCATCACGGATGTAGAATCCCAGGGGCTTGTCCGAGCCATGCCGGTACAGCCGAACTCTCCGGTGAGATTCAGGAAGGATGTCTACGTCAATAATGGACGACACGGGACGAAAATCCTGAGGCATGCCAATGCGGATGTGGGGCCGTTTGGGGTTCAGGTCATTGCGAAGAATGACCACGGCCTTCTTTTTCCGGGTCAGAGTGCTGGTGCCAAAGTTGCTGTAGTCAACCTCTTCTGCAAGAGTAAACAGAATGACAAATGTTAATACTTTTGCATTTGAAGCTTAAGCCTCAAGTATGTACAGAAACATGGTAAAGCAAGAGATTGAATCAGTTTGTTAAACTTCAGCCTTAGTACTGTTGGAAAGTAAAGCTTCATATGAAGTTGATGAGGACAAGCATGCAAATCTAATCAGCCCTGCTGGATGGTTTATACCGCTCAGGTGCTCCATGGATTATGATGTAACATGCTTTTTCTGGCAAGTCAAACTCAAAACATGAGGCCACCTTTGAGGCCATCATTACAAAACATACCCTCAACTAGTGACAGACTACAACAGTCTCTGTTGAAGGTATTTAGCAGAGATGAAGGTACACTATATTGCCAAAAGTATTGGGTCACCCCCTTGTAATGAAAGGTTTGACAACTTTAGTAATTTCCATGAGAACAAATCTTAATGTTTAAGCATATAATGATATTCTAGGGAATCGTGTGCTTCTAATTTTATAGCAATAGTTTGGACAGAACCCTTTTCTATTCTAACATGGCAGTGCCTCTGTGTATAAGACAAGGATCAAAGAGAAATGATGATTCAGTCAGTGTGGAAGAAATTGACTGGTCTGCAGAAAGACAAGTTCTGATCCCAGCTGAACACCTCTGGTGTGAATTTAAATGCAGACCTTGAGCCAAAAACGCATCACCAAACCCAATACTTTTGGTAATATAGTGTATCTGCATGTTCTGATGTATGCTGATATGTGCTGTAAGAACTCCACGTAACTGGAGCACGTATATTAAGGCCTACTGACTCAACACATCTTAAAACAGAAATGCATTATTGAAATACCCCCATATGGATGGGGACCTGCTTACCTTGGTGAGGTACGTGTGAGGCTAATGATAGAATATTACTTGAGGAGCACAGAGTGTTTTAATAAGGCTTCTCTTTGAACACTAACATAACCTGCTTTAAAAACATCCCCCCTCTGTGCTGAGTCAGACAGCAACCACACCTGGACTGTTCTTTGTGGATATAAGGCATAGTTTCCAGTGCAAGTTTAACTGACTTCCCAGCATGAGTTTTCAGGGAAATACAGGCAAGAAAATGGCCATCTTCTGTTTAATTACTCTCAAATCAATTTAAAAAAATGCTTTTACAAAGCTTCCGAATTATCCTCAAAGCATCCAGCCACGTTGTTCTTAGTTTGGCTCTTTGGCGGCCTGATTATTTTGATTGAGTCCAGACAGGCTTTTATTATGTCCTGGAATTTCAGCCACAACTGCAAGTCTCTTGATATGAAACACATTGAAGTGTTTCTGCTTCTGGCCTTCATTAAGAGGGTACTGTTATCCAAATGTCCACCCTCAACTGTCTTCTGAGAAGAACTTTGAATATCTAACGGAACATGTAGGAACTTGGGGACTGGTTAAAGGTGTAATATTTAAGTAAACAAATACGAAGTTGATCCTGGAAGCTGGGACTTGGAGTTGGGGGCAATGAATGCATTTTTTAGGTTTGCCTGGCAGATACTAAAATCCACTGGATTTTCCATTCTCTCTCCCGGTGACCAGAACGGGCTGGTATCGGCACAGACCCAATGTGGATTCTTTAACCTCTAATAGGACAGAGTAAGGGCAAGCCATTTAGTCACCAAGCCTAAACTACTCCTGACAGAGTAATCCTCACTGCACTGATGCATGATGGGAAAACAAATTCAGCTCAGTGATCAAAGGACAGCTGGCTTTTTCCAGACATTTCCAGGGGAAAGTGAATGGCCCAGTGCCTACCAGACAGAAAATAAAGTCTACAGGTTCAAGAAAGGCAACAATATTGCCCATGGAGGTTTCATTAATAGGCAGTTTTCATAAAAGAGAGGGATGTTGAGTCAATAGCTGATGAACAACGTGCCTTTTCAAACAAAAAACAAATGTTGCAATCCACAAATCAGTTCTTTAAAAGTTTAGGCAATAAACAAACTAAATCCCATTGATCTTTTAACACCAAGTTTCAGAACTCAAAACTTTGTTGTTAGTCTAAAAACAGCTTATAATGAAGGCAGTCTGCCAAAACCAAAGCTTTTGGAATGGTCCTATCTATGATGTAATAGGTAGTAGGGATGGGCATTTTAAGCAAAAGTAATATTCGATAATCGCTGGGTATTATTCGATTACTATTCGAAAATCGCACCCCTCCCGCGCATGCACCCGCCCGCACACACACACACACACACACACACACACACACACACACACACACACACACACACACACACACACACACACACACACACACACACACACACACACACACACACACACACACACACACACACACACACACACACACACACACACACACACACAGAGAGGGAGAGAGACCATCCAGGCTTTCAATCTGTATGATAACAAACTGTTTAATTAATTACAGAATAGTATATCTTAACCCAAGAAAATGAATGGTTGTAAAGTATTATTGCTGAAACATATTAATATAACATAACCGAAGGACGGCATTTACTAACAGAACAGCCCGTCGATTATCAACTGCTCATAAGGCTATACATTTTTATTTTAAAAATGAGCATGAACATTCATATTATTAAAAAGAAAATCTTAAATCTGATTAATGCATCAATGAATATTAGGCGTAAAACATATTACACGCTAAACAGAATATCATTCTTAAAACATATTACGCACTAAAACATATTGTGAACCGCCTGAATGACAGCACTTATTATGTGAACATTAATTTTAACGTCTGTCTTTATAACAATAACCTATTTCATATATACAAATATATTAAATGAACATGTTCACATGCTCGGGAAGAAGACGGGAGTGTTGCTCACAATTAGTTCGGGGAACTTTGAATTGAAACAAGGGAAGGAATATAGATCCCTGCAGCTTCTCAGAATTCTCCGCCTGAGTCTGAGCCCGTCTCTCTCTCTCTCTCTATCTCTCCCTCTCTCTCTAGCTGAGCCATTTAAATAGTTCAGTTTTGGTTTTTAATAGCAAATTGGTCATTATTTTGTTTCCTTTCTTTATAAATTTAATTTAGAAATATGATTGGAACATCTTTTTTTTTTAAATTCAAGTTTTTGTTTTTTTAAATACCAAGCGGCCAGCGCAAATTTGATCAGTTTATCCTTCTCAAATAAATAACTAAATTAACGTCATAATATTTTAAGAATAAAGTCAAAAATACGATCATAAAATCATGTAACATTGCCTGAAGTTAAAGTTAAAATTACACCTGTATACTCTGCCAAACAAATAATAATAAGTGTGGCATCCAACCTGTCATTCTTCACATTTAACACGAAAAACAACACAAATATTTGCATATAAATATAATATATCAACCAGTGGAATAGTACGTTATTATTTCAGCAAAAAACTAATAATTTGAATGCAGCGAGCTCGTCACGGCTTCATTAATGGGAAACAGGACGTGAAGGCGGCAGAGAAGCACTCTGTGGATTGCATCGTTTTGTTAACTTTGGTTTATTATTTTGAGTTGTTTGGGACGCTGTAACAAACGGCCCTCTCACAATATATTGTTTAACAGGTCTATTGTTCACGCAATCAGGCTGCACGTATCAGAAGTTCCGTTCTCCAGCGTGGTTAGTGCTCTTGTACTGCGCCCGAGTGCCGACAGTGCAGTTTGTGTTCAAGCACGGAACAAAAAATGCTCTAAAATAAATCTGTGCATCTGTACTCCAGTATATGAATTCAATATAGATGAATTATTGCTAAAGTTACTTGCCAAGAGGGGTAGTTTGACATACTTCATGTATTTGCCCGTTCAGGCGGCTCGCGCGTGTCAGAGACAGAACAGGCTCGCGCGCTGTTCACACAGAACAGAACACAACGCGCATGTACTGAAAGGAGTTGTCTTTCGCGCCCAAATCCTTTTTAATCGCTTACATTTTTAAACAAACAAGGCTTAAAACGCATGCAAATGACACAATTTAGTGACCACCTGCAGTGGCCCGATCTGGCAAGTGACAAATCCGAGCGTCCTTCACGCCATCGGACAGTCTTTATTGTCAAGCCCTGGTACACCTTTAGAAAATAATCGCACAACCTAATCGATATTCTATAATTAAATAGAATATTTGAATATTCGAAAATCGTGACCCATCCCTAATAGGTAGGTAAGTGCCACCTCCACAGAAGATCATCTACATTTGTCCCGCCCACTGATTCATACATAGTGTTTACCGAACGTGGCGAAGAGGTGAACGTGCAGGTCTACGCAGAAACCAAACGATAAAGATAACTGCGGATTCATTTACAATTACCCAACGCTCGTTCCCTTATCTCAGGAAACCGAGGTTTACATTACATTACCGAGGTTAACCGGAGCGACACAATTTGAAGTGGGATTTTCAAAAATATTGATATTTTTTGATATTTTGTAGAGATTGACCGATATATAGTTTTCTTGATATTTAAGCATTTTACCATAATCGGATATCAGTTTTGTAATATCTGATGAAATGGCGCATGCTGCGTTCCCAGATGAATGAATTCTTGCACATTCCTGCTTACATTATTGCTTATGATTATAGCTTTACAGTTTTATATTTACCAAATTCTGTCTTCCATTATTGTCTGAATTCCATTTTAATGGTTCCATACAATTTTTATAAATCAAAAGCATCTCCAATTAATAGTTTTTCTTTTTTATATATATATTTATTTTTATTTATTTCAGAAATAATGCACATTTACAGTTGGTAAATATTTCTGGTAAATACTCCTTGTTTTTGGATTTATAATTGTATTATTAGACTATAACACGTGGATATGTTGTCATTCTTACACTATAATTCTGAACTTTGATCTCAGTGATTTGGACTTTGAGATGAACACTTGCTTCTTGCACTCTGTTGCACTTTACTTTTGCTTTAAAAAAGGATTTCATATGGTTTAATAAAATATTCTTAAGTAAAATTGTAATTTTTTTAAGGAAAATAATCATTTAGATCAACCGATAAATTAGTCGATAAAAAAAGTTTTTAGTGGCACCCCGACATTGAATACATATCAAACAATCTGTAAGAAGAGACAAAGCAATTGTGACCACATAAAGGAAAAACTTACTCACACTTTTGTTGCGACATTACTGTCAGATACAAAATATTAGTGATCGACCGATATTGATTTTTAAAAAAAAATATTTTTATAACCGATACAGATACCGATTATTTGTACGTTTATGTACCCGATAACCGATATGCAGAACCAATATTTATTTACTGTTATAAAGTAAATAAATAACAGAGTGAAGTAAGTTCTTCGCTTTGGTTTTTCCTCATTTCAGTCATCTTAACAACAACAAAAACTGTTGAAAATTTAAATTTTCATGTAAAATTTAATCTTCAAATTACAACAATAAAAACATTTTATTTATAAAAAGCATCATCAGCAACACTGATATTAACAATAAGCAAAATAATGTCTAATGTATTCAAATGGAGAAAATAAAGGACAGAAGTCATATCAACTTCATTTTAAACTACAGTTTTAGGTTTATAAGCTGTTTAATAGGCTAAAGAGTGAATAATAATTCACTGGATAATGTTAATTCACTGAATAATATTCTCTGGAATATTGAAATAAGCTATAACAAACAAAACATCGTATTTTATTGCATTTCTCAACTGGCCTGTTTTATCAGAATTATTAAAATGTTTTTGTCATTCTAGATTATGAAATGCTTGCTGACAGCGCGGTTTATCTATGCATTTACACAGAACTATAGGGAGAGTGGGGACGGTTGCAACACTTTTTGCATTTCCTTTTTTCAGAGACTATTTGCATTAGAAAGCCAGAATTGTTATACCATAAAGCCACATCAGTCAGCTACTCACCCACATTGCTGTAACACGTGCACATATGACATATGATTATATACACACAATTTATACTCGAATAGACAAAGTCAAAGTTGCAACTGGGGATGGTTGCAACAGTCCACAGGGGCAGTTTCAACATTCATTAAAATGTAATTAAAAACATTCTTAAATATCATTTAGCACTTTCTTTATTTTATTTATGCATAGACATGGTCTTTAATAAGTTAAATTGGCTAAAAACAAAGAATAGTAAATGGGAAAAAAATCAAGTAACAAGTAACAAGTAAGTCTTGGTTAATTATTTCAATACATTTGAAAAAAATATTAAATTTAATCAGAATCAAGACACTAAAATTTGATAATAGCCTACTTCTGTTAGCATCTGTGAAAGCTTACTGAACCAAGGCCAGTTGAATGAACTTAGTCACTGTCTTAAGAACTAGTTTGACCAACTAGCAGTTAACCAAGTGTATTAATGTTGTGATAAGGGACAGCATGTTGGGACGGTTGCAGCAACATGTACAAAAAATATTACATATCTGCTTATATTATTATTTATTAAGCCTACAGTATTCGTTCCTGTAAATTTTATCTTATTGCACATTTTATTCTTTTTTTCACACCTTTATGTATGTATATTCTCTTGTGTTTGTGTTATATATAATTGCACTGTTCATGGAGCGGACCTGACTTACATTTCACTGCTGGTTATATTCTGTATAATTGTGTATGTGATGAATACAATTTTGATGCTTGAATGTTATAATAAACCCAAACGCACAGCAACATGCAGAGATGGATTTTAAGATGCTCCACACATGTTAATGATAACAGTTTCTGCGGACCTGCTGTGTACTGAGCCGCTGTGTGACGCACGCACTTAACCTACACGCATGTAAATAATTAAAGTGCATATACTGCATCGCATATAATTATTTAATTAAATCATAGTGTTTGTGAATTCACTATTATGCTTAATTATGATTTTTAAATGGGTTTAATATATCATGCAGCCTTGGAAAATAGTCTAATGTGTTGTATGGATTCTCATCCGTGAAATACGGCACTTACGGTATTTGGCCAGTTAGTCGACGCGAGCAAAATTAAGTCAAGGATTTTTTTTTTTATCGAAGAGTCTAATAAAATCGACGAATTGCAACAGCCCAAATTCAAAGCTTTCAGTCACGTGACCGGCTCGAAGACCTGGAGGGCAAAACATCCATAGAACTGCAGCACAAGCATCTACATTTTCCATCCGTTTCACTATCGCAAATATTTAGATCACCTCTCAAAAGAATAAAACGTGAACAAAATGCAACTTTTGGCCATTTGCAATCCATATTAAGCATCTGCGGCAATATTTAAATCATTAAACAGAGTGACAAAACATTGTAAAAACACTTAAAGTGCCTTAATATATTTAAAACAGTAATATTAAAAGATCAAATTCAGCAATCACCAAATTAATAACACACAATTTACATATACAAAACAGATATGGCCAGAATCAGGGCTCGAAATTGCGACCATTTTGGTCGCATATGCTCCCGAAATCTGTGCGACTCCAAAATATATTTGGGAGCATTTGTGCGAGTGCAAATAATTGCTGTGGTGCGACCTCTACAGTTCTCTGCTAAACGTTCAAGAATTACTGCACTTCATGTGCCACGTGACCGGGTGCTAAAGCAGGTTAAGCTTTTCATTCGCGCGCTGGTCTAAAGTGTGCTTTTTCTGAGCCCGTGCACCCGAAACGCGCGAACTAAAAAGCCTGTCTAACAGCGCCTGATTACTCAACTAAGTTATCTTTTGAGCCAATACTGTCAAAACACACAAGGTTTACATATAGACTCAGTTGGTTATGTTTAAAATGAAATTAAACCGGTGAGTGGAACCGAAGCGTGCCTGTATATTAGATGCGTGCAGCTCTTAAAGGGACAGTATTAAACATGCAGCCGACTGTCATTAAAGGGATAGTTCACCCTACAATTTTATTTCTGTCATTATTTACTCACTGACATGTTGTCCCAAACCTGTATTATTTTATTTCTTGTGGTGAACACAAAAGAAGATATTTCAAAGAATGTGGGTAACCAAACAGTTGCTGGTCCACTTGATAGTAGGATATAAAAAAAATACTATGGAACTCACTGGGGACCAGCAACTGTTTGGTTTTCCACATTCTTCAAAATAGCATGTATGTTCAGCAGAAGAAAGAAACTCACTCAGGTTTAAAACTAATTTTGAGTGAGTAAATGATGGTATTAATATAAAACACTATGACAGAATCGACAGACAGATGACCGAATTTATTCTTTAATGTTAAAACAACAAAACCATAGAGAAAAACATAACTCGCTACTCTTGACTGAAAAAAACAATACAGTTACTTTAATAGGAATCAATCTATAGTGTTTTATTTTTATTAATTGTTCATTCAATTTCTTGAATGCTCCTACTAAATATGCCTATTGTACCTGATAATTAAACACTGTTTGTATATTATGTGTAGTTGTAATGTGTATCTTTGTTCTTATTTTTTCATAACAAAGATAAAATAATGACAAAGATTTTTTATCTTCGCCCACTTTGGCCTAAATATCCACCATTCTTATTTATATTTTGTTTCCTTGAAAGGCTTTGTCTTTATAATATGGAAATTATTTTGGCAGTACTGCTCAGACAAACTGGTAAAACTAACATGACAAAGAACTGTGATAAAATCGTGAAATGTCTAAAAAATAAAAATTGATATGATATTTTTGCCATATCGCCCACCCCTACTTGGAACTGACTGGTTTTGTGACCGCACTTGCACAAACTGCATTGAAATCATTTTCCAAATTTTCATTTGTGTGGAAATATTACCAAGTCTGAAAACAGCCATTAACAGAAGCCAGAGACGCTGAAGACGGACACAAAGAACATCAAATACTGTAGCAGCCTGAGCAAGCTCAACGTTCACTATGCAAAATAAAGAAAGGAAATCCTAAATATTGAATTGGGAGTGGGGGTCTATATTAATGTATTTCTGAGGGGAACTGTTTTGAGAAAAGTTTAAATAACATTTTCTTCTCATCTTGCATGTATAAAAAACAAAGCACTGCAGCTTAAGGATCAGGTTCAATTGATGAAGCTTTTAATCATCAGGAAGGATGTTGCCCGCCCTTCCGCTCAATTGGCGGTTGTGTTGCTCCTTAATATTCAGTGGGTGCTCCTAAAACATTTGTGGTGCTCCTAACTTCTTGAAGTTGGGAGCACCAGTGCTACCAAGTAAAAAAGTTAATTTCGAGCCCTGGCCAGAATATGAATGCAATCTGCTTAATGGTTATTGTTTTCCTTATAATGGTTTTCTATGGGAAACCATTTAATGTGAAACTTTGCACATTGTGTTTATATTCTGGCTTCATCTGTGTGCCTGTACTAAATATACATCATCAATGAGGTGTTTCCTGAATTTCACCTTTTAATATCTGCGTTTTACTACATTGCTCCACTGACCGCCAGTTATTTTTGCATTAAGTAGTAAAGCTTCCTTTTGCCCTCCAGGTGGGCGTTCCTGTAAGGGTGTGACGTCACGTGAAAATTATCAATTGAGTCATTTGTGATTTAAACCTCAATCACAGCAGCGAGGAATGAATGTACGCTGTTAGCCAATCATAGCAGTGGGCGTTTACTTCTGAGACTACAATCCACCACACTTATTCAAGCAGAGTGTTCTGCTAAGTGGGGGAAAAGCAGCACAGAAAATAGCTTATTACTTCTAAATTATGGTGTGTTTTTGATGTACAAATCTTGATAACATAAGTGGACCTCAGAGAACAGTATAAAAAATAAAATAAAAAAGGCAGTTCATGACCTCTTTAAAATAAGACAGCATTGTTGAGATGAAGGCATTGAGATTAGGCAAACAAGGCCTACAAAAAGTTAACACTGCCCAGAGAAAGAATTTCTCATATGCTGTAATTCAGAAATAGACAGTTCAAATGAATACAGTAATGCTGCTTCAGTGCTGTGCCTGGCACTGCAGTCACCTGACTAGGCTCCATGGGAAGGGGCCCAGTCCCAGTGTCAGGGGTCACCGGAGATGTTGTGGGTGAGCCTGGTAGGAATAAACCCTACATTCCAACACACGGTGCCTCAACTAGGAATGCAGAAGTTGTTTCACAACTTAACCGAGATGACCCACATCACGTTTGAAGCATAATTCATCAGTTGACCGTAGCGGTACGATCCCCCTCAGTCACCCACGGGTGGGTGTGGGAAAGAGGAGTGGGCGAAGTCTCAGGCCTTTGTTCGTGTCATCCCACCTCTCGTTAACTTGCACACTGAAAGGGTCCCTTTTCAAGGTTTTTTATTTTTACAAACGCTCATAAAAACAGGACTCAAAAGAGTTTTACGACCAATCATTTTGCCTACCAACACCGTTTATTTTCCCATTTTCTCCTGCATTTCCTACTGTGTGTTCTGGAGGAACTGCCAATGCGATCCACTTTCCCATTTCCAAAACACACAGCCCAAATTCCTGTCTGGGTTCTATTATTTGCTCTTGCTGTCACTGTCGTGCTGGTGAAGAATGCTCTTGGCGGAGTCATCCACCGAAGCCATGAGTGAATAAAGTGATGTGCATTACCATTGAGTGACAGATAGTATGAACACAATTCTGCATGACAATACCTTGCCTGTGAAGCAATGAGAAGACCATATATTACCCTGACAAACAGAACGTCAATTTCCATAACATCACCAAACTACCAGGAGAAAGGAAACTCTAACGTGAACTGCATATATATCCGATTATATACATATAAAGCAGACACAGGTACTCGGGGGTTCACCGCAGAATCAGGGGTAATGGCTCTCAGACAGAGCCCCCTGGGAGAGTCCGTCTGTGTTTGCTTTACACAGTCGCACTCAAATTTCCCTTGATGAATGGAGCGATGGCTTTTGGCTTCTCTCTGTACCCTGAGAGAGAGAGATTAAAGGAGGGAGCCCCTCCTTCACGGGTGCACACTCAGCAGAGCTCTCTGTGTAGGCTCCAACACACCCCTACAGGTTTTAACTCGTGTTACCCACTGTGCACTGACATACACATCTGGGAGAAGTTAGCAGGCAGCGGTAAATGGTGGAGACTGCGACAGGAGAGTAAGCTCCCTTGCCATCTTTTTGCGATGTTGCATAAGAACTGCTTTTAACAGGTAGACAAACTACAAAAGTTATTTTAGACATTCTACCAAGTCGACCCTGCTAAAGAAGAAATTCAGCTCAAATGTACATATTGTCCATCACATGTTTCTCAATGCAGCTCTGCACATAAACCATCTCTACACAAAAACATATGCTCAGTGTTTAACCTTGTTCTCCACCCCCCATATGTTCTGCAAGTGTGGCCAAGTTTAGGACATGACTGCCAAGAGTCCGTTAGGCCCAACACATAACTAAGCATGTCCTATCATTACATGACATAATCACTGCGGTTGCCAGTACGTAACGTCCACGGAAATGTAAATAAAGGCTATGATCACAAAGCACTGAGGTTGAAAGTACATGTTTGGTTATGAAGTGCGTGGAGGGCTAACAAAAAGATGTTGGGAACTGAGGAAGACAGTCAGGAAGCAGAACATGGTTCAGGATGCACTGGTTGCCCTCTTCACGCTGTGGTGTGTGTCGGTGGTACATTTATGACCTCATATACATGAGAGTAAGAGGAAACTGATCAGTTTCAGCCTTGATGAACACAGACAATAGTTTGCCCAGGTCGAAAACTCTTCCTTTGATTCTGTATGAGAAAGATACTTGCTTTTGCTGGGGTGTTCAACGTTCAAGGTTTTTTTATTCGTCACACACTCAATTATACAGAATATAATCCGTAGTGAAATGTAAATTAGGTCAGGTCTGCTCAATGGACAGTGCAAAATATGTAACACATATTTTGTCCAGACCGAGTAACAGGATCAAAGCCGATGTGACCCTTAAAGGAACCGTTCACCCATAAATGAAAATTCTCCAATAATTTACTCAGTCTCAAGCCATCCGGCTTATGATATAGGACATAGACATAACAGAAGCTGAGGTGAGAACTGTTGAATGTGGAGGCACATTTTAAGATGGATACGATCACAAATCTACAGTACAGCCAAACAATTCAAGAGAGGCATTCATTTTAGGGGTCGACCGATGTGTTTTTTCAGGGCCGATGCCGATACCGATTATTACAGATCAAGTAGACCGATAACCGATATTTTGAACCGATATACGTGTCTGGTGTAAAAATGAAAATGAATGCCAAAATTAATAATAACAAGAGCTCTGACAAAAAAACGTTCTTTAAATGCTTTTAAACATGTATTTAATTCTGAAAAATGTTAATAACAACAACATTTCCATTGGTTTTAATTTACAGTACAGTGCAAATGAAGGCATAAAACATTAATTTAATTTATCTTTTAATCAAATGAGAGTTAGACTTTATTTTTGGCAAACAAATGAGTTTACTATTAAAATTAAAACATGGAAGAAATAGCGTATTGTGTTATTATTCTCAACAAAAGTTGTAATAATTGTTGTAGTTGTATTACGTATATTCTACTGCACCACAGTAATATATTCGGCTAAACCGAACTTATATTTTGACAGGTTGCCATGAGGACATTTTAAGTTTCTGTAGCCTATGTATATATGATATGACGATCGTTTTACTCAAATGAAACGGTCAAATGCTCATGAAGTGAATCTCGGAGCAGTTCTGGGGATGCTGTTCATGTATTTATGTCCTCATTTAGTGAGACGGCAGACGCTGAAGTCACTGCGAGCGTCACGTGCGCTTCAGTATGTTTGTGTGCAGTAAATGAAAATGCATGTCTGTGTCATTCATTAACAGAGATGCAGAACATGCAGGATTCATATTTAAATAGTGTTTTTGCGGCTTAATATTTATAGATACTAGTCCATAGCGCGAGTCGATTTAAGTGTACTGACCTACTTTTGATTAATTCATCCAAACTTGACAAATTCCGCGAACATCCGGCGTTATATGGTAAATTCCATTATATGACTGCATTCCGCGATTCCGCCCGCATTTTTCGCGCATCGCGACATCATAGTGGATTGTGATTTATTGCAACTTCAGCAACGTCTGCTGCTGCCTTACCTTTGAGAGACAACTGATGCGTGATCACTGAGGCAGCTCCAGTTAGCATGTGCTTCGGTGTGAGACTGCCTTCAGTTTTCGCGTTGATTGGTCGGACTCGTGACTCTCTACATATCAGATGAGCGGTGGAGATTGCTCTCAGAGATTGAGAGATCGCCTCACTCTCACAGTGTTGAGCTCAGACAGGCTGCATCGAGCCAAATAGTGCATTTAAAAATTAAATAATTTCACCTGTATTATTTATTCACCAATAAATAATGTCACCTGTAAATAGTATGTTTGTTTGCATTATAAAAAAAAATATTATCGGCAAATCTGTTTTGAAAATGGCCGATATCGATAATCGGTAAAATGCTTAATATCGGCGCCGATAATCGGTCGACCCCTAATTCATTTTCACCTTTGCTTCCGCTATATATGTCGTAACTCGTGAATGCAGTAGTTGTCAGAAGTCAGTGATAAAAGTTTATAAAGTTTTAAATATGGATAATGTTATTACAAAAAAAAATCACTACACTTCAGAAGGCATTCATTAACCCACTGGAGTCGTATGGATACATGTATGTGCTTTTTGGAGCTTCAGAGACTTAGGCACCATTCAATGACATTATAAAGTTGGAAAGAGTCAGGATATTAGTTACTATATATCTGATTGTATTCGTCTGAGGGAATATACACCTAGGATGGCTTGAGCATGAGTAAATTATGGAATAATTTTAATTTTTGAGTGAACTATTCCTTTAAGACAATAATGAAGAGAAACAGACTTTGGCACTGCTATGCTCCTTCTACGTTAACCTTGTGTTTGTAGGCATCTGTCGCCATCTGCACAGTGAAAAAGCTAGTTGCAAGACAAGTTGCGATGAGCCGAAATCATCATTCGAGTACAAAAGATGTTAATAGAAGAAATTAAAATTGCATTTTGAAAGATTTATAGTGACAGTTGTCTGCGAGATTTACCCTCTCTTGATGAATCAATGCAATTGCGGATATGCAAATTTTAAATATTAGATACGTTTGCCAACAAAAATGTCACCATTATTGGCATTCACACTTTGGGTTTACAGTCTGTTTCTAAGTGATTAAACTTACAATTTATATCTGATAGATGATAAAATAGGCAAACAATTGCCATAGATTTAGATTAAAAGAGGGACCGAAGCCATTTACAAGGATACTTAGAGGGGGTGGGATGCTTTTGACTTGGCAACTAAGCAACCACTCAGAATACAATAGAAACTGCATAGCAACACCCTGGCAATAACCTGCAGATCCCTGGCATTGTGGCACCACTCTTTATACATAAGATTTTTTTTACTGTGGTAAGGTGACACTTCGGTGTATTTAGCTAATAATGCAATGTTTAATTTTTTTTTATTAAAAACCAACCCAGGCACATTCAGTACAAATGGATGGGGCGATAATATCCGAAAACTCTCTTTAATCCACAGATTTGCTATCTGCTAAATTGTATTGCTGCAGCGTTCTCAGAGGTCATGGGTGTGCGTTTGACTCATCAGTGATGAGCGGGTGAGTCCTCATCTGGCTCTGACCTCATCCTGCATTTGAGATGATCCCAACCCCCCCCAAACAAGCTGCTAAGTGAGACGTTCCAGATCTGCTCTCTAATCTCTCACTGTCACGGGTGACACCAAACAGCACTGGGTTTAGAGGGGGTGCAGGAATGAGGGAGGATTAAGGTGTTAATGACATTCGCAATCTGTCCCTTTAAAGCTGTTTGTGGAGGAAAGAAAAACTAGGGTAATCAGATAAACAGGGTGAAAAGATTCCTTGCACCCAAGTCGAGCTAAGTAACTTCTAGGGAAATGCATTTAGGTCGAAGTAGACGCAGACCAGTTTTGATTTAAAAAAAAATGGCACAAATACATTGGGTACTCTGGTTACTCCAATTAAATCACCTTTAAACAAAATTTTTAACACAATGTACTTCTACAACTGAAAAAAAAGTTAAATGTTTTACCCCAGTTGGTAACACTTTATTTAATAGTGCACTGTTGACAATATGTAGCTTTGCAACTTTGTTAAGGTTAGTAAAACAAATTGACTGCAGTCAACTAATGCTCAACTAATACTCTAATGAGAGTTAGTTGACATGTAGTTACTCATAGTTAGCAGAATGTGTAAAAAAAGTGGATTATAGAAATAAAGCAAGTGTTTATTACTCTACTTAAAATTCTAAATTAATTTACTTTCTTGAATGTTCTTAGCACACTTCAGAACATTTCGGTTTGCCCTGTGTGTTGTGTTTTAAAGAGTTGCAGGGGGTGACATCATGTCACAGGGTCTCTCTCTCTCTCGTATGCGCCTAAATGCATTCTCAGGTACCAAAATTTCGTACCGAATGATTTAAGGTGAATCGGTACTCGGTAGTACAGACACAATTTGGTCGGTACCCTTAAAAGTACCGAGTTCGGTACCCAACCCTAATATTGCAACTTCTCAAGTACAATTTTCAACTACCCTTTCGTAATAAGCCAAATAAATACATAAAAACAGTAGTAAATGTAGAAGAAAATGGATGTTGGTTTGGAACAGTAACTACATAGCTTCACTGCATCTTCCAAAAAGGAATGTATTCACAATGCAAGGCAAAAAAAATGTTGAGAAACCAATGATGAAAATGATTCCAAACCGCAGCAAAAAATGCTTTCACTGCAATTTGTTTTTCTGCAGAGTCTAAGCTTTGAATCATGCTGCGGTTTATGAGAGAAAATAATGCTGAAGTCTTCTACATAAATAATGAGAAAATACTGCATTCATGACAAGTTAGAACTCCTAAAAGAATCAGTTTCTTCATGTTTACTTGTGGTGAGTGTCTAAAGTCACATTCCCACACAAAAACGGAGACTTGAAGGGAAAGTATTAGGAGTCTTTAAGTAAAAGATTCAACAAGATGCCAGGAGTGTCGGCCACACGAGGCAGTCATGCCTCATCAGGATGAACGTCTGTCTTCCTGTTGTTATTGAGAACGTATTCTGAAGGTCTGGGCAGGTTGAGACTGGTCTTCCACACCTGTACTCAACACACACCCTTTCACAACCCACTTCCTGAATGAGACCTGCTGAAATGTGTGCCAAGATCACAGATTACGCCTCAATCTTTGGCACGACGACCCTCACGTCTAGCACGTAAAAAACACTTACTCACCCACACAGATAAGGTCTACAGCAACTACATTAAAAACAGACAACAGACAGACTTCAGAAAGTAATCTTTCTTTTTTATATATTTTGATAAAAAGCAACAAATTATGAATGAACTAGGAATATAACAATGAAACTTCATGTTCAATCATAAAAACATAATGGCACCTCATGGTCACACAGTCTTGCTATACAGCAAGTTCAGCCAAAGGTCCTATCAAACGCTTCAAGCTGTCAATTTCTCCGGAGGAACAGCATCTGGTTTAACTGGCTTCTCCCACATTCACAGCTGAACTCCTCAACCGCACGGCAGCAGAGATTTGCAGGTGGCCCACAGATTTCTGCTGAGAGATGGATCTGTTTTGACCTCAAAGACAGTCAAATGAATCGGTTAACTAACTAAGAGTTACAGACTAAATCTAAATCATTAGGTGGATGACACCATGTTTTGATGTAAATACGCTGGTTCGAGATGTTGCAGGTTCTCTCACAAGAAACTAGACAATTACTACCATCATCACAGTTGTGCTTGGACGTTATTGTGCCCTTAGACAAACCATTTAAGGCTAATTAGTTGAGACAGCCCCACTAATCAGTGGACTGTAAAGAGATAAATGTCTTCGCTAATTGGAAAGCGACAACTTAACACATTGAGTATTTCAGACGCCGCAGCCAAACAGAAAAGGCTTCAATGCATTTATCCTGTTTGAAAAGGCTACGCAGGTTTGAGGATTTTTTATTTTTTTTTGCTTATTAAGTCAGATGATGATAGAAATATTGAAACAAGCGCAATGTCCCAATGCATCCTAAATAGTCTGATTTGGGACATCATAAATCTCACTTTCTATGTTGAAATTAAGATGCCACATTTTAAAGATTTTAAAGCTCAAATTTAAGACCTTTTTTAAGACCTGCACAAATACATTTAATAACATATGAGCGGGGTGGCGCAATATCTACAGTATCATATTCAACTGTAAAATTACTGTAAAAAAGCAACATTTACATTTCAGATACAAGTTTTCACAAAAACTAAAAGTTTTACAAATGATAAACTTCACATTTCAGCCTTTAAATAATTACAAATTTTCAAGAAAATTGATGAGTCACATGTATTAATTATATTCATTTAAACAATTTTTATGAATACATTGTTATATAAATGAAATAACAAAAATTAGGGGTGTGCGATATTGACAAAAACGTGATATTTCCTTGAGTGTGTTAATGTGCTGGTATCTTAAGGACTACCATGGAGAGCTGACTCCTGAATTTTTTATATTCTGTGTGCGTGGTCAGTTCACAGCAGTGATAGAAATTAATCTTTTCCAACAAGTTTTATGGGCATTTTTACCTTTGAAGACATTTTTTTTCTAAAAGTGTGAACACACAAGGTTTAGGTATAGACTCATAAACCTGGACTTAGCTGGTTATGTCTAAAATGAAAGTAAACAGCTGAGACAAACGGATGCGTGTCTGGATATTAGATACGTACCGGTTTTAAAGGGACAGAATGAAACATGCAGCCGACTATAATTAAAGGGATGGTTCACCCTAAAATGTAATTTCTGTAATTATTTACTCACTCACATGTTGTCCCAAATTTGTTTTAATTCATTTCATGTGCTGAACACAAAAGATGATATTTTGAAGAACGTGGGTAACCAAACAGTTCCTGGTCCACATTGACTTTGATAGAAGGAAAAAATACTATGGAAGTCAGTGTGGACCAGAGCTGCAGCTAACGATTATTTTTATTGTCAACTAATCTATCAATATTTGTTTCCGATTAGTTGACTAATCTATACATTATTTTTCAATTAATCTATTTATTATTTTCTCATCAGTTGATGAATTCTTTAGTTAAACTATCAATACATAATTGTAACTTCTACTATTAATCTTTTATTTTATTCAAACCTTTTCTCATAATTAATACTTTACAAAAAATTAAAAACAAAAAGAAAGAAATAAAATAACAATAAAGAAAGAAAGATAATAACAAGAAAAGAGAGAAAAAGAAATAATAAATAATACAAAATAAAAATGAAAGAAAGAAAATAACAATAAATAAGAAGAGAGAAAAAAAAACTACAATAACTAGAAAGAAAGAAAGAAAGAAAGAAAGAAAGAAAGAAAGAAAGAAAGAAAGAAGAGAATTACAGGGCAGTGATACAGTCAATAGAAAAGCACATTATGGCTGCATTCACAGTTCAGTTTGGGATTGACAGCAGCTGCTTACAGGTGAGAGACTTGAAATGTTTTATTTATTCAGCAGATTAAAACATCTTCTTGAATACATATCTGTATATGAATGAACAGCTGAAGTCACAACCGCATTCAGGACACGAGAGCGACAGAATCAAAACTGGTGTCATAGCACCGGGAAGTTTTATCACTGCTGACAGACGTTTTTAAATAAATGATCCCAGTCGAGGCTTGTTCGGTCCATCACACAGTTGAAAAACTTACTATGAATTTAAATGCTGTGTTAGCGCGTGGAGAGAGCACATTTGGTGCCGCGGCGTCTGGGAGCTCACGATCGCCTTATACACACACACACACACACACACACACACACACACACACACACACAGCACTGACGGCAGCTCCGGTTTAAGATGAACACGAATAATTTCTCCGTCTCTCAGTGCATTAAATCCATCATGATTATATAGGAAACTTGATGTCCCGTGCTGTTCCATTCATTCAATGCAGCTTTGAATGCGGTTGTTAATCCTGACAATGTAAAGGCATCTGTTCGGCTATATATATGCGGTTCTGATGGTCGTAAAATAATAAAATGCTCTATGCAGTGAAGTGATGATGCTATACAAGCTTTTACCTTCTGCTCTAGAGTCTTGTTTGTGTTAAACATGGCCGAAAAACAGTCTTAAGTAGGGATAACTGCAGGCTCGCGCAAAGGTGCGACGCGTCGACGCACTAAATGCTAATCGACTTATTTTTTTACAATCTACGTAATCAATGACGTCGACGAATCGCTGCAGCCCTAGTGAGGACCAGCAACTGTTTGGTTTCCCACATTCTTCAAAATAGCATTTATGTTCAGCAGCAGAAGAAGCAGCAGTTGCTCAGACCAACATGACAAAGAATCGTGATAATTTTGTAAAAAAAACAAAAAAACAAATTGTGATATGATATTTTTGCCACATCCCCAACCCTAGACGCAGGCTAGTATATTTTCCACCGTCACTTTTGGCTGTCGGCAGCTGAGAGTGGAACTGGGGCCGTGCCAATCAGATCAAAGTAAATGACAGCTCACCAGTCTTCCGACAACCAATGAGATAAGGCCTCCGCTCCAGTGCCATTATTTGTCAGGTGCCCTCACAGTAAGGGGGAGCTTATTGTTTTAAAGGTGTCTGACCTATACACGTGGCTTCCATCGCAGTCTTGCCATTCACAGAGTCTGTTTCTTTAAATGAATGTCCACAATACATCCTCCCCCGCACCACTCTTTCAGTAAGCTAAAGCCAAATTGGCTTACAGAAATCAAACGGCGAACCGCTAATAAGGCTAGTATGATTTAAGAATTACATCTTGTAGGACAGCTTAAACAATAGACTGCAATGAAAGAGGCAGGGGAGGTATGGGGAATGTGGTCTGTCAAACCACAACAGATGAAAGGATTTAAGGAGGATTTCCAAAAAGCCATTCCCCATCCCCCCTACACACAAAAAAAACAACCAAACACAAAACAAAGAGTTCAGATTAATTTCCCTTGTTTGCTCACATGAAGGCTACTGCCTGTGAATCATGAAACATGCAGACACAGCTAGTTTACGATGCTTTCTTTAAGGTGTCATATCAAATCACTTTTACTGTCACATCACCACAGCGTGTGCTCCAGACAGTGCAGAAACAAATTGACATATAGACAGTATATACTTACAGACTTATACAGAAGACAATGTGCAGAATACACATACATATACTCAGTACACACAGTGTACTATTAGACATACTTACAACTATCAATACATATTATACACTATGTACACATATATACACACACAGTAATGTATGTTTGTATGCATTCATACATGCGAGAGATGACAGATTAAGTTTGGCTCTCGGGTAACAGCTAAAGACTGCAGTCAATCTATCAGTGGTCAAGTATGTTTACTTTTTGATACGCTTAATATTAACAATATAATGAGAGCAAATTACAAGTACAAACTTAGAGGGGCCAGGCTACATTCATGTAACATTAACATGTTCATAAGCTTGTTCACACCAACATTAATGTCTTCATAGCATGATTTTCCCGTTAAATACAAAAAAATGCAAATGCTCTGAATGAAAATAAAATTTCCCTCTCTGACAGTAGGTGGCGCTTACAGAAAATAAGAAATACTGCAGTATTTATAAATAACACCCGCTTGACACAGAGAATAAAGCAGAGTATTCACTAGAGATGTGCGAGACTAGTCAACTAGTTGATTAAACAGAACTGCTGCTGCTAGTCGACATTGGTATATTAGTCAACTCTGCTAAAGCCCCGTTCACACCAAGAACAATAACTATAAAGATAAGGATACCACCAGCGGAAGATATCGTCAGTTTATTCTAAGCACACACACGTCTGCCGCTTTAAATTCTCCAGCTCGTGATAGTGTTGATAATTTCATTGTTCAGCAGAAGCTCCGGTGAGAATCCTTTCTTTACAGCAAAGGAAATCCAGTGTCCTCTTGGCTTATATTGAAATCCTTTGACATTTTTCTATACAAATCTTCGTTTTGTACTTCTAATTCCTGACTGGTGTTTAATTTTGCTCTCTCTCCTCTGCACTTCCTCATTTGTCACTTCTCACTGGAGCTTACGCTATGCCTACCTCCTACGTCATCTGCTGGATTATTTATTGCATGTGTATTTATACATAATAAATATACACAGTACACACACATATATTACACGAACAAAAACTTTTATTTTGGATACGGTTAATCATTTGACTGCAATAATAATTATATAGTTCTTAGGTGGTATTTTAAACACTAAATTGTCTATTAACATTACTGTATGTTTCTGGAAACAGAATTTATGAGTAAATTACTATTAAACAGGTAATGTATTATTCAAAAACACATTAGCTTAGTAAAAGTTAAAAGCATTCAGAATTTGTGGACAGTAATTCGATAATAATTGGCATTCTATTGGTATTATTATTCTACGATTTATAAATATGGATATTTTTCTTCCAAAAACTCATCGATTCGCTTCAGAAGGCCTTTATTAACCCCTGGAGCTGTGTGGAGCACATTTTATGATGGATTTATGCACTTTTTGGGCTTCAAAATCTCGACCACCATTCATCATAAAGATTGGAAGAGCCAGAACATTTAAAAAATATATATAACTCTGACTGAAAGAAGAAAGTCATACACCTAGGATGGCTTGAGGATGTGTAAATCATGGGGTCATTTTCATTTTTGGGTGAACTATCCCTTTAAAATCACACAAAAGTGTTGCAGTTAACATAATTTGTGTGAATGGAGCTAAAGTCTTTACACAACTGTTTTCTACCCTCTGCCCTTTAGAATTATATAAATATTTTTGGTGTACCTTTAAGAATATGCAAATGACATCTGTTATGTTATTACTGGCTAAGTTATGTGTGGGATCACTGTGGGCCGAGTTTCTGACTATTGCAATGGGCTTCAAATATATAAATGTGCACAAAATGGATGTAAATACGAAGATGCTTTTTGTACCAGATTTCATTGCTGTATTTATGATTATAAATACAAATAACAGTCTATTCAATTAATTTAGTTGATCCAGCTCACAAAACCGGTCTGGATGATAATTTCACAAAGTGAAATTATTCAGTTTTAACTTACTGATTTGATCCGTTCGATTGATTAACCTCCTCCTGGAGCGGAAAACCGTCAGTGTTCATTTTAAACCGAATTTTTATCTACTCATTACATAAATGATATTATAAAAGAATTTGGAATATAGTGCACCTATTTCCTCCTATTCTCATTGTGTGTTTCAGGAAATAAAGTCAGAGGGCTTTGGAGCCACATTAGGGAGAGTAAATTATGACAGAACTTATTTGGATACTAATCTTTTAAAACACGGATGATAATACAGTCCATGTGAACTTCTTTGAATGCACTCAGGCTCATGACAGAAGATGGGGAGTATTCCAGTCCTCTCATCCCGTGCATGCAGGAATGGTGGAGGGAGGGCGAGGGTAACAGAGACCGGGGATCTGAGACAACTGCGATGGGTGGGATGCGTATCCAGACGGTGCAGTCAGCAATTAATATACATTTGGCCCTATACCTCCCAAAAACCATGAGGCAGGAGCACGAACGCTCTGCGAATGATCCATAAACAGCCTGGGTGTGTCTGTGTAACTGGGGGAGTGTAGTTTCTTCTTTGTAATTAAGTCCACATAAATGTGCTGGGCGGCAGGGTCACTCCTGCAGTTCTCATGACCTCGAGTGTACCGCTGGCTCTGAGATTCAGCTCATTTATTACACAGACATAGCGATAAGGAACATATGCATGGTAAATCAGAGGGTGGTGTGGCACAGATGTTAAAGAGCTTTGTTGGTAACCAGAAGGCTGCAGGTCCAGCAACAGCATTTTGGTGGAAAATTGGCATCATTGCTTCACCATTGATTGACTGATTACTGGCTGCCCCTCATCCACTAGAAAAAGATGATACGGATATGCCCGTGACTTCCCCCATCTTTGTTTTTCCATAGGTTCTGGACTGGGCTGGACTTTTTTCTAGTCACCGGTTGTTTACTGTAACCGTCTGATTTGACTAGTAAGTAGTCATTTAACAGACACTAAATTGTTACTGGGACAATCATCTACCTGAGGTTAAGAACTTGTGAGGATGCAGTGGTAACGACTCATGGATTGGTAGGGAAAAAACCTAGAACTTTTTACTTCAGATCTTCAACTACTCTGCCACACCAACCCCTGCTATTCAATTTAAAGTGACGATGTGTAGCCAAGTATGGTAACCCATACTCTCAATTTGTGCTTTACATTTATCACATTCAAGCGGACACACACAGCAGTGAGTATTAGGGCCGTCAAATTTTTTGGGGGGGAATTTCAAATATTTGTCGAATTTAAAATAAAAATCCACATTCAAATACAAAAACGCTGCATTCTAATTTTAGATGTGCGTCAGGCTGCCTCATATGTGGCACAAAAGATGTGATGACGATGCAGGTGTCGTTGCATTTTAATTCTTTTTTTTTGTCTATCCAGTTGAACCCACTGGATGTGGCGATGCTCATTCAAAATATACTAGAAAAATAGAACATCAATGCGGAGATGTAGTTTACCTCAAAACTGTAACCAAGCCATTCACACAGAATGCAGTTTATCACATTTCCTAGAGGTGCGTCTTTCACCGTTGCACTCAGGTCTCGCACAAAAAAGTAATATGTTTAGAAAGCCATGTACAATTAATGTCATTTCAACTTTTTAAAAACAAGTCTCCAGAATCAATTGCGTTTTTTTCAGCATCTCATGATTTTAAATAAAAAATGTAGGATACTCTTTGTGATTGGTTTTCGGTTCTTAGTATTAAACTATACATAGTTACACAATGCTAGCTGTTTCTAATTGTTTAAGCAAAGTAATTCATTTTAGGGCCGCAACAACTAATCGATAAAATCGATTATTATCGATAATGAAAATCATCAATAACGATTCTCATTATCGATTAGTCGGGTCTGCCCACAGTGCACATCCATCTTCAGCCAGTTGCTCAAATTACAGCACTGAATAACACATTTCTATGGACAAAATGCATCTAAAAATAGTGGAGGAAACAGAATGAGATTCCACGGGAGAAGTACGTGATCCAAGCTGCCCAAAACATGATCATTCTTTATTTTGAGCTTTAAGTTAATGCATTAGTGTAAAGGCTTGGCCTGTCAGGCGCTGTGACACATGCGTGTGCGTCCTCAGCACAAAAAAAACGTTCAGTTTACGGTCATATCCTTATATATAAATGTCAAAAGTTCACGCGAGCATTTCCATTTTTGAGTAAAAGTCGGTCCTGACAGCCTGTGTTAAGTTTAAAATACCGTATGAGCGTGGCGGGCACAGACGGAACACAGAGAGGGGGGTTAGTTTAGTTTTCGATATTCGCGACACATTCAGCGATAAACGGCAATAACTCCAAATCGACTTGCCCAAAAAACATCTAAACAGTGTGACCGCCAAAAGGATAAAGTTGATCATGTTTCACAGCCTTCTCTTTCATAGATTTCGCTCGATGTAATAAGCACTTTCCTGCACAAGCCGTCTCAATGTGTATCAAGCTCGCTCGCTCGCTCTCTACGGAGCTTTCAGTAAGGGACCGTGGCGAAAGTGCAAGTTATCTTCGTTTTTTGCTATAGCTCACTGGGCGGTGTTTTTGTAATAGCTTTTTAGTTAAAGGGTCTATAGACATGAGACCAGTGTCAATCAAGAGAGGGGGACAGTGGACATTTTTCACAACCTTACATTTTACACCTACTGGTAAAAAAGGGAATTGCATGTCAAAAATGTACTTTCTTTTTGGGATAACAGCATGTAATTGTCTGAATATAAATATGAGAGGCTCCGTAACCGCCTTTTACAGGATAAAGAAATGACAGTAAGACATGACTGTGATCAAAGTGAACATTCCTCACCTGTTGTCTTTATTATTGACATTTTTAAAAGAGATTTTAACTATATTCACTATATACAATTCTTAACAAATGTAAGGTTTTTAACAAATTATGTAAGGTTTGTGCCACTGCTGCTCTAAACTAACAGCACTGGTGATTCCCAAAATCATGTTTTAGATTTCTGTATTGGTTAGTCCTCCAATAAGCTCTTTAGTAACAGTAGTAGGCTATTTCTAATGCTATAATATAATTATTGCTGTTATCTATGAAGGTAAGGCAGAGCACTTTATAGTGTTTTTTTTCAGATACCCAATTACAGTCAAAAAGTACATAAACAATGCAAGTTTGTAATGCTTGTAATTTTCCCAATAAATGAAAATACAATTTTTAGATTTTTTTTTATTTTGACAGATTCCTAAAATATTTGTTTTCTCTTTATGACAGGTGGTTTAATAAATTAAGCCCTGTATGTTTTCATAGCATTCAGTTTGTTTGAAGGACATTGAGCAGAATGTGGAATAGTGTGTTTGTCAATAAAATAAAATAATTGTATTTAATCCGATTAATCGAAAGAATAATCGGCCAACTAATCGATTGTCAAAATAATCGTTAGTTGCAGCTCTAATTCATTTTATATGGTTTATAAACATTATTTTAAACATTATGCACTTTTATCAAAGATAGTCTTTTTTATTGCTTTGAAGAAACGTGTATCAGTACAGTAATATTTTGTTCAATGCACCCTCTTGTGGCCTCAGGAGAGAAGCCAAAAGCTTATTTTTTTTCCTAACAGAAATTATGCCTTTAAATTCGAATATAATTTGAATTTTGATCATAGTTTAGTACAAATTTCGAATTTATATTTCAGTAAATTTGACAGCTCTAATGAGTAGTGAGCACACACACACCGTGAACACGGCCAAAATGGCTGAAAAACTAAATTTGAATTTTACATCTAAATATTATCAAAATTCAAATTATGAGGCCATAATTCTCTTTTGAGGCCACAAGAGGACGCATCGAGCAAAATATTACTAATGCACGGTTCTTCAAAGCATAAAATAACATGACTACCTTTGAAAAATTTAACCATAACCATATATAATAAAGTTAACCATAAAATATGCATTCTGTGTGAACGGCTTGGTTCCAGTTTTGATGTAAACAACAATCTCCGCATTGATGTTCTCTTTTTACGCAGTATTTTAAATGAACAACGCATCCAGTGGTTAAACTGGATAGGCTAAAAGAAGCATTATAATGCAATGACACCTACCTACATCTTCATCACATCTCCTGCGCCACTGATAAGGCTGCCTGACGCACACCTAAAATTCGAATGTTACGTTTTGCATTCGAATGTTAATTTTTATTTTACATTCGACGAATATTCGGAATTAAAAAAAAATTGACAGCCCTATTGCCAATAGGTTGTTTCAGTAACAATGGATTAAAAATTGGACAATGAATAGCTAAACATGAAGAGTTCACAATATTGAATTATAATAGTGCTACGAGTTGTTTTTTCCAAAGATAGTTTTCCCAGAAACGGCTCTAAGAAAACAAGATATGGGCAGAGAAGGCTGTGACAGAAGAGACTGAGAAAGACAAAAGACGACTGCGACTTGTTACCACAAATAGTCTGAAATGGCCCAGACGGCCTGTCTGCAAATGAGTGTTAAAAAATTCTCAGCAGGTTGGAGAAGTTTGTGAATCCGGGGAGGAAAAGATCTAATGATACAGGTGTTATTAGTTGTTGTTCACTTGATAAGAATAATAATAAAAAAGGCACAATGGCGTCTTTGTGGCTGTAATTCAATAACCTTTTAGTCATGCGTCTAACAGTCGCTTTATACAGACAGCTGTTAGACGGCTCAGATTACAGTGTCAGTTTAAGAGAAACGTCAGGTAGATTTTTACATCCGCGTGATTCAAAACTGACCAATTTGCTTTTCAAATGGCGTAGTCGTAATCCCAGATAAACAAGCACACACATGTCTTTAAAACTCTGAATCAAAGCGAGTAGATCCCTTGAAGAGCGGCGGTGTGGTAGGATAAACAGCTCATGTGCTCCACATGTCTGGTCTTGTCCCAGAGAGCAGCCCTTATTAGCGAGGAACAGGAATAAGCTTTGCAAAAACCAGCTACTCTTGCTCAGCCAGGCGCCTCGAGTTAGAATTCAGAAGAGTGGCTAAACCACCGTCACCCAGAATGCACCTCTCTGGGTGCACACACCCTGAACAGGGCTGCGGCCTCAAATCGCTGTCCAACCGCACGGCACTGAGCCGAATCCAGAGGCCACAAACTTCTGCTCCAGGCTATAAACAACTATAGCCTCCAGAATCCTGGTGAACGCCACTTCCTTCCTCTCTGCAACAACAGGCTGAAAAGCGAGACACTGGACAACACACAACACTTCCAGAGTAACTTTCTGATTTGGGGAGTGGGCACAAAAGAGGTGTATTGTATAGCCCAGTTTGTCTCCAATAGGGTGGTTGTTGAGTCATGCCAAATCGTGCACATTGTGTGCAGTAAGGTCTTTCAGAAGCCAGTGCAAGTTCTCAGCAGGCTGAACAAAAACGGTTCCTTATTGTAAACAGTAACAGGTAAGGCTGGTGATTCAAAAGCAGTACTGCCTAAAGCAAGGAATCCTGAGCAACCAAGAACTGGCCAAAGACAAATCTTTTGAAAGTTGGAATGACGGATATTCACCAGGTTTCATTTTTACATTTGTAAATGATTAATCCACGTATACTAGGGCTGCTCGATTCTGACAAAAATCATAATCACGGTTATTTTGGTCAATATTGTAATCACGATTATTTTAAATGATTATTAGTGGACCATATGATCAAAACTTTGTATGAAAGATTTATTTAAAAATGGTTATATATATCAAATATGTATTTTCTGTAAATGTATTTTCGGTTGCTATGACATCTACATTTTAGAGACCAGCGGAAAACCAGTCACAATTCTCAATACCACAGCATATCAGAGTAAATAATATTAGTTAAACAACAACAACGGTCCTCAAAATTAATAAAAATGATTAAACTGCCAGTAATAAAAAGTAAAGGAATGCAATAGAATAAAGAAGATACAAATGAAACAAACCGTGCTTTAAGAATTTTTAATGCAATCTAAAGTTTTCAGTTAACAGCCTTCAAGAGAAATTGAATAACCTAATGTAAAATAAAACAGCATAGTCTTGACTGTAAGAATTAAACTTCCTTTGTTTCTTATTAAAGTTACAAAAGTCCTTCAGTCAAGAGCAGAGAGTGATTTTGAATTTGTCTTTTGTTGTTTGATTATTAATATAAAGCACACAGTCGCAGCAGGAATATAGCGTGCTGTCACTTTAAGAGCCGCACGGATCCAATTTACTGTTACACAAGTATTTTCATCCTCAACTCTTAATGTTCATTTATTACATAATCGACGAGAGTTTACATAATTAATCATTAAGTGCCGCATTTTGACAAATGTTTGCGTGTATTTGACCGTTTAGGCGCTAAAAGATGACTTTACATGTCCGTTTTGTGTTCTGTCTCTGAGCACATACACCGCAATCTTCCCGAGGAAGCGCATGTTCTGTCACGCTTTTAAAAACAAACATATCTAATCAACTTAAATCAAGCACGTCCCATTTTACTAAAGTCTAGTGACATGATTTTACTGATTTGCACGTGAAACGGGGCTTTTATGGTGGAAAAAAAGCGCAGCGCTGGAAAGGGGGCGGAATGGGGCGCAATAATCGTTTTATCTCGATTACTGTATTTTTATAATCTTTGGAGGCTAAAATCGAAATCGAAACTAATTTTCAATTAATTAAACAGCCCTTACTTATACGTTTACATTTGTTTATTTTTTGACCTGATAATGTTGAAACTAAATGTCATTAACCTGATCATTAACCTGCAAAGCCCACATCTTACAATCCTGCTGCGAAATTATAATTTCAGTGTTTTTGCATTCTCTTGTAAAAGTACTGTATTCCCCAGATAAACTTTGTGTTTGCTCATAAAGCTTGAGTTATGGAAACGTTGGAAAGGAAAATTATATTTCAGTGCTTTTGCTAGTGAACACAAAGTTTGTCAGGGGAACACAATACTTTTACGAGAGAATGCGAACCTTTTGCGTGTAAAGGCAAAGCTTCTCGGAGAACACAAGCATTTTAAATATAATTTTGCTCGTCTCATTTTTTTCTATCACCATGTCTCCTTAAGGGCTCTGTAAAATATAAATCAACAACTGGTAAATAAACTCATGTCCTCGTCCTACATTTTTTATTTTTCTATAATCTGTTACACTCTGACAATGCACAATACAAAATAAAACAACCTTCAGATTTGTCCATCTTTTTTCCAGTTCAGTTCAGGCATAAAAGTGGTACCAATTTGTGAATATAATAAATACCCGCTGCTTTAACAGTATAACCACATTGTGTAAATAATATGAGTGTTAACTCTTTTATTGTGAAAAAAAATCACTTACCATTTCAGTGGTTATATCCTACAACGTAATGCCTAATACCGTAAAATGACCATAAAATTGGCAAGAACAAATTTGCAGATAAAATAATACACAAGTTTTAATTTCACAGAAATGTAAATTAAGTGGTTTCACAACATTATAAACTTAACATTTTATTCCTCTATAAATTCGCCCCATTTACTTCCTCTGTATGTGCCTCAGCCTAACCCTGATATGTACTTTTTTACTTTTTTTTTTGTTATTATCATTAACAAAAATGAGGAACGAATCAGTTATTTTTAGTGGTAATCAACATTATGCAACAAACGCTGTTGACTGAGCTTAAACTGTATTGAACCTGGTAAGTTCCATTAAGGCAGGACATGTTTCCTAATTAGAGCATTGAGGTCTGTGGGTAAAACAAAGACATTACAGGCCACAAGTCATTTTTTGTATACCATTTTCATTCTGAATGGTTTACAGAACGCCTTCTAAAACAAAGGCCCTTTCTAACACAAATCAAAAGACACAAATCCATTCTTTAGAATGGAAACTGAAAGAACAAACGGCAAACAGCACCAAAGGTGAATCTGAAACGTCAACGGCATTAGTGCCTGTTCAGAAATTCCAGCAGGAAAATGTGTGTCAGAGTTTCTGTTAAACTTCACCTGCGTGACACAAAGAGCTCACACGACACATCTGCTCCACCCTCTGCCCTCTCACCTTCTTTTACAGCATCCTTTAAACATACCACACACGCTGGACCACACAGCATCAACTACATCTTACAGCAGTCATCCAGTGGCTCCAGCGTAGGCTACGCTTAGCAGAACAACAAAACCAGCACAAAATGAGTCCAGAATCAGCCAGGTTCTGCCCATTAAAACTCAATAAATGAACACTGGATGAACAATGGGGAAAGGTTTGTGTCTTAGTACAAAGAAAAGTCTGGAGATCCGGATTAAAAAGTCATTCATAGCAATAATCTTTTCTTTTTAATTTATTTTTTGTACTTTCTGAAGGATCAGAAATGTAGGTTACAGCGAGGCACTTAAATAGAAGTGAATTGGGTCAATTTGTAAATGTTAAAATATTCAGTGTTTCAACAGTATAACATGAAGAATATCAGTGTTTAAGTCATTTTTGTTTGATTTTTTTTTCTGTGTAGCTATATGTACTTTTACAACTTGCCATGACAACGCAAGGTCTAAAACATTTTTTACAATGACAGTAAAAATGGCAATATCAGCTTAAATAATACACAATAACAAGTTTCAATTTATCAGAAAATTAATGTAAGTTATTTTAGGAAAACATGAGCTTCAGACCTCTGCTGAGCAATAGACTACTTGTTTGTCTGAACATGTATGATGGGGAGCGTTTGAAACTTAAACTTGAATTGCACCTTGCTAAAAATACTCATTGTTTTAATTGTATATCCACAAGCTGTAAATAATATGAGTGTTAATGTTACAGTGAAATAAAAAAAATAACAAAACTGCGCAGAAAAGGTTTATCTAACAACATAATGCCTAAAATGACTATAAACATGTTGAGATAAAATAAGAGAAGTTTTAACTTAACAGAAAATGAATGCAAGTGCTTTTGTAACATTACACGATTCACCAAGAACCATTCACTTCATTGTTACTTCGACTGATAATTCACATTATATTCTGCACTGCCGCTAGAGACGCAGAATTACACAATTTATATTTAGTGATCGACCGATATTGATTTTTTATAACCGATACCAATTATTTTCATGTTAATGTACCCGATAACCGATATGCAGAAACAATATATATTTACTGTTATAAAGTAAATAAATAACAGAGTGAAGTAAGTCCATTCTTCGCTTTGTTTTTTCCTCATTTCAGTCATCTTAACAACAACAAAAAAACGGTTGAAAATTTAGTCTTTCATGTTAAATTTAATCTTCAAATTATAACAAAAACATTTTATTTATAAAAAAGTATCATCAGCAACACTGATATTAACAATGAGCAAAAGTATGTCTAATGTTTTCAAATGGAGAAAATAAAAGACAGAAGTCATATCAACCTCATTTTAAAGTCTGTGTAAAGTCAATATTAAATGTGTGTTCTGAGTTTGTCACACCATAGAAAAATGTGTTAACCACCCAGCCAAATTTGAATGCTAAAAAATCCCGCCAAGTAAATAAAATAAGGTATCAAAATCTTTAAAAAATAACCAGTATTCTCTGCTCTCAGACGCTGGGGGGCATGTCCACTGGTCGTCCTGAAACCACTGAAAAGGAGACCAAGCTATTTTGTAAATGATCGTGACGAAGGCATAACTAGTTCGTGACGAAGGCAACGTGACGAAGGCATAGCTAGCTAGCAAATTGTAGGCTGTAGTAACTAACGGTAATGACAGTAACTCGCGATTGAGCCGTGAACCACTGATGCTAATGCGCTCTGGTTATTAGGTGTGTTCGACTTGAATCAACGCTGCAGAACGATCAGTGTATAACACAAGAGCGATTCGAAAGCCTTGTCTATCGCGATACATATCGTTATCGTTTTATCGCCCAGCCCTACTCAGAATTGTCTTTACACGGACTTTAAACTACAGTTTTAGTAATTTTATAAGCTGTTTAAAAGGCTAAAGAGTGAAGAATAATTCACTGAATAATATTCTCTGGAATATTGAAATAAGCTATAACAAACAAAATATCATATTTTATTGCATTTATCAACTGGTATGTTATATCAGAATTATTAAAATGTTTTTGTCATTCTAGATTATGAAATTCCTGCTGACAGCACGGTTTATCTATGCATTTACACAGAACTATACTCAAACTGCGATTACTTGCGGAGATAATAAATAATTAATTTCGATAGAAATTTATTTATTTATTTATTGGTTTATTTAATAGGGACCATGCATATTCATGAACATTGTTGTATAAAAATACACCATGTAAATATGCCAGAATTAGTAACAATAACTACTTTTCATCCGCAGTCCCTAGGCAGGTAACATAAAACTAACATAAAGACAGCCAACAATAATACAACATTCATTCACTATAAATGAGAAGGTACACATAATGGTGACATATACATTGACAACAAAATGCATTTATTTAGATGTTTATTGGCGAAATAATGGTTATATAGTAAATTATAATATAATTTAACGTGTTTCAAACAAGTGAATCTTGTTAAAAGTTACATGCGGTGGTCGTGCTGGAGCATTTCCTGAGCATCAACCGCTGAGTGAACAGCAATATGAAAGCGGCTTCACGAGACTAATGATGAGCAAATATACAACAGAGAGAGAATTAAATTCAGCGCTTTTATTTGCAACATGCGCTCATTCATGGCTGCATGAGATTTGATTCAAGCAAAGTTGCGTCTTTATTGGGAAAGAGTTACGGATTATCTTACGTGACTCCGTGAATTCGTCTCTATTTCTTAGAGCCAAGCTGCATAAACTGCATTATCAGGCACTTATGTAATACATCCAATTTGTGCATTAATGGCTGTTATGTTAAATAAAGTTTACTAACTACAGCTAATCAAGTACCTGTGCATGCCGCCGTTGTTGTCTCGTCTCCCCTCAGCTGCGCTGCAATGGCGATCCTGCGTGCAATTCTCAAAACAACCACAAAATGGGGCATTTATCTGTGATTCCGATATTACAAAACCAATATCCGATTATGGTAAAATGCTTGAATATCGGGAAAGATATCGGTAAATCGATAAATCAGTCGATCTCTATTTATATTGATATTAAAATACATAAACCAATAAAGCAAACAAATATATTAAATTACAAAATAATTTGTATTAAAAAGGCATTTGTCTTAAGTTTCTTCAGGGCCCAACCAAATTTACTTTATTCTCAGCATGAACCGAATAGGGGGGTCAGACCCTGATGTTAAAATGACTGCTACGCCCCAGCATTTTGGAGAGGTCGGCACTTTTACTGGAAAGACAGATAGAGACACTGCTCTATCAAAGAATGGCCTGACAGCTGCTGTTTCCCTTAAAAAATTAATAAATAAAGGCAATCACTGAATAACGTTTATTGTATGATGTTTCCGAGAATCATTGCTGTTAATGGCAATGCTTCAGGCTTTTCTCCGATGTGCAGACAAAAGCAGCACGTTATCCAGAGTAACAGCAAACAAAAGAAGTGGAGCCGTGCTACTGTGACCAACGCTTTAAACTCAGCCAGAATACAAAGAACTCAAACTCTAGTGGCATTTTATTATTTTTTTTCCCTCGTATGAATGAGGCAGCACAGTCATGTTGTGCTCCACGAAGGCCAAAAATAATCTCAGCAGGACCGGCCCTCTGTCCTGGGACTCAAGCAAACGCGACTTCTCTCGCCAGTAGCACGTGAATTGCATAATCCACTGCTGTCCTTATGTAAGAGTCACTGCACTGGGAGGAACACAGATTTTTGGCACAAATAAACAGCATATCAAAACAATCATGAATGTCATATAATCTCGCAGCGAGGGGAGATTCATCTCTGCTCCTGAGATGTGAGTAGGGTTGGGTACTGAAACCCGGTACCAATATGGCACCGGTACCCATGTAACCGGTGTGTACTAAAACCGAATCAGAACGCAGATTTCGGTGCCTCATTTTGGTGCCATGCCTGAGCGATCGGTTGAAATATTTGTATTTGGACGTAAGAAGCATCATCACCGGCACCGCACATGAAAAATAATTACAAACTGAGAAAATGCATGTGAACTCAATTCGGAAAGCTCTAATAATACAAGTCCAACAAATCTTTGTAGTAACGCGAGTGTGCTGTTTTCACAATCCGACTTAAAAACACAACTCGGGTGAATGCAGTGATTACACTTGCTCTGACGACACTTGCTTTGCTTCCATCAACTAGCTAAGCTACTACTACTCCATAGGCTACTAATACAACGATTAGCAATGGATTATAAATATACTTCCATTATTATGAAAATACCAGAGATGGCTTGAATAACACCGATAAACTAACCATTGTCGTAGTCAGTGTTTATTGTACTTATTTTATCATTTAAAACGTGTATATCTTCTGTTTACTTATCCATATCCCTGGAGCATCAAGAGTTTGCTACTTCTGTGACTC
Source organism: Gymnocypris eckloni scoliostomus (assembly GCA_027564155.1). Classification (NCBI taxonomy): domain Eukaryota; kingdom Metazoa; phylum Chordata; class Actinopteri; order Cypriniformes; family Cyprinidae; genus Gymnocypris; species Gymnocypris eckloni. The sequence continues at coordinate 9,596,143 of CM050427.1, read as the reverse complement.
GATCTGTGGGTTTTCTGTGCGAGGGCACCCTCTGGCATCCAGTATGAATGAAAAAGACATTCTCCTCCCCCCCCCCCCCGGGTTTCAAGGCTTGAACCTTGTCCTAGACTAAAATGTAACTCTTGGCTGTTTTAACTGAAATAAACTTGCACTGACTGATCCTAAAATATATCAGTGCCTTTGTTTTGTCTCAAGATGCACCCCAGTAATGTATTTTTTCTAAGCATGTTTATAAAATTACGTAAATGTCCTAATTTAACTATGATCTAATCCTGGTTTAGTCTAAGCCCTGTCTGTGAAACCGGGCCCATGTGTTTAGTGCTAATGGCCAATCCAATTATTAATTGGTAATTCTTTTTATACAAGTATCGGTTCAGGCACCGTTTAGGCACCAGTACCGTTTTAAAAGTATCGATTTGGCACCGGTATCGAAAAAAATCCCAAACGATACCCAACCCTAGATGCGAGTTCAGTAATTTTCAGGCCTGCTCGTGGTGGTGGCGGCGGCACTTTCAGAGAACAAACAGCTGTGGGTGTGCGGACGGCCAGGCATTCTCTCGGTACAGAGTTCCCAGAAGACCCTGTGTCAGCTTACAGATGTGTAAACGGTTCCCTGCGGTTGGCTGCTGCTGCACAGTCAGAGAAACAGAAGAAAAATACGGCAGAGAAGGATTTTATATCCCTTATGCTGTAGAAAGCACCGCTATTTAAGTGTTTTGCTTGTGAAACATCAGGAGAACTAACTCCTTTATGGGCACATGCATTACATACAGACATGAAAGCTAACATGTCGAGGTGGAGATTTGAGACCTGCGTGTGAAACAATAACCATCTAAATGCTACTAAAATTTGTTTAGTGGGTCGCCCATCACTCTCCTAAAGAATAACAATAACATAACACATTTAGAAGAGGGACAGAGAAGGAAGAGTTTAGACTGTATGAACACTAAAGTCATGGAGGATTTACACGCGGAACTTACTAATTAATTTCTGAACAGCTACAGAGATATTTTCCTTTGTTACATATATGTGACCCTAGACCACAAAACTGGTCTTAAGTGGCATGGGTATATTTGTAGCAATAGCCAACCATACATTGTTTGGGTCAAAATTATATATTTTTTAATGCCAAAAATCATTAGGATATTAAGTAAAGATCATGTTCCACAACGATATTTGGTCAATTTCCTATAGTAAATATCTTAAAACTTAATTTTTTAAGAGTAATATGCATTGCTAAGAACATCATTTGGACAACTTTAAAGGCAATTTTCTCAATATAAATAATACTTATTTTCCACCATAATTTGCAAATAAATTCTTTAAAAATCCTACAATGTGATTTTCTGGATTTGTTTTTCTTATTTTGTCTCTCATAGTTGAGGTATACCTATGATGAAAATTACAGGCCTCTCTCATCTTTTTAAGTGGGAGAACTTGCACAATTGGTGGCTGACTAAATACTTTTTTGCCCCACTGTGTGTGTGTATGTATGTATGTATGTATATATATATATATATATATATTTGTTTTTACACCCTCAGATTCCAGATATTCAAATAGTTCAAAGCCAAATAATCTCCGTAAAATATTGTCCTATCCTAACAAACCATGCATCAATGGAAAGCTTATTTATTCAGCTTTCAGGATGATGTGTAAATCTCAATTGCCAACATTTAGGCTTATGACTGGTTTTGTGGTCCAGTGTCATATATGTGAAACTTGAAATCAGATTTCTGCAATTACATACTAGATCATATAAAGAAAAAGGATGCAATTTAACAACCATATTGGATCTCTGCCAACATTAGATATTTTTACATTTATTGTGAGTAGATTTTGTATATTTTGGTTTTTGTACATGCTACATTTTTACATTTTATTTTTACTTTCATCAAACATTCACATAAAGTTTATCTTAAAAAACACTAATAATTGAATAACACTGTTAAATGTAACCTTCAGCAATCATCAAAATACATTTCTAATTTCATACTGTACGTTCTAATGATGTAA